>OX422220.1:88510493-89147993 GCA_949130495.1 Sambucus nigra
CTCCCTAGTTGGAAATTGTGGGGAAAAAAACTGCTGATAAGGGTGAGGGTTTTTTACAAATATGTTGTTCCGCGTCCCGATCTGGCTCAAGACTTGATTTGGTCTGGGATTTTCTCTACAGATACAGAAGTTGCATCTGCCTTTACCCATTATAGGTTATTAGAGCGTGTCAATCACAATATATCCCTTGTAAGTTAACCATCTTTACATTATTCTTTTATTTTTATTTCTTACTTGCTATTTTCTCATATTTGTCCACCCTATTTTGTAGTTCTTGACTGATTATGATAAATTATTAGAGAGAAATGATCGAATAAAGGCATCTTTTATTGATATGGATATCGCCTTTGAAGAGTTTGGCAAACCCTTGGGGGTTGCGCAGTCATTGAATGCTACCCAACGAGTGAGAAGCATAAGCTTGGTGAGAAGGTTGAGAGCTTAGAAGATAAAAATCTAATTTTTTAGAAGAAGATTTATGATTCTGCTACACTTTTGGCTACTTCCTAACAGTCAAAAAAAGGTTGTTGGGGATTCTAAAGCTGAGGCCAACCTCACCAAGACACAAGAAATTGATTTTAAGGCTAAAGTTGAGGAGCCTTAGGCTAGTGTGACGGAGACTAAGGATGATGCCTTTACCCGGGTTGGGACAAAGCCTTTGTCAATGCCGAAATGCATATTTCATATCTTAAAAGGTATTTTTTTATAGAACGAATGAATTAAGGCTCTGGTTAATGTTCGCATAAATGAGAGATTAGACCTCTTCCACAAGAACTACCCAAGTTCCCCACTCAATTTGAGGAAGAGGTTAAGAATGATAATGACACGACAGTTGAATAGGGGGAGAAGGTTGCCAATCAGAATGAGACAGTTGATATGAAGACATTCGAGAAAGAGATGGTCGACAAGACAGTCCCTTAGATCTTTGATTAGGGAATATTGTATTTTCTCAATACCAGGTCGCCCATTCTTTTGTTGTTATTTGGAGGGTATAGATCCTTCCTCTGGATCTACGACTCTTTCCTTCTTCTTATACTTATTAAGTCAGATGAATGCTATGAAACATTTATGTACAAAACTTAGTTCCCTCGTATTTTCATGACTCCTTTGTCAGTGATGCATTTTATCTCTTGGCGGCAGGTAGACAACACAACCCTTATGGAATGCAACCATCATATGTTGAGGATAGCATTGTATGGAGAATATATATCTGCCATGAGTAACTTCATAAGCTTAGAAATTTTATTTGTCCGATAGGGAGAACTACCTTTCTAAGGAGGCGAATCCATCATTCCCGCAAAGCCAACCAGATGAATAGTGGCTTCCTACAGGTCTTCTATATAAATGTTTAACTAATTGAACATCTTAAGGTACATCACTTCTGAGTAGAACTGATTCACCATCAGCTTATCCACATCCCAGTTATAACTTTGAGAATGATTATGAGATCATTGTGATGGGGAGTCCTCACTCCAACCAAATCATCGTCAGTAAAAATGATATGCTCGTATAATTAATATCTCCAAGGCATCATTTTCTATCCTCAGTGGGTTTGGCGAGGTCAATTTGACATGCTTCCGTGAATGTTGTGAGCTTCTGGTTTATGTGTAATTCCCCATGAATTACTGCGAATTCATGACCCAAACATTCATCCAATACATTATTTGGTTTTGGGCCCCCATGGATTACAGTGAATTCATTCCCATATCATTGTCCAATATGTTGCCTGGTCTTTGATCATGCACATGTTGTGTTTTGCCTTCTATCTTCTCTAAGAAGTTATTTAAGAGCCCAACTTGAACCATTTCCTCAAATTGGGACTTGAGTATCTTGCGTTTTTTTTATCTTGTGAGCATGCGCTTTATGGTATGCACATTTCAGTGCCTGATTCCTCTCCTTTAGATCACTGAACATATTCTCGGTCCATTTGAAATAATATTGACCTTTGATCTTGTAGATTGGTTCGAAGAACACTGTGTTAACTGCCTTGAATGATTTTTTGAGATCCTTCTTCTCGGATCCTTTTATATTTTTATTTCTCTTTATCCTTCCTTTCTTGCTTTGCGCCTCTTTGTCCCCATTTTTGGACAGCTGTTATCAATCTTTGCCGTAACCAACTTTGGTCACTATATACTCAACCTTGGCATATTTTTTTATCCTCGCTATGAGATCTTCAATTGTAATTGCCTCCATCTTAGTGAGGGAATTATAAAGTACATAAATACTCGACATACCAATTTTGAAGGATACCACTGTGACTTTCTCGATGCATTTCTCAGCCACATTGTACACCTCCTAGTACCTTCTGTCATACTCGTAAGGTATTTTTTAGGCCTTTTTATTCATTGTTAGAAGTGAATTAATCCTCTTAGGATGGGTACTGATGGTAATGAATCCGGCCGTGAAGGATTTAGCCAGTTGCTTAAAGGAGGCTATCAATTAGTGTGGCAACCTCTCAAACCAGTTTTGGGTAATGTTTCTAAAACTGAAAGGGAATATTCGACACATTAATCATTCGTTAGTGTTCCACACTATCATTAACTAGCAATATTTTTAACGTGATTGATGGGACCATTCTTCCCGTTATATATCTTGAATCTTAAGGGAAACCCTTCTTAGGAACTCAAACTTTTCTATAGAACAGCAAAAAGGTGTTTTCATTTAATAGACGAGTGCTCTTCTAGCGAGATACTTAGTAGTGTGACCCTATTAATGGTATGGGTGTATCTCTACCTCTCTTTTGATAAAGTCATAGAGCTCTCTGTTTCCTCACCAATCATTGGGGCATGGTCTTCCTTCAGGAGACCTTTGACGGAGAGAAAAATCATTTTATCACTGAGTACTCGTTCCTCAACTGCGATTTATTCTCTCTTAAAGGCTAGGAGTTTATGAGAGGCAGCTATGCTTGCACTTCTCACTGTGGGCTTACTTCTCTAGCTTCTCTAGGTTCCATTGGAGCATGGGATTTTGTTCATATTATAGAGTGTTGGTAGCCTTTTCATCTCGGAGGCACTTCTCATAGTTATCAATGAGCCTTAAGATCTGGTTAGATCATTGAAGCTTATCACTTTTCACATTTTTATCATCCCATAGATGATAACGATCATCGTAAGAGTGGTAATACTCACCGATCTTGTATCGAACCCTCTGACATGGAAAGGTTAGTAAGTGACCCTCATGGTCATCGATTTTCCATGGTTAGGGGGATAACCCTCCGAGTCTTCATAACTATGTTATTGATGACCCTCCTCGTCATTAACATTCATATGATCTTAGTTGGGTGAATGAGACATTTCAAGATCCTAAATAGTGGAGAAAAATCCCAGATCGATTCCCACAAACTAACCCAATTATAGGCAATAATTTCCTACAATGTTCAGATTAAATGCGCACAAGACAAATTAAGAAGGATATTCAAAGAGAAGGATCACTTTACTCAAACATCCATTTCTCATCTCAGTAGAACATGCTCTGATCACTCTCCACTTTTAATTACTATTATAACTTTCTTGGACTCGGTTCTTAAAATGTTTAAATTTCAAAATATGTGGCACAATCACAAAGGTTTGAAAGATATTATTGATTTTTCTTGGGGATAACTTGTCAATGCTAAGCCTTCAATGGACTTTTCATTGATGCTACAAAGATTGAAAGTTGTGCTTAGATAGTGGAACCAAAACACTTTTAGAAATGTGTTTCAAAACTTTGAAGACATGGAAGATCTAGTACTGGAAAATGAGGTTAACTTTGAACAACATCCTATTGAATTTAATATTGAACTATTGGTAGAAGCAAAGGCCACTCTAAATAATGAGGAGATTTTTTTACCTAAAAAAACTAATGTAAAATGACTAAAATTTGCTGATCAAAACACTAAGTTTTTTCATTCCACTATTGAACAAAAAAGATCTCAAATGGATTAGGAAGACTAAAAATGAGGATGGCCATAAGGTGGAAGACATGGAGTAAGTAGGGAAAAAATTTATTGATCACTTCAACAACCTTTTGTTTATAGGTACATTTGTTATAGATTCGGGCCTATTTCATCACATTAAACAAAAGATTGATCATCAAATGAATTGTATGATGATTGAGATTCTTGAGGAAAAAGAAATTTAGGAGACTATTATATCTATGAATCTGGACAATGCCCCTGGTCCTGGTGGATTTGGTGGTGCATTCTATTGCCAATTCTAAAACATTATTAAAAATGAATTTATGAAAGTTGTGCAATCCTTCTTTCTTGGAGAAGAGCTACCTAGAAATGAGACTATTACCATGATCACTCTCATTACTAAAGGTAAATATTCCTCTATATCTGCTAATTTTAGACCTATTAGCTTATGTAATTTTTGCTATAAAGTGGTCTCCAAAATTCTTAATGAGAGATTGTCTTGCTTTCTTCTTAGTGGGATAAAAGGATTTTGGGATAAATATTGTAATTAAACTTGATATGGAAAAGGCTTATGTTAGAGTGGAATGGATGGTGCTACTAACAGTCCTTAGGAGGTTTCAATTTTATTAAACTTTTATTGATCTCAGTTGGAGGTGCATTTCTTACAATTGGCTATTTGTTTTAGTGAATGGCAATCCTAATGGTTTCTACAAAGCTACAAGGGGGATCAAACAAGAAGATCCAATTTCTCCCTCTCTTTTTGAATTATTTATAGATCTATTTTTAAGAGGTGAATCTTAGTTCAAGAATGGCCTGATCAAGCATTTTTTCTCTCCTAAGTGGAAGTCCTTTGATCTCCATTTTGAGTAATGCAGGTGACATTATTATATTCTCTAACGGGAATAAAAGAAGTGCACAAAAGATAATGAAGTTCCTGAAATCCTATGAAGAGGTATCTGGGTAGAGAATTAGCCTTCAAAAATCATATTTCACTACTCATAATTACATTTCGAGGAAGAGAAGAAATGAAATTGCTTTTGTTCTTGCTTTAAACTTCAAAAAACAACCTTTAAAATATTTAGGATGCCTATTTTTTAGTGGGAGGATGAAGATAGCTTATTTTTCTCCCCTCATTCCAAAAATAAGAAATAAATTACATGGTTGGAAGAATAAGTTTTATCTAGTGGTGGAAAGTCAATTCTCATTAAACAAGAGCTTTATTTTATAACAGTACATACTTTAGCTACCCTAAAGCCTCCTAAAGTTGTTGTACTATTTATACAAGTTATTTTCTAAATTCTTCTGGGTTAAAAATGACTTTAATGGTTGGAAGCATCATTGGGTGGATTGGACAAAGATTTTAAATCTAAAGAAGAAGGAGTATTATGGATAAACAATCTCTTTGATATTTTAAAAGTAGCATCCCTTAAATATGGTGGAAGTGGCATGAAAATAGAACCTTGTGGTCTGAATTTATGAGAGTGAAATATAAAAACACAAACTCTTCCTCTGGCTCCTCTACATGGAGAAGTGCAATTCTTTTTTTAAAGATTTATTTCGTGACTTTTTTTAGAATATGATCATTCCGTTATTTGGAAATCCACTCAATGTCTACTGTTAACATCAATAAAGTCCACTATACGAATTCCCTAGTGTCTAAATCCATCTGGACTAAGAATATTCCTGCTAAAATATCTATTTATTTCTAGAGAGTTACCCTATAAGCAATTCCTTTAGATTACAACATTCAAAAACTTGGGATTAACCTATCTTCTAGAGGTCAACTTTGCCAGAATGATTTAGAGGGTATTTAGCATTTATTTCTGCATTATTTAGCTACAAGTCAAGTTTGGGTGTTATTTTCCAAAATGTTTTGTATCATCATCAATTTGACTACTATTACATCTATTTTGTCTCGTGGATATTGAAAAAATTCTCTCATAAAAGCTTGAAGTTTTTTATTACTACTTTACCTATTATCATTTGTTGGATTATTTATAAATTTAGGAACAAGGTTCTTATGATAATGTTAAATTCTCTATAGATTTGCTTATTCATAACATTATCTCCACTACTCAAAGTGTGATGTCTTGCATGAGCTATGAAGATCCTATAAACTATTTTAATTCCTTTATTGTGCAAGTATACCAAATTAAGATGTTGCATCCTAAAAGTCAGTTAAGGACTATCCAATGGATCAAGCCTCCCGTAAAGAGATGGAAGCTAAATGTGGATGGGGCTTGTAAAGGTAATCCATGTATGGGTGCTTGTGGTGGTGTGTTTAGATATCATAGAGGTTGTTTTATTCTAGGATTTTCTAAAAACTTTGGTTTTGGATCTAACATATAAGATGATGTAGGGGCTATTAATCAAGGTTTCAGTATTGCTACCTAAAATAATTTGTTCAATAATAATGTTGAATCATATTCTCAATTCATGGTTAATTTAGTTAGTCTGAATTGGAAACCTCCTTGGCACATTTCGGATATTTTGGTAGATATTAAAGAGCTTCTTAAATTCGTGGACTTCACCATTTCTCATTGTTATAGAGATTCCAACTCTATTCAATAGGGTATCTGAATTTAGATAGATGGGGTTTTCCTCAAATTAGGATTTCTAAATTAGTCTTTAATTGTATTAAGGAATTTATACATTATATCTTTTCTTTTGCTCCTTGTAATGGGTTTGCTTATAAAAGCCCATATTTTTTGCTTTCTTTATTAAAAATATTGGTCTCGACGATCAAATGTCTTTAAGTTAGGTGTGCTTGTATGGCCACTAAGGATGCTTTTTCTCCATTTAATTAATAATATATGTGGGGGTATTGTCCCTCTTCTCTAAAAATGAAAAAAAAAAACTCTCCAACCTATATTACATTGCATTTTGAAATTGGTATCAGAGCTAGAACACTAAGTTATTATATTAGATTCCTATTTATGCATGACTTATAGTTCTTCTTATGAAGGGTCAATCGTTTTATAGACTACCTTTATTTGATGAGTCTATCTAGGCGGAATGAAAATCGCATATGAAATCAACACTTAAGTTGTTAAATGAGTGGGTATAGCAAGAGGTATTAATAATTGGTCCCCACCCACAGCCTTAGCTGGTGATTATAAGATTTCCAAACCCTTAGATACCTGCATTAAGGATAAAATTAAACTATTCAACTATAATTCAAATAGCCTGAATGCTTTATGATATGTGGTCAGATCGTAAAAGTTCTGTCATATTATGACATGTAAAACGTCTAAAGAGACATGGGACATACTCTAATTCACTCATGAGCGTACTAGTGCAGTTAAGTCTTCCAAACTCCAAAATCATACCACTCAGTTTGAAATTGTTATGATAAAGGAGAGTAAATCCTTTGATGAGTTATATGCTAGATTATCTGTGTTGATACCAAAATTAATGTGCTGATGTGGACGAAGAAGATGAAGACACGTGTCAATCTACATGGCACAATAGCAGCGAGGAAGATCATTTCCCGACCAACCGTGCTTCTTTCCGAGAAACTCTATCACACCGAGGAGCTCTATCATCCCGAGATACTCTAAGTACTCAGAGGAACTCTTGATCAACAAGCAACTAAGGCGGTCCAAACTGCATCTCGGCCGTATCATTAATTACCAGGCGGACAACTGTTCAACTATCCATTGTATTCTTGACGCACACGCTGCATTAAATGTATTACCCTTTCATATGTAAATCATTTAATGTATTGGACCTTTCATGTACAGCCTCAAGGCTATAAATACATTGTATCTACCTCATTCAAAGGGACCGGAATTTCTTGAAAGAACTTGTAATCAAGAATTCCACAAACACTCAGCAATAACATAACAGTGGACGTAGGCTTTATTCCTAGCCGAACCACTTTAAAAATCTTTGTCTTATTTATTTATCTGTGATTGAATAATTAGAGTAATCTAGTTTTTTACATCAACAGATTGGCGCCGTCTGTGGGAAACGACTGTTATTATCGTTTTTCATAAAAATCATTTGTCACCAATGGCAGATAATCCAGAATCCAGTAATCGAAATGTTGGAAATATTGGAAATCATCCAAATCCATCTGCATCCCCAGATCTGGCTGGAATTATGACGAATCTGGCTCAAGGACAAACCGCCATGCAAGAATCTATGAGGCAACTCATTCAAACTCTTCAGGGCGGTGCACCTACCTATTCAGGGCAAAGGAGTGATCATAGGCAATCGCAATCTAGACGTACTGGGTCATATCGCAATGAGGAGTCTAATGATTTTTCTTATCAACCTGGGCGAACTTCATCGATACGGGCTTCGGATACAGATCAACGTATCACTCTCTCTCCGGAGAGAACTAGCGCTTTGGAAAGGTTAAGTAGAGTGTCTTCTTTCAGTCGGTTAGGACCAAGGAGGAACATGAGTCCACCTAGGGCTCCATCAAGAAGTTTTCGACCACCACCAGGTTTGAGAGAAGGATCTGCGCAATCGCGACCAACCACTCGTCGAGATAAATCTCAGGAAGCTACGTCAGAGCAATCAGTTGCTCGGACTAAGCGGCCCGAGGAAGGGAATGAAGCATGGAAAGGTTCCATTCAACGGTTGGAGGATAGACTGGGAGAAATGGCTAAGGCGAGAAACCCCTTACAGAGAACTTTTGTTCAAGGAACACCTTTTGTGCAAGCCATTGTGGATTTCCCTACACCGTCGAAATTCAAAGCACCCGTAGTGACTCCCAAGTACGATGGAAAGACAGATCCCGTACTTCATATAGAACAGTACCAAGCTGCTGCAGATATCTACGCTGTCCCCGACGAGATGAAGTGTAGAGCATTCTCGGGAACTCTTACCGGATCTGCACAGATATGGTACAATAATCTTCCTCGGGGAAAGATTTTAACTTTTGTTCAGTTAGCCGAGCTGTTTATTGGCAATTTTTGTTTTGGAGCAAAGCCGGTAAAGCGAGTAGCACACTTGCTAAGTGTTAGACAAAAATCAGGTGAAAGTACTAGAGATTACATAACTCGTTTCAATAACGAAAAGTTGGAAGTCATAGATTATGAAGAAAAGACAGCAATCACTGCTCTGATGAGTGGTTTGCTGCCTAACAAGCTGTATTACACTTTGGCCAAAGATCCACCTAAAAATATGTCGGAGTTGATGGCAAAGGCGGCCAAAATCATGAATGCCGAGGAGGCTATGGCTGCGAAGAAGAATATGGATAAAGAAGTTAAAGTGGAGGTCGACAATTCTAAGAAGAAAGATCAGAAAAGTAATGGTGGTGACAAATATTCCAAGAATAACAGGATGAAGTTGGAAGCCCTAAAGAAGTATGATAATTATACTCCATTGAAAATGGGTATTAATCATGTTTTGGAAGAAATCAGGAATAACGAGGAAATCAAATGGCCAGAGAAACTGAAAACAGATCCCGACCTGAGGAATAAGACCAAATATTGCGAGTTTCACAAAGATCATGGCCATATGACCAAAAATTGTATAGCCCTTCAGAACGAGATTGAAACACTCATCCGAAGAGGAAAATTGTCAAAGTACGTAGATCGCAGGAGTGAGAGGAAGAATGATGATAGAACTAGAGAGAGATCTAGATCTCCTCGTCGTGCAGAGGAGAAAAAGAGGAGGGACCATGAAGAGGATCCAGATGATGACCCCGATCTTCCCAAAAAGCCAAGGAAACCTGAACGAGAGGTATTTTCCATACGTTTTGGGTCATTTGATTGTAATGTTATTACAGGAGGAGATGCAGGAGGAGGAGACCTTACTGCAGAAAGAAAAGCTTATCTCGGAGAGGCTCAAGCTTGTTCATACATTCAGCGAATAAGCCTGGCCGAGGATGATCGTCCGAGGAAGGTAAACAAAGAGAAGCTAGTGATTGGTTTTTCAAAAAACGACCTGGCAGGTGTTCTCTACCCTCATGATGATCCTCTGGTGATCAAAATGAGGATGAAGGATGTGGTCATTTCAAGGGTGTTAGTAGACAATGGTAGTTCAGCAGACATCATGTATTATTCATGCTTTGATAGCTTGAATTTAAAATTATCTCAATTAGAACCTTATCACAGACCCCTTCTGGGTTTTGCTGGCGAGAAAGTTTTTCCACTTGGGACGATCAAGTTGGATATACTCATTGGAACTTGGCCTGCTTGTTGAACAGAAAGAATACGCTTCTTTGTGATGGATAAGAATGTGCAGTCCGCCTACAACATCATCATGGGAAGAGTTGGATTGAAGAAGTTCGAAGCAGTTCCATCTACAGTTCATCAGTATTTGAAATTCCCAACGAATTTTGGAGTAGGAATTATGAAAGGTGATCAAATAGTAGCTCGGGAATGCTATTATTCGTCCGCCGAGCAAGAGGAACTTGAAGAATTACAGAAAAAGACTACTACTTACCAAGTGGAGGAAGGCACAGAAATTGAAACTCTTGACCCTAGGGATGAATCTCAACTCGTAAAAGGACAGGTTGTGGAATCTACATAAATTGTTATCCTGGACGACGAGCATCCTGAACGAATAACTCAGATAGGGTCGTCGTTGGATTTTTCAATAAAACAGGAGTTGATAACTTTCTTGAGAAACAGGAAGAATACTTTTGCTTGGAGTCATGAAGACATGCCAGGAATAGATCCAAACTTCTTATGTCATGAACTCAATGTGAATAAGGAGATCAAACCTGTGAAGCAAAGAAGAAGAGTGTTTAGTCCCGAGAAGAACCAGGCCATACAAGAGGAGGTCGAGAAACTCCAGAAAGCCCAATTCATTGAAGACGTGAAATATCCAGATTGGTTGGCGAATGTGGTGATGGTAAAGAAGAAGAACAACAAATGGAGAATGTGTGTTGATTTTACTGATCTCAACAAGGCATGTCCAAAAGATCATTTTCCATTGCCCAGAATTGATCAACTAGTAGATGCTACTTCGGGACACGAGCTACTCAGCTTCATGGATGCTTATTTTGGCTACAACCAAATCAAAATGAAACCTGAAGACAGGGAAAGTACTTCTTTTATTACCCCGAGGGGAACTTATTGTTATAATGTTATGCCTTTTGGTTTAAAAAATGCAGGTGCAACATATCAGCGGTTGATGAACAAGGTATTCACTGAACAAATCAGCCGCAATATGGAGGTCTATGTCGACGACATGCTCACCAAAAGCAAGAGAGCTGCAGATCATTTGGTTGACTTGAGTCAAACTTTTGATCAACTGGATAAATACCAGATGAAGCTTAACCCGACGAAATGTACCTTTGGAGTACGAGAAGGAATGTTCCTCGGATACATCGTCAACCAACGAGGTATTGAGGCAAATCCAGAAAAGATCAAAGCTCTTTTAGGGATGCGATCCCCGACGACGAAGAAAGAAGTGCAAAGTCTTACCGGACGAGTTGCAGCACTCAACAGATTTGTATCCCGAGCAACTGACAAATGCCTCCCATTCTTCAAAACACTACGAAAAAGTTTTGAGTGGACTGATGAATGTGAGAAAGCCTTTCAAGATCTGAAGAAGTATTTGGGAGCCCCACCATTGTTGTCTAGGCCAATAACTGGAGAGAAGTTGTACCTGTATTTGGCAGTATCAGAAAATGCAGTTAGCTCGGCGTTGATCAGATTGGAGAATAGAGTCCAGAAGCCAATTTATTACACAAGCAAGGCCTTCCGAGGTGCGGAAATCAAATACCCAAAGCTGGAAAAATTGGCACTGGCATTAATTGAAGCAAGTAGAAGAATGAGACCATACTTCCAGGCCCATACCATCATTGTGTATACCGACATGCCGTTAAGGCAAGCCCTTCACAAGCCAGAAAAATCAGGAAGATTGATGTACTGGGCAATAGAGCTCGGTGAATATGATATTGTGTATGAACCCAGATCATCGTTGAAAGGGCAAGCCGTGGCAGATTTTATAGCAGAGTTCACATACCCTGATACCCCCGAGGAGCAAAAGATGCTTGCTGACCTACCTGTGGACGATACAGGATCGACAGACACAGATCCAAACCAACCAAGGTTGGTAAAAGGACTTGTGGATGTAGAAAAATCATCATATTCAAACCCCGACCAACTCCGGTTGGTAGAGGGGCGCGAACAAATGACCGACGAGGAACGAAGGATACCCAGGGATGATGAAAGAAAACAGATGATATTTCACCGAGGAACTCTAACAGATAAGAAATTTGAAGACGAGTTACATACATGGAGATTATATGTAGATGGATCATCTTGCACGGCTGGTTGTGGAGCAGGGATTATTTTAAATTCTCCAGATGATATTGACATGGAGTACGCTTTGAGATTCCAATTCAAAGCTTCCAATAATGAGGCTGAATATGAGGCTATGATAGCAGGTTTTCATTTGGCGAAAGTTATGGAGGCACGTCAAGTAATTGTTTTCAGTGATTCTCAATTAATTGTGAATCAAATGATGGGAATATATGCAGTGAAGGGAGAGTTAATGGTGAAGTACCATGCAAAAGTGATGGAGTTATTGAAAGAATTTGATGCTATTCAATTGGTGAGGATACCGAGAATGGAGAATGCTAGAGCAGACGCATTGGCCCGACTAGCGTCAGCTACGCGCACCGAACTGCGAAGAACAATACCAATTGAAGTACTAGAAAGTCGGAGCATAGAAGAAGATCTGACGGTGAAGATTATTACCCTTGATTTAGGACCATCTTGGATGGATCCTATCAGAGCATACATTGAAGAAGGAGTACTACCGGAGGACAAACTAGCTGCCAAGAAATTGAAGTATAAAGTTGCTCGGTATGTGTTAACTAATGGTGTTTTGTATAGACGAGGAATTATGGCAGGTTTGCAGAGATGTGTGCATCCATCAGAAGTCAAAGAATTGATTGAATAAATCCATGAAGGATCTTGTGGAGCTCATGTAGCAGGTCGGACTCTACTGCAAAGGGTGATGACACAGGGATACTACTGGCCGACGATGAGGGTTGATTGTATAGCCTATGCTAAGAAGTGTGACAAGTGCCAACGTTTTTCTTCCATCCGAAGAACTCCACAGGCATTGTTGACACCCATAACATCACCTTGGCCATTTGCCATATGGGGGATTGATCTGGTTGGACCACTGCCGACGACCCGAGGAAGGTTCAAGTATCTCGTCATGGCAATAGACTATTTTACTAAGTGGGTGGAAGCTGAACCACTAATTGATATGACGTACGAGAAGGTGTATCAGTTCATATGGAAGAGTATCATTTGTCGGTATGGTCTCCCCCACGCTTTCATCACAGACCATGGAACGCAATTTGATAATGAAGAATTTGCTACCTATTGTCATCAGTCAAACGTCTTGAAGTTTCATTCAGCACCAGGCCATCCCCAAAGCAATGGGCAGACTGAAGTGACGAACAGAACATTACTAAATGGGTTGAAGAAGAGGTTAAGTGAGGCTAAAGCAAATTGGATTAATGAGCTACAGTCAGTTTTGTGGGCTTACCGAACAACTCCCCGAGCAGCAACAGGAGAATCACCATATATGCTAGCATTTGGAAGTGAGGCTGTGATACCTGCCGAGTTGGGCCTACCAACACATAGGGTGTTAAATTTCAATTCTCCGATCAGTGATTTGATGAGAAGGATGGATTTGGATATGCTCGAGGAAGTCAGAGAAGAGGCAGCCATTAGGAATGCTGCTTATCAACAACGAACAGCTCTGTTTTACAACAAAAGGGTAAAGAAATGTGATTTAAAAGAAGGGGATTATGTGCTAAAGAAGGTCATTCAGAAGCAGAATAAACTGGAAGCAAACTGGCATGGACCTTACCGAGTTACAGAAGTTGTTCGACCAGGAACTTACAGAATAGCAACTCTAGAAGGAGAGGAATTTAAAAATGCATGGAATGCTGAACACCTGCGCAAGTATTATCAATGATGTCAAATGTAAAGCATTTCTTTCATTATGAATAAAACGAAGATGTTTCACCATTTTTCTTTCTGGATGAAAGTTTTTCGGGGAATACTAGTGTAATACACTACAAAAGTGCTCTAAGGAGCCAACCTCCTTTGGTTAGGAGGACAGCTCTTCGGAGCAAAAGTGCTATAAGTAGCCAACCTCCTTTGGTTAGGAGGACATGCTCTAAGGAGCCAAAAAATGCAGCTCTACGGAGCAAAAGTGCTCTAAGGAGCCAACCTCCTTTGGTTAGGAGGACAGCTCTACGGAGCAAAAGTGCTCTAAGGAGCCAACCTCCTTTGGTTAGGAGGACAGCTCTATTGAGCAAAAAGTGCTATAAGTAGCCAACCTCCTTTGGTTAGGAGGACATGCTCTAAGGAGCCAAAAAATGCTCTAAGGAGCCAAAAGCTTTAAGGAGCCAGAAAGTGTACACCAGCATGATCAACTTATGTTGGTTGGGAGGTAATATTATTATAATGAGTTCTTTGAAGAACAAAATGTTTAAAAAATACACCAAGTATAGTTGGTCGGGGATAAAAACCCATCAACTGTAATTGGTCGACAAACATTATTCACCCACCTTGGTTGGTTGGAAACAGTTTGAACGTTTTTACTCATTACTTTATTATTAAGTGATCGAGAAACATTACTAATACTTGTAACTTTTTATTAAGTTGTTTATTGAACAATAATATTGTTATCTTTTTAACAGATACATAGATACATATGTACAAATATAAATGTGCTTGATAAACACAAGACTAACAAAATTGGCAAACAGAAAATGAAAATCTTTTCATTAATCTAGAATAAATTACAAATTACAAGAAGGTACTAAATTGTTACATGGATATTACTATTCTATTGGTTTTTTGCCTTGTGCTTTAGAAACAGGTTCCTCGCCGGCAGGAGGGTCTTCTAGGCAAAGGGGAGAATTGATGAAATTAACATCTCTGAGCATTCTGACGTTCATAACAGAAGGTGTATCCAAAAGATGCTCAGGACGAGATAATTCAGCTTGGGAGTGAAGGCTATAATCACCAAGATATTTTGAAATTAGACTGCGAGGAATGGAACGAGCTGGAATCCATGCCATATCCAATTTGAAAGGTGGTACAGGCAGGTCTAATAATGATGGAGCATGATAGTCCCATAAAAAATGCCCTTGCTCCAACTTTAATACACCCAATGCATTTAACCATCCTTGCTTGTAACCTTCATTATTAGCATGTTCAATGCGAGCATCCAGATGAACGAGAGCTTCAATGTATCCTGCCATCCAGAATTCTCTTGGCTGTTTATGGAATTGGAAGGTTAATCTATCCAACTGTTCATGAAGGCTTTTGGCAAAGAGATCTTTGTTATGCAAGGCAGATTTCGTTGATGCCAGCTGATCTTCCAGAGACAGATTTTTATTGGACATTTCAGTCAGAGCACGGTCTTTTACTTTCAACTGGAATGCTTGAGTTTCCAGAGTAGACTGAGTGCGAGCCTCTTCAACATTTTAGCTGACTCTTCCTCGCCCCCGAGAACCTCTTCCTCGTCCCCGAGCAGTTCCAGAAATGGCAGATCTTCTTAAGTCCTCCAGCTCTTGCCTCAGTTTGGCATTTTCGACCTCTAAGAACGAGAAGCCTTCATCAGTAACTGGTATTAATGCAGTAGAGGATGAAGCAGCAGATTCATATTGAGCTAATTTCTTCTTCAAATTATTATTTTCTTGCTCCAGGATCTCGGCGATTTGTCTACAGGCTTCAATTTCACCTTTTAGGGTCCTCTCCCTGACGTCATACCCAGCAATGATCTTCTTGTGGCCTGTTTCTGAAGAGAGCTGCTGGTATCTATTTTCATAATCTTTATGTAACAAAGCCATTGATTCGTTGTGTTGATTTTGAAGATCCTCTAAGGAACCATGAAGCTCTTCAATCAACTCATAGTAAGCGACATTGTTGGCCACTGCTCGGTCGAGTAAAGCTTTCAAGTACTGATAAGCTTCAATAGCCTGCTCTGAAGCACCGTGACCAAGGATATCAGCAATTTCCGATGTACTAAGATCTGTATGACCAGCCTTATAGTATTGATGACATTGCTGCATCAGCTCGGTATCATGAGAAGAGATCAATTCCATTCTAGCAACAAACTAATGACAAGAAAAAGACAACAATCAACAAAAACAAGTCATCAACAACAGAGATAAGCAAAGATATATTTTATTAGATCATCAAAAAGTTACATCGTTCGATTACAAGGAAATACAGAAATGCTATCGAACAACTTCACACCTTTTCCTTGTCTCCCAAGACTTTCTCGGGAGGCTGGGACGAGGAGCTCGGTTGCTCGGAGGTAACTACAGCTTGATTGGTAGGAATCTTCTCGGGAGGAGGAGGCATGGAGGAAACGTCCTCGGTGGCAGAGGGTTGAGAGGCAGAAACTTGATCGCCCATAGCCATGGAAGACTCATCTGAAGCAGGTTCATCTTCTTCTTCTTCCACAATTGGTGGAGGAGGACCAGGGAGATGCCGTTGGAATAGCTCAGAATCGTCTTGGACTTTTAGCTCTTGCAGAGCAGCTACCCAACCATCATGGAAGTATTTCAACTCCCCATATTTGACTTGGGACGTCATTGCAGCTATCCCTCTCTCCCATCCTTTCTCCCAACCAACGCTGAAATGTTTCTTGATTGCAACTTTTCTCCTCGATTTCTCCGAGGAGAGCTTCACCTCCAGTTCCTCTTTCTTAACCTTAATATCTCGCAGAGTAGATAATTCTTCTTCTGCCTTCTTCAATTTATCATCAGATTCCTGATGTTTAACCTCCAAATCTTTAATTTTCTCCTCCAAATTCTTGGAGGTCTCAGCCATTTTCATCTTATCAGCCTCAGCCACAGCCAATTTTTTCTCCCAAACAGTTTTCTCCTCGATGTACTGTTGGCGAGATTCCTTCACAGATTGGGTTAAACCCAACAAAGCATCGTCAACATCGGACGAGGAAGTGGAAGCTTTAATAACTTGATCTTTCTTCACGATAGTATTGAAGCAGTTCACCAGCTGAAAGATAAGAAAAACAATAGAGTCAACACAAATACAAGAATTCGAGAAAAAGAAAGAAAGACCAAAGGTATGAGAAATTTACTGAAGAAAGATGGCGAGCAGCTAGGGATGTCAGTGTATCCCTAGGAATTTTTTCATCAACCCCGAGAACCTCGGGTATAACTGAGCTCGTTGAAGAACTCGGAAGAATAATTTTTGAGACACTACTACCACCAGTGGGTAGAGAAGATGTAGTCCCAGCAAGATTAACTGAGGATGATTTCCTAAATCTCTTCAAAGGACGGTCAGCGGCATCAACCAAGGAAGAAGTCTTGGTCGGAGAGATGGCAATTACATCAGCAGGAGCATTTTTCTTGCTCGGGGCCACTGGGGGCTTCTCGGCAACTTTGGACGAACCAGCATCTACTTTTTTAGTCCCCTCTGGGACATCAATTTTGCCTTTCTGGGCTCTAACAGCAGAAGAAGTGTCACCAAATAGAGCAGGAGGAGCTCTTTTCTTGCCCATTCTCTGAGATAGGGGGATATGAGAATCTGAAGATGAATTTTCTGGTGTTGAACCTGGTTCAACAGGGCGAGCAGTATAAGAGGTTGTGTAACTCTTATACTGTAGTAAATATGAAGCAGATCTAATATGCTCGTCAGCAATGGTCTTATGCAAATTCCAGATAAGTTTCAAATGCTTGATATTCACTTCTGACTCTTTTGGAGTTTTCCTTTTGCTATCAACTGCAAATAAATACATAATGGAATATCAGTCATACATTTTGTCAAACATGATGAAAGCGTAATTTCATAAGTAAAATAAAATGAAAAATAAACCTATCCCATTGCCGTATGGGGGGCATCTGGGACCGTTGTATACTTCATTCCCAGATAAAGGCGCATGTTGCCAATTTTTTATGACCAACCCATGCTCAAAATAATCCCTATTTGAGTCAGGGAGATTAACTACAAGAGCCCTATTCAAATACCTAGTTTTTAAATAATAAATATTATCTAGAACAGCCCATTTATAACAAAACATAATTTCAGGGATCCCAATACGAGTCCCATGAATTAGATTTAATTTGTGCACCCCGTTAATTATTCTCCATGAATTGGGGGCTATTTTTGCAGGAACAAGATCAAAATATTGACAAAACTCAAGGCATAATGGGTTTGGTGGAAAGGAAAAACCGCATTCAGCAACAAAAAGACTGGGGAACCAATGTCCCTCAGCCAATCGAAAGTAATCTAAAGGCTCAGAAAGAACCTCTAGAGTTACCCACGAAGGAATGGAAAAATCAGAACGGAATTTCTCAACAGATTCCACAATATAAACCATATTGAATAAAAGAGATACAGAAGAAAGAAAGAAGATCTTACAGAAAGAAAGGAGATGTGTTGACAACGAACGGAAACAAAGATGAACGCACAAGAGAAGAAGAGAAGAGAAAGCTTGAATGCAGAGAATGAAAAACGTAGACGACGGTATGGTTACCAAAGAAGTTTAAAAACTTTGCATTGGGAAGCGGCGAAAGAAATGATTACCAAAAAGAAACTACTAAACTTCCGGCGGCTAAAAGGACAAAATTTGCACGAATATCAAAGCGCTTATCAAAAAGGCGGAAACTGCGAAATAAGAAGGAAATTTGAATACAATGTTCCTAAAACCCGGGAATTACATTTAATATTGCCATATACCGAGAAAAAAATGTTCCATACTCTTCAAAGTTCAAAATATGAAACATTGGGGGCTTCTGTTGATACCAAAATTAATGTGCTGATGTGGACGAAGAAGATGAAGACACGTGTCAATCTACATGGCACAATAGCAGCGAGGAAGATCATTTCCCGACCAACCGTGCTTCTTTCCGAGAAACTCTATCACACCGAGGAGCTCTATCATCCCGAGATACTCTAAGTACTCCGAGGAACTCTTGATCAACAAGCAACTAAGGCGGTCCGAACTGCATCTCGACCGTATCATTAATTACCAGGCGGACAACTGTTCAACTATCCATTGTATTCTTGACGCACACACTGCATTAAATGTATTACCCTTTCATATGTAAATCATTTAATGTATTGGACCTTTCATGTACAGCCTCAAGGCTATAAATACATTGTATCTACCTCATTCAAAGGGACCGGAATTTCTTGAAAGAACTTGTAATCAAGAATTCCACAAACACTCAGCAATAACATAACAGTGGACGTAGGCTTTATTCCTAGCCGAACCACTTTAAAAATCTTTGTCTTATTTATTTATCTATGATTGAATAATTAGAGTAATCTAGTTTTTTACATCAACAATCTGATATAGTGAGCTCATGATTTAACTATGGAGAGAGAATACCCGAAACTTGTGGAGTCAAGAAAATCTTAAGGTACTTGCCTGAATGATTTAATTCAAAAATAACAATTTTAAACTCCTGGAGTACTTTAGACTCTACAAAACTTAAAGAACATGTAGGTGATCTAAAAAACTTATGACCTTGACATGTTTCCCTCCAAAAAGATGAACAAAACTAAGGGCATTGATTTGAAATCCTAGAAGGAGTAAACACGTGTTTCAAATGATGAATATGACATTAATTATAATTATATGGCCATATTTACAACAAAAGTTTAAGTAATTTATCAAGTTTGTAAAGCAATCAAAAAATGAAAAGAATTTTGAGAAAAAACACTTTTACAAGGCTATAAAATTCTCTGAAAAATCGTAATGATAATTTTAAGAGGGATGAGTCGGATGGATTATTTGGGTGTAATAAATTGTGGCCATATGGTAGATGAATGTCCCACTAAACTAAGGACTGAAGGCAAGAAACGAAATGTGTATAATGCCACCCTTAGTGATAGTGATTCGGAAGAGGAATACGATTCCCCCATTGAGCACAACTACACCACATTCATGACTAATCATGCTAGCCTTGATGAAAAATCTTCCCACTGTAATACCCCGTATTTCTTGCATATTTAGAATTTAATTAATTGACTAATTAAATAGAAAATACGTCTTAATTTAAATTATGCGAGTAGAGTAATTTAATGTGATTTAATAATAATTGTAGTTATTAAATATTGATCGAGAGATACTGATTAATATTTGTGATAAGATATTTACTAGTATGAATAGTAAATAATTGATAATTAAGATTATACGTCATAGCGAGTGATATGGGCGTATTATATGTTACCTCACCGAGAGTCGAGTGTTAGACTATGTTGAGGTGGAAATGAGAAAAATATTTTGGGTGACTCGAATGATAATTTAGAGGTCACGGATAAGTCTGGAAGGGGCGAATTAGTCAAAATAGTATACCCGGGAATGTCAATTGAGTCACGGGTCAACTTTGGACCAAAACGGCACCTTACGAGGGTAATTTGGTCATTTTAAAAATAGAGTTTAAAGGACCTACAAAAATTGTTAGAATTAAGGATTAGGGTTCATAACTCAAAAAGCTTAGAGAGTCCATTAGACAGAAGAGAAGAACCTTTCCCAAAATCTTAAGGAGGATTATTGCACCCTAAGCATCTAAGGAGTGGGGATTTGAAGGGAAGCACATCAAATAATTATCTTCATCTCGAAATCAGATCACCTATGTATAAGGCAAGTTGTTTATTGGATATAAATGAAGTTATAATGACCATGCGTAGATATTTAATGATAACCATGATTAATCCCATGTACTTAGAGATAGAAAGAATAGATTTGATGTATAATGGTTAGGAATTACATGTAGAAATGGTTAACCTATGTAGGGGATTAATCAACAAAGGTGACTTGATAACTAAATACGAAATAAATATGGGTTTGTGATTGAATGTGTGGGAAGAACCCAAAATTTGGGCCTTGATGAAGTTTCATAGTTTGATTCGTTCTTGGTCAAATTCTGTGATGATTTTAATATGTTTAAAATGTTAGGAACCCTCCTAATACATGTAGAAATGGTTTAAAATGTTTAGTTGAAACCTTTGTGTAGAGTAATGGAGGTTGGTACTAGATCATAGGCGAAAAACGCACGAACAGACGAGGCTAGTGAATTGCAAAAAAGGGGATCGGTCCGATTTTGAAAAAAAAGTGATCGATCGGGTAAAAAGGGGATCGATCCGGTTTAAAAATAAAGGATCGATCCGGTATTTGGTTAGGGTCCCAGGAAATCAATTTTCCCCCATTTTGACTTAGTTCTTCTAACCAATGATTGTGTAAACTTTAGAACCTTACTAATGGATTTTGGAGGAGTTATTAATACTACAGTAGGCCTCATTAGGATTTTTAGATCTGTCTTAGCAACGGAAGTAAGACGTGAATTAATTGGGATAAATTTGATAGTGAGATAATAATTTACCGTAACTTCGCATGGACGATAAGTATACCAGTAGAGTAAGTTACGCTTAACTACTGAAATACAAAGGGATTAACTAGGTCCCTTAGAGTTGGGAGAATACTGGAGAAGATGCGATAACGAGAGAAATCGTAAAATAAACTGTACTGTGAGTATTAGAGAGAAATATACTACTTACTAATGCGAACGATTAGGTTGTGTGAATATTTATAAATTATGTACTTAGGTTGTGTGAAATACCTACAGTATCTATATAGTATTGGAGTCGAGGATTAGACCGAACCAATACTTTTATATAACATTTACAATTGGAGTCAAGGATCAGACCGGACCAGTGTAAATGAAAGGAGAATTGGAGTCTAGGATTAGACCGGGGCAATAATCCTTATAGTGTATATTTTGAGTGAAATGCACACTATATTAATAATATACTTGAGTGAAATAGTAGATAATTTGATGACGTGCATACATAAAACAAATCTAAATTGGGAGAATTGGGGTCGATAATTAGAACGAGCCAATGATTCTTATAGTCAATATTGTGTACGAAATATGTTCTATATGAATAATCTACTAAGAGGAAGTAGTAGATAGTTAGATGATGTGTATACATCTGAAAAGTAAGTTAAGTGAAGAAAATTTAATTGAAAAGCTATAATATTAGATAATGAACATCTAATGAATAAGATTAAGTGGTCAGACTTAACTTTCAAAATAAGGAACTAACATATGTGAAATATTACACGGGAATTAATTCACACATGAGGAGTGTTAATAAAATTTGGTATTGTATGGGAGGTACGGGAACTTAGACGTGTAGGTAAGTTCAGACAACTAATATAGTCTAAATAACTTGGGTAGTGTAGCTAAATAGGCTAGTATGGAATGTTAGGCGTGCATTATAGATGAGAGATGAGGAAACTCAAGGGAGTGTGCATAAACCTAACATGTGTAATTAATAACTGATCTTTACATCAATAAATTATTTGATAAATATTTTCAAAACGTTTTGAGTAATAAATCTTGCTATATAAAATATTTTCAAAACCTTTTAGGTGTCCAGCCATAGGGACG
Source organism: Sambucus nigra (assembly GCA_949130495.1). Taxonomy (NCBI): domain Eukaryota; kingdom Viridiplantae; phylum Streptophyta; class Magnoliopsida; order Dipsacales; family Adoxaceae; genus Sambucus; species Sambucus nigra. The sequence continues at coordinate 88,532,765 of OX422220.1, forward strand.
CCATGCATGAATTCATTCCAGGGACGTCGTAGCTGCATCATAGGTTGATGTTGATTAGACGACTATTTCACTTTCTGATCTAGTGTAGGATTTCAGATTTCTGTACTGACATGTTATCCCTCAGTACTTTCATTTTGGAGTTGTTATTTGTTGGTTTTTGGCTGATGGTTTATTCGGCAAGACTTTGTTTTATCTTAGCTGTTATATTCAGACTCTTATGTTGGTATTTAATTTATTTATTGTTCCGCGTGTTATTGTATGTTTAATTGAAGTTAAAATTTGACAACCGCACATTTCATTTAGGTGGTTGGTAATTAAAAAGTTTTCGACAGTGGTGCTAAGAATGAACCAAATGAGGAACCCGTTTTAATTTAATAAAGGACTGATCACCCACTATTTAATTAAGCGGGGTGTCACAGATGGTATCAGAGCATCAGGTTCTAGTTTCCATCGGATCTGTATGACTTATTCCCTTATCAGCGTATTGCTCTTTTTTTATAGAGCCCTATTATTAGGACTCTTGTGCATGACATCACGTGTTGAGATTTTTTGCGCTTTTTTATTTTAAATTGTATAGACCACGAACTTATACAATTCGTTCTATTTTCAGATGCCACCGAGGAGACAGAGAGAGGAGAGGGCCGAGGCCTGCAATGAGGTGAGGGAGGCTCATCAGGAGCCACAGATACCGCCACCGCCACCCCCACCCCCACTCGAGTTAATCTCTACTACTCAGGTGGCTGTGATAGTGGCTCAGGCAGTCGAGACAGTGATGAGGGCTATGGAAGCCCATTTTCCTCAACCCCATGCCCAGTCCCCAGTGGCACCCGTAGTTTAGGCCCCGATAGGACCACTTTTTTGGCAGCGAGTCAAGGAGGCCTTTTAGAAGGGCCACTCACCCGAGTTTCAGGGCAGTATAAATGTAGTTGTGGCGTGAAACTGGAAAAAAAACATTCAGTGTCACCTACGCCAGGTGGAGTGTACCGAGTCACAGATGCAGATGCTTGCTACCTTCCGCTTAGCGGGAGATGCGTTACAGTGGTGGGAGTTTGTTATCACCATAGAAGAGAGATACTTGATGACAATTTCAGAGTTATGGGTGCAGTTTGACCGCAAGTACTTCCCACCAGTCGTTGAGTTAGAGATGAGAAGAAATTCAGGGAACTATGTCAGGGTGACCGCTCGGTAGTAGACTACGAGGAAGAGTTTACCCGCGTGGAAAAATTTATGCCAGATGAGGTGAGCAACGAAGAGAGGAAGAAGGCAAAATTCATGGATGGTTTGGCCTCAAGGATCAGGCAACACTTGATCAGTCATCCTGCATTGAGGACTTTCATTGATGCCATCAATGCTGCACTATTACATTGTCAGGATCATCGCTTCCTTACCAAAGGAAGAAAGAGAGGCGAGCCCAGCCAGTAGGTCAATATTAGGGGTAGTGGTGGTAATGGGGCACCACCCCAACAACAGACAATGAGTCAGCAAGGGCAGGATTCCCAACAGGGAAATTTTTCCAAGAGATTTAAATCTGGAAAGTACCGACATGGCGGGGGATTTAAGTAGGGTCAGCAGGGCCCTCAGCAGTATCAGATTCCCTAGGGCTGACAGGGCTAAGGAAACCAGGGAGGAGGCCATCAGGGCTAGCCTTAGGACCAGGGGCAGAGACAGTTTCAGGGTCAGTGCTTCACATGTGGTCAGCAAGGCCACAAGAGTAGAGCTTGTCCCCAGTAAAATGGGCCTCAGTGTCAGGGCTCCCAGCAGGGGCAGAAGAATCCATTCGCCCCAGCACTAGCACAGGCCCCATAGCAGCAACCGGGCCAGATGAACTACGGACGTGTGTATAACATCCGAGATGTGCCTTTCCATCTAGCACCTCCAGCACCGTCGGCTGTCACGGGTACATTTCATATCCATGGGAATGAGGGTAGTATTCTATTTGGCACGGGCGTGACACACTCTTTTATTGCCACTAGATTTTCACGGGCAGTCGGCCTTTTAGAGAAAGCCGACACTCATCTTATGTGTGTGGAGTCATCGATGGGTAGTGGGCCCCTTATACACTCTATCTGTAGGGGTGTGAACATTATGATTGGGAGATTGAGTCTAGCGACAGATCTTCTAGTGTTAGATATGGAGGGTTACGACGTCATCCTAGGGATGGATTGGTTGGAGGGATATAGGACGGTGGTGGATTGTTACGAGAGGACAATCGTGTTTTCCATTCCGGGACAGGAGATGTTCCTAATGGCGATGCCTCTTCCCGAGGGAGGGTCGCGCACTCACTTATATTATATTGAGTAGGAAACCTCACAGGAGGTGGTTGATTCTTAGGTTCCCCGGATTTAAGAGCGTCATGTCACACCTATGTGGGTTAGGAAATTAGATTTGGATTCTTTACATGTTAGACTTGTTGATTCTTGAATACTCTCACATGATACTTCCGATGATATATCCTATGGTCGATTATGTTCGTATATTTTACATATACTAGTCTTTGTATTTTGTGATATATATGTTTGCTAGTTGTATATTTTTTTATTCTTTTATTTTGAGTCTTATTGAGATAAAATATATGACATTTTTTGTCTTTTGAGTTATTTTTTTTTAAATTTGTATCATTTTTAAAAATGTTTAAAAAATTAAATAGATTTTTATTTTATGTGCAGTTTACTTTTACACATTTTGTGTTGCATATTGGTGTGTTTGAAATCCACTTCATCTTATGTTTCCATATGGATATGACATTCGATTATGATTTCCAATGCTTAGATTGTTCTTAATCATAATTGTATAGAATAATTTGAAAATTACTTGCTTGATGGATTCACTTTGCATTTGCCTCCTCAAACATAAGCATAAGCTCTTTTGGATTTTAATTTCATATGTTACGTAAGCTAAGTGAGATGTTCTTCTAATAATCTAATCATATACATATATATTTGATTGGGAATTTTTTTTATGTAAGAACCATTGCCCATGATTTTTTGCTTTTATTGAAAATAGGAGTGCACAAGGAAAAGGTCTACGAAGGGAAAATCTTCCTTGCATGAAAGGCCACCATTGGCAGGAGCCTAAAAAATTGAGAGGCAAAATAAAAGAAAATATTGCCAAAGCCAAATATTAGTTTCATTGATTATTCATTTAAATTGGTATATTTAATATATGAGAGTGAAAAAATGAAATATTTATAATTTCGAGGGAGTTGTAAGTTCCATTGGTTTGCACGATGAGTCCTAGTTATTTCATGTTTGAAGAAATTGATTTGAGAATCATTGATATTTTCTAGCCTAGTGTGCATTGTGCTTTTTTGTCCATTTTGAGTTCACTTCATCTATCACTATGAGGTTAAATCTTTGTTTGATAAAGTTAATGCCGTCGTATAGAACTCCTTAGACATTTTTTTGTGATTCGATCATTTTTATTTATTTTTAGTTCATGCCCATTCATTCCATCCCATACGTGTAGACACATCGATACTATGCTAATGTGTAATACTTATGTGTTTTGTGTCATGTTTGTGACATTTACATACACACACACACACACACACACACACACATATACACAAAAATACACACTATGTGTGTGGGTGTGTGTGGCCATCCAAGTTGGATTATTCTGGAGTCGTTCGGCTCTGAAGCCAGGACGAGGGCAGAAGGGGAAACGCCCCCCCCTCCTTTTTTACCATGCGTGTATGGGTGATTAGAGGATATCTATGTCCTCTTTCTGCCACTTGTGTCAGCATCATCGTGGTCTACCTCAGATATAAAATTGGTCGCCGTCAAATGGGGGTAATACGAAGAGATAAATTCGCCAACCTATTTTTCTCAAAACAGGCAAAATAATGTAGATGCCTCGAGAGAACGACAATAAGGTCATATTGATGCATATGAAAGCAAGTGAATTCAAGTCTGGGTACTAAGTTATGGAATGGGAAGGTGTTAGGCACCCATTCCTCCCTTTAGGTCTCTTATGGGATATGTTGATCTTCTCCAAAGCGTGATGTGTGTGTACATGTGTGCAATATATATAACGGGAGAAAGGAATTATACAACTCACGTAATGGAATGAACGAAGTGGATTCATCTGTAGGAGTGTAACCCCCCCCAAAAAAAAACTAAACATATGATGTAAGTGTTCACCAAATCACGAATCGCCATGGAAAAGTAAATGTTCATGTCGGAGGAGACACAAATATGTAGGAGTCCAAGACTCATAAAATAGGTATAGTATAATATAAAGGACATAAAATGAAGAGGGAAGACTCAAGTATCGGAATTGGACCTTGATGCCTACATAGCCCAAGGGAGCATCAAAGTCCACGTAGTTCAAAAATAGTGTAGGGGTGGGGTTCAACCCAAAAATCCAATTGTATGACTCATATTTGAGTGCTTTTGAAGGAAAATGTGTTCGAGTGTGAAAGTGTGAGAAAACGAGGAAGCCTCACTTTTGGAATTTACGAATAAACCATTTTGTCTTTTGGGGGTTTTATGAAAATAGGTTGTGTGAAATACTAATAATGAAAAGTGAAGATTATTTGATGTGAGATAATGAAACAAATTTATGAGATATCACAAAATGGGAATAAAGTAAATAATAACAATGAATAAACTAGAATAGGGTAATTAATGAACCTCTTTCTAGATCTTTGTTGTTGAATTTAGAATGTAAGTGTGATGTTTTTTATAGTGATATGAAGGTAATATGATAAGATGAGGTGAGTGACTAAGTGTGGTAAAAAAGTGAGGTGGGGGAATGTTAGAAAATGGACTATTTTGGTAATGAGAAGGTTCTGATTTCGAGAGAATATTTGTTGACTGCTGAAAGGGACCTCCTCCAAGAGTGAGGTTATGAACACTTAATGTAGTGCCATTGAGGGTTAGGGCTACCAATTGGCATGACCCCTAGAATGCCTATCGGCATAGTGCCTTTTTTTTCCAGGTGAGGAATGTGCACCCTATCGATAGACAGGGGGTCTAGAGTGCCTATAGGCAATTCAAAATGAACTTTTCTTTGAAAAATGAGCATAAAATTAAAATCATAAGTTCGAATCATTCACGGCTAGAGTGTTGGAAAGAAAATTTAAAGACCTTAAAGAATACATTGAACACTCCCGGGTCCGAGAGTTGACCTAAGTCAAATGGGTAACGGAAGCTCCCGATGGTCTTTGGAAGGAGGTTATTCAGAGGGAAACGGATCATTTGTTCAAATCCTGAGGCCAATTTTCTCATAGAAAAGACTATTGGGAAGGAAATTCAGAGCCCTTTAATATTTCATTGAGATTCGCTTGGTTTGGATTGTTGACCAAGGTCAAATAGGGCCAAAAGAGGCCATTGGCCCTTCAGAGTAAAATAAATCGTTTATGCGAACTGTATGGCCGATTCATGCACACAGCGGATTGCTGGAAAGGGGATTCAGAGCCCTTTAAGATTTTATTAAGATTCGCTCAAGTTGGAGATCTTATTAGATTTAAATAGAGTTATAAAGAGCCCGATGGACTCCGGATCAATACTCGGAGTAAAACGGATCATTCATGGGAACCGTGAGGCCAATTCGCGCATAAAATGGACTGTTGAAAAGGGGATTTATATCCCTTTAAGATTTCATTAATCTTTGATCATTTCGGAGATTTGAACGGAGTCAAATGTGGCTGGGGACCACCTAGTGGCCTATAGATCAGTACTCATAGTATGACCTAAGTTTACATAGGTATGAGTATTGTTTGGACCTAAGGAGGTACTTAGGGGATGTAATAGGGTAAGGTGCCTATAATATATATGGTATCGTTTCTTTGAGTCTTTATGTTTGCATTTAATTCATGTTTATGATGTTCTTTATCTTTGAATCATCTTAGTATCTCTTCTTTCTTGTGTACATTAGTATCTCATGCTTCATTATGTATTCAAGACGGTATAATTTATTACATCAATGTTAGTATTGATCGTTGTTGGGATTATTTGTGCTTGTGTTGTCATATTGTATTTGTTGCACTTTACACCATTACATACCCCCCATATATATATATATATATATATATATATATATGGCCATCCAGGTCAGATTCTTCTAGCGCGGTCTGGATCTAAAGTTGGGACGAGAGGAGAAGGGGAAGACCCCTCACTCTCCCTTTTTACCATGTGTGTGTGGGTGATTTGAGGATATTTAGGTCCACTTTTTGCCACTTGTGTCGGTGTCATCGCAGTCTACCTCAGATATAAAATTGTGCATCACCAAATGGCGGTTATACGAAAAGATGGAGTCGCTCAAAATAGGCAAAAGAATGTAGACGTCTCGAGGGAACAATAGTAAGGTCATACCGATGCATACGAAACCAAGTGTTTCAAAGTTCAAGGTCAAAGTTATGAAATGGGAAATTATTAGGCACCCATTCCACCCATTCGGTCTTTTCTGAGATATGTTGATCTTTTCCTTTTCTAGAAAGCGTGATGTGTGTGTACATGTGTTTAATATAAATAATGGGAGAAGGGAATTATGTAACAAACATCATGGAATGAACGGAGTGGATTCATCCATATGAGTGTACCCCAAAAAAACTAAACAAATGATGTAAGTGTTCGTCGAATCAAGAATTGCCATAGAAAAGAAAATGTGCATGTCATAGGAGACACAAATATGTAGGAGTCCAAGACTCACAAAATAGGTATAGCATAATATAAAGGACATAAAATGAAAAGGAAGGACTCGGATCTCAGGATTGGACCTTGACGACGACGTAGCCCGAGGGGGCATCAAAGTCCACGTAGTTCAAAAATAGTGTAGGGGTGGGGTTCAACCCAAAAATCCAAATGTATGACTCCTATTTGAGTTATTTTGAAAGGAAATGTGTTCAAGTGTGAAAGTGTGAGAAAATGAGGAAGTCTCACTTTTGGAATTTACGAATAAACCCCTTTTTGTCTTTTTGGGGTTTTATGAAAATATGTTGTGTGAAATACTAATAATGAAAAGTGAAGATTATTTTATGTGAGATAATGAAACAAATTTATGAGATATCACAAAATGGGAATAAAGTAAATAATAACAATGAATAAACTAGAGTAGGGTGATTAATGGACCTCTTTGTAGATCTTTGTTGTTGAATTTAGAATGTAAGTGTGATCATTTTTATAGTGGTATGAAGGTAATATGATAAGATGAGGTAAGTGACTAAGTGTGGTAAAAAATTGAGGTGAGGAAATGTTGGAAAATTAACTATTTTGGTAATGGGAAGGCTCTGATTTCGAGAGAATGTTTGGTGACTGCAAAAGGGACCTCCTCTAAGAGTGAGGTCTTAAGCCATTTATATAGTGCCATTTAGGGTTAGGGGTACCAATCAGCATGGACCCTAGCATGCCTATCACTATAGTTCCTTACCTTCTAGGCAAGGAAAGTACACCATGTCGATAAGCAGGGGGTCTAGGGTGCCTATAGGCAGTCCGAAACGTACTTTTTTTAAAAAAAAATGGGCATCAAATGAAAATCATAAGATCGAATCGTGCACGGCCTAGACCGTTGGAAAGTAAATTTAGAACCCTTAAAGAATACATTGAACACTCCCGGGTTCGAGAGTTGGCCTAAGTCAAACGGGGCATGAAAGCGCCCGATGGTCTTTGGATGGGGTGTTATGAGGGAAACGAGTCGTTCGTGAAAATCATGAGGACGATTTGCGCACGAAATGGACCGTTGAAAAGGAAATTTAGTTACCTTCAAATTTTCATTGAGATTATCTTGCTTTTGATAGTTGACAAAGGTAAAATGGGGCCCAAAACTGGATATTGGACCCTCGATGTAAAACAGATCATTTGTGCTAACTGTGTGGCCATTTCACGCCTAGAGTGAACTATTAGAAAGCGTATTCAGAGTCGTTCGAGGTTTCATTACGCTTCACTCAGTTTGGAGAGTGTATTAGAGTTAAATGGGTCTTGAAAGAGCTCGATGGACTCTAGATCGGTAATCGAAGTAAAATGGATCATTCGTGCAAATCGTGAGGCCAATTCGCACACGGGATGGACTATTGAAAATGCGATTTAGATCGCTTCAAGGTTTTATTAAGATTTAATAATTTCGAAGAGTTGAACGGAGTTAAACAGGCTTGGGGATCGCCCAGTGTCCTCGAGATTAATAGTCAGACTATGACCAAGGTTTACATAGGTATGAGGAGTGTTAGGGACATACGGAGGTGCTTTAGGAGGGTTCTAGGATGGGTGCCTTTAATATATATGGTATCGTGTGTTTGAGTCTTTGCATTGTCATTTAATTCATGCTTGTGATGTTCTTTATCTTCGAATCATATTGGCATCTCTTGTTGCTTATGTACATTGGTATCTCACGCTTCGTTATGTATTCAAGATGGTATAATTTATTACATCAATGTTAGTATTGATTGATCGTTGTTGGGATTATTTGTCATATTGTATTTATTGCATTTTACACCATTGCATAATATTATTCCTTTCTATATTTTTCCAATTGATATCCCATGTTCTCACTTTTAGGGAAGATATGGTTTATGGGGGATAAATGGTTTACTACGCATTCTTTGTTTATTTCCTAAATAAAACGGGGGAAAATAGTATCATTCACTTTGTTTTAAAAAGAGATCCTTATCTTAAGGGGAGATTTCTTACCTAGATGGAGATTGTCAAACATAGGGGGAGTTTTATTTTATGGATGTTTATATTACTATATTTTCTTCACATTTGAAGGTGTGTTTAAGTGTGCATGTTTTTAACATGCGATAAAGTTTTCAATCAATTGAATTATTATTTTTCCTTTTGAGGTTGGGGGTTGAGTCTTAGTTGAGCTCGATGACCCATATGAGTTTTTATTTTTAGTTTTATCCTGAAATAGCCAAAGGGGGTGATTTGTAAAGACAAATTTCAAATAGAGTCAATTTTTATGTATTTTGGCATTATTCTGTGTTTTGATAAAACACTTTGAGTAATATTTTATTACTTAAGTATGCTGACCTTTTAAGACTATGACGTGATTTTTTGAAGACGTAGCAGCCAAGTTAGAAGATCTGCATCATTATTTCATATTTCGTGCTTAATTCCTTCTTCATGTTTCGAGTATCTCTCTAGTATGGATGCATACATATCTTGGTCCTTGGATATTTTATAATTGGATGTTAGGTTTTTATAAAAATATTTTTGAAATGGTTCGAAATTAATTTAATTCTTTTAATATATTTTAGATGAAAAATATTTTTTTCGAGAGGTCCTTAGGATGACATTGTGTATGTCATTCAAATAAAATATGGTACCTCATTAAAGAAGGTTCTAACGAACTTTATACGAACCAACTGCAGGATACGTATTCAAATGAGATGCTATACTTCGTTCGAACAAGGTTAAAAGTCATTCGAACAAGCGTGCAAAGTTTTGTAGAAATTGGGATTTTCCAAACTGCTTTTCGTTCTTATATTATTTTAATAAATCTTTTATAAATAGGAGTGCGATGAAACATTTTATTTAGAGAGAAATTCTTATGTTTTGAGTTCTCAAGCTTTGTAAAAATAATCTCTCCGATCTTACCCAAACCATTTGTTTACACCCAAAGAACTTTGGATCTAAGATTCAACTAATTATGATTTGAAGATATTATTTTAAGCAACAAGGTTTATTCTCCACATCTTTGTGATAATCGTTTCATATGGTGGACTCAGTATTTGTTTTTTACACACGGTGGAATCATGCATTGTAGCAGTTGCATGGGTGGATTCCTATTTCATCACTGTGGAGGAGAGGTTGAAGATTGAACATGCATCAACACTTACAAGGGCTTCTATTCATTGTGTAAGTCATTTATCAATTTTTTAAAATCCTTTATCATAGTGAATTTACGTGGATGATCCATTTGAGATTTTTCCTATTTAGGTTTTCCTCATACATCGGGCATTGTGATTAATTTACTTTTGTATCCTATACTCACCTAGGTGCATATTTAGGTTAATATAAAATTAGTCAATCTATTTAATCACAATTTGTTTAAAAACTGGTGATAAGTTTGATTTAGGTAACTAGTTTTTATTGTAAGTTAAAATTATTTTATTTAAGAAATAGTTTGTTTATTTATTTTTCACCCTCCCCATAATTAGAAACCTTCGGCCTATATAGAAGCCCATTTTTAAGTTATGAGGAAGCTATCGAGGTTGATGAATAAACCAAGTAGTATCTATCCATGATGGATACGATGGACTAGTTCATGTCTAATCAGACATGGCAGTTGATTGAGCTTCCAAAGGGGAAGATTGTGTTACATAAAAAAATGGCTTACCGGATGAAAGAAGATCATAATGGGATCAAATAGTACAAGCCAAGGTTGGGTGTAAAAGGGTTTCAATAAAAAGAAGGCATTGACTATATTGAATTTTTTTTTTAGTGATGAAATTAACTATAATTATATTGATGTTTGGAATTTTGGCAAAAGAAGACTTTTATTTAGAGCAACTATATGTGAAAATGACTTTTCCTTTATGGTGACTTGAATTAGGGAATTTACATGCTAAAGACGAGAGGTTTAAAAGTAAAAGGGAAGGAGAAAATTAGGTGTAAACGTCGAAAGAGTTTCTATGGTATAAAATAAGACTTAAGGCAATGGTACAAGAAGTTTGACCAATTTATGTATAATAGTGGATTCATCAAAGATCAAACAGATAATTGTTATTATGTTAAGAAATTTTAAATCTCCTACATTATTATCTTGTTATACGTAGATGACATGCTGATTGTCAGTTCTTGTTTGGAAGAATTTAATAAGCTAAAACAATAGTTGTCAAAAGAGTTTGTTTTGAAGGATTTGGGAGCTGCAAAACATATTCTTGTTACAAGGATCACAAAAGACAGGGTGAGTGGTTTTGTGAGGTCAAAAAAGTTAGAATAAGTGAACATACTTCTTAAAAAATTCAACATTGATAGAGCCAAAACTATGAGCACACCTTTGGGTAGTCGCTTAAGACTATCGAAAGATAAGTCGCCCTTGATAAAGCAAGAGCGGGCTTATATGGCCAAAGTATCATATGTTTTTTTATTGGCAATCTTATGTACACTATGGTATGTACCAGACCAGATACAACCCATATAGTAGGAGTCATGAGTAAATATATGAGGAATTCAGGGAAATAACATTGGGAGACGGTGAATTGGATTCTTCGGTACTTGCGAGGTACTTCAAATTTAGCCCTGTATTTAGGAAGTCAAATTTAGATCTACAGGTTTATGTTTATGCAAACATGGTTGATGATATTTACAATATGAAGAGTACTCGTGGGTATTAGTATACATTGGGTGGTATAATAGTTAGTTAGGTCTCAAAGTTGTAGAAAATCGTTGCTCTCTCCACTACTGAGGTAGAATATTTTACAATGGCAAAGGCTAGAAAGGAGATGGTATGGCTATGGTTTTTCTTTGAAGAATTATGTCAAAAGCAAATGAGTAGTATTTTTCATTGTGACATCCAGAGTCATATTCACTTTATTAAGAATAATGTATTTCACATAAGGACAAAACATACACAAGTTCGATACCATTTCATACGATCAATTTTGGAAGTAATTTTCCTAATATACAAATGATATTATGGATGGCCGTTTTTCTTTAGAGTGTGTGATATCACATTATAACCTTCTTCAGATTAATGAAACATTAACTGCAACATCCATGGAAGTAGGTTCTCACACTAACGACTGAAACACATAAATTTGTTTGGGTTTTTACTCTTGAAACCACGTATGATATTTATTTTTCAATAAAGGTGTGACATGTTCATTTTAAATGAGAATCGTATTTGTGAGAATTCTTTATATTTATTTTAAATATATTGTATGAAACGTCGGTCAATTAGACTTAATACGACTTTCGATGAGTTAAATTTAGCCTGATAAAGGGAGATCGAAATTCAATTTCTAGTACAATTAAATAGTTCACAACTTGGATAGGGACTTTAAATCTTATCAGTTAAGCTGCGAGTGATATCCTAGTATTTTATCTTAAGCTATGAGAACATGTTTAATGGTTAAGAAACTTGTCTAATAATTCAAAGAGGATTATGATGTGTACATCAGGAATGTATTGAATATGACCATGGGTGAGATTCGAGTCAAGGTACCGACTGAAACAATATAATGAAAGAGAATGAGATAATACAGGGTTAAACTCATATAACTCAATCATAATCTAAGTACTCCAACAAAGATAAAAAAATCAACACTCGTCACTAATTGGATTACACCAAAAGTTTAGGAGCAAAAACAAGAAGAATCCCCTTCTTAGACAAAAGTCTGTTTATGTTCTCAAATTGTTCTTCCCTAGATTCATGCATTCTCATCATTTATATAGGATCTTGGAACATCCCTCTAGATATAGGTAATTGATAGATATAAAAGAAAACATTAAATAAACCAGAAGTTGGAGAACTAAAGGACTAGACTTTTAGAACTGCAAAGATATCAGCCTTGGAATTTAACATCACTTCAAATGATTTTCATTCTCTTTGTATATTGAATTAGGAGATGAATCATATACCTAATTAAAGTTATGGAAGTCTTCTTGATAATGAGCGTAGAATTACATCATTTGAACTTGTGAGGAATGAATTAGAACTGTTTTACAAAGGGGTGCAAATGATGACTATTGAACTAGAAATTAAACTATTTAGTTTCTTTAAGCCCAATCAATGATCCATGAAGCTTCTATGATATTTTATCAATTTTAAAGGTTACTCCTGCATCATTGAGTAGATTAGACCTGCACAATCTCACATGTTTTCTAAGGGTGCATAAATTCTAAACTCTGAGAATTATGAGTATAGGAATGATTGCAAAATTATTACTTTAATTATTACGAGTACGATTCAATCTGATTGGATTTATATATCCATAAGTTGGGAAATTATTATGTGAGTAGGTCTAAAATTATAATTTTGCGAAATCCCTGTAAAGATCTTGAATTGTGATAACCTCTTGATAGGCTTATGAGTTTTGTAGTTAGTAGTACACCTAAGCAGTGGATTATTTTATAATCCGGTGGAGTATCAAATAAGTTAAGTCTGAGATCAAGGAATAAATAAAATGTTGGTTAAAATTTATTTGCGGTGAATTAATTGACCAAGCGGGTATTGTATAGCAAACAGGGGGAGGGGGATCATATTATTTTTCAATAGAAACTTTGTAAACAAGACCTCATCATTCGACTCATTGTTAGATAATTAAATTGGAGTGCAATCATAATTAGTTAATGGAATTAATTGATAAGGGAATAAATTACAGAGGTATAATTTGATATTTTCAAGTATTTATGTGGAAGCAAACTTAATTTTTTAGTCCTCGGAGCCATGTATAATTCCTTTACCCAAATAGCAGGTCAGACTCTCTGAAAATCAAAGTTAATCCATGCCCACTATTTATACCTACATACATTGGTGTAAGATTGGATTTTAAGCGCATATTAGTTATTGAGGGTTAGATATGGAGAGGAAAAGTACTATTCATATTTTTATGAAGGGGTGGGGAGAGATAAGGCCATATCTCACTCAAAAGACTAAGTATTCATCTCTAAAAGTTTCCACACACATAGTTTGGTTTTGAAGGATCATACACTAGAAGATCTCAGGCTTTTTGTAAATTCTAGTAATATTTTGAAGGCCAAGAAAAAGAAGCCTCTTTATCTTCTATAAACCTTATTTCTCCCCATTCGGATCACCTATTAGATCCACAAACGTATCATGATTAAAAACCCTAGGTTTAATCTTTAAACAAATTTTTTTACTTTCTAATGTGTGGTGACAAAAATCACAGCACAAATAATAGTGAAAGAAAACAATCACCAAGAAAATAAGAACAGCAAACAATCAAAATCACAACACAAGAATTTACGTGGTTCGGTAACTTGTTTACGTCCATGGAGAGGTTTATTGTTTTGATTAAGTAACTCTCAAGATGGGTTTTTTCTACATGCCCTTATGCCCTTGGCCAGGGGTATAATATATATTCCATTAACTAAAAGTGTTGGTAACTAACAAGTTGAGACTGTATCCCTTGAATATCTCTATGAGATTGCTAGGGGTAGACTTGGTCATATTATCAAATGTGACTGCGTAACCAAGGCTCATAAGTTGGGTTAGAAACTTGATTAACTCAATAGGTCTTGGTCGGATACTTTTATGGGCTTGATCAACGTAATAGGCACCCATAATTGCCCCTAAAAAATTTAGAGTCTTTGCACTACACCAAAAACAGGAATCTGGCACGGTTTAAAACTGTGCCAGATCAAATATGGCACGGTTTTGAACTATGCCAGAATCAGGTGTTCCAAAATGGCCATTTTTTCAGGCACGACTCAAAAGTGTGCCAGATTTGACAAAACATGAACACTTCTGGCACACTTTTAAACAGTGCCAGAATTTTATATTTCTGGCACACTTTTGGCATAGTTTTGAACTGTGCCAGATTGAGCACAGTTTGAAAAACTTTTGGCACAGTTCAAAATCGTGCCAAAATTTGATACACTTTTGGCACGGTTTTGAACTATGCCAATTTTTTTATAAAAAGAAAAAAAAATTATTTGAAAACAAGAAAATTCACAAATTGCAAATCTTGCACGCTGTTGATAAACCAATGTTCATAGAAACTTCAAAATATTACAAGTCTTTAGTAGTTCACAGACCAAAAAAGAATTGGGCAGAGTTTCCTCTATTTTCTGGACATTCTAAAACCTGCTAATATAAAACCTGGATAACATAAAGCCCGCACGGCCACAAAATATAAAAACTAAACTTACAAAAGCCCACACGGCTATAAAAGTTTACAATAAAACTACAAAAGCCGGCACGGCAATAACACAAAAAAATAGAATCATGAATAAACCCCTTGATGTAAACCATTGAGTTCTCCGTGTGTCCCCCATGAATAAATGCTAACGATAAAATGTTATCCTACAAAAAAATATGATACAAAAAAGATACGATATTAGTAACCAAGTAATTTATAAAAAAAAGCTTACTCAAACTAAAAAAATTACATATAGGAGTGGAAATTATCGTCATATTCTCAAACCGGGAGACCCGGGACTATGCGATCAGTTCGTACGAGTTACATTGGTCCCGTTCGAGGTGTTCGTGCCTCTTACGGGGCCGTTTGGGGGCTGGTTTTAGTTTTCACCCTCAAGCGTCTTGTTTTCAAGCCTAATCTATGTATTTTAAAATTATCGTCATATTCTCAAACCGGGAGATTCGGGGACTATGCGGTTAGTTCGTACGAGTTACATTGGTCACGTGCGAGGTGTCCGTGCCTCTTACGGGACCGTTTGTGTGCTGGTTTGGGTTTTCACCCTCAAACGTCTTGTTTTCAAGCCTAACCTACATATTTTGAAATTATCATCATATTCTCAAATCGGGAAAACCGCGACTACGTGGTCAGTTCGTACAAGTTACATTTGTCCCGTGTGAGGTGTTCGTACCTCTTAAGGGGCCGTTTGGAGGCTGGTTTGGGTTATCACCCTTCAATGGCTTATTTTCAAGCCAAATCGATATATTTTGAAATTATCGTCATATTCTCAAACCAGGAGACCCGCGACAACGCGGTAAGTTCATACAAGTTACATTGGTCTCGTGCGAGGTATTCGTGCCTCTTACGGGACCGTTTGGGGGCTGGTTTGGGTTTCCACCCTTCAATGGATTATTTTCAAGCCTAATCTACATGTTTTGAAATTATCATCATCATCTCAAACCGGTAGGCCCGCGACTATGCGGTTAGTTTGTACAAGTTACATTGGTCCCGTGCAAGGTGTTCATGCCTCTTACGGGGCTGGTTTGGGTTTTCACCTTCAACGGCTTGTTTTCAAGCCAAATCGACATATTTTGAAATTATCGTCATATTCTCAAACCGGGAGACTCGCGACTATGCGGTCAGTTCGTACAAGTTACATTGGTCCCGCGCGAGGTGTTCGTGCCTCTTACGGGGTCGTTTTGGGGGTTGGTTTGGGTTTTCACCATTCAACGGCTTGTTTTCAAGCCAAATTAATAGATTTTGAAATTATCATCATATTCACAAATCGGGAGACCCGCAACTACGCGGTCAGTTCGTACAAGTTACATTGGTCCCGTGCGAGGTGTTCGTGCCTCTTACGGGGCTGTTTGTGGGCTGGTTTGGGTTTTCACCCTTCAACGGCTTGTTTTCAAGCCAAATCGACATATTTTGAAATTATTGTCATATTCTCAAACTGAGAGACCCGCGACTACACGGTCAGTTCGTGCAAGTTACATTGATCCCGTGCTAGGTGTTCGTGCCTCTTACGGGGTCGTTTGGGGGCTAGTTTGGGCTTTCACCCTTTAACGACTTATTTTTAAATCTTGCAAATTATCATCATATTTACAAACCGAGAGACCCAAGACTATGCGATCAGTTCTTACAAGTTGTATTGGTCCCGAGCTAGGTGTTCGTGCCTCTTACGGAGCCGTTTGGGGGCTGATTTAGGGTATCACCCTTTAACTGCTTGTTTTCAAGCCAAATTGACATATTTTGAAAATATCATCATATTCTCAAACTGGGAGACCCGTGACTATGCGATTAGTTCGTATAAGTTACATTGGTCTCGTGCGAGGTGTTCGTGCCTCTTACAGGGCCGTTTGGGGGCTTGTTTGGGTTTTCACCCTTCAACAGCTTATTTTCAAGCTAAATCGACATATTTTGAAATTGTTATCATATTCTCAAATTGGGAGACCCGCGACTACGCAATCAGTTCGTACAAGTTACATTGGTCCCGTACGAGGTGTTCGTGCCTTTTACGGGGCCGTTTGGGGGCTGGTTAGGGTTTTCACCCTTTAACGACTTGTTTTCAAGCCAAATCGATATATTTTGAAATTATCATTATATTCTCAAATTGGGAGACCCATGACTACGCAGTCAGTTCGTAAAAGTTACATTGGTCCCGTGCGAGGTGTTCGTGCCTCTTACGAGGTCATTTGGGGTCTGGTCTCGGTTATCACCCTTCAATGGCTTGTTTTCAAGCCTAATCTACGTGTTCTGAAATTATCGCCATCGTCTCAAATTGGGAGGCCCACGACTATGCGGTCAGTTTGTATAAGTTACATTGGTCCCGTGCGAGGTGTTCGTGCCTCTAACGGGGTCGTTTGGGGGCTGGTTTGGGTTTTCACCCTTCAACGGCTTGTTTTCAAGCCAAATTAACATATTCTGAAATTGTCATCATATTCTCAAACCGAAAGACCCGCGACTACGCGGTCAGTTCGTACAAGTTACATTTGTCCCGTGCGAGGTGTTCCTGCCTCTTACGGGGCCGTTTGAGGGATGGTTTGGGTTTTCACCCTTCAACGGCTGGTTTTCAAGACAAATCGACATATTTTGTAATTATCGTCATATTCTCAAATCGGGAGACCCGTAACTACACGGTTAGTTCGTATAAGTTACATTGGTCTCGTGCGAGGTGTTCGTGCCTCTTACGAGGCCGTTTGGTGGCTGGTTTGGGTTTTCACACTTCAACGGCTTGTTATCAAGCCAAATCGACATATTTTAAAATTATCATCATATTCTCAAACCGGGAGACCCGCGACTATGCGGTCAGTTCGTACAACCGTGTGAGGTGTTTGTGCCTCTTACGGGGCCATTTGGGGGCTGGTTTGGGTTTTCACCCTTCAACGGCTTATTTTCAAGTCAAATCGACATATTTTAAAATTATCATTATATTCTCAAACTGGGAGACCCGCGACTACGCGGTCAGTTCGTATATGTTACATTGGTCCCGTGCGAGGTTTTCGTGCCTCTGACGGGGTCGTTTGGGGGCTAGTTTTGATTTTCACCCTTTAAGGACTTGTTTTTAAGTTTAAGTGTTGATTTTTGCAAATCATCGTCATATTCTCAAACCGAAAGTCCCGAGAGTATGCGATCAGTTCCTACAAGTTACATTAGTCCCGAGCTAGGTGTTCGTGCCTCTTACGGGGATGTTTGGGAGCTTGTTTAGGTTATCACCCTTTAACGGCTTATTTTCAAGCCAAATCGATATATTTTGAAAATATCATCCTATTCTCAAATCGGGAGACCCGCAACTACGCGATCAGTTCGTACAAGTTACATTGGTCCCATGCGAGGTGTTCGTGCCTCTTACGGGGTCGTTTGGGGGATGGTTTGGGTTTTCACTCTTCAACGGTTTATTTTGCAAGCCTAATCTACATGTTCTGAAATTATCATCATCATCTCAAACCGGGAGGCTCGCGACTACATGGTCTGTTCGTACAAGTTACATTGGTCCCGTGCAAGGTGTTCGTGCCTCTTACGGGGCCGTTTGGGCCTGGTTTGGGTTTTCACCCTTCAACGGCTTGTTTTCAAGCCAAATCGACATATTTTGAAATTATCATCATATTCTCAAACTGGGAGACCCGCGACTACGTGGTCAGTTCGTACAAGTTACATTGGTCCAGTGCGAGGTGTTCGTACCTCTTATGGGGCCGTTTGGGGACTGGTTTGGGTTTTCACCCTTCAACGGCTTGTTTTCAAGCCAAATCGAAATATTTTGAAATTATCATCATATTCTCAGACTGGGAGACCCAGGGACTATGCGGTTAGTTCGTACGAGTTACATTAGTCGCGTGTAAGGTGTTCATGCCTCTTATGGGGCTGTTTGGGGGCTGGTTTGGGTTTTCACCCTCAAACGTCTTGTTTTCAAGCATAATCTACATATTTTGAAATTATCGTCATATTCTCAAACCGGGAGACCCGCGACTACGTTGTCAGTTCATACAAGTTACTTTGGTCCCGTACGAGGTGTTCATTTCTCTTACGATACCGTTTGGGGACTAGTTTGGGTTTTCACCCTTCAATGACTTGTTTTCAAGCTAAATCGTCATATTTTGAAATTATCGTCATATTCTCAAATCGAGAGATTCGGGACTATGCAGTCTGTTCGTATGAGTTATATTGGTCCTATGCGAGGTGTTTGTGCCTCTTACGGCGCTGTTTGGTGGCTGGTTTTGATTTTCACCCTCAAACGGGTTATTTTCAAGCCTAATCTACGTGTTTTGAAATTATCATCATATTCTCAAATCGAGAGACCCGAGGACTACGCGGTCAATTCGTACGAGTTACATTGGTCACGTGCGAGGTGTTCGTGCCTCTTACGGGGCCATTTGGAGGCTGGTTTGGGTTTTCACCCTTTTAAGGGCTTGTTTTTAAGCTTAATCGATATATTTTTAAATTATCATCATATTCTCAAACCAGGAAACCCGTGACTACGCGGTCAGTTTGTAGAAGTTACATTGGTCCCTTACGAGGTGTTCGTGCCTCTAACGGAGCCGTTTGGGTTTGGTTTGGATTTTCACCCTTCAACGGCTTATTTCTAAGCCTAATCTATATATTTTCAAATTATCGACATATTCACAAAACAAGGAGGCCCGTGACATATTCACAAACTGAGAGGGCTGTCACAAACCGTGGGTTGTTTTTACATTTTCAATTTTCAACTAATGTTAACTGAAATACATTTGAATAAACCACCTAAATAGGTATTGTCAACAATAGCCATATTTGTCAAGTTATAATTGTTTGACGCAATTGAATAATATGTGGCAAAGAATTTATCTCCAACACAACCATCTTCCAAATCAATTGTTCAGGGAAACTCATATTATAGTTATAAATGGAATAGATACAAATGTCTATTCCTATTCAACGTGGAAGACAACTCAAAAGAAGAAAAACAAAAACAAAAACAAAAACAAAGACATATCTTAATTAAATTAACTTACATGGATTGATTTGATGACATCATCCTTGATGGCATACCCCTAAGAGACATATTTGCAAGGACTCTTTGTTTTTCTGCAAAAAAAAAAGTGATATGAAAAATATTTCCAACTGATACCAAATATGTGCAATACAAATTCTTGCATTAGACTAAAGAGGAGAGGGGGTGGCACTACTAAAATTAACCTCCCTAGTTTTTATAGATTTTATTTTCACTTTTTTGAGATGTTTTATTATATGGATTTAAGTACCCTAATGCCAAGAGACTCCCTCTTATACCCATGCATCAAGTTGGTAAACCCCCAGGATCATCACTGCAGATTTTAAGTAAACATTACATATGCAGAGAGATAAATACATACACATACAAAATGACGACGACAACAACAATTGCAAACCTTGTCCATGGAGCAGGTTCATTATCGCAACGAACGGAAAGATATCGACAGACATTAAATCCCTGGAAAACAGAAGTGTGTGACAAAATATAAAGATATATAGCAAGAGCCACATGTAAAGGATCATTATGCAAGTAACCCTACCTGAAATCCATCTTTGCGCCAACATTTCTCAATTCTATAAACCCTATCATATTGGACTCCTGTTTCTAGAGCATAAGAAGAACATTTCTCCTTGTGGGACCTGACCATTGACATGGGAATTTTGGTTTAAGAACAGAGAATAAGGTTAAGATATGAGGAAAAACTACAAGCCCATATGAAATGGTATGTCAAATTGAGGACATAAACTTTCCCAACATAATCAACAGATATTGGAAGTAATTTACACGTGCAAGTTCATAACATTAATTGAGAGTAGAGGTATTCGTGTTATCTTTAAAATAACTGGAACAAAAGTAAAGTTCTAGAAAAATATGTCACTAAAAACAGAGACATAGTTGTATATATAGTAAAATACGATACAAAATGTCACCGGAACGATAAGTACCGGAAGCTTGTATCACAGGTAGTTATACCACAATCGTAACGGGTTTATTTCATTTTGTATTATTTTTTTCCTTATAAAAATTCTCTTTCATTCAAGTATTCTTATAATAATAGGATTGTAGTGGTATTCCAACATAATCTAAATTTAGAAGGTACCTTTATAAATGATGAAAACTAGCATATTATGAAATGTGTTAGATTGAATGAAGATATTTAAAGCACTACATTGCTTGAACTTCCTGTATATAGGGCACATATTATAAGTATTGAATATCTAAAATTAAAAATGAATATAAAAATAAAGGGGACATACCTTCCTGTATAGAGGAACCACTCACCGTGGTCATCATTTTGGTAGCCTCCCGAGAGTGACACAGACTGAACACCATAAACCGATTGCCCATCAATCCCCGTAACATGAGGAAGATGAGACCCCCATTGTCTACATTCCATCCCTGTAGTTTTTTCATGGAATATGATATACACATTGAGTATGAAGCCGATCGATGATATATAAAGATCATAGGGCAATTGGATTATTTGAAATCACAAAACTAAGCAAAAGCAGCGACATGACAAAAAAATAGTTTAATTATTAGAAATCTTTTAAATAAATTACAACAAACAGTTATAATCCATGAAATCTATTGAAATCACGAGAAACGTTTGAACAATGGTTGAACAAAGGAACGAACCAACCCAACGGAAATATTTTTTTATTGGTTAAAGCTAATGGAATGAGTATCAAATTTAAACCAATATTCAATTCCCACTCCCTAGATGGATTACATTATTTTATTACATTCTGGAGTCATTGTGATAGACATGGTTAATATCTCAAAGGTAAAGGATGTAGCTACATTTAAGTTAATAAAAAAATTCCATTACCTATATCACATTTGAAAAGAAATAAAATTCTTTTCCAATAAAGTTGATTTTATTTATTTACACACTAAAAATAAATTATAAAAATGCAATTACCATCCTTCTCTTACTCATCCGACAATAGTTCCATTTTTTGGCGTATTCGCGAGCTGCTGAATTGTAAATTTTTTGGCATTCTATCCTCTCAGCAACAGAAGGTGGAACCCTGCTCCTCCATGCCCACAGAACTTAATAGATATTTGAAATTTCCCAATCTCCGGACCCTCTTGTCGATGGTGGGGTTAACCGTGGATCACCCAACGGAAATCTAATTCTTCAAACCTTATTGAAAATCCAACTCTGCAAACCCCAACGAAAATCTAACTCTTCAAACCCAACTCGTAATTGATTTCAAAACCCCAATCAAATTGATTTCAAAACCTAAATCAATTTGATTACAAAACTAGTCAATTCAATTTCAAATCAATTTTCAAACTTAACTCAAATTGTTTTGAAAACCTAACTCCATCGATTTCAAACTATATATATATATATATATATATATATATATATATATATATATATATATATATATATATATATATATATATATATATATATCAGTTTTTCTTCCAATAGTGTCAACAAAATCTAAAAATGAAATGAAAAACGAAGTTGTTTACCTTACGCTCGGCGGTCGGAGGTATGGAGCAGGTCGTGGATCGAAGTAAAGAAAAACAAAGATGGTTGTTGATGAAGAAAACGAAGATGGTTGTTAAGAGAGAGGGGAGGCGGACCAAGGAGTGAGAGCAGGGTACATGTGAAAAGAGAGAGTGGAACAAGCGGGAGAGCAAAAGATGTGAGATTAGTATTTTTTTGGTATTATATATTTTAGTTAAGTGTGCTCAATTCTGGGACACTTTTAAACAGTGCCAAATTTTGGCATTATTTTTCAGTGTGCCAGGTTGTCATTAAACCATGCCAGAATTTGGCACGATTTTAAAATGTGCCAGATTTTTAATATCAAGGTGTGTCAAATTGCTGATTTTGGTGTAGTGTTGGGATCATATATTTTAAAAATCATCTTCACATCCCCCTTTGATGGCACTGTCGTAGTTCATGAGACTGATAGGGGTGTGATTCGTCATTTGGCAGGGAATTTAAGCGAAAAATCTTCTTCGATCAGTGTGCGCTATCATTGATGATTTTAAACTGAAGTGTTGGATGATTATATCGTCACTTCAACTCCTTGTTTCTCCCACTTCCAAGCTATTTCTTGCTCCAAATCTATCTCTTGCTCTTCATCTTCTAAATTTGTGGTTTTTCATCATCACAAGCTTTATTCTTTGCTCGTAAGTTCTCAGCCCTTTCTCTTTATGTATTTCCTTTCGCCGTTACTTTTCTTTCTACTGTAGCTAGGGTTTTCTCATGGCAAAATTAGACAACAAGTCTCTGGTTAAATTTAGGAAATGCTACAATATTCTCAACTGGGTGGATATTGAGTGTGCCCCTATTCCTTACAATGTCCGTGATATTGAGGATGGCCATTGGATTCATGTTCTTTTACTATCTCAAGGGGATTTGAGCTTTCTCCCAAATCGCTTATTCTTCCATTTCTTTCAATACTTTGATATAGTTCCAGCTCAGTGTTCTCCAAATGTTTGAAAAATTATAAATAGCATCCATATAATAAATCAACTTTCATGGCACTAACTTAGGATTGGTTGAAATTTTCTTTTGTTATACCTTTTCTCTCACGATCTTCGATCTTCTTTATTTGAAAGCAAGGAGTCCATACAGGGTATTGGTAGTGAACCTACCTAATTCCCATTAGGACTATTGGTCTGAGGGGTGCATTGCTAGGAACTGACAATTCCCTCCCCAAGTAGGGGGAGAAAGGTACAAAAGACCTCGGATCCCTACATATGGGGAGGAGTACATAAGTTATTATCTAACTTTGTTACTTATTACTTATTGCTTGTTGCTCTAATGTTTTCTTCCTCTAATATTTTCTTTTCTTTTTCAACGAAGTTTAAAAATCAAGAACTTGGTCCTCACGAGATCTGCGCCGCTGAGTTGATCAAAGATGGGAAAATAAGGGCCTACATTGTAGAAGGTGAGCATCCCAATTTGACTGCCTTCTTGTTGGAATATAAGAACTCCACCACCATCTTTATTTCCTGTTCAGTTGACTCCATTACCCACCTCGATATCCCAAAGGAAGAAGAAGAAGAAGAAGAAGAAGAAGAAGAAGAAGAAGAAGAAGAAGAAGAAGAAGAAGAAGAAGAAGAAGAAGAAGAAGAAGAAGAAGAAGAAGAAGAAGAAGAAGAAGAAGATGAAGAAGAAGAAGGTGCTCTCGAACCCATCGAGCTAGATGAGGATGAGGAGAGCAGCTCAGAGACTGGTGTTGCTGAAGGTGGAAGAGGTGGTAGTGGTGAGGTAGGATCCGGTGAGGAGGAATCCAGTGAGGAAGAATTTGGTGGAGAGAGGTCTAGCTAGGCAGGTTCTAGTTCAGGATATTCCAATTCAAGAAGTTCTAGCGAGGAAAATATGGCTCCCCAGAAGAAAAAACTTGATCGGTGATGATGATGATTATGATGTTTTATTGTATAATGGGATGAATATTCAGAAGTCAAGGTCTGGGGATATTTCTAGTTGTTCCCAGACAATAGCTCATGAGAAAAAGGTGGAGAGGACGAGGAGAGAGAGAGAGAGAGAGAGAGAGAGAAGAGGAGAAAAAGAAGAGGAAAAAAGCTGAGAAGAGGAGATAATAAGAGAGGAGAGGATAAGAGAGGACGAAAAAAGAATAATACTCTCTTGTGCTTGTGGCTGTCCCAGCTGAGGGGGCCTTTGTGGCTCTAATCCCTTATCTCGTTCTAATGATGCTCGAGAGAGTTGTGCTCGTGGCGGACCGTGAGCGATCTTCGAATATGGGCCCTGACCAGTTGGACCTAAAAGAATATCAATGGCTTATTTTGGTAAGGCCACTTCTCCTTTTTTCTACTACTTTGACTTGTAATTTCTTCGCTCTCTGTTTACTAACCTCTGTCTCTTCCTGGATTTTATGTCCGACTATATCGTCCTTAGGCACAGTTAAAATGAGCTGGAGAGGAGGAACTCTGAGCTCGAGCAGATCTTAAAGTCTGCCCAAGAGGCCTAGAAGTCCTTCGAGAAGTCTCTCATATAGGATAAAGCTTCTTTTGCTAACGAGAGAGCTGAAGCGACCAACGAGCTGAAGGAACTTCGTGAGTCCTATGAGCTGTTCGTGATGAGAAAATTGGCCATATCAGAGGAGAAAAAGGTGCTCACGAATGAAAATAAAGGGCTTGCTGAGAAGGTGAAGAGCATGGAAACGAAAGTGAAGAGCCTGGAAATGGAGGTATCTATCGTTAGAGAGAGTATCTACAATGAGGGCTGGGAGGAAGCATATGAAGATGTCAAAAAATAGATCAACTATATCAGTCGCGCAAACTTTAAGAAAGGTTGGGATTGAGCCTTAGTTGCTACTGGAGTTACTACCGACTCCTCTTTGTTCGACAAGCACAATCCTGGTCCCAAGCCCTTCATTAATGAATAAGTCCCTTCTGCTCGAACTACTGTGGAGCCTATTACTCATATCCTTACTGGCGACTAGGGAGTGAGTCTTACCCCAACTGATGGAGGTGTACCTACGGCCGAGACGGGCGAGGATGCTTCTGACAAGGGGAAGGATCCAGCCTCCACCGAGCAAGTTGATGCTGCCAAATGAACTTCTAGGCTTCTTCCTTAACTTTTGTATTTTTGTTCTTTTCTCTTGTCATTCCATGTATCTAAATCTGTCCAGTGCCATTTTTTAATGAAATGAAGAAGTTATGTTTTCGTATTCATTGATATATGGGTTTTGTGTGTTTGATGCCTTATAATTTGTCAATCTTGATGATTACATTCCTACCACCTCTCGTCTAGGCCAAATCCTTGGTTCAAATGTAAGCGACCGAGTTCACCGAACTTTTATCAAGATTTGTAAATCCCTTAGGGCAAGAAATAAGGACTATAAAGATCAGTCTGAAGTAGTTGCCAGGCTGAAGGATATGCTTACAGAGATAGAGGATATTTGTGCCTCCATTCAAGAAGAGATGGATGGTTTAAAGGCTAAGATCTTGGACACATCCAAGATCAATCAGGTTGGGGAGGTACTACAGCAGGAAAATGATGCCTTAAGGAGGGATATTGCACGCCTTAAGTAAAATGCTCTAAGAAGTGCTCCCCAAGTTATCCAAGGTTCCTCATCGTCATCCATGCAGCGAGCTAGGAGAGATGACAATAGTTCCCAGAGGGAGATTATCGAGTTGAAGGGGGACGTTCAAAGAGCATACGTAATCGTCGTTGAACTACAAAGAGATGTCGCAAGTATACGACACTTATTTCGAAAGGGTCCTCGGCAGGTGTGGGTTGACGGCTACGATCAAGGATGGATATATACCCCCACAAAGTTGAAAGAAATGGAGGGGCTGGCCTTTATTAGAGGGTGGCTAAGTACCATCAAGGAGTTTATGGTTCCCAAAAAATATCCCCTGTGGTACAGGCATGAGATCACTCCTCCAATCTTGGAGCCAAATCCCATCCGAAAGGATGGCCGCAGAATCCCTATAGATGCTATTCCAAGGCATTTTTTAGAACCAACCTTGGAGGAGGCTGTGGAGAGCTCTTCCCCTCACCTTGATGATGGTCGTAGAGATCGAATAGCGGACTACCTTTCTCAGCAACCTGGATCCTCCTAGGGTTGATTGATTTCATTACTGTTGTACATGTGACTAGGTAATTCTTAATAAAAAAAAATATTTATGTTTTGGGCATAAACCGACTAAACATGTGCTGCTTGCTTTTGACTTACTAATAAAATCTAGTTATTTTGGGCACTTGAGCTGATTAAATGTCGTTTAGAGTTTAATTGCAATTAAGCATTCCCCTAGTCCGATATGCCTTACCATACCATTCTGCCCACTTTACCCTTTAGGTCGAATCGTCACACTACCTTAGGCCTAAGTAGGGTGATGGAGAGAATACACCTAATTAATGGTCGACCACCCGAGCAGGATTTCGAAGCCAAACTACGTTGGCAACCATCCTTAGGTCTTTATTTATTGTCAAAACAACCTAGGAGGCCAATTGTGTTTTGCAAAAAAGGCTCGAGGAGGGTTATCACCTGTTAACCCTGCTAATTATGCTTTGAACAAGTGGAGCTAGGATAGTCCTAACCACGGTGTTGAAATTATAGAGGCTGGTTCAAAAGATCTTTAGACTCTAGTAAGTTACCCAACTTACTCGAATCTAGGAATTCTATTATACTTGTAAAAAGAGTGGAGCCTATAACTTGGAAAGGATGAATATAACAAAATACATTAGAGACAACCAATACATGCAGAATACCAAGGCCAATCGAGTTTTATTAATCGAAGTCATAAATAAATAGCAACATTAGTTTGTAAAATAAAAATTTGCCTAAACTAATGGTGCATGGGTAGAAAAATCTAGAAGTAGAATTTCTTCAGGTTGGCCGCAGTCCAAGCCCTTGGTATCTCCATGGCCTTCAGCTTTTCTAAGTGATAGGCTCCTATCAAGTCATACCTCACTACCTTGAAAGGTCCTTCCCAGTTTGGTCCCAGTTTGCCATCTGATGGTTTCACAGCACTGCCAAGGACTTTCCTCTGGACATAGTTCCCAACTTGAAATTTCCTTGGATTGACTTTCTGGTTCTACTATTTGGTTAGTTGTTGCTGGTAGGATACCAGTTTAACTAGAGCCAATTCTCACCATTCATCATCTAAGTCAAGTTCAGTGAGCAATGCTTTATCATTGTGGTCATGGTTGACCAACGTAGACCTGATGGTAGGGAAACCAGCTTCTAATGGGATAACTATTTTCATTCCATATGTGAGTGCAAAGGGTGTTTCCCCAGTTGCTCGCCTTGGAGTGGTGCGATAGGCCCAGAGGATGTGGGGCAATTCATTCGCCCAAGCTCCTTTGGCCCATTCCAAGCGTTTCTTTAGTCCATTGATCACTATCTTGTTGGAAACCTCAGCTTAACCATTACTCTGGAAATATGCTACAGAGCTAAAGTAATGCCTAATTCCATAATCGTTGCAAAAACTTTGGAAGGGAACACTCTCGAACTGGGTCTCGTTGTCAGTAAGGACCACCCTGGGTATGCCGAAGCGGGTAATGATGTTTCTCCATATAAACCTCATCATATTTGCATCCCTGATGTTCGCCAATGGTTGTGCCTCTATCCACTTAGTGAAGTGGTCTATGGCGACCAAAAAATACTTCCAATTGCCTACCGCAGTAGGCAGAGGATCTATGATGTCCAAACCCTATTGGGCGAAGGGCCACGGGCTGGTTAATGATTATAGGTCGCTAGCGGGCTGGTGGACCATGGGTGATTATTTTTGGCATTTTTGCACTTACCAACATAGACTCCAGCGTTCTTTTGCATGTATGTCCACCAATACCCTTCCTTCATTTCTCAGAAGTTTAGTACCTTCCTCCTGCATGACTACCACAAATTCCCTCATAAAGTTCATGCAGAACTCACTCGACGTCTTGTGGATGAACGCACTGGAGGTAGGGGCCGGTGAAGGATCTCTTATATAACTTCCCATCAAGAGATAAGTAAAAGCGAACATCTTTGACTCTTATATGATGAGCCAACCTATTATCACTTGGAAGTATATCACTTCATAAGTAGTCTGCGATGGGGTCCATCCAGCTCGGAGCCTTTGTGATATGGAGAATTTGCTCGAGATTTAGAGGCTCAGTATTCTTCTCAATGTTGGGCTGCGCGAGTAAATCTATTTGGATTGTTCTTCCAAATTTAGAGTCTATTGTTGAACTTAGAGTACGGTATCTACATATCTCTTCTGTCCTCTTGGGAATTGCTAAACACCCACTTGATCGAAGTTGGCTATTAGTCCCTTCACAACGGGGAGATAAGCTTCCATCCTTTCATCCTTTGCATTAAAATCATCGTTTATCTGGTTGGATTTCAGTTAAGAGTCGTCGAAGACTTGTCCGTTCCTTGCCCCTAGCAATTGTGCTTTACATAATACAGTGATCAACACCTCGTATTCTGCCTCATTTTTTTAGGCTTCAAATCCTAATCTAATGCCCTGCTGGAGCACTATGTTTTTGGGTTACTAGTACGATACCTACTCTTTCCCCTTGATTTGGAGTCTCCATAAACGTATAAGGTCCAAACGCTTGGTTCCTATAAGCCCTCTATTGATCGGCTGGTTTTTGACTGATCGGCAGGCTATTCTCTTGTGAACTCAATGATGAAATCAGCATAGATCTGCCCTTTGATGGATGTTCTTGGTTAAAAGTAAATATCAAATGTTTTGAGCTCGACTGACCACTTTGACAGTTGACCAGAGAGGTCTGCTTTCCTCAGAACAACCTTTAGAGGGTGCGAAGTAACCACAAAGATGGAGTGTGACTCAAAATAATGCTTCAGTTTCCTCTATACTATCACCAATGCGTAGGTGATCTTCTTAAATGGCAATTACCACTTCTCGGCTTCTAGATGAGTTTTACTTGCATAGTAGACTGGATGTTAGCCTCCCTCTCTTTCACATACCAAGGAGGAGCTCACAGCATGGTCTGACACAGGGAGGTAGAGGCATAAAGGGTCACCCTCTCTAGGAATCACGAGAAAAGGGGGCCTGCCGAGATAGTCCTTGAGTTCTTCGAAGGCTCTGGGGCAGCCCTCGTTCCATGATATGCCCTTTTTTCTTTTCAACAACTGAAAGAAGGGTTGACATCATTTTGAGGATTTTAAAATGAACCGGTTGAGCGCGAAGAGTATTTTTGTGAGCTTTTGTACATCTCCTACCGTTTGAGGGGGTTGAAATTTGTTGATGGCATCAATCTGGTCGGGGTTTACCTCTATTCCTCTCTTGCTGACCAAGTATCCAGGGAATTTTCCTAACTGGACACCAAAAGAACACTTACTTGGGTTAGGTTTCATTCAGTATTTCCTGAGGATATCGAAAGTCATTATCAAGTCAGTGAGGTGATCGTCCTTAAGCTTGCTCTTGACGAGCATTTCGTCAATGTAAACTTCCATAGTGTCCCCCATTTGCTCTTTAAACATCTTTGTAACTAGTCACTGATAATTCGCTCATGCATTCGTAAGACCAAAGGGCATAACGTTATAATAATACAAACCAACAGTGGTTATAAAGGAGGTCTTATCTTAATTTGGCACGTGAAGTGGGATTTGGAGGTATCTAGAGTAGGCGTCTAAAAACCTCATACTCTCATGAGCTGCTATAGCGTCGACCAGTTGATTAATCTTTGAAATAGGGAAATTGTCTTTGGGACAGGCATTATTGAGGTCGGTGAAGTCGATATAAAGTCTCCATTGTCCATTGCTCTAAGGAACTACTATCAGGTCGGATAACCATTTAGGGAACTGAACCGCTCATATAGAACCTGCATCTAGTAGCTTTCTGACCTCTTTCTCAACTACTTTAGCTTTTTTTGGGACTATTCGATGAGCCTTCTATATGACTAGCTTGAATGTTGGGTCAACATGCAATCGATGGAAAGCAGTGGTGGGATCAATCCCAAGTAGCTCGTAGGGTTCCCACATAAAAACATCAAAATTTCTTGGGAGGAGGGTGACTAATTATTTCTTCTCACGGCTAGTCAAAGATGTACCAATCAAAAACTTTTTCTTAGTCGAGCAATTTCTAGCAGCGACTTCTTCTAGGTCTTCGAGGACCCTTTCAGAGGGATAGAGATTGATCTCCTCCATTCCTAATCGACCGTACCTTAGCTACTATTTAGAGGGTAGTAACCTCTCTCGGGCTTCTTCTTTTCTTTTTGATTCATCATTTTTCCTTTCCTGCTTAGTGCGAATGGCCTTGATGAAACATTTTCTGGCTATAGCTTGGTCGCTATGTATCTTACCACTCCCCAATCTGTTATACACTTCAGCATTTTATGGTACGTTGAGGGTACGGCCTTCACTGCATTGAGCCATCCCCTGTCAAGGATGGCATGGTACGGAGATTCAATGTCAACTACTAAAAACTCAATCATTTTTTAAATGTTTCCTGCCCTGACTGGTAGGACAATCTTCCTCAGAGGAACTGTAATCATTTCAGCAAAGCCGACCAACACAACTGTGGCTTCTTTGAGGTCGATTATGCTCAGTTTTAACTTTATGAACAACTTTAGGTACATCACTTCGGACGAGCTACCATGGTCGATGAGTAACCTATCGACGTCCCTGTTGGCTATCATGAGTGTGATGACTAGCGCATTATGATGAGGGGTCCTCACCCCATTCAAGTCTTCATTAGTGAACATAATTTGCTTATTATAATCGACGTCCTCCGATTGTCGACGCTTCCCGGCCTGAGTTTTAGTTGGGTCAATCAGAAAGTCCTCCATGACTATAGTAAGTTTCTTTACTTCCATCCCAGCTGCATTTCCTTAAATTTTCGTAAGGTCTGACACCCCACGTATCATCGTGAACTCGTGGACGATATCCTCCTCAAGGACGTTATCGGGCCTTTGCTCACCATTCGATGCTACCTTCTCTACTTTTTTTTCCAATAACTCATTAAAATGACCAGCTTAGGACACTCCTCGAGATGAGATTTGAGGGCTTTATAATGCTCAGTTTGGTGGTCGTCCTCCTCGTGAAAGGCGCACCTTAGTGCGTTATTCCACTTGGATGAGTCTCCTCCTATCTTCTTCGATCACTTAATAAATGGCTCATCTCTAATCTTACCAAGAATCTTGTATATTGGCTCCTTGAAGACTGTATTCATAGCCTAAAATTCCTTCGAGACGTCATTTTTATTTCTATTCTTGGAGCTATTTTTCCCCCGTTCGTGTTCCCTTTCTTCTGAGGTTAGTTATTCTCCACTCCTTTGCCATCCTTTGCGCGACCATTATCCCTTGTATTAAGATGGGCCACATCCTATACTTTATCATACTTCTCAATACAAGCCATCAAGTCATCGATGGATGTAACCTCCTTCTTAGTTAAGGACTAGTGCAGGAGGCAGGAGCTCGACAAACCAATTTTGAAGGATTCTATGGAGACCTGCTCTGAGCAATCCTCGATTTCATTAAATACTTCCCAATACCTCTTCGCGTACTCTTTGAGGTTCTCTTACGGCTTTTTCTTCATAGTAAGCAGTGAATCCATCCTCTTCGGGTAGGAGCTTCTTGTTATGAAGCGAGATGTAAATTGCTCAGACAAAGATTTAAAATTTCAGATGGACCTATGAGGTAGCTTCTCAAACCACTTCTGGGACAAATAGTGCAAGCTCGAAGGGAAAATTTGACACATGAGAGCATCTTTGCGACTCTATAGAGTCATAGCTTATCAGTATTACCTGACATAGTCGATGGGGTCAGTCTTTACATCGTAAATCTTAAACCTGGGAATCGTGAACTTCTTTAGGGCCTCTTCTTTTTCTATTGCCCTTGAAAAGGGGTACTTCATCTGGGTTTTGAGAGCTCTCCTATCTATCTCTCTCGTAGATCTAGCACCGCAATGAGCTGGGTTCTAGTCCATCTCCCTACAGACCAAACTTCATATGTCATCGTTATGTTGACTAGCACTCTTGTAATAGTGAGCTGGTTGTAGTTGTTTGGAATGGTCATCATATAACAAGTTCTTCTTAGTTATTTTTTACCCATGCCTTGGGATCCTTCCCCGGTTACGATACTTACTTACCTGAGGGCTAGGAGTCCGGTTGTGGCATCGCCTTGTGCTTCGATGGAGTTCTCTCTCCATTCTTTCCAGTTACTTCTTGAGGTGAGGATTTTCATCTTGCTATTGGAGAGTAGCCTCCTCCTTCTCTTGGAGTCTGGATTCATAGGCCTCTGTCAATTTAGAGATCAGCGTGTGAGGCACCTTATACTCTTAACTCACTTGAGTCTGTATTGTATAAATGTTCATCTAATTTGGAAATTGTGACAAAATTGTGTCAATCCTGAAAACCAAAGAACCTCAGAGATTGGTTTTCCATTTTATTCCTCTTGATTGATTGATCTAGATACTTTTACCAACACTCAACACACATTAGAATTGCATTCATACATTTCATATTGCATATAAGTGTGTGTGTATATATGTTGAGTGTGTTTTAATCACTAAAATTGATTTTTAATATTTTTGGGGAATTTTATAAACTTTTAAAATAAGGTTTTTATTAATTAAAATTTGGTTTTAAAAGTTTTGGGGTCAATCTGCTATTCTAGATTATTGGTTTCATAGGCTGAAAGTTCACTTGGGTAGTTACCGAAAGCGCTAGAGACTATAGGGTGTGCTTTGTAATTATTTTAGACGCACGTGGAACAACCAATCAATTGCCACCTGTCGAGCTATTATCGAACCAAATTGTGTTTTCTCTGTGAGATGATTGATGAGCGTTGTTTCAACCCTTGGATTAGTTTTCTTCGATGATCTGCACGCGTTCTTTTACAGTCCTGGTGAAACCGACTTGAGCCAATCAGAAGCGTTTTAATCACCGCCTCTGTTTAAACCAATGGAGCAAAGTCAATCCTCCAAGACCAGATCCTAGTCCTTGATTTTGGTCTGATATCTCGAATCTTCTTAGCCTCCTATAAAAGGAACCCTTCTCTCACCCATAAGAGACTTTTGCCACTTTGTTCATTCGAGTGGGAGAAGACAGAAGAGCGAGAAGAGAGAAGAGAGAAGAGAGAGAGAGAAACCAGAGTTAGGAAACCCTAACCATAAATCGTCCAAAACTATATTCAAACCATAAACTTTTTCAAAACCAGTATATACCAAACACAACCTTGAGTGTTTGAGAGATTTTGAGTGATTGGTTTGTTAGTTTTGTTGCTGTAACCTCTTCGTTCTCAGATCTTGTTATCAACTTAAACATCTGTTTAGATCTGTATTTCTACTTTTATATAAATCTTAGATCTAAGTCATTGCATGTTATATTATACATAGATCTACTCATTTTAGTTTCTCATATTGAGAAAATATTTATTGATTTGTTTCTGTAAATGTTTTTATCTACAAAATCAACAAAAACATTTTATGTTTCTAGTTCTTTTGAAACAAGACCTTTGACCTAGTTGGAATCGCACTTGGTGATTTTCAATCTTAAAAATATTTTTAAAACTCGAGATTGATTAAGATCTTGATACGTCTTTCGATCAAGATAGCCATGGATTCTGGGATTATAATAAAGGTCAAATAAGGTTAAGTTTTCTAAGAAGAGAGAAATAGAAAATCACAACATATAGATCTTATATGTAATTTGATGGGGCTGTTTGTATAAAATAAGTGTGAGTGTGTGTGTGTGTGTGTGTGTGTGTGTGTGTGTGTGTGTGTGCATGTGTTAGAAAGCTCCTCCACAAACACTATCACCCTACCACGCTAAAAGTGTTGGTAATAAGATCTCAAGAACAAGAGTTGACGTAAAGAACTTGAACAAATTGGAAGTTAGCATACTAGGAGAACAACATCAACAAACAGAACTGTAGAGAAGTTATAAGGACACCAGTAAGTACATTCCTAAACTTGTATAGGTCTAATTTATATGCATGTGTGTTATATAGTTTGTAACTGTTATAATTTCTTTTAGTGAAATTTTTGGTTTACTCCATAGAGGGAGTCGTGGATGTTTCCTCAGTTGGGTGAGGTTTTACCACGTAAAAAATCCCTTGTTCTTAATATTTCTACATCTCCTCATCTAATTCTTGGTTGTGCTGAGTTTAAAGTTTTTAAACTGATTTATTAATCCTGTTAACAAATCTTGAAAATATCTCGTACATATTTTTGTTAAACACATCTTGTGATTAATTAGATTTGGTTTTAAGAAAAGAGTTTCTTCAAAAAACAGTTCGGAGTTACTTAAATAGTTTAATTTTATATTAAACGGCTTTAGTAACAGATTTTCAATTGGTATCAGAGCTTTGTAAACTTCTTTTAAATATCTTGTGTTTCTGAAATTGTTTTCTTAAAATCAAACATGGACAAGAAAAATGAAAGATTTGGTAACTTGACCAGACCTCCTATCTTTGATGGAACCAATTTTGCTTACTGGAAATTAAGGATGATTACTTTCATTCAAGGAACTTTGGAAGATGATGTCTGGGACATTGTGGAAAATGGTTACACTTTTCCTACTAAACCAGCCACTGAAGGATGTAATGAGAGGGTTAAGAAAGTGTTAAGTGAGTTCACACAAGAAGAGAAGCAAGTTTCTCGCAACAATAACAAAGGAAAGAATGCAATATTTATGTCCATAAATGAACATGAGTTCAAAAGAATATCATCGTGTACCACTTTGAAGGAAGCTTGGGACACTTTGGTTACTACACATGAAGGTGATACTATAGTTAAGGCTTCTAAAACACAAATGCTCATTCAACAATATAACTCTTTAATTATGTCTGAATCTGAGTCATTTGATGACTTTTATATGAATTTAACTGATATTGTGACCAAACTGCATGATAATGGGATAATCTATGACAGACATGAAATTGTATCTGAAATTCTGAGATCATTACCACAGAAATTTGACAACAAAACATATGCTATTGTGGAAATGTGTGACCAAAATCTCACTCCTGAATTACTCAGTAGGAAACTAAGAACTGTGGAAATGGAATTAAAATTTAAGAAACAATTGGCCCAGTCCCATAGGAAACAGACTAGTTCCAATCTTAGTTTTTCTTTTAAGTTTATTAAGCCTGAGCTTAACACCCTTAGTTATGACTCTGATGAGGAATGTGACATAGAGAGTTTGGACAATCAGATTTTCTTAATGTCAAAACAGTTTAAGAAAATTATCAAGTTTAGAAACAACATGGCAAACAAACAAGGCAAATCCAATTATCCAACTCACTCTAATCACAAACCTCATGAGAAAGGTCAAGACAAACATCATAAGGAAATTCATACTAGACCTAACAGAGACATTAAGAAGACTGAATGTTTTAGATGTGGAAAACTAGGACACATTGCACAAGATTGTAGAGTTGATTTGAACACTCAAAATAAACACACTAGGGCCAACATTTTCAAGACATGGGATGATTCAAGTGACTCAGAAAATGAGGAACCTGAGTCATCTAATCGTTTTTATCCTTGCATGTCTTTCTTTGCCAAGATTATCTATAATGATGATATGCCTGTGCTTATTAGTGAGGATGAATTTAGTAATTCTACTTTTGTTGTTTCGAATCATGCTGTTACTGGATTAGATGCTTTAATTTCTTAGAACATTCCTATTTCTACCACGGGGTGTGTGAGTCAAAGGAAAAGCGATAATGACGATGTCAATGGGTGTGTGAGTCCAAGAATTGAAGCCTTAAGGGTCACTTCACACACTACACTTAGTGACTCGCACAATGAAGACCTCCCTGATATTCACACACTTTATGCGAAAACTCTCAAGAAAAGCACTAGACTAGAGAAGATAGTGAAAGATCTCACTAAGAAACTAGAAGATCTGAGTCTGATGGTCAAACTTAATGCTGAAGAGTATACTACCCAATGTCTAACTTACGAAAGTGAAATCAAAATGTTTGATCAAAAACTAAAAAATTTGACTGAAACAAATGAAACTCTGGAGAAAAAATATAAAGGGACATTTTTAGAATTGGAAAAAATAAAAGAAAAGACAGCAACTGTTTTCAAAAAATTTACAAAATTTGAAAATAACTCAAACTGTTTTGATGGATTTGTTGCTGAATCTAAAACCAATTCTGATGATCGAACTGGAATAGGGTTTTTCCCCAATTTAAAGACACAAACAAAAGCTTTTGAAACTATCAAGTTTGTGTCAGGAGGTAAAAGACCTATTGAAACCTGCCCAGAGTTTCATTCTCTAAAAACTGAGTTTGATTCAAAGCATCAAAATTTTGATATTGGGGAATCAAGTTACTCTAAACATAAAAGTTCACCTAAGGGTAAATATCTTTGCCCCTCCATTAGGAAGAGTGAATCTACATTCAAAAATGTTCCATCTAGGAATAGGGTTCAACCTCAAAATTCCTTAAAGCTTATGTTTAGAGATTTTCCTAAGGAGACTCCAACTATGAGCAACCTTTAGTGCTCCTACAACGATATATACGGTCATTCTTTTGATAGATACTATGCTAGAAGACTAGTTAAACCTGTCTGTAATCCTCCTATCTATCAAAACTTTAACTATTCTAGGAGAAACCGTAACAATTATGTTCTGCCTAGACAACCAGATAAAAATCTAACTATAGGAAGAGAAAGACCAAACCTAAAAGAACATTCCCTAGAAGGATTCCTAAACACTTTCCTAAACCAAATGTTCATGTGTTTCATAAAATTCAAAATCATGCACAAAATATTTTTCAACAAAAATCGAATGCTCACAAATTTTATCAATGGAGAGCAAATAAGCGCAAAATGAAAACAAGAGCAATTTGGGTTAGAAAATATGATTTATTACCCCAGATGAAGTGTAATATTGTTATTACTTCTTTAAAAGATGAACACACGTCTTCTGGTGGATACTTAGATTCTGGATGTTCCAAACACATGACTGGTGATGATACAAAACTCTTAAACAAAACTAGATTTACTAGAGGAAAAGTTATTTTTGGTGATGGAGTATCATCCCAGATCATAGGTAAAGGAATACTCCAAGATAAAGGACTTCCTATTCTTGAAAATGTTCTTCTAGTCAAAGGTTTTAAAGCCAATCTACTTAGTATCTCGCAATTTTGTGGCTCAGATCATACTGTTACCTTCTCAAAGAATAATTGTAAAATTTTAAATGAAAAGGGTGAATGCATAATTACAGGATTCAGGACTCCTGACAATTGTTATACTGTCATGAATAATTCTAAAATCTGTAATGTTGCCATAATGGATGACAATGAGATATGGCATTACAGGATGGGTCACATAAATTACTATAATCTTAGTAGATTGACTTCTCAAGAAATAGTTAAGGGAGTTCCAAAAATCAAACCCATTTCTAATATTTTATGTGGTTCCTGTCAGGAAGGAAAAATTATTAACGCACCTCATAAGAAAGTCAAAGCTATCCTTGCCTCTAATCCCTTGGAGCTGATCCATATGGACCTAATGGGTCCTTCCCAAACTGTTAGTCTCTGTGGACACAGTTACATTCTTGTTATGGTTGATGACTTCACTAGATTTACTTGGGTAGCCCTTTTAAAATAAAAGTCTGACACTTTTTAAACCTTCTTAAAAATACTTCTTCGGATTGAAAATGAGAAGGACACTCAAGTAAATATAATTCGTAGTGATAGAGGTGGAGAATTCAAAGACACTGGTATAATAGAGTACTGTGACTACAATGGTTACAAACATGAGTTTAGTGCTCCTAAGACTCCTCAACAAAATGGTATCTCCGAGAGAAAGAATCGCACACTTCAAGAGATGGCACGTGTTATGTTACATACTAAGAGTTTATCTAAATATTTTTAGGTAGAATCTATTCGTACTGCGTGTCACATTATCAATAGGGTCTATCTTAGAAAGAATTCTAAACAAACTCCTTACGAGCTTTGGTATAAGAAAAAGCTCAATCTTAAGTACCTTAAAACCTTTGGTAGTACTAGTTATGTCTGCAAAGACAGAGAACACTTGTCCAAATTTGAGAGTCGGGGAGATAAAGCTATTTTTTCTAAGATACTCACCTCACAGTAGAGACTACTGTGTTTACAATGTTTGCACTAAAACCATGATGGAATCTATAAATGTAATTGTAAGTGACACTACTGTAAAGAGTAAGAGTGGTGAATCAACTATTGTGGAAGAGCCTACAAATGTTTTAGAAAATGACTCTGCAGAAATAGATGATTCATTACCAATTGAGACACCTGAAGTACCTAACTGGGTTTCTAAAGACCATCCCATAAATAACATTCTCGGTAATCCTAGTGAGCATGTGCGTATAAGATCTCAATTAAGAAATTATGCTAATTATGCATGTTTTGTTTCCCTTGTGGAACCAAAGAATGTAAATGAGGCATTGAATGACTCTCACTAGATTTCTGCTATGCAGGAAGAACTTCTTCAATTTGTCATTCATGATGTTTGGTATCTTGTACCTAGGCCTACCCACAAAAAGGTTATTGGCACACGTTGGATATTTAAAAATAAATCTGATGAAAGTGGGATAATCATTAGAAACAAAGCTAGATTAGTTGCTCAAGGATATTCTCAAATTAAAGGAATATATTTTAACAAAAAATTTGCTCCTGTTACTCGTTTAGAATCTGTTCGCCTTCTCTTTGCCAAAGCTTCCACTTGCATTTTACACTTTAGCAAATGGATGTCAAATCTGCATTCCTTAATGGAATATTGACTAAGGAGACCTATGTAGAACAACCAAAAGGGTTCATTGACCCTCAATATCCAAATCATGTTTTTCGTCTTAAAAAGGCTTTGTATGGCCTAAAACAAGCGCCTAGAGCCTGGTATGAGCGTCTTTCCCGCTTTCTCTTAGATAAAGGTTTTAAGAGAGGTGGAAATGATCAAACCCTATTTGTCAAATATTTTGACAAACACATTATTGTAGCTCAAATATATGTTGGCGATATCATCTTTGGATCAACTTCTCCCTCAGAAGTAAAATTCTTTTTTGAAATTATGCATAAAGAGTTTCAAATGTCACTTATGGGGGAGTTGCAAATTTTCTTAGGTCTCCAAGTCAAACAAAATTCAGAAGGATTATTTGTTTCACAATCTAAATATGCATTAGAGATTGTTAAAAAATTCGGCCTTGAGAGTGCTAAAGATGCTAAAACACCTATGAGAACTACGGTCAAACTATTTAAAGATGAAACTGGAAAATCTATAGATCCAACTCTATATCGTAGTATGATAGGAACCTTGATATACCTTACTTCCTTGCGTCCTGATATAATGTATGATCTTTATGTATGCACTTGTTATCAAAACAACCCTAAAGAGAGTCATCTTTCTTCTGTTAAAAGAATTATTAAATATGCAAAAGGCACTCTGAACCTAGGACTTTGATACACTAGTGATACACCTAGCACTATAATTGGGTACACTGATGCTGATTGGGCTGGGTGTACTAATGATAGTAAAAGTACATCAGGAGCATGTTATTATATAGGTAATAATTCGGTAGGATGGAGTTGTAAAAAACAAAACCGCGCGTCTCTCTCAACAGCTGAATCTGAATACATAGCCGCTAGAAGCTGTTGTGCTCAATTACTTTGGCTTAAACAAATGCTAAGTTATTATGGTATTCAAGAAAACCAATTTCATCTTTATTGTGATAATCAAAGCGCGATCAATATCTCTAAAAATCCTGTTCAACACTCGTGAACAAAACACATAAAAATAAGACATCACTTTATACGTGAATTGGTTGAAACTAAGGAATTAGAAATTAATTATCTTCCTACTGATTTGCTACTCGCAGATATGTTTACCAAACCTTTAGATTAAAATATATTTATTTCTTTGCCTAAATCAATAGGTATGGTGTGTGATGATTAATCCCTTTGGTCTCTATACATTTTTTTTCCCTTTGTCTATTTGAGACAAAATGGGGGAGAAATTTGAGTAAATTTGAGTCTAATGAATCTTTTTACATATTCTAAACAGCTTGATCTTACTGATTCATTACAGGATTCTGTACAGTTATTCTCAATAGTTGTAATAGGGTATTCAGTTGTAATTAGTTGAGTTATGTACTTTTATTTTCTAGGAAATGGGTAGATAGAATTTTCATAAGAATAGGTTTTTCTTATCTTTTTGCCCTACGAGTACTAGATGACTCAAAGGAGATTTTATCCCATATTTCCAAAGGGGGATATTGAAGCACCTTATACTCTTGACTCACTTGAGTCTGTATTGTATAAGTGTTCATCTAATTTGAAAATTGTGATAAAATTGTGTCAATCCTAGAAACCAAAGAACCTCAGAGATTGGTTTGCCATTTTATTCCTCTTTATTGATTGATCTAGATACTTTTACCAACACCTAACACA
This sequence comes from Sambucus nigra, assembly GCA_949130495.1. Lineage (NCBI taxonomy): Eukaryota > Viridiplantae > Streptophyta > Magnoliopsida > Dipsacales > Adoxaceae > Sambucus > Sambucus nigra. The sequence goes on from OX422220.1 coordinate 88,573,349, forward strand.
CATTAGAATTGCATTCATACATTTCATATTTCATATAAGTGTGTGTATATATGTTGAGTGCATTTATATCACTAAAATTAATTTTTAATATTTTTTGGGAATTTTATTAACTTTTAAAATAAGGTTTTTATTAATTAAAATTTGGTTTTAAAAGTTTTGGGGTCAATCTTCTATTCTGGATTGTTGGTTTCATAGGCTGAAAGTTCACTTAGGTAGAATCCGAAAGTGCTAGAGACTATAGGGTGTGCTTTGTAATTATTTTAGATGGCCGTGGAACAACCAATCAATTGCCTACACATGTCGAGTTATTATCGAACCAAATTATGTTTTCTCTGTGAGACGGTTGCTGAGCGTTGTTTCAACCCTTGGATTAGTTTTTATCGATGATCTGCATGCGTTCTTTTACAATCCTAGTGAAACCAACTTGAGCCAATCAGAAGCGTTTTAATCACCGCCTCTGTTTAAACCATTGGATCAAAGTCAATCCTCCAAGACCAGATCCTAGACCTTGATTTTGGTCTGATATCTCGAATCTTCTCAGCCTCCTATAAAAGGGACCCTTCTCTCAGCCATAAGAGACTTTTGCCACTTTGTTCATTCGAGTGAGAGAAGAGAGAAGAGAGAGAAGAGAGAAGAGAGAGAGAGAGAGAGAGAGAGAGAGAGAGAGAGAGAGAGAGAGAGAAACCAGAGTCAGGAAACCCTAACCCTAAATTGTCCAAAACTATATTCAAACCATAACCTCTTTCAAAACCAGTATATACCAAACACAACCTTGAGTGTTTAAGAGATTTTGAATGATTAGTTTGTTAGTTTTGTTGTTGTAACCTCTCCGTTCTCAGATCTTGTTATCAACTTAAACATCTGTTTAGATCTGTGTTTCTACTTTTATAGAAATCTTAGATCTAAGTCATTGCATATTATATTACACATAGATCTACTCATTTTAGTTTCTCATCTTGAGAAAATATTTGTTGATTTGTTTCTGTAAATGTTTTTATCCACAAAATCAACAAAAACATTTTATGTTTCTAGTTCTTTTGAAACACGACCTTCGACCTAGTTGGATTCGCACTTGGTGATTTTCAATCTCAAAAATATTTTCAAAACTTGAGATTGATTAAGATCTTGATACGTCTTCCGAGCAAGATAGACTTGGATTCTAGGATTATTATAAAGGTCAAATAAGGTTAAGTTTTCTAAGAAGAGAGAAATAGAAAATCACATCATATAGATGTTATATGTAATTTGATAGGACTGTTTGTATATAATAAGTGTGTGTGTGTGTGTGTGTGTGTGTGTGTGTGTGTGTGTGTGTGTGTGTGTGTGTCTGCATGCATGTGTTAGAAAGCTCCTCCACAAACACTATCACTCTACCACACTAAAAGTGTTGGTAATAAGATCTCAAGAACCAGAGTCGACGTAAAGAACTTGAACAAATTTGAAGTTAGCAAATTGGGAGAACAACATCAACAAACAGAACTGGAGAGAAGTTATAAGGACACTAGTGGGTACATTCCTAAACTTGTATAGGTCTGATTTGTATGCATGTGTGTTATATAGTTTGTAACTGTTATAATTTATTTTAGTGGAATTTTTTGTTTACTCTGTAGAGGGAGTCGTGGATGTTTCCTCAGTTGGGTTAGGTTTTACCACGTAAAAAATCCCTTGTTCTTAATCTTTCTAGATCTCCTCATCTAATTCTTGGTTGTGCTGACTTTAATGTTTTTAAACTTATTTATTAAACCTGTTAACAAATCTTCAAAAGATCTCGTACATATTTTTGTTAAACACATCTTGTGATTAATTAGATTTGGTTTTAAGAAAAGAGTTTCTTCAAAAAACAGTTCGGAGTTACTTAAATAGTTTAATTTTATATTAAACGGATTTAGTAACAGATTTTTAGCGTGCACCTGGGCGGCCCCTGGCTTTCTTCGGAGAATTACCTCTCTTAGCGAAGTCTCGGGTTTGAATGACGAATCTCAGACCTTACCCTTGGAAGGTTAGGCTGCTGCTGAATGTCACCTGCTTGAGGGACGTTACTGTTGTGATGGAACATCGTTGGGTCTTCGTGATGAAGGTTTTCATAGGAATAAAAATCGATTACCACAGACGGCGCCAATTGTGGTGACAAAAATCACAACACAAATAATAATGAAAGAAAATAATCACCAAGAAAATAAGAACAACAAACAATCACAATCACAACACAAGAATTTACGTGGTTCGACAACTTGCCTATGTCCAAATAGAGGTCTACTGTTTTGATTAAGTAACTCTTGTGATGGTTTTTTGCTACATGACCTTATGACCCGAGCTAGGGGTACAATATATATTCCATTAATTGAAAGTGTTAGTAACTAACACATTGAGCCTGTATACCTTGAATATCTCTCTGAGATTTATGGGGGTAGACTTGGTCATATTATCAAATGTAACTGCATAACCAAGGCTCATAATTTGGACCGACTACTTTTATGGGCTTGATGGACGCAATAGGTACCCACATAATTCATGATCATTTAAAGTAATTGAGAAATAAAGTTTTTCATAAAGTCAATACGTATAAATTGGTATAATATCGCCAATTATAGATTAACCATGTTTTATAAAGGTCTATGTTTTCCACCATTGAAACCTAGGTTAGATGTTGGAAAATATGTGCTTGGATGTGTGTATCTTGTACTAACGTAATTTTCTAGGATTTTAATGATTATATCATTTCCATCATGTTCACGTGAATTTGTTTTATGTGAATGGATCCTATAGTGGTTTATTAATTGATATTTTCTTATAGATTCGAGTTGATTATAATAATTAGGGTTTTATAATAATTTCATCAAATATTGTATATGGAAGAGTTTGTGAGGGGATGCAAATGTTTTTATCCTACTTTATTTTGGGTTTTACTGTGGAGGAAATCCATTAAATTATGCTCAAGTTGAATGTCCATTAATGGAGGTTTCATAAAGTTGCAGAAGAAAGAAATATAAAAGAAAAATAGGAAGAAAGAAATGTTCAGGAAGAAAGTAGTGGTTGTAACTGCTATAGTAGTGGTCAACCAGTGGTAGTGCAAACCGAAGAGACACAAGCATTATTGTTTCAAAATCATGGTTCTTCAGAGTTTTTGTTACATTGGGACTCTTTTCTCACCAAATGACCTTTTCGTGATGGTCTCTTCACCCAATTCTTTTGCTCGAGGAGTCTACTCGCAGAGAAATTCTAGGCTATTATATGTGGACTTTATATCCTATTTGATATATAATTGTTTGTGTTTATGTTTGATTATATTCATGTTATCTCATATTTAATTGTGTTTATTTTAGTGAGCTAGATATTAATTTAATTTAGAACTTCATTTTATAAACAACATGGATATACTTATGAGTCCGACCTAGATTACGACTTTTCTGAAAAATCTAAATCATTTGTTCTTTCCAAATTTAAATTTAATCAGGTAATTAATGAAATATATAAATTAAATTATGAACTCTAGATTTTGTTTTAATTAAAAATATTATTATTTTTGGGAAATTAAAATAATGAAACTGGATACTTTAATTTGTAGATGTAATTAGGAAATTACTAATGATTTAACTCGGGTGTTTAGAATAGAATAAATGTTTTTTTATATATTACCCTTACGTTTAAAATATTAAGTGGGATAGAGGTTTCAACATAAATTTCACAGTCTTTATTAGTGTTTTAAGAATCTGATGTGACTAATTCCTAGCATCAACTTTGTTTGTCCTCCTTAAAGGATAAAAAAAATTAATCATGGCATCCGGTATTCTTAAAACTCTAGCTCCTATAATTCGAATGTGAGCGAGTTAGATAATCCCAATGGGGAAGTTCTACATGAGCAGATTCAAATTAGAGGAATGAACCGACAGTGTACACTTAAACAAAATTAATGACATCCTTCCCAACGAAGTCACTGTCATTAATTGTGGAATTAAAAGACATTGGCTATTCAATTATGTAGGACATAAGTTTCATGAAATGTTTGGAGAATATAATTGAAGGATAAAAATCTGTCTAGTTTGGGGTGAGGTGATTTAATCACCCAATAAGAAACCTTACTTCACAAGGAAACTAAGATGCTCAATAGGATTAATTATTATTGGCGGTAGAGGGAATTCAAATTAAAATTTAATTAAACTTAATTATCACACATATAATTTAAAATTTATTTATTTTCAAATGATGATTATAAGATTTCAAAATGGGCTGAGCATTTAATCCACTTGCTTTTATCATAAAGGATAACAAATTAACTAGCTTGAACTTTATAGACTAGAAAAAACTTAGCCATTGTTTTAACTGATGAGGATTATGTGTTTGTTTTAACTAAACAATACCTTGTCAAACCTTATGAAGGGGCATCCAAAGAACATGTTTGGGTTTATCAAAGTGGCAGAAAGATGATCAGATGTCTCGTTCCTACATACTGGCCTCTATAACCAATGGGTTGCAACACTAGCATCAAATTATGTCAAGTTCTTGTAACATGATTTTGAACCTTATCTTTATGTTTGAGGATAAGAACTTTGCTACAAGACATGATGTTATAACAATGATGTTTAACATAAGCATGGTTAATGGTACTCCCACTAAGGACCATGGTCTAGAGAGTATGCCCATATTAGAGGAATTAGAGGTCCTTGGATCTCAAATCAAGGGGGAAACTTAAACAAATTTTTTCTCTTATCACCACGGGAGTCATTTAAACAGTTTTACCTAAATTATTCTATGATAAAATTTGATTATTGATTAGCACAACTATTTAAAAAAACTCTAGGTTAAACATAATATCATCAAATAAAATGGTTTTATTTAGGTTCCTAAGATAGGACAATCCTCCTATGTCCCGAAAGGTAGGAAGAATAAGGGAAAATCTCAAAGACAACCTATGGGAGTTAAAATTGTATTTATACCTAAGGTAGTAGGTAAACAGTCGAAAGGCGAGTGTTATATATGCAAATATTCAGGACATTGGAAGAATTACTGCTCAATCTATTTGGCAAAAAAGAATGGAATTGGTAAATTATCCTTTGTCATTGAGATATGTTTTATGATGCAATCTATCGGTAGTGTGTAGATTAAGGACCCAAAAATCATCTTGTCAATTCTTTGCAGATGTCTAGATGATGATGGATCTCAGTGATGGATAAATATTTCCATTCATAAGTGATCATAGCAAGGCATCCTTTTTAACATTAGAAAATTTAGTTTTAATTATTGGTGAAGATAAAAAGTTAATTTTATAATATTAGTTTTATGTTCCACCTATTAGAAGAAATTTAATTTCAGTTTGTAAGTTAGTTATGAATAGATATTTGGTTCATTTTAATAAATTTATTTTTATTAAAAATGGAAAATCTTTTATTTGTTTTGGCATATTGGAAAATGATCATTATTTTATAAAGATTATCTCACCATTACTGCTAAATACTGAAATGAGTAACTTAAATAGAAATAAATTAAAGCTAAATAAACCTTCTAAGTTGAATTAAATGTATTCTGGGCTCTTATGATTAGGTCATATTAACCTAAAATGAATTCAAAGACTAGTTTCAAATGGACAATTAAGTTCATCGAAAGTGGGGACACTTTCAGTTTTTGAATCATATTTCAAAGGTAAAATTACTAAGAGACCTATCACAATAAAAGAATATAGAGCTAAATATGTGTTGGAATTGGTTCATTCTGATCTGTATGACCCTATGACAATCTCGTCAAGAGGTTTTTATAAATATTTCATCTTTTTCATTGATGACTACTCAAGGTAAAAATATGTTTACCTTATGAACCATACGTCTGAAGCCTATGAAAGGTTCAAAGCATATAATTGAGGTGGAACATAGGCATGCTAAACTAATTAAAACTCTAAGATCTGATTTTGGGGGTGAGTAACTCTTGGGAGAGTTTAAGAATAATTTATCAGAGGTGGGGATTACATAAAAATGATGTAACATAAAGAATAAATAAAACTCTTTTGGATATGGTTAGATCCATGATGAGTTATATGGATCTACCAAAATGTTTTAGGAATTTATCATTAAACAGATCCACATACTTATCGAACATAATTTCTTCTAAATCCGTCTCAAAAACTCCCACGAAACTATGGACTTTGGCACAAGCCTAGTCTAGGACATGTTCGAATCTAGGGTACCTAGAACATATGCCGAGGAAGGAGGTAGGGAAATTATAATTAAGGACGGATGTAAGTCACTTTATAGCTTACCCCAAAAGAACTAAGAGTGTTTAATTTTATGATCTTAAGTACCAGATCATATTTATTGGCACAAATTCTCATTACCTAGAGAAAGATTATATGATAGACCACAAACCCAAGAGTAAGTTGATCTTACAAGAGCTAAGTAATTGATTTTGGACCGCCCGTACATACAGGATGAAAAAGGGTACATTGATATTGATAGTACATTACCTAACGGTAGTGGGATTATACCAGAACAGACATGTCACTTATATTTGAGTATAAGTGGAGCCACATCATAGTGGAAGAATTAGGCTTTAACCTGATAAGTTAGTGTATTTAGCTGAACACTTCAGTGAGATCCCTTGGCAGCGCAAACTGGATCCTGGGAACTACAATGAAGAACTCTGAAAAGGACTCTGAGATTTTAGCTAAAGGATATGAAGATCAACATGGATTCGATGTATCCGAATTAGGTTTAGGATCTTGTAGACTTTTTATATACAACAAAACCCATCAGATGTACATGGATCAATAAGAAGAAAATATGGGAAGATGGGAATGTGTAAACCTTATAATCAAGTATTGTAGAAAAAGGGTTTACTCACAAATAAGGGATTCACTATGAGGAAACTTTCTCACCAATATTCATGCTAAAGTATATCCTAATTCTATTATCCCTTGTGACTCATCTTCATCTCAAGATTTAGTAAATGGACGTGAAGACTGCACTTTTAACTGGTAGTATCGATGAGTGCATCTATATGGTGAAATTCAGGAAATTTATAGCAAATGTCCAAGAAAGAAAAGTGTTCACGATAAAGAGATCCATTTACGGACTCAAGAAAGTGTCAAGGTATTGAAACATCCAATTTGATCATTTAATCAAATCTTATGTTTTTTATCAATGTCCGGATAAAACTTGTATGTATAAGAAGCATGGAGGAAATTTTGTGTTATATAAAGTACTATACAATGATGATATTCCCCTAATCGAGATTGATGTGCCTGTATTATCTAGTTCAAGAGTGTGGTTTTCTAGTCAGTTCGATATGAAGGACTTAGGAAAATAAAATCACACCCTTGGGATCAGGCTTCTGCGTGATCAGAAAAATAGGTTGCTGGGATTATCCAAAGCTATTTATATCTTAGCTTGGAAGATTTCCATAAAAGGTTTCTTTATTTTAGGCATGGAATCTATTTATCTAAGGATCAAATGTCCTAAGACACCTGATCAAACATAAATGATGGTGAATGTATCTTATGCTTTAGTGGTGAGAAACCTTATGTATTATATATTGGATACAAGATCGAACATTTTCTTTTTCATTGTCATGGTCAGCAAGATCTAGTCTAACCCAAGTGAGAGCCATTGCACTGCAGTAAAGCACATTCTCAAGTAACTTAAAGAACTAAAGGTTATGCGTTGGTTTACTCAATGAATATTCTTGTACCTATTTGTTACAAAAACTCATATTTTTAGTCGGATAAAGATTCAAGAAAGTCGACCTCGAGATATTTATTTACTCTAGGTAGTGGATCCATAGTTGGAGGAGTATAAAGAAATCAAACATTATTAATTATACCAAAGAAGTAGAATATGTTACAGCTTCAGAAGAAACAAAGAAATCAGTTTGGATCTAGAACATCCTAAGTGATTTAGGTGTGGTTTCTTTAGTACAATCGATTATTACACTTTATTGTGACAATAGATTTGATGTTGCAAACTCGAATGAACCATTGACTCATAAAAAGGCAAAATACATTAAATGCAACTATCACTTAATAGGGAGAACATGCAAAGAGGCAATGCCATCGTAACCAATATTGCGTCTCAAGATAACTAGGCAGATCCTTTTAAAAAGTGCTTTCTAACTGAGGCTTTTAGTAGTCATGTAAAGGGAATGAGTGTTAGATGCATATGCACATGGATATAAGACTAAGTGGGAGATTATAGGGGTTTTTATTATCAAAACCATGTAAGTAGTTTATTTTTCAATAAAGGCGTGTCAGTTTTATTTGAAATGAGAATCGTGTTTGTGAGAATGCCTTATATTTGTTTTAAATATATTATATACAATGTCCATCAATTGAACATAGAAGGAATTTAGATGAGTTGGGTTTTGACTGATAATAGGAAATCATAATTTTACTTCTAGTAAAATTAAATAGTCGATAGCTACAGGAAGTTGATATCCTATTTGTAAAGTTACGAGTGCAATTTTAGTAGTTTACTTTAACTAAGGGAGTATATTATGGTTTGGAATTTTTTTGATAGTTCAAAGAGGATTGTGACCGGTACATTGGGATTATTGTACAAGACCACAGGTGAGATTTAAGTATAGGTTCTGACTATATTAGACTTGAACAATGTCACAATTTACAAATGGTGCAGATGCTTAAACCCGGTGAATATGAGGATTGAAATGCATGCACAATTATTTATTTGATGGTTATGCAGACGATTCAATCTTACTGAATCTAAATCTCCACAAGTTGGTTAATCATTAAATGAGTAGGCCTGAGATCCTAGTTAGGAGGAACTTGCATCAAAGAAAGATCTTAGATTGCGATAGCCCGTGATAGGCTTATAAGGTTTAATTCTACTAGTAAACCTTATCAGTGGATTATTTTATAATCTGATAGAGTATCAATTTAGTTAAGTCTAAGATGAAGAAATAATTAAGACATTGGTTAAAATTGTTGAATTTATTTGATTAAACAGGTATTTTTTAATCAAAACGGGCAATCATATTATATACCATAGCATCTTTGAAAATAAGACGTCATCAAATTGGAGTGACGTCGTAATTATTTAGTGAAATTCATTATGATTAAATAGAGAAAGGTAATGAATTAGGGGAACGTAATTTCAGATTTTCGAGTATCTATCTGGAAGACAGTTTAATTATTTAGTCTTGGTACCTAGTATAGTCCATTTATCAAAATAATAGGCCAGAACTCTCTGAAAACCCATTTAGCATAAATCCATACTTATACCTAACATTCTAAAAAATGCGGGGTGTGATCGAGGCGTGGAGGCCAAGCCTTAAGCCTTAGAAGCCTATGCGAGCCTTAAGCATACAAAGGTGTGAAAAGGCGTTTAGGCCTTCTTAATATATTTTATTATTTTTTAATCATAAGAAGGATATTAAAATACTAAAATTGTACATATTATAAAAATATGTCTGAATATATGCAAAATAAAATACTATTTGATTATTTTGGATGAGATCCTACACTAGATATGAAAGAACGAATCATCTATGTAAAGTCCTGCAAGCCTCCACAATGCTGCAGCTACGAGTCCCTGGACTGAATCCTCAAGTCTGGCTTCCCTTTGGCTGAACACCTAAAAGGTTTTAAAAATATTTTGATAGCAAGAGTTATTACTCAAAATGTTTTGAAAGTATTTAGCAAATGTTTATCAGAATAAGATGAGTTATTGATTATACATGTTAAGATTTCGTACACTCTCTTGAGTTACCTCACCTCTCATCTATAGTGCACGCCTAACGTCCTATACTTTTCCCGTCTAGCTATACTACCCAAGATAACTAGACTATAGTATTCAACTGAACTTATGAACACGACTAAGTTCCCATACCGCCCATACAGTATATTAATAGTAACACATCTCATATGTTATATACTTAGATAACTTGTCACATCTTGTTATCGCTTACTTTTACAATTAAGTATCACTACTTAATTTTCTTAAGATAATCATTATTTATCGTTTAATTCTACTAATTAAGTCTTTTTACTTAATTTACTTTTCGATGTATGCACGTCATCTAATTTTATACTATCCCATATAAGTAGATTATCATACAGTATATATTTCACACACAAATATACTTATAAATTCATTCATCACTAATATGTCCTCATAACACACATCAAGGACTCTTGATTCGGAATGGTTCATCGACACCAAGTAAAAGGATTGGTTCAGAATGTCACCTCGACCCTAAGTTTATTTCATGTATTGGTTCGAAAAATCACCTTGACAATCCTACCTCGACCCTAATATTGGCAATTATACTTTAGGTATTCCCTCCACCTAAGTATTAATATAATTCAGTAGGTACACACACGACCTAATAATCATGCTCATACATAATATTTATCTTGGTTATTCACCGTACCCTTTAGATTACATTATTTTCACATACTAGTTCGGAATCCTACCTCGACCCTAGTATAATCAAATGTACTTTAGGTATTCACTCCACCTAATTATTGATATAATCTAGTAGGTAGACACGCAAACTAATAATCATGCTCGTACATAATATTTTTCCCGAATATTCATCGTACTTACTAATTTATGATTTATCTCACCATCGCATTTTAATTTAGTATTCACACCACTCTAAGGGCCCTAATTACCCCTCCATTCATTTCAGTAGTTAATCTATCTCTGACCTACTGGTATACTCCTTATAATTACGTTTACTCTCTTCGTAACTCAAATCACAAATTTTTGATGCACTACTCGATCGGTTTATCCTTGTCGGTCCAACTCTTCAAATCTTCCACTCAATGATTATAACGAGCCCCCATTATACACCTACTGGTACTCTCTAAGTCCCTAACTGGGTATAATATCATTACTAGGGTTCCCTTCAAACGCTGACAATCGAATAGAACTTAACAAACAAAAGAACCCAAAATTAGGCTAGATCGATCGATCGACCACGGACATCGATTGATTGACATTCAACGGTCGATCGATCGGTGACAGACGCAGTTCTTCTTTTTCTTCATGCGTTTTTCACCATATTCAATTATCTAGCTCACATGATAATCCATCAAACTTGCAACCATTGATACCAAACCATTCCTACATACTCTAGGAGGATTTTCAACTGTTTAAACATCATAAATCTTCACAATTTAGTTCAAAATAATTCAAGTCTTCTAATTATTCAAGAACCCTAAAAATATGTTCTTACCATATTTTAAATCATAAATCCATATTGAATTCGCTTTAATCATCAAGTCTTCTATGATTTGAAGTCCTCTACAGGTCTAAATCATTCAACAAGCAAATCCCTAACCATGATGCATTTTATTCAATTATTTTTCTCCAAGAATATTCATCAAATCATATTATTCATAGATCCTACACATGGATATTATAACTCAGATTAAATTTGGAAATAACCACTTGCCTTATTCAGAGATGATTTGATTTTGTGATTATTGTTGGTGATTGATTGTCTTTCTCCTCCAATCTTCCTTCCCAACTAATTTGTGGTGCAAGAACCCTTTGAATCTTTCACCAATATATTCTTCCTTAGTCTTTGAGAAATGTTTCTCTCTTCTCTCTAATGGCTTTTGTCAGTTTTTCTCTCCTCTAGCCCTAGCTTCCAACTCTTATAATCTAATTTAGAGTTTGTAAATTCGTAGATCTCCTCACCCGCATATGCTAAAAGCCTAAAATGCCCCCGTATAGACTCGATTTAGCCTAAAAATGACCCGGTACCTGACTAGTACCCTCGGGTATACCATTTTGACTATTTCGATCCTTACGGACTCATCCGTGACCTCTAAATTATCATTTAAGTCACAAAAATATAATTCTCATTTTTCATCTCAAAATAGTCTACACGCGACACCCAGTGAGACATAATAAATACGCCCATATCACTTGCTATGACGTATATCAAATTCACTATTAATATTTCCTATTCACACATATAGTAAATCTCATAATATAATATTAATCAGTCTCTGTCTCTCGATTAATATTTAATCATCACATTTATTATTTAATCACATTAAATTACGTCGCACATGTAATTTAACTAAAACGTATTTTTCTAATTAATTTCTCAATTAATTAAATCATAAATACGTAGAAATACGGGGTATTACATACTTCCCCCCCTACAAAGGAATTTCGTCCTCAAAATTAGAATAAGACTGGTAGTAAAATTTAGAATCTTTCACCACGTGTCATTTTTCTAGTAACCAATAACCAATCATAATAACATAAGGGTCACTCCACTATACACTCGCTAGTAGTACCCATCCGTCTGAAGGTTTAAACACCACAACCTAAACCTATCTACAAGCTTGTTCAAACCTCTTCATACTGATATACTCTACCAGTCATAAGGTCTCACCCTAAAAATGGACATCACACATTGTGCTTCTACCACGACATTCTAATAAGATGAGACTACACATCACTGGCTCTATCGCTTCAATACTAATGGAAGGCCACACATCACTAGGTGACAGCTTCCCATATCCACCCCAACACACAACTCCCATCCTGTGGGAAACCACAAGGACATCTAACCACTCATGTCCGTTCTCGAAACACCGATTCGTGGCGACGTAAGTCTTACGACATTCAAAAGTTATCCAAAATAGTTTGGGGTTACTCCATTCTTTCCAACGGACTTTAAATCACGTATGATCAAAGTCTAGTTATCCTCTCACTTTGGATCACCGAGAGGGTAAACGATAAGGCTTACCATGCAAAAATCTCAAAAAGGCACTCAATCCTTTACAAACAGGTAAGAGTGTCTATACACAACTCTACCCATCGGTAATTTCTCCTCCCAATTACCTTAGAGTTCATAATGCTCACCGTTATCTTTAATCAACATTATTAATCACTTCTCGTACACTCATAGGCTATAGGTGATGCAATATGCCCAAAATAAAATGCCATCCCCACTGCTTCCTGAAAATCCCTATCAGAGGTGGGATTCAAGGATCTCATCCTTACTCACAATTATATTGGGCAGCACCCTACACCGATGCAATCCTTCTTTTCAAAGAGAATTAACAATCACTTTATCTTGGTCAATCTATTCCACATACTCTAAGGAATTCCTGACCTTGTCTTGATGTTGGCAACCCATCAATGAAATCTACCAGTTTGTTTGCCCATTCTGTCACTGGAATTGTCGGCTTGACAAAATATTTATTCCCATTTATGAGTGGTGCCCCCTGGAGACAACCTCACTATGTCCCTCTCAACATCGACTTCCACTTATAACCTCTCACATTAAGCGGAACGTTTACTTCCCTTTCTCCCGGGGTATACCCATCGACATTCCACTAATGCGCAAGCCACTCTCAATAATCGGATAAGTAGGACTCTGCTCTACTTCCCCACAATGGTTAGATTTCCTCTTCTCAAGAGATATCCTGTTAAATGGATTTCCACAACCTTTTAACCCATCTCAGGTGTGCTGGCTCTCGTTGCACATATATACTTGGATTATAATCTTTCTCTCTGCTTTTCAATCCATCACACCATTTTAGCTTTGTTTATAACTTCCCCTCATGCATATTTTCCACATGTTTCTTTCCACGACCTTCTATCTCGGACGACTTTGAAACCACTAACCAGGGCGCCCATACACCCTATGTCTTGTGCATTTCTGCACAAACATTACCAACATCTCATACGTAACACACTTTTCTTAAAATTAGCCTCACATTCTCAACCTGGTTATAGCACGTGAGTCTTATCAATCACCCCATATTCTATAATCGACTTCTTCTTGACATTATCCCACCCTTCAACTCGTAGTGAGAGACATTTCAGTGCCTTTCTACAGCACTACCGGCTCCCCTAGACTTACTCGTATAATAGTTCTCAGCTTAAAGTGTTTTCTTCGCACATATAACGATTAACATTCGAGTTTAATCTCTCCACTCGACAATAAACCCAATATACCCTGACCCATATCAATAAAGTCCCTACACACTGGGATCAAATATCTCGAGACAACTATACTCTCCAAAGCCTTCCTCATAATATCATATAAATTTGAGCTCGACCCTCTTTCCGGTGAGGCATCGCTAAAAAAATACATCCTGCTCGGGATCAGCGAACACGGTAGCTTTTCACTAACAGCCCACTCTCGTCCCAACCATCGCTAACTAGTCCATTCCCAGGATACTATCATACTCGTATAACACATCACTAGAACGAGTAATTCCTATGAAGTATATCTCTATTGTCAACAACCGATCCCCTACGGATGAAACCAAATATAACCTCGCTACCCAATGAAAAAATATATACAAATAATAATGTTATCGAAATAACCACTAAACTTGTCTCACACGCGAATCTAGTGCCATAAAAATACTATGACTTGCGCATCTCACACAAAGCATACCTCATTCACTCGAGGATAAAACTTATACCTCCACCTTTCCAACCGCACTGGTTGTTCAAATGGTCCATGGGCATTACACGATTGTCCCAACAGAACCTAAAGACTATTTTAATCATTGCCCCTACTGGGACTCATGATCTTATCCTTTTTCCTCACTTTGGCCAAGATCAATGCATATGGTTATACTCTCTACATAAAAATATCTCTCTACAAAATCCCCTATTCCTAGACGCAGTGACCGTATTAGGGTTGTCTGTCTCTCGGACTTCGATAGCTTAAACCTGTTACCCTCATTGTTCCCTTAGCTCTGCTGGCCCTAAGTGTTGTCAATTTTATAAAATACCGCAAGTGCACGAGCTATTATAGAATAGCGAGTGCAAGTACGGGTCGAACCCACAGAGATTTGTAAATTTTTCATTCAAATTAATTGTGTCTATCCAACAAGACTAAATGGGATAGAGAATGATTATGAACTACACTAAATAAAAGCAATTACGATAAATGAGAGTAACACAAGATATTTGTGAACAATTAGGAAATAATTAGGATTCGGGGTCCATTTATCACGTAACTAATATTTCACACTAATTTAATGTTGTCATTCTCTTTTTATAACTCAAATTAAATCGACACACGCCGCATTTAATTCAGAAAATATGACGGTTATGATCAAAATATTTTTAACGTCTCTAATAGACGGCTAAAATCCCTATTCCCTTAGAAAATACAGGTTTTAAAATTCGCAAATGTATTTAACCATGGACTATCAAAACAATCAAAGTGCAAGCATAATCCATCAAAAATTACTATTTTTAAATCTCAAAACTTGATTTGACAAAACAATGTTGAAGGTTCTAAAACACACTCTCGTGTCGCTTTAAAATGAATACTGAATCTTTAATAAAGATTAAAACAAGTAGAGAATAAACAACGATAAAATTAACGTGACAATATTAGATAACTATGATAAACTTCACCCTACTCCTAATATAGGAATCAAGCTACCATAACGAAAGAGAAATTGCAAGAATGAGTAGAGATCTTCATTAATAAACCAAACTTACAAATAGTTCTCTCACAACAATCTTCAATCCTCTAAAAAAATGATAAAAACTTGGCCCTCAAATTGATTACAATCACTCAAAGTTGCTCCTCGAAATCCTCCACGAAATTCCTCTCTAATTGTCTCTGAAATTATGAGCCCAGGGTCCTTTTCATAAGACAAGTGGTGAGGTATTTGAGTTGTGGTGGGACTCTTTTTAATTGGCCGAATGGTGTTGGTATCTATCTCTCCACCTCTTTAATCTTTGGATCGTGATAAGTGGCGGAATTTCCCCCCACTCGAAAACCCTTATCTTTTCTTGCTGAACAAGCATGTCGAGTTTCGTCCAAATCGGAGAATAAAAATTTCTGACTTTTTTTCGAACGATCATAAAAATTAGCTTTTTCGCGCCTTTTTTGAATTGATCATCAATTTGCACCAAATTCCATCATTATCTGCAAACATTTTACCAGGCAACTTTTTTCACATATTAGCACAAGAATATTATAAAATTATCGAAGTGCCCATTTTTGACTTAAAATTGCCATTTTCAATATGAATTCAATCATTTTCGCATTTTTTCCTCTTTTTAATAAAATAGTCGTAAGAACTTATTAAATACACTAAAATGGGACTAATAACGTATAAATTTAGGTATAAAATATACAAAATAATGCACTCATTACTAAGGAAAATATATTGTTGGTCTTACCAGTTCCAACTGAATCCACCATCACTTCGTAAGTATTCCATTATCTGCATCATTTAAATGGGTCCCCTCATGGGCATGTATCTCTTGTTTGTGCATTTTCTTTAATTTTTGTTGCTATTCATTTTGCCATAATTATAATTAGGGTTCATATCCTAAGTATTATGAAAACTAATTTATTTATTACAAGTATCACATGAAAAGTTTAGATAATACTTTATACTCTTAATTTTGGTGCAGAAATCAATTAACTTGCATAGAGCCATTTACTCTATATGATCCAAACCCATTACAATATTTATTTATCTAAAGTTGTTATATTGCCAACATTTGGGGTTCAAATTTGTTGTGATATTTTTTGTAAGAGCCTAATCTATGATTATATCTATGTATGTAAGAGCACAAACCAACATCCATTTTACTTAAAAAAATAATAATATGGGTTGGTATTTCTTTATGCGAGTACAAAAGAAAATGACCCCATTTTTAGTTGTTGCATGAAATTATGAGTTTATGAGAACAAAGCATGCATGTTGTGCACCATGTCGATTTTGAGGGAAGGCGAGACATTGCCATTTTGGGCCTCAGTTGTTATGTAGAGTCCTAAAATATTTTTTAAAAGGGTTATTTAGGTCTATTTTTTTAGACTATACATAAATAATACTATCTTTTCTTACTGGTGTCTGAAATCTAAAAGTGATTAAATTATATGATTTTAATATGTTGACGTGATTGGGTACTTTTTCCTCTTTAAAACAATTTCTTTTAATATTTTGAAGGTCATACTTCAATTCGGCTCCTCAAAATCTCCATGTTAGCCTTAATTGTGCAAGATCCTCATCTCATTCATGTTGTGACACCTCTATATATACCAAATAACGGTAACCCATTTGATGCATGGGTGGGGGTAATGAGTTTTTAACATTTTAAATCATATTAGTGAAGTAAAGATGAATAGTTAAATATTTGTAATCATAATCATATTCTGAAAAGCTTTCGCAACTTGTTTAGTATCTTTGACCACGAAAAAAACATAATTGTTTTATTTAATCACTAAGGAGAAAATAAAAAAGCCAAAAAATACAGGCATCAACTCCAGAAATCGTTTTCAAAGCATTGGTTGGATATTATCATAACAAGGCATATATATTACCTGTGTAGTAACAAAAACCCAATTGTACGAACTTGTATTCCCGGACCCCTCTTCTTTATATAGGTGGAATCTCAGGAATATATTTATATCTCAGACATTTTTAATGAAAATGTAAGATACAAGATATAAGACAATCGTTGTTAACTCATAAAAGTTTTTTGATTATTATAAGTAAGGCATCTTAGAGCAATTTGACTATAGTTGTATTAAGTTCAATTTAAAAAACATTAAATTCTGAAAACAAAATAGGTTACGGGTTGCTCGTGCCATGCACGGGAAGAGCTCAAATAAGTACATTACAACACATGCCTATCCCAATAAGTGCAGAAGTTATTATCTTAAAAAAGTGAAAATTACACCATAATTTATCCCATCACCTTTTTTACCATCCAATGACTATATTTTTCGTTGAAGTTTTATTAATTTTAAGCAACAATATGCCATAACATTGGCTTTAACGTATTTAACTTGATGGAATAGGTTTATTATAATAAAGAGAAGACATGGATATTATCAAATATTTATTTTTCTAAATATTAGAAAAATGATATGAAGTCTGTGGTGAAATTTTTGTTCGTTTAACACAAAAATTAAAATATTAAATATTGTAATATCTTCCCTATATAACTCACTCTTATACATAAGTTAATCAAACTATACTTGAATTTATTTCTTAATTTATTCATAAAGACATTAATCCTCTTTTTATTACATGATACCGTTTCAACGTAAAGCTTTGAATAAAGCAACTAATTATAGTGAAAAAAAGGTAACAATGTAAAAAATATTTTTTTTTTGTGTTCCTTCCCATTCCATACTTTCCTATTGTTAGCGATTCCATTCCCTATTTGTTTTGTAGGCAATCCCAATGGTTAATAAATTCAAAGGGTTTTATTTTTCTAACCAACCCACATTTTAAGGATTGACAGTTTTAAAAAAGATATTCTCATCAAAATGACATTCACCTCACCACACATGATCTACTTCACTGATGTTAAATGGGATTGACAACTAAAATTGAAATGCATGGGATCGAACACTCATAAATCTCATGTTTTAGGACTAAATGCTCGAATGCCCTATAGAAAAGCTTGTCATCACCATGAATATAATTATAATTATAACTTGGAAAATTAAGGAGGTTTATTAGTTAATATCACCACATTTTATAAATTATTAATGAGTAAAATGGTATGGATTATCATAATATAAAAAAAGTCAGTAATTCGTAACTGTAAAGTTAAATGGTTGTATGATTTACTGTAAATATAAGAATGGATATTGTTGCTTCACTTAAAATTTCGTTTTTATTTTCAATTAGAGTTATTGGAGAGATAAGAAGGAATATGGGTCACTTTACTGCATCAATTTAAAGCCAAATTGAGAGTACTTATACATAAATAACAAATTTAAGAAGGGTACTTCGTATTTTCCTAAATACTTTTCTAAAATAATGTTGGTACCGTATTTGTGGGATATATGTAAATGACAAATGCAAAGTGAAGAGATACTACATAAACTGAAAGAGAGTTACCTTCACCCACATTTTTTATTGATAAAAGTGAAAGAGAGTTTTCGATATTGATCACGGATAGAATTTAATTTCTCTACTCATGCAGTGCTTTTTTTTATAATATATCTTCATATTTCGAAGCCCGTAAAATAAATAAGCACACCTTTTATTTTTATTTAGGCTTTTGAGGGGCCCTTTTTATATGGTAACTCTATTTTTTTCAACTAATTTTTCTATACCCATTTTTAATACCTAATTTTTTTATGGGGCTCTGATTAATCATGGGCCCTAGGCGATCGCCTGATTTACCTATAGACAAAGATAACCATGGAGTTTATTGCGGCAGATGAGTAAAAAATAAATCACTTTCAATAAATAGAGAAACAATAAGCATCTAAGCTATCAAAGTCATTATTAAGAAAAATCATTTCAACTATTTTAAGATAGAAGTTGTTGTCATTAAAGCCTATAAAAAAATTGCTCAATAATGACCAAACATATATATACACCATTATTTCCCAACAATACCTTTTCCCGAGCCAACCCCACAAAACCCATAAATAAAGTAAACCCAAATTCTAAGAAAAACATAAAAGTTTAAAAAATGAAAAATTACAACATAATCAATTACAATGGCAAAGATGTACTTTTTCTTAAAGACCATGCAGCTAAAGTAACAGCAAGCAGAGTCCTTAAATAAGACGAAACTGGCTTTAGGATTTTGAATTCTATTAATATTTTATAATTGAACCCTTCAATGACATGGATGGTTTTCGATGAGTCATCTTGGATGCTAATGAGACAGTAGGTGAAATAAGGTCTCCACATCTCAATGAAATTTGAATTATGGGATAAGTATGGAAGAGGAGATGTGGAGGTAACTTATTTAGGTTTTGAATTATGGATTGAAGATTTGTTAGGTAGCAGTTTGTGGGAAGTTATAAGAGGGCCAGGTGCATGGTGAGGGAAATTAGTCCATGGTACTTAGAGTATCTCTAGTAGTCTAATCAATTTATTTGTTATAACTAAACACATCAACTTTTAATTATGATCTATAATAAATTAATGTTAACAACCTCATAGTATACAATAGTATCTTTTCTTGATAACAAAAAAAATAAGTTCCAAAACATCTCTCAATTGATCCTACGGCACACTCTTCATATAACGACCAATTGATCCTAGGCTCGGGTGAATTCTCTAATGTGACTTGAACTTCCCGTGCTTATTTGAGGTCATCCTCAAGATGGGACACACGTGTCGTCAGACTAGACACCATGTTGGTCAAGTCACCTTTTTCCCTTTTAAGCTCATCATTCTCTCCCTTCAACTCACCAGACCGAAGACCTAGGATCCTATTAGACCTTTTTGTTTCCATGGTCTCGATAAACAACTTTCTAAAGGCATTTTGGATCAACCTATCATCACCAATATCACCCTCACTATCACTTAGAGAAGTGGGCATAGCAACTTTCTTGCCCTCTCTCTTAAGTCTAGTGGGACACTCAAATTTCTTGTGCCCTATCCCATCGCACTCAAAACATCTTATCTTCTCAAGATCTTTCTTTCTTTCTTTTCCACTCTCATCACAACTCTCTCTTTCTCCAAACAATCTTAAATCTCTCTCTAAGGCGGTGATCCTAAGAGTTAAATCATTATTACGCTTCTTGGTTTCAAATGACTCAGAATACAACTCAGCGTAGGCGTGTTGAAGATCACACTCGCTCTTACTTTCCTCATCCTCTCCCTCACTCTCTTCGCCCTCGCTGTCGAGGTGTCCCTGTGAAGTAGCATCCTCATCGTCGTGAGATGCACTCGGAGTACTCACATGACAAGCCATGAACGCGGTGAAGTTACGCTCATGCGGTAACTCATCTCCCGAGTCCACCGACTCGACCTCACTGTCGTCACTAAGGGTAGCATTTAGGACAGCTTTTCCTTTCTCTCTATTCAGACGATTGGCACACTCAAACGCTCTATGATCCCTACCATCGCATTCAAAACATCTCTCACTGTCTTTCTTAGGAGGGTCTTTGGAATCTTTCTCATTTTCCTTTTCAGAAATATTTTTCTCAACATTCCTTTTATCATTGAAATTTCCACTTTTCTTGAATTTGAGAATTCTTTTGAAATTTTTTGCAAACAGGGCCAAGTCATCTAAGTCAAAATCACATTGAGACTTGGACTCAAAAACTTTTTCTTTCTTTTTCTGAAAATGAGTCTTTAAAGCAATCCCATTATCCTTAGCCTTAATGGTTTTGGGGAACATGTCAATCGCATAGGTTTGAAGATCTCCTACAAGTTCTTCCAACTTAAGCGATTTCAAATTTCCCAAAGAGTTCAAAACAGTGACTTTAGGAATAAAGCGTTTTGGGAGAGATCTCAAAATCTTTTTAACCACACGCGTGTTATCAATTACCTCACTCAAATTAAAACTAGTGTTAACAATGTCCGACAAGCGTGCAAAAAACTCATCAAAACATTCGGACTCAAACATGGTGATAGTCTCAAATTGGGTGGCCAAATTTTGTAATTTAGACTCTTTAACAGCGTTCGTACCCTCATGGGTAAGTTGCAAAACATCCCATGCCTCTTTTGACGTGGTGCACGTCATTATGCGTTTGAACTCATCGGGAGTGATGGAACCGGAAATAGCACTCAATCCCTTAGAATTAAAGGAAGACCATCTTAATTCATCTTCGGTCCAAGTCGTGACAGGTTTCAAATTTGTCACGTTATCAACAGTGACGGAGGGAGGTGTCCACCCTCTTTATACAAGAATCCATACCCGTTCATCAATGGCTTTTAAAGCCGACCTCATACGGGCTTTCCAATAAGCATAATTTGTCCCGTCAAAAACAGGCAATTTATTGTATGATTTCTCCATTTGAACACGCTCTTTTTAAAAAATCAATTTATTTCAGAAATTGATATCTTTAGAAAAAATTTGCGGAAGTAAGGAATACGCGATAGAATGGCGTAACCTGCTCTGATACCAATTTGAAAGAGTTGGCGCTTACGTTCAATTAAGAAATAATATAATAAATACCCTTTTTAACCCAAATTAACCCTAAGCATGCAACTAGGTGTGATTGAAACAATATGAAATCATGCAAGAATTATTCAACACACAAAGTTTAAGGAAAAATCCCCCACAGGGGCAAAACCATATGTATATTCACTATAATTTGTAAAAGACAGTTTACAATCGGATTACAATGAAATACAGGTTGACTAAGAATTACCCTCGGGTATCGGATTCTGTAGTCGCGGCTGGAATAATCCCTTTCCAGTAGGGTGCGGCTGGAACTATCCCTGTCCAGTAGGGCTGCAATGAAGAGGAAGGAACGGTCCACTTCACAAAGGGTTGAACAACATCAATGGTGTTCTAGGGTTACCACAAGTGACTCACATATGTATGGAATTTGTGTGAATCAAGAGTATGAATCAATAGACTCAAATACCATGAAGGCCTTAGAGTTTATTACTCTGGAAATCGTGTATAAGCCTTAAGAAAACCAACTCCCCGATCGTGGTATAAATAAGAATTCATTTGCCCTAAAAATCTCCACACGATCTGTTCGTGGTTATCCAGGGCGGACCGGTCCGGGCCTTAGGCGGATCGGTCCGATGGCAGACCAGTTCTTTTAATTTGAGGCTGATTCGGTTCGCATTCAGTTCGGTGCTTACTGGCTTCAATGTGCAAGACGGATCGGTCCGGCAGGGAGGCGGATCGGTCCGGAAACGGATCGATTCTTTTAATTTCTTGGCGGACCGGTCCGGGCTGTTAGCGGATCGGTTCCTTTTTCATTGAGGCGGACCGGTCCGACTGACTGGATTTCTGATTCCTTCCTTGATTCGATACTCGGATTTCGTTGATGATGATATGGACATGAATTTCTTCAACGGTGTTACGGCTAATGACATATACAAGTATGTTGGAAAAAATGTCCTTACAAATCTCCCCCTATGTCTATGCCGGAACAAACATAAAAAATCCGAATTATCTATAATCACAATGCCTATACAAATCTACCCTTCCATGAACCCAGAAACTGAAAGAGGTACAAATGACTAAGGTTGCATCGTTTGATCTTCGAATCTTCAGAAATCTCACCGCTTGTCTCATCAGGGTGTGCAACAAGGGATTAT
The DNA here is from genome assembly GCA_949130495.1 of Sambucus nigra. Lineage (NCBI taxonomy): Eukaryota > Viridiplantae > Streptophyta > Magnoliopsida > Dipsacales > Adoxaceae > Sambucus > Sambucus nigra. The sequence continues at coordinate 88,596,297 of OX422220.1, forward strand.
CAAAAGATGTACCTACACACATGAGACAAAGCAAATACCAAGTGACGTATCGAGTTTGAAATGAGATAGACATAAGCATATATATTAATTTAAGATGATATTCTCAGAATTTCATAACTCCCCCATAATCAGATAATTCATTCTCCCCCTTTTTATGATGTCCCCAAATAGACAAATGAGAGAAATAAATCAAGCAATCAAGTACCGGGGTGACACAAGGCATAAAATCACACCATGAATGAACATAAAACAACTAAGTCGGTGATGGCGTAAATGAATGGGTGTGATCAACATTCGATAGGAAAATCAAAGCATACAAACATGACATATGTGCACGATGAATATTGGATATTCCTAACGAATGAACTCAAATGCTTCCTTTGGTGTAAAAGAGTGACAGTATAAGATATTGACTCGATCAAATCAAAGCTCAAAGTGATTTCTACACCAATAACGTCCAAAATGTTTTGCATGCTATTTCAGGACTTTCAAGGAAGTGCAAACCCGTTTTTCAATCTCCAACCAAACTCCCTCGGATATTATTATGAATAGAGGCATTCTAAATTCTCAAACTTTGGAGAATTGATGGTGAAACCTAAGTGGCCCATATTTGGCATGTATTGCTTTTTATTGCCTTATCAATTTTTTCGGGCTCTTTTAACCTCTTAGGACCTCGGATATTAAAATTCCTCCATTTTTAGGTCCTTTTAATGGTGGCTTTTGCGCAAAGGATAAGAATCAACTTTCGCAACCTCTCCCCGTTAAGAAAATATACACACAGTCTCACCAAAACGGTTTTTACATGCAATCCAATCTTGTCAAGTTTTATCGCATTTTATACATTGTATAGACAGGATTGAGATGGAAACACTCAAGCCAACATGAGATTGACAAGTGCAACAATCAAATATAGCCGTGCATGTGTGCAATAAAGGATATAGGAGTCAAGCATGTAGGAAATATCACTAATTACATCTCAAGGACTCCAATCAATGTTAAGCACATGGATGAAATGATGTAGCCTCTCAAATCTCTATAAAACAGTCACATGGATAAATGGAATGAAGTTGTGACTTGGCTATCTTAAATGCTCATCCATAAAAGGCAAATCTCTTTTTGAATTTTTCAAAAATTTTATCCAAATAAAATCTTTTTGTGTTTTTCTAAAAAAAAATTTCTAAAAAGAAAATCTTTTTGTAATTTTTTTTTTTAAAAAAATGAAAAACTAACTAATGATACATGCTAGCAATAGGTTTAAAAAATGACATGATAAACAACCTATGCTAGCAATCAAGACTAGATCTCAACCGGGAGTAACGGTGGAGTTTTCTAAAGATGGTGGCATCTTTTGAACCAACTCCACTAGATCATGTGTAGTCTTGATCAAAAACTTCACTTGCTCGCGAATATGTGCAAACTCTCTATCAAAATGAGCAGGCAAAGTATCATGAGTGGGTGCATGTGCATGAATATGTGAAGTGGCATGATATGGCACAAAACCCAACTTAGAACAAAATTCCCTAAGATGTCCTCGCTTCTTGCAGTAGGAGCAAACATAAACCGGTCTAGGAAGCAATTTATCAACAATTTTGGGATGAACATTCCTAGACGGACACCCATGGGACTCACTCACAATGGTAGATATAGGCTCGGGTGAATTCTCTAATGTGACTTGAACTTCCCGTGCTTGTTTGAGGTCATCCTCAAGATGGGACACACGTGTCGTCAGACTAGACACCATGTTGGTCAAGTCACCTTTTTCCCTTTTAAGCTCATCATTCTCTCCCTTCAACTCACCAAACCGAAGACCTAGGATCCTATTAGACCTTTTTGTTTCCATGGTCTCGATAAACAACTTTCTAAAGGCATTTTGGATCAACCTATCATCACCAATATCACCCTCACTATCACTTAGAGAAGTGGGCATAGCAACTTTCTTGCCCTCTCTCTTAAGTCTAGTGGGACACTCAAATTTCTTGTGCCCTATCCCATCGCACTCAAAATATCTTATCTTCTCAAGATCTTTCGTTCTTTCTTTTCCACTCTCATCACAACTCTCTCTTTCTCCAAACAATCTTAAATCTCTCTCTAAGGCGGTGATCCTAAGAGTTAATGCATTATTACGCTTCTTGGTTTCAAATGACTCAGAATACAACTCAGCGTAGGCGTGTTGAAGATCACACTCGCTCTTACTTTCCTCATCCTCTCCCTCACTCTCTTCACTCTCGCTGTCGAGGTGTCCCTGTGAAGTAGCATCCTCATCGTCGTGAGATGCACTAGGAGTACTCACATGACAAGCCATGAACGCGGTGAAGTTACGCTCATGCGGTGACTCATCTCCCGAGTCCACCGACTCGACCTCACTGTCGTCACTAAGGGTAGCATTTAGGACAGCTTTTCCTTTCTCTCTATTCAAACGATTGGCACACTGAAACTCTTTATGACCCCTACCATCGTATTCAAAACATCTCTCACTGTCTTTCTTAGGAGGGTCTTTGGAATCTTTCTCATTTTCCTTTTCAGAAATATTTTTCTCAACATTCCTTTTATCATTGAAATTTCCACTTTTCTTGAATTTGAGAATTCTTTTGAAATTTTTTGCAAACAGGGCCAAGTCATCTAAGTCAAAATCACATTGAGACTTGGACTCAAAAACTTTTTCTTTCTTTTTCTGAAAATGAGTCTTTAAAGCAATCCCATTATCCTTAGCCTTAATGGTTTTGGGGAACATGTCAATCTCATAGGTTTGAAGATCTCCTACAAGTTCTTCCAACTTAAGCGATTTCAAATTTCCCAAAGAGTTCAAAACAGTGACTTTTGGAATAAAGCGTTTTGGGAGAGATCTCAAAATCTTTTTAACCACACGCGTGTTATCAATTACCTCACTCAAATTAAAACTAGTGTTAACAATGTCCGATAAGCATGGAAAAAACTCATCAAAACATTCGGACTCAGACATGGTGATAGTCTCAAATTGGGTGGCCAAATTTTGTAATTTAGACTCTTTAACAGCGTTCGTACCCTCATGGGTAAGTTGCAAAACATCCCATGCCTCTTTTGACGTGGTGCACGTCATTATGCGTTTGAACTCATCGGGAGTGATGGAACCGGAAATAGCACTCAATCCCTTAGAATTAAAGGAAGACCATCTTAATTCATCTTCGGTCCAAGTCGTGACAGGTTTCAAATTTGTCACGTTATCAACAGTGACGGAGGGAGGTGTCCACCCTCTTTCAACAAGAATTCATACCCGTTCATCAATGGCTTTTAAAGCCGGCCTCATACGGGCTTTCCAATAAGCATAATTTGTCCCGTCAAAAACAGGCAATTTATTGTATGATTTCTCCATTTGAACACGCTCTTTTTAAAAAATCAATTTATTTCATAAATTGATATCTTTAGAAAAAATTTGCGGAAATAAGGAATACGCGATAGAATGGCGTAACCTGCTCTGATACCAATTTGAAAGAGTTGGCGCTTGCGTTCAATTAAGAAATAATATAATAAATACCCTTTTTAACCCAAATTAACCCTAAGCATGCAACTAGGTGTGATTGAAACAATATGAAATCATGCAAGAATTATTCAACACACAAAGTTTAAGGAAAAATCCCCCACAGGGGGCAAAACCATATGTATATTCACTATAATTTTTAAAAGACGGTTTACAATCGGATTACAATGAAATACAGGTTGACTAAGAATTACCCTCGGGTATCGGATTCTGTAGTCGCGGCTGGAATAATCCCTTTCCAGTAGGGTGCGGATGGAACTATCCCTGTCCAGTAGGGCTGCAATGAAGAGGAAGGAACGGTCCACTTCACAAAGGGTTGAACAACATCAATGGTGTTCTAGGGTTACCACAAGTGACTCACAAATGTATGGAATTTGTGTGAATCAAGGGTATGAATCAATGGACTCAAATACCATGAAGGCCTTAGAGTTTATTACTCCGGAAATCGTATATAAGCCTTAAGAAAACCAACTCCCCGATCGTGGTATAAATAAGAATTCATTTTCCCTAAAAATCTCCACACGATCTGTTCGTGGTTATCCAGGGCGGACCGGTCCGGGCCTTAGGCGGATCGGTCCAATGGCAGACCGGTTCTTTTAATTTGAGGCTGATTCGGTTCGCATTCGGTTCGGTGCTTACTGGCTTCAATGTGCAAGACGGATCGGTCCGGCAGGGAGGCGGATCGGTCCGGAAGCGGATCGGTTCTTTTAATTTCTTGGCGGACCGGTCCGGGCTGTTAGCGGATCGGTTCCTTTTTCATTGAGGCGGACCGGTCCGGATGACTGGATTTCTGATTCCTTCCTTGATTCGATACTCGGATTCCGTTGATGACGATATGGACATGAATTTCTTCAACGGTGTTACGGCTAATGACATATACAAGTATGTTGGAAAAAATGTCCTTACAGTTTATTAGAATAAAGAGAAGATATAAATGTTATCAAACATTTATTTTTCTAAATATTAAAAAAAGCGAAACAAAGCCTATGGTGAAATTTTTGTTCGTTCAACATAAAAAACTTTAGTATCTTCTCTATACAACTCACTCTTATACATAAGTCTATCAAACTATAATTGAATTTATTTCTTCTTAATTTAGTCATAAAAATATTAATCCTCCTTTTGTAACATGATACCATTTCAATGTAAAGCTTTCAATGAAGCAACTAATTATAGTGAAAAATAAGTAAGAATGTAAAAAATATTTCTTTTGTGTTTCGTTCCATTTCATACTTTCCTATTATTAGCGATCCCATCCCCTTTTTGTTTTGTAAGTTGTCCTGGTGGTTAATAAATTCAAAGGGTATTATTATTTTACCCCCCCCCCCCCCACATTTTATGGATTGACAGTTTCAAAAAAGATATTTTCATCAAATTGACATTCCCCTCTCCACACACGATCCAGTTCACTGATGTTAAATGGTATTGACAACTAAAATTGAAATGCATAGGATCAGCTACTCAAAAATCTTTTGTTTTAGGACTAAATGCTTGAATGCCCTATGAAAAGGAATGTCATCACCATGAATACAATTATAATTACACCTTGGAAAATTAAGGATATTATTTAGTTAACATCACCACATTTTATAAATTATTAATCAGGAGTAAAACAATATGAATTACTATAATATAAAAAAAAGTATGCGATTCGTAACTATAAATTGACATGGTTGTATGATTTACTGTAAGTAAAAAAGGGATATTTTTTCTTCACAAAAAATTGCAATTTTATTTTCACTTGGAGTTATTAAAGAAATAAGAAGGAATATGATTCATTTTACTGCATCAATCTGAAGCCAAATCGAGATTACTTATACATACATAACAAATTTAAGAAGGGTACTTCGTATTTTCCTGGGTTACTTTTTTAAAATAATGTTGGTATTGTATTTATGAGATATATGTAAATGTCAAATCAAAGTGAAGGGATGCTATGGAAACAAAAAGAGTGTTACTTTCACTGATGTTTCCGATTGATGAAAGTGAAATAAAGTTTCCAACATTGATCGCGGATAACATTAAATTTCTCTACTATTGCGTTTTTTTTATAATATCTCTACTAATTTCAAAGCTCGTAAAGCGAATACGCATACCTTTTATTTTTATTTATGTTTTTCGGGGGCCTTTTATAAGTGGTAACTCTATTTTTTTTCTTAACTAAGTTTTTTATATTAATTTTTATACCCATTTTTTTTTGGGGGGGGGGGGGTGGGGGGGGGGGGTGGGGGCTCCGATTAATTGGGGTCCCTAAGCACTCACCTACTTTGACTATGGGCGATGCTGACCCTAAAGTTATTACGGAAGCAGAGTAAGAACTTAAATCACTTCCACAGATGGAGAAACAATAAGCATCTAAGCTATTAAGCCCATTATTAAGAAAAATCATTTCGATTATTTTAAGATACAATTTGATTTCATTGAACCCCATAAAAAAAATTATACAATAATGACCAAACATATATATATTTATATATATATATATCCCAACAAGGCCTTTTCCTGAGCCAACACTAAAGATCAGATCCATAAATTGCGATAAATAAATATAAGAATAATAAACAAAGCATTTAAAGCTAAACACTAAAGCCAATCCAGATCATTAACCCCACAAAACTCATAAATGAAGTAAACCCAAATACAAAGAAAAGCATAAAAGTTTACTAAATGGAAAAAACATAATAATTGACAATAGGGAAGATGTACTTTTTCTTGAAGACCGTGTAGCTAAAGCAACGACAAACAAGGTCCTTAAATGAGACAAATTTGGCTTTAGGACTGTTGATGTAAAAAACTAGATTATCTCTAAATAATCAATCACAGATAAAATGAATAAATAAGACAAAGGATTTTTAAAGTGGTTTAGCCTGATGAAAATGGCCTACGTCCACTGTTTTTGTATTGTTGACTGTTTATTTGGAATCTCAATAATAGGTTTACCAAGAGATCCAAAAGTCCCCTTCTTATGAGGAGGTTACAATGTATTTATAGCCTTAAGGCTGTACATATGAAAGGATAATGCGTTGTTATCTAGTAGACATATACATATTACGATAATAATGAGCATTTAATGCATTGTTGTCTTTTGATTCTCTTGATTTGGTTGCTCTGCATGCTAAGTAGCTCGGACCGCTTAAGTTTCTCGGTACGCTTAAGTTGCTCGTGGAACCTAAGTTGCTCGGTACGCTTAAGTTGCTCGTCTAAGGTATTTGTATTTGCCATGTAGGTTGACATGTGTCTTCAAGTGATTGGTCCATGTTAGCAGACTAAATTTGGTATCATCAGAAGCCCCCAATGTTTCACGATTAAGGTTGAAGGTGAGTGTGGAACATTTTGCTTGAAAACTGCTTGGATTACTGGTCTTCATGGATTTTAGGAAAATTTTCCTTGTATATAATTCCTTTTTGAGTGCACAATATCAAGCTTCATAAATATTTTAAATTTTCACGATCGCTTCGATATTTGTGCCCTTTTCTTCTTTTAGCCGCCGAAAATGCAAACGTATTTCCTTGTAATCATTGTTTTTCACTATTCCCGAGGTAAAGTATTTAAGTGCAACAGAAATAATATCATTTTTCACTTTTCAAATCTGTATCTTTGAACTCTTGATCTTCTCTCTATCTTGTGCCTTCGTTCTTTCCATCGTTCATTGACAACTGATCTCTATTTTCTCTGTAAGATTGTCTTCCTTCTTCTTTATTTTCTTTATTCACCATGGTTTATCTTATTGAATCGTTAGACAAATTTCGGTCTGAGTTTTCAATCCCTTCGTGGGTTATCTTGGAAGAAATTTCTGGCCCTTCTGATTATTTTTCTTTGGCTGAGGGACATTGGTTCCCAAGTCTTTTTGTAGCCGAATGTGGCTTTTCTTTCCTGCCAAATCCCCTGTCTTTGGAGTTTTGCCAATATTTTGATATTATACCTGCAAGAGTAGCTCCATATACATGGAGGGTAGTTAACGGTGTACATAGGTTAAATCAGCTTTATGGAACTCGTTTGAGGATTCCAGAAATTATGTATTGCTATAGATGGGTTATCAGTGATTCCACATTCTATTTAAAAACTAGGTTTTCGAATAGAGCTTTAGTTTCCATTCTTCCTGATGCCAATAGGGACTATTTTGACCATGGGGTTATGATGAAAAATTGGCAACACCCTCCATTAAATGGAGATGATGTATACCAAGGTCCCAGATGTCCACCTTATGGCAATGGGATAAGTTGTTTTTATTTTTAAAATCTTGTTTTCTTTGTATTTGATAAAATGCATCACTGATGTTTGATTTTGTTTGTTACAGTTGACAGTAAAAGGAAACCTCCAAAGGAAAATGAGGTTAATATAAAGCATTTGAAACTTATCTGGGGGTTGCATCAATCTGTTACTGGGGAGCATATTAGATCTGCTTCTTACTTGTTGCAATATAAAAGCTACACCTCGTCTTTTATTGCTTGTCCTCGTCCTGTGGTGGTTGATCTTGACCAAGTACTATCCTCTGAAACTAGCGTGGAAGGTTCTTCTTCTGACTTAAGCATTCCCATCACTGATCTGATAAAGAAGAGAAGAGTTCTTGCCTTTTTTGATAAGTCTGCCTCTGCCACTGTGGAAGCAAAAAAGATTAAACAAGATGTCCTAGAAGAAGGGACAAAGAATATAGATGTACCCCCTCCCACTGCTGCCAAGGAAGCTGGCGAGAAGCCCCTGTGCCTTCGAGTAAGACTGTCGTCATCTCCCCAATAGACACAATATCTTTAATTGAAAATTTTCCTGCTCCTCTGAGGAGATTAAAAAGAAGTTATTCTGAGAGACATGCTGAACCTATCTCTCAACCTTCAAATGTTGAAGGTAGTGTTCCAGCTCTTGTCGCTCCGAGCTCTGCTGTGAGCTTGGTAAGATCCTGGACAGTTCCATAATCCCAAGGTATTGAAGACACCTTTTCTCTCGAGAAACTTACTACACCGGTTGCTCAACACATTACTTCAGTAAGTATCTTTATCTTGACCCCTTTATTTTTTAATACCATGTTCATGTATTGACTTAAAGTTCTTTCTTTTTTCAGCTTGTCACGTGTTTCAACAACATTTTGAAGAAGGATGAAGCTATTAAGGTTTCTAGCTCCTCGGGTGGGGTAGAAGAAGCTTTTACTGGACTAACCCAGTCTTTAAAGGAATCTCGTTAGAAGTACGAGGAGGAAAAAGGTGCTTGGGAGAAGCAATTCAAGTCTGTTGAGGCTGATCGAGACCAGGCTGTGACTGCCTCCAAGGAGTTGGAGAAAAAATTGAAGGAGGCTGAATAGAGCAACAAGGAGCTTGAGGTCAAGCTTAAGTTTGCTGAGGGAAATGTTTTTAGGCTTCAAGATGTTGAGCGTCAAAAGTTAGAGGTAGAAGAAAAGTTGAAGTCTACCGAAGATCTCCTTAGGGAAAGGACCTCCTCGGAGAAGGCAAAAAGGAAAGCTGCAGTTAAAAAATCCTTCAGTGCCGGTTGGGATAAAGGTTGGAACAAGGGCCTAGATTTCATGTCTTCTAAAATGGAGTATGACAGTGTCAAATATTCTAGGGATGGATGGGTAGCAGCCTTACAGTAGTTGAAGGTTGCTGAGAATTCTGAGTTGTTCCAGCAGCGCACTCATGACCCTCCTCCCTCTCCTGGAGAAGAAGAATAAGATAAAGAAGCTTCAGATGAGTCTTCTATTATGACAGGAGAGCAGGTCCCTGTTGTTCCTGTTGTTAAACCTTTTGAGAAACTCCAACTATCCAGGACATCTACCGATCAGCTGCCATTGCTCTCCGAGCAACCAACCCCTTCATCCAAACCCTCCGAAGAAGTCATAGGAAATAAGGAGAGGTGTAAAGTTGTTCGGGTCTTTTGTTTTGTTATTTTTTGGAATGTAACTCTAAACTATGTTTTTCTTGATTACGATGAATAAAAATTTGAACTTTCGTTGTTCGTCTGGAATTCCTCTTACTTGCTCTGTTCGCATCATTGTTGATTTTTATTCTGTTTTTCCTTTTGTCTTTGCTAGTTTATGGCCAGGATGGAACTCTTATCAGCTCATGATACAGAGTTGATGAAGAAATGCAATGACTATTTCAAAGTCGGTCATGCAGATCTTAATGAGGCCCAGATAACTAACATCCTTGGATCAAGTGCTTCTGACCGAGCAATTATAGCTTATCAATACTTGAAGTGCCTGCTTGATCGTGTTGTAGCCAACAATGTGGCCTACTATGAAATGATTGAAGATCGCCAAGGAATGATCGAGTAACTCCAACTTCAGTACAAAGAATCTACCACACTTTTGCATCAAGGCTATAAGAAAAAATACCAACAATTGAGTGCTAACAAGGGTTTTGACAAGTTCATTTGTGCTTATGAGAAAAAGAAGAGTGTTCTGAAGCTTGAAGTTAAAGAGCATAGACATATCGCCAAATTGTTGGAGAAGGAAAACATTGTTTTGCAGAAGGAAATAAAACAACTCAAATCTACTGCCTCTTCCTCGGGAGCCTTGGTCCCCATTAATGATGAAGGTTTTTCCTTCTTGGAGGTAGACAATGCTAACTTACGAGATGAGTTAGAAACTTTGAAACGAGCTGGTCTCTCCACATTTACTCGTGGTAGAGCAAAGATCTTCTCATGGACGAGCAAGGGCTGGTCGGGTCACCATTAAAGAAGCAAGAACTCAGTCGTCTTTAGAGAATCAAGTCCTTCAGTTGATGGCGAAGAACCAAGCCTTGGCAGAAATGTCTAAGAAGATTCTGACCTTCACTGAGCAACTCTCTAATCAAAATTCTGCTCTGGAAAGTAAAGAAATCCTGGAGAAGAATCTCCACGAGCAACTTGAGAGGTTAACTTACCAATTTCACAAACATCCTAGGGAATTTTGGATGGCTAGGTATAATGAAGCTCAATACCATCTTGATGCTCGGTTGCAGCAATCGAATAATGAAGGGTACAAGCAGTGATAGTTAAAGGCTACGTGTGTGCTAAAATTGGAGCAATGACACTACTTATGGTATTATTATGAGCCTGGAGTGCTCGATTTGCCCGTGCTTCCTTTTAAGCTTGATATTAGTTGGATTACTACTCATGCAATTCCTCGATGCCTGATTTCCAAGTATCTCGATGACTACAGTCTTCATGCAAACTTTGAGATAGCTCGTCCAAAATAATTGCTTGATCGTCCATCCCTAATGAATGTCAGAATGTTGCGAGATCTAAGCTTTATAAATTCCCCTTATGCATTATATGATCGTCCAGTTGGGGTGGACCCTGTTTCAAAGGCAGAGGGAAAGAAACCTATAGAATAGAATATTTGATGTAATGAATTTAGACTTCATATCTTGTGTAATCTGCTTTCCTTTAATGAAGAAAAAGTTTGTCTTTTGCCATTTTATTTTCTTCTAAATAATTTGTAGAATGCCCTTGTTTGTTGGTTGGTAAATATATATACTATACTTACCCCATTTGTTGTTTGATTATAGTGGCTTGTCACTCTTTGGGCCTAAGCAATGGAATGATTTTCATCCCATGTTCTTGCTTAGTTGTAGTAATCTCATATGGATTACCAGGTTTCCTAGACAGTGATGCCCTGGGAGGTCGTCCATCTTCTTGCCTAGTTTGGTACCAACCAACCGGAGTTGGTGGTATTGAGTTCCCGACCAACCGGAGTTGGTGGTAATTGAATTGCCGACCAATCAGAGTTGGTGGTTATGAGTTACTGACCAACCGAAGTTGGTGGTAATAAGTTCTCGACCAACCGGAGTTGGTGGTAATGAGTTCCCGACCAATCGGAGTTGGTGGTAATTGAATTACAGACCAATCGGAGTTGGTGGTTATGAGTTACCGACCAATCGGAGTTGGTGGTAATGAGTTCCTGACCAACCGGAGTTGGTGGTAATTGATTTTCCGACCAACCGGAGTTGGTGGTTATTGGGTTTGTGTAGTGTGTAACACTAACCTTCCAAAAAAATTTCAATGAAGAAGGAAATATGGACAAAATATCTCTTTATTCATATTGAAGAAACTGCATTACATAGGAATTTCAATTACTAATAATACTTGCGCAGGTGTTCTGCATTCCATGCATTCTTGAATTCTTCTCCCTCCAAAGTTTCAATTTTGTATGTCCCTGGACGAACAACTTTTGTTACTCTGTAAGGTCCATGCCAGTTGGCTTCTAGTTTGTTATGCTTTTGGATCACTTTCTTCAACACATAATCCCCTTCCTTCAAATCACACTTCTTCACTCTTTTGTTGTAGAACAAAGTTATTCGTTGTTGATATGCTGCATTCCTGATTATTTCTTCTTCCCTAACTTCTTCGAGCACATCCAGGTCTAATCTTCTCATCAAGTCACTGACAGGAGAATTGAAATTAAGCACCCTATGCATGGGTAGACCCAATTCAGCAGGTATGATAGCCTCACTCCCAAATTCCAGCATGTATGGAGACTCTCCCGTCGCTGTTCGTGGTGTGGTGCGATAAGCCCACAACAAAGAATGTAGCTAGTTGATCCAATTTCCCTTTGCATCATCGAGCCATTTTTTCAAACCATTCAATAGAGTTCTGTTAGTCGCCTCAGTTTGCACAATGCTCTGGAGATGGCCTGGCGCAGAGTGGATCTTCAATATGTTAGATTGATGACAATAGGAAACAAACTCCTCGTTGTCAAATTGGGTTCCATAGTCGGTGATGAATGTATGGGGAAGACCATATCTACAAATAATATTCTTACAAATAAACTGATAGACCTGGTCATATGTCATATCAATAAGAGGCTCATCTTCCACCCATTTAGTAAAATAATCCACAGTAACCACGAGGTATTTGAATCTTTCCTTGGTCGTTGGAAGTGGTCCGACCAAGTCTATCCCCCACATGGCTAATGGACAAGGGGATGTTATGGGTGTTAACAATGCTTGGGGAGTTATTCGAATGGAAGAGAAACGTTGGCACTTATCTCACTTCTTAGCATAAGATGCGCAATCAGCTCTCATCGTTGGCCAGTAGTACCCCTGCGTTGTTATTCTTTGCAAAAGCGTTCAACCTGCTACATGAATTCCACAGGACCCTTCGTGAACCTCTTTAATCAAGTATTTAACTTCGGAGGGATGGACACATCTCTATAATACTGCTATAACTCCTCTTCTGTACAAAATGTCACTGGTCAATACGTAACGAGCAGCTTTAAACTTCAGTTTCTTGGTTGCGAGTTTATCAATTGGCAAAGTTCCTTCTTCGATATAGGCCCTGATGGGGTTCATCCAGGAAAGTCCCAAGTCAAGGCTAATGAAATTCATCATTAAATCTTCATCTATCCTCCAACCTGCCAGGATTTCTATTGGGATTAATCTTCATAGCTCGGTGCGTGTGGCCGATGCTAACCAAGCTAGGGCGTTTGCTTTTGCATTCTCCAATCTTGGTATTCTAATCAACTGAACTGCAGTAACACTCGATACAACCTCCATTTCTTTCGCATGATACTTTATCATTAATTCTCCTTCTGCTGCATACACCCCCAGAATTTGATTTACGATTAACTGTGAATCACTGAATACAACGACCTTCTCTGCCTTCATAATTTTGGCCAGACTTAGACCCAAAATTATAGCTTCATATTCAGCCTCATTATTAGAAGCCTTAAATTGAAAGCGCAGAGAATACTCCATATCAATCTCATCCGAACTGTTTAAAATAATTCATGATCCACTACCTGTAGTGCACGAAGAGCCATCCACATATAGATTCCACACATGTACTTTATTATCAAACTCTTGGTCAGACAGAGATCCTCGGTGGATTATTTAATGCTTCCTTTTTTCTTCCCCCAACACTTCTCGCTGCTCATTGATTATCTTCTCTTGATCGTCCAAGGATGGATGTTGGTCAGGGGTTAAATTTGATAATCCTGTAACATCTACGGGTTGGTTTGTATTAAACTCCTGTTCTTCGGAGGTATTAGATTGAGTAAACTCTGTGATAAAATACGCTACTGCCTACCCCTTAAGTGATGATATTAGCTCATACACTATACCATATTCACTAAGTTCTACTACCCAGTACATCAATCTTCCCGATTTCTTCGATTTATACAAAGCCTCTCTCAATGGCATATCAGTATACACCACTATAGTATGGGCTTAGAAGTATGGCCTCATCCTTTTGCTCGCTTCGATTAGTGCCAGTGCTAACTTTTCCAACCTTGGATATCTGATCTCCGCTCCTCGAAAAGCTTTGTTGGTATAATAGACTAGTTTTTGGACTCCGTCTTCCACTCTTATCAATGCCGAACTAACTGCATTATCTGAAACTTCCAGATACAAGTATAATCTTTCTCCCATCACTGGTCTAGATAACAATGGAGGTGTCCCCAGATATTTCTTCAACTCTTGAAAGGCCTCTTCGCATTCATCATTCCACTCAAAAGTTTTCGAAGTGTTTTGAAGAATGGGAGGCATCTGTCTGTTGATCGTGACACAAATATGTTTAATGTTGCAACTCGCCCTGTGAGACTTTGTACTTCCTTCTTCGTAATTGGAGATCGTAGTTCCAATAAGGCTTTGATCTTCTCCGGATTCTCCTCAATACCTCGCTGGTTAACAATATATCCGAGAAACATACCTTCTCGTACCCCAAATATGCATTTGGTGGGATTTAACTTCATTTGATAATTCTCTAGTTGATTAAAGGTCTGACCTAGGTCAACTAGATGATCAGTAGCTTTCTTGCTCTTCGTTAGCATATCGTCAACATAAACCTCCATGTTGTGACTGATTTGCTCTACAAACACCTTGTTCATCAGCCGCTGATATGTTGCACCTGCATTTTTAAGTCCAAAAGGCATAACATTATAGCAATAAGTTCCCCTTGGGGTGATAAAAGAGGTACTCTCCCTGTCCTTAGGCTTCATATTAATCTGGTTGTAACCAGAATAAGCATCCATGAAACTCAACAATTCATGCCCCGAGGTAGCATCCACCAATTGATCGATTCGGGGTAAAGGAAAATGATCTTTTGGGCATGCCTTATTAAGATCAGTGAAGTCTACACACATCCTCCACTTGTTATTTTTCTTCTTTACCATCACCACATTTGCTAGACAATCAGGATATTTGACATCCTCAATAAAAGAGGCTTTTTGTAGTTTCTCTACTTCTTCCTGTATAGCTTGGTTCTTTTCAGGGATAAACACCATTCTTCGCTGCTTCACTGGCTTAATTTCCTTGTTCACGTTGAGCTCGTAGCACAAGAAACTCGAGTCTATCCCCGGCATGTCTTCATGACTCCATGCAAAAGTCTGCTTTTCGCGCCTTAAAAATGCTATCAATTCCTGTTTTATCGATACATCCAATGATGCACCAATTTGAGTTGTTCATTTCGGATGTTCGTCGTCCAGAATGATATTTTTAGTAGCCTCCATGACCTGGCCCTTTACGAGCTGAGACTCATCTCTAGGGTCTAATATTTCAATCTCTGCATCTTCTATTTTATCCACTTGATAAGTGATAGTCTTCTTCCTGGATTCTTCATGTTCGTCCTATTCGGCAGATGAATAGTAGCATTCCCGAGCTACTTTCTGGTCGCCTTTCACAACTCCCACTCCAAAGTTGGTTGAGAATTTTAAACATTGATGTACAGTAGATGGTACTACTTCAAATTTCTTCAGACCTACCCTTCCCATGATGATATTGTAAGCTGATTGGATATTTTTATCCATTACGAAGAAGCGTACCCTTTCTGTTCGATAAGCAGACCAAGTAGCAATAAGCATATCCAACTTGATCGTCCCAAGTGGAAAAACCTTTTCACCAGTAAAACCGAGGAGGGGCCTATGATAGGGCTCTAATTGGGCTAACTTTAGATTTAAACTGTTAAAGCATGGGTAGAACATGATGTCTGCCGAACTATCATTATCCACCAATACCCGTGAAATCACTACTTCATTCATTCTTATCTTGATTACCAGTGGGTCATCATGAGGATATAGTACACCTGCCAAGTCATTTTTAGAGAAACCAATGACCAATTTGTCCTTATTCACCTTCCTCGGGCGATCATCTTCAGCCAAGTTTATTTGTTGTATGTACGAGCAAGCTTGAGCCTCATTGAGGTAAGATTTTCTCTCCGGAATCAGATCTCCACCTCCTGTATCTCCACATGTAATAACATTACATTCAAATGACCCAAAATATATTAAAAATACCTCACGTTCTGGTTGTCTTGGTCTTTTGAGGAGATCGGGGTCATCTTCTGGATCATCTTCATGGTCTCTCTTCTTATTTTCTTTTGCTCGACGAGGAGATTTAGATATTTTCCTTCCTCGCTCGTCGGTTTTTCCACCATTTTGGCGATCAACATACTTAGACAATTTTCCTCGCCTAATGAGTGCTTCAATTTCATTCTGGAGAGCTATGCAATGTTTGGTCGTGTGACCATGGTCTTTGTGGAATTCACAATATTTGGACTTGTCCCTTTTGTCAGGATCTACCTTTATTTTCCCTGGCCAGGCTAGCTCTTCGTTGTTCTTGATCTCCTTCAAAATGTGATTTATGTCCACCTTTAAAGGAGTATAATTTCCATACTTCCTCATCTGCTCCAGCGCTTGCTTACCTTTCAACTGCTTGTTGCCACCATTGTTCTTCTGATCCTTCTTCTCAATTTTACTGGCCTCAACCTTGGTCTCCTTAGTGTTTGTACTCTTCTTTGCAGCCATGGCTTCCTCAGCGTTCATGATTTTGGCTGCCTTTGCCATTAGTTCTTCCATGGTCCTAGGCGTATCTTTGGCCAGAGTATAGTACAACTTATCTGGCAATAGCCCACTCATCAAAGCAGTAATTGATGTTTTATCCTCGTAATCAATTACCTCAAGCTTCTCGTTATTAAAACGAGTAATGTAGTCCCTAGTACTTTCTTCTGGTTTCTGTCTAACACTCAACAAGTGTGCTACTCGTTTGACTGGTTTCGCTCCAAAACAGAAATTCCCTATAAAGAGCTCTGCCAGTTGAAAGAAAGTCGCAATCTTCCCCCGAGGAAGGTTGTTGTACCATATCTGGGCTGACCCGATGAGAGTGCCTGAAAATGCCCTACATCTCATCTCATCTGGAACAGCATAGATATCGGCAGCAGCTTGGTATTGTTCTATATGAAGGACAGGGTTAGTTTTTCCGTCAGATTTAAGCGTCACGACAGGAGCTTTGAACTTTGATGGTGTGGGAAAATCCACAATTGCCTGTACGAATGGTGTTCCTTGGATAAAAGTTCTTTGTAGAGGATTCTTGGCCTTAGCCATAACCCCCAATCTATCCTCTAACCTTTGAATAAAACCTTTCCATGCTTCGTTTCCCTCCTCGGTCTTATTGGTTCGAGCAACTGATCGTGTTGAGTTTTCCTCTTAGGACCTTTCATTATGAGTTATTGGGCGTGATTGAGCAGAGCCTTCCCTTAGGTCGGATGGTCATTGAGATTTCCTCGATGCAATCCTAGGAGGACTTCTATTCCTCATAGGGCCCAATCAATCAAAAGGAGATACTCTACTCAACCTCTCTATAGCACTAGTCCTTTCTGGGGCGAGAGTGATATTTCGGTGGGAATCAGTAGCTCGTACTGATGAAGTCCATCCTGGTTGATACGAAGGATCATGAGAACTTTCAATACGATATGAGTCAGTACGTCTAGATTGAGAGACCTACGGGAATAACGTTCATCTAGTTCTTGAAGAAGGAAAATGGGTATTTCTCTGAACGCTTCATTGTCCTGATTGGGCCGGCACTCCACCTTGAATAGTTTGTATAAGTTGATGCATAGTTTCCTGCATTGTTGTTTGCCCTTGGGATAAATTAGCCATTATAGCAGCTAGATCTGGAATATTTGGGGGAATAAAAGGGTTTGGAGGGACCCCAGTGTTTCGATTACTGGATTTCGAATTATCAGCCATAGATGATGAATTGTTTTGGTGAAAAACGCTAAGTATAGTCGTTTCCCACAAACGGCGCCAATCTGTTGATGTAAAAAACTAGATTATCTCTAATTAATCAATCACAGATAAAATGAATAAACAAAACAAAGGATTTTTAAAGTGGTTCAGCCTGCTGAAAATGGCCCACGTCCACTATTTTTGTATTTGTTGACTGTTTATTTGGAATCTCGATAATAGGTTTACCAAGAGATCCAAAAGTCTCCTTCTTATGAGGAGGTTACAATGTATTTATAGCCTTGAAGCTGTACATATGAAAGGATAATGCGCTGTTATCTAGTAGACATATACATCTGTACGATAATAATGAGCATTTAATGCGTAGTTGTCTTTTGATTCTCTTGATTTGGTTGCTCTAAACGCTAAGTAGCTCGGACCGCTTAAGTTGCTCGGTACGCTTAAGTTTCTCGGGCGGTACACTTAAGTTGCTCGTCTAAAGTATTTTTATTTTCCATGTAGGTTGACACGTGTCTTCAAGTGATTGGTCCACGTTAGCAGACTAAATTTGGTATCATCAAGGACCTAGAATTATATTAATATTTCATAGTCGAACCCTTCATCGACATAAATGGTTTTCAATGAGTCATCTTCTATGATGATGAGATGGTTGGTTAAAATAAAGTTGTCCACATCTCAATGAAATTTGACTGTGGGATGAGTGTGGAAGAGGAGATAGGGAGGTAGTTTTATTTAGCTTTGAATTATGGATTGAGGATTTGTTCGATAATAGTTCGTGGGCAGTTATAAGAGGGAAATGTGCATGGTATGGTAAATTAGTAGTGATTAGTTAGAGTATCTCTAATAGTCTAACTAATTTATATTGCTAAAACATGATACATCGGCTTTTAATTACGGCCTACAAAAAATTAATGTTAGTAACCTCATAGTACACAATGGTATATTTTCTTGATAATAAAAAATTTAAGTTCCAAAATATTTCGCAATTAATCCTACGGCACACTCTTTATCTAACGGTCAATTTTCATTTCATAGTAAGTTAACCTTTTCCATCCAACGATGGGAATAACTTATCCAAACATCTCTCTCTTTCTCCTTTTATCTCTCTCTAAGACTTTGTGGGTTTATTATTAGTGAACACTACTTTATCTCATTAAAAAAATGCATTTAATTATGAAAACTGGAAATATACTTACCTATACCATCATATCTTCCTATTTGAGGATTGGGGGATGTTAGAAATTTATTTTTTTGGTACATGGTTTCTTGTTTATTTAGGTCTCTATATCTACATATGTGTATGTATATATACAATACTAATATCAATTTTAACGTCGAGGAAAGAGAAAAATACTATAGGGACTGTTATTGCCGATGGTTACAACAGTTGTTGGGCATTACAGATTTACCATAGATTGAGGGAGGTCAAGAATTAGGATGAAGGTAACTACTCTTTAGCGTGTGATGCGGGTAGTGGAAGATGGATTTTTTTATTGATAAAATATTGCTAATTTTGATTATTGGGAGGCCTAATTTGATTACTGATTTGAGGATTGTTAAATTTTTATTAGTCCAATGAGGTGAACTTTTTAATCGAAAATGTTAAATTTAGTTTGAGTCCTAGTTTTTATTATGTCATTAGAGATACTCTTAAACTATGTAAAATTAGAGAGTGAAGACTTTAGTCTTCCTAGTGAGAAACATATCTAAAAAATAACGGATTAAGAGAGTGGATGCTTAATGGGAAGAAGGATAAATGAAAAAATCTGACAAAAGAGGATCCATGCTTTGGATCCCAGCCAAACACCTACATGTGTATATATAAGATGTAAATACAAAACTCACTACATATGAACTCCTGGAAAAACACATACAAAAAAGGGAAAAAGTAGCATATACAACGAAAGATCAAAATTAAATTTTGTATCTCTAATCTTTAGGTTTAACTCCTTATTTTGATGCCTTCATATCCTATTTGTTGGTTGTCTCCTTCTTTCAAGGATCTTTGTCATTGTCAACGTCCCTTTACAACAAACCTATTCAAAATCTTGGCAATTTTTTGTTAGAATCCAAGTTATGATCAGACCAACAATCACCTATCGAGGAAATATGCAAAGCTAAAGTGGGAGGTCGTTTGTTTTCCAAGAATATAATGAAAATGAAAAAAATAAATAGGGAGAGAACCTAGTAAAAAGAGCAAGAATCCCCACAAAAGGACATACATTACATATTGATAACATAGGAGCTGACCGAGAGGGGGAAATGAGATGATAGGGGGAAGTGTTGGCTGTGATAGAGAAGGGTTGCAAATGATATAAAAGGTGGAGAGGTGCATGCTAAAAAGAAAGAGAAAAAGAGTCCACCATTTGTGGTGATGGATTTGAAATTTAATGTTGGACAGTGAGTGGGTTATTTTTTTGGTGGTTAGGAGGTGATTAAAGATTTGAATTGTGTGAAGACTCTCTTCAAGAAATATGGTTGTAATTAGGAGATGCATGTTTTTACATTGAAAAAAAAGAAAAAATCTGAGAAATTTAGATCTGAGATTTGTAGCCTTTTGACAAACGGACCTACTTCTGTATATATAATAAGATATACAATATGGATATCAATTTGAATGCCGATGAAAGAGATAACTATAAGGGTTGTTATTGATGGGGGTTACGACAACTGTTGGGCATTGTATATTTACCATAGATGGAGGGAGGTAAAAAATTAGGATGGAGGTAACTGCTCAGTAGAGGGGGATGCGAGCAGTGGAAGATATTTTTTTATTATTAAAAGTATTGCTAATTTTGATTATTGGAAGGCCTAATTTGATTACTGATTTTAGGATTGTTAAATTTTTATTAATCCAATGGAGTAGAGTGTTTAATTCAAAATGTTAAATTTAGTTAGAGTTATAGTTTTGATTATGTCATTAAAGATACTCTTAAAATATGTAAAATCAGAGGTTGTAGACTTTGGTCTTCCACGTGAGAAAAAAAACTAAAAAAAATAACGGATTAAGAGAGTGGATGTTTAGCGGGAAGAAGGGAAAATGCAAAAATCTGACAAAAGAGGATCGGTGTTTTGGATTCCAGCAAAAGACTTTTATGTGTATATATACGAAATAAATACAATATTCTCTACAAATGAACTCCTGCAAAACACATGCAAAAATGAAAAAAGAAATAACACACACTACGAAAGATCAAAATATTTCATCTCTGTAATCTTTAGGTTTAACTACTTATTTTGACGCTTTCGTCTCTCTAACTCTATATTTTGATGCTTCTATCTCCTATTTGTTGATCATCTCCTACTTTCAAGGCTCTCTGTTATTGTCAACGTCCCTTTACAACAAACCTGTTCAAAATCTTAGCCATTTTTTGTTATAATCCAAGTTATGCTCAGACCAAGAATCACCTATCGAGAAAATTTGCAAAGCCAAAGTAGGAAGTCGTTTATTTTCCAAGAATATAATGCAAATGAAAAAAATAAAGAGAGAGAGAACCTAGTAAAACGAATAAGAAACCCAACAAAAAGACACACATTACTTACTGACAATGAAGGAGGTGACTGTAAGTTCAATGATTTCCGTCGTACCATTCTTTTTTGATACCATATCCACTTCCACCACTGAAAAATTATATGTTATAATTGAGGTTAAAGATTAATGGATAAAAATCATGCTAATTACTTTGCTTGTACTTTTAAAACAGAGAAGTAGTAGTTTCAGGGAGAGAGAGAAATGAAGGAGTTAGAGAGAGTGTCGTTTCAGGTGGGTGGGAAGGTGTATGCCTTAGTCAAAGAATTAGTTGGCAACCGATATCAGTTTAACCTGTCTTTGAGGGGAGATGGTATGAACCAGGGTACTATCCTCACAATGGGTGAGGTGTTGTGGTTGGGGGCTTGCTTCCGGGAAGCTTCTCGGGAACCCAGTAGATTTTTCAGAATGCGTCAAAGTCTGGATAGGAGGGTGTTTCTTTACACTTGTGTTAGAAGACATTGCTTTTGGTTTAACCTGGTGGTTAGGAAGAAGGAAGGTAAAGTCCACTTTCAGTGGCTAGAGGTTGCTGAAGAAAATGGGTGGAGACTTATTGGTAGTGCTTTTCGGAAGATGGAGAAGGAGGTCTGTTGCCTTAAACAAGTTACGAACCCAGGCTTGAGGGGGACAACATTAGATGGGCGTACCTTTCTTCAAGAAGCTAACATAGAGCATTAGCCTCTATCAAAAATTAATGTCACTGAAGACCCCCCGTTAGGGATTGACTTGTTGGTGGAGGACGATTCCTGCAGCTCTAGAGTCCTTTTCTTCCAAAGAGTTGTAATCATTCGAGTCGGAGGTCTGGACATGTTGCCGCCTACGCTGACTAAAATGAAGCAATGGGCTGCTGATAAGTGGAGTCACATTGGTAATGTAGTAGTAAGGAGCCTCCATTCTTCTCTTTTCTTGGTAGTTTTTGCTTCAGTTCGTGAGTTAGGGAGAGTGCTTGAGAAAAAGACCTGGCCTTTCTATGATGACATTTTACGGGTGAGTAGGTGGCATCCATTGGTAGGATTTTCTTGCGGTTCAAATACATATGAATTCCATTGGTTATGCGTTATGGGACCTCCACTACATCTTTGGGGGGGGGGGTGAAGTCTTCAAATCCATAGGGGAAAAATGCGGTGGGTTTGTGAAAACAGATTCAGAAACAGTGCCGGGTGAAGAACTACTATGGGCAAGGATCCTGGTAAAATGGAATAATCAACCCCCAAGTCCAGTTAAGATAGATGTAGGGGGATGGGTGTTCGAGGTAGCAGTCTGGGATGAATCTCAAACTTTCTATTTTCATGGAGAGAATAGCAAGGAGGAATTAGAGGGAGTTAACTGCGGAAGTAGGGAGGTATTTTATCATCTTCAGTCGTACGTGAAACAAGCTGCGCACCAGATGGAGGTATAAACTCACAACGTCTGCTGGGTCAAACAAGGAGAGGAGAAGGTTGGAGTTTTCGTAAGGAGGAGTAACATAAGTCAGTTATTGAGTGAGGGGAAGGGTAACGAGAAGCTTTCACCCATGGGGATAGCGAATTCGGGGTCAATGGATCCCACTGTGTTAGTTTCACATGATACCAAGAAAGTGGAGCTAGTCGGGCTGTTGTAAGAGGCAGAGGTTCAAGGTAAAAAGTAGTGGTAGCGGTAGTCAGTTCTCCCGACTTAGTTGACCACGGTTGCAAATGGGACATCATCGCCTCTGGTAGGGACAATTCAATTCGCAAAGATGACGAACAGGTATCTCCTCCGGCTCCGGCAGCATCGCCCAAAGCAGGGATAGAAGCAGGAGTTGAGTTGGGCAGAGAGCATGTCGGGAAGAGCATGGAGGTGGCATGCCTGCAAGGTGATGGGAAGGTGCATGCAGGGATGGGCTCGGCATTTGGGTGTTCTAACCAAGGGGGGGAGAAGTTAGTTGTTAGAGACAATGTTAATATAGTAAGGGATGGGGTTGCTAATATGTGTATGGCTACTGTATTAATCCAGCCCAACGGTAGTGTTAGTAAAGAATTTAATAATCATTTTTTAGGAGGTGGGTTAGAATTGCTAGAAAAAGGCAGTTGGGCTATGGGTACATCCCCCTTGACACTTTCGGCCAAAGTGGGGGTTGGGAAATGAGTTAATGGGGGAATATTCTGAAAGGAAAAGTCATGTGGAAAATAATTTAATGAGTGACAGGTCTTGTGGGCTTCCTATCTCTGACTTAAGAGAGAAGGGTATTTATTATTCAGTTTCTCATAATGGATTTAGTTCTCAAAATAACGGTATGAAGGTGTTAAGGAAGTTGGGAGAAGGTGATAAGGTGGATTGTTTATCAGTGCCTGAATCACAAAATAGCGCATTGAAAGCTGAAGTAAGTTTTAAAGAGGTACATAAGCGGGTCATGAAAAAAAGGTGGGGTCGGAAGTTGTCAAAGAAAATATGAAAGGAAGGAAAGATGTCTACCTCAATAATGCTATGTTAGGACTGAAAACATCAAGAAGTTTAGAAACACTGGGAAAAATTGCAATAAAAAAATAAAAAAATAAAAAAAGAGAAGATGTGGGGAACTCGAGTGGAGGAAATATATTAAATCTTCCGGGGAATCATTTAGAGGGGAGATTAAACAGGCAACTATACGGGGATCCAATGGTTAGGTGCAAGACTGTCGTGGTGGCGAATGATAAGCCAACAACGAAGGGGGTAGGGATGGTAGAGGTGGTTTGTATTGGGATGATTTAAATGATTTTAGGCTGTGGGTGGATTTAGAGATCACGAGTTAAGAGGAGAAAATTGGGGGGAGTGAGGAGGAAGGATGGGAAGAAGACCCGGATGGGTGGAGGGAGGATTTGTTAGGATCTTTTAGCACAGATTCAGGAGTTAATTTCGAACGGCTAGAGGGTGAGGCATAGGAATTATTCGAGAAAATTAAAGGCGGTGTGAGGGGAGTAGAGGGGGACAAGGAGGAGAGGGAGGTGAGGTTTAAAGAGCGTTATTGTATTTAATGAAATTACGCATCATATCATGGAATGTAAGGGGTTTAAACGATACAAACAAAAGGGGTATTGTCGGTGGGGTTATAACTAGGTGGAAACCTAATATATTGTGATTACAGGAGACTAAGACGTGTGATGTGGATGATGGGTGCATTAGGTCTATCTGGGGAGAGCGGGGGATCAATTGGGTCAGTCTGGACGCAGTGGATGTTTCAGGAGGGGTGGTGATTTTGTGGAATTCAGCAGTAGTCGAACTGATAGAGAGCCTTGAAGGTAGTTGGTCTTTATCCTGTCTTTTCAAAAGTGTGGAGGATGGTTTTATTTAGAGTTTCTCGGGCATTTATGGTCTAGTGGAGGATAAAAGCAGGTGGGAACTGTGGGAGGAATTGGCAGGGGTGAGTAGGGTGTGGGATAGCCCTTGGTGCATGGGATGGGATTACAATGTGGTGAGATTTAAAGCAAAGAAAAGTAGCGGAGGTAGATTAAGTAGATACATGAGCGAGTTCTCCGATTTCATTGATGAATTGGAGATGATTGATTTTTCTCTTGAAGGGGGCTTGTTTACTTGGTCCAGCCTTAGGGACTGGCCATCGATGTCTCGTTTAGATCGCTTTCTTATTTCTCAGAGGTGGGAGGAGCACTTCCCTGGGGTGATACAATCTACCTTACATAGGGTGACTTTCAATCATTACCCCATTTTTTTTTAGTGTGGAGGGTGGAGGGAGGGAAGAATTCTTTTCAGATTTGAGAATATGTGGCTCAAGGAGCAGGATTTTGCGGGAAAGGGTAAGTATTTGGTGGTCTGGGTATGAGGTGGAGGGGAATGCCAGTTTTCGATTGGCAACAAAGTTGGGATTTATTAAAGAAGATATCAAAAGGTGGAATAGAGAGGTCCTCAGTCAGGTGCGCTTGGTCACAGCAACATATATGGAAGAGGTAAGGAGGTTAAATGATAAAGAAGGGAGAGTTGATCTCTCTGACTAGGAGAGGAGAGGGAGGGAGATAAAAAAAGAAGAGGAGTTGGGGAAGAGGTTAATTCAAGAAGAAATCAGTTGGAGGTAGAAATCAAGGGCGTTGTGGCTGGAGGAAGGGGACTCAAATTCCAAGTTTTTCCACTCGGTGGAAAACTCGCATAGGCAGGGTAACCATATTGGGAAAATCTCAGTAGGGGATGAGGTGTTCGAAGAAGAGAGAGGGAGGAGAGAGGCTATTACTCAGTATTATGAGGATTTGTTCAGGGAAGAAAATGAATAGTAGCCTTCTCTTGATGGGGTGAAGCTGGAGACCATTTCAGCTTCCGAGGCGGAAGGTATTGAGGCTCTCTTCACTGAGGAAGAAGTTGTACAGGTGCTTAAGTCAATGAGTGGGGATAAGGCTCCAGGGCCAGATGAATTCACGATGGCTTTTTTTTCAGCAATTATGGACGGTGATCAGGAATGACGTGATGGCTTTCTTTGATGAGTTACATGGTATGGGGTACTTTTTGCCGAGGTTAAATGCGACATTTATCACCCTAATTTCCAAGAAGGGGGGTTCAATTGATATTAGAGACTACAGACCGATTAGTTTGATTAGGAGTATTTACAAGCTTCTAGCCAAAGTATTATCGGTTAGACTCAGGAAGGTTATTGACCCCTTGATTTCGGAGTCTCAAAATGCCTTCGTTGGGGGGAGGCAGATTCTCGACGCTGTATTGGTGGCTAATAAGTGTGTGGAGGTTGGGAGTAAAAGTGGGATTCCTGGCATTGCTTATAAGATCGACATTTAGAAGGCGTATGACTATGTGAATTAGAAGTTTCTTGTTTATTTAATAAGAAAGATGGAATTTGGCGAAAGGTGGTGCCGTTGGATGAAGAGGTGTGTTTCCACGGTTAGATTCTCGGTATTGATTAACGGGGTGCCAGAGGGTTTTTCCCTAGTTCGCGTGGTCTGCGATAAGGTGATCCGTTATCCCCCTTTTTATTCATTCTGGTAATGGAGGCCTTTAGTAGGATGATGGGACAGGTGGAAGCGATTGGGTGGATCAGGGGATTCGGGGTCTTCGGGTAATGGTATGTTTACAGTTACTCATCTCTTATTTGTTGATGATGCGATTAGTTTTTGTGATGTTGACCGTAGGCAAATTCGTGCTCTAAGGCTTCTTCTAATTTGCTTTGAGGCGGTTTCGAGGCTTAGGATTAATGCGGAGAAATGCGAGTTGATTCCGATTGGGGGAGCGGTAATGTGGATGAGCTTGTGGGAATCTTGGGTGGAAGGAGAAGGTTCTTTCCAAATACTTATCTGGTTTTGCCTCTTGGAGCCAAGTATAAGTTCAAGGCGATTTGGGACCCGGTATTGGAAAGAATGAGAAAGAGGCTAGCAGGATGGAAGAATGGGGTTTTATCGAAAGGGGGGGTAGGCTAACTCTGATCCAGAGCTTCTTGTCTAGTTTGCACACTTATTTCATGTTCATCTTACCTTTACCTGCGGTCGTGCGTAAAAACATGGAGAAGCTAATGAGAAATTTCTTATGGAGAGGCACTGAAGATGGTTTTAAGCACAATTTAATCGGTTAGGATTAGCTTTGCAAGCCTATTAAGGAGGGCGGGACAGGTGTGAGGAACTTGAGTCTTTTCAATAGATCTCTTCTTAGGAAGTGCCTGTGGTGCTTCCCTCAGGAGGAAAATAGAATGTGGAGAAGGGTAGTTGGAGCGAGGTGGGGTTCTTCGCAGATGGGGTGGAGACCGGTTGTGGGGCCTTTAGCCCATGGAGTGGGTTTGTGGAAGCATATTGCGAGGGAGTGGGAGGATTATTCTTAAAATACTGAGTTTATTTTAAGATAAAGGGACAAGATTGGATTTTGGGCAGACAAATGGGGTGAAAATGGGTCCATTAAGGATCTCTTTCCCGATATTTATAATCTAGGGGTGAATCAAGATGGGATGGTGTTAGAGCATGTGAATTCCAGCGGGGATGTGGTAACGTGGAATCCTTAGCTTAGGAGAAGGTTTTGGGACTGGGAACTCGAAGAGGCGGATTTATTCTTTGAATGGCTGAGCTCGGATCCCCGACCGACGACGAGGTATGATTCTCTTAGGTGGAAGGGGGTGGAACTGGGGCCTTCACGGTTAAGGGGTACTATGCTATATTGAGTGATAGGGGAATCCACGGGGCTCGTTTCCCCTGAAAGAAGATTTGAAAGGTTAAGGCGCCTCGTAAGGTTAGATTCTTCATTTGGACAGCAACGAGACATGCCATTTAGACGATGGAAGGTCTACAGAGGAGAAGATATCGTCTGGCTAGCCGGTGTTGGTTATGCAAGAAGGAAGAGGAGAAGACCGACCATCTGCTTCTACACTGCAGGGTGACGCGAGGATTGTGGGATATTTTTCTGTCTATATCTAAGACCGTATGGGTCATGCTTGAGTCAGTGAGGGATCTTTTAGAGGCATGGAACCCTCCTTGGGGGTTGGGGAGGTGACAAAAGGGTTTGATGTATGGTTCCTCACTGCATTTTGTGGACGATATGGAAGGAGAGGAATGCGCGTTGTTTCAAAGGAATTGAGATGGCGTCTTCGAGACTTTGTTACCTATTTTTAAGCACCCTTCTTAGCTGGACAAAGGGGAAGTTCTCTGCCACGACTCGGGATTTTGTTGACTTTATAGAGGAGATCCGCTCTGTGCTGTAATTTGGGAGTCTGTGAGGCGGGTGTTTATTTTTTCCTATTTTTTCATGTTTTGCTTTTACTTGGTATACTTCTTGTATACGGGTTTGCTCCCTTAGCGATTGGTGTTTTATATAATCATTTATTTATAAAAAAAAAGGAGGTGACCGAGAGGGGGAAAATAAGATGATGGAGGGAGGTATTGACTGTGACAAAGAAGGGTTGCAAATGATAGAGAGGGTCGAGAGGTGTATGCTAAAAAGAAAGAGAAAAAGAGTCCACCATTTTGTGATGATGGATTTGAAACTAGCATTGTGCATTAAGTGGGTTATTTTGTGGGCGGTTAGCCGGTGGTTTAAGATTAGAGTGGCATGTAGACCCTTTTCAAGATAGATGGTTGTAATTAGGAGACACATGTTTTATATTGAAAAAAAGTAAAAATCTTTGAAATTTAGAATTGAGATTTATCGCCTTTTAACCAACAAACTTCTGTATATATGGTAATTGAGTTCTTTGTCCCAAACTTTGTTGATCAACTCTCTAAAACATTTTCAAAGCTCACAACATTATTGGGAAAATATACATATTACACATGAAAACTAAGTGGTTAAGTTTTTGACCACCCGACCAAGATACTAATTTGCCACATATTAAGATTCTGATTTGCAATCAAAGTTAAGACAAAATAGAAGTTGCGAGAAGATATGATAATGGTCCCACACCTTCACTAATCTCAAGCAACAGAGTCTATATTGATTTAATCGCAAATCATTGCAAATCAATCAGTACTCAAACATTGTGTGTGTGTGAAGAAACATGTTTGGTAACATTAAGTGCATACATTATACATGGGATAATGGAATAACAAATTTATATATAGATATAAGAATTTAACTAGTATAATGTGGATGCATGCCTACATTAAGAATTGAGATGTATTAGTTCAGATTCTGTTGTTCATACATGAGGAGTTCAACCAACTGCACAAGAGAATAAACATCATTCAAGAGGGATAAACCTAAAGAAAAAAGAAACATAGATAATATGAAGAACATGCTTCTACATTACAAGGTCGTTGCGGGGCTCAAGATCATTAAGATCCATGTGCAACAAGTCAACAGCACGAGGTTTTCAATTAATGGATTGATGGAGCTACAGAAAGAGAGATATGAGGAATCAGCCGGCCTTGAAAGGAGGCGAGAGAAGCGGATAATTAATCATGGTCCCAAATTACTTATGACCATTTTAGAACAATTGAACTATATAATAGGGATTATCTGATTTTTTTCGAATTAACATAATTGAACAACCTTTTTAGTAAGAGTTAACATAACAATTTAATGTAATTAGTTAAAATATAAATAATTTAGTAAAAATTGTGTTCAGGTTATTATTAAACCATTTACGTTTGAATCAATCATATTGTAAGATCGTATTAACTCTTACTTGATTATGCTGAAAAAATGTGTACTCTTTTTAATTTCTAGTGATTTTCTTTAAACGTGTATAAGAGCCTTATGTAACGAGTTAGTCTCACACAAACAAAGAAATAATGCCTGTGAGGAACAAATGTGTGTCAGTCAGTGGGGTTCACCCATCATCTTTCCTCTTACTTTTTTTTTTTATCTAAATTATTTATTAGTGAAATAACAAAGAGATGATAGTAATGGACCATTACTATATCAATATTTACTCTTCACTTCATAAAAGGAACGCAACCATTGGTCGCAGAAGTATATGAAGTTGATGGGATATCTGACCCGCAAACCTAACTAAAACATAGTCTAATAATATATGTATGCGTCTCACTTATATATGTAATTTGTAGGAAAGAGAGGGAAAAGACACGTCTTTAAATGTGCATTGACTTTCACCGCTTATTGAAAACAAGGCCAAAGCTTCATGTAATCCTTATCTTTAGTGTATATGTATAAAGTCGTAATTTTATATTAATAATTTATTATTTTTTATATTTGAAAAATTGAAGACATTATAATTTTTTCTTAGCCCGCTCTCTCAAATCTCACACAACTATTTTTAAAAATAACTCTAACTCATAAATCTCTCACCTTCCCATTGGTGTTTCTACTTAATTGTCTTTCATTATTCATCCCTTATTTATTTGTAAATCTTCTCATCACTTCAATAAATTGCTCCACTTCTTATCCCCAACTAATGTGAATTTCTTAGATCTCAACCACTCTTATATATAAGCTCTTCCACTTCTTATCCTCCCTTTCTTTACAAGTCTTCTGATCTTCTCAATATTTTCGCATTCATCTTTTTTATTGTATACTAAAAGCTTTTTAGTTGTTGTAAATGAACACATGTCAATTGTTTGGCTAAATGAATAGAAGAACATAAGTTATTTATTTTATTCTTGGTACATGTATAATTTTAAATGAAACTACTATAGAAACAATTTTAATCCCTCCCTTCTTTGTAAGTCTTTTGATCTCCTCAATATTTTCTCATTCATCTTTATAATTTATGCGGATATGTCTATGCAAACAGGGTTAAAATCTTTTTAGTTGTTGTAAATGAACGCACATCAATTGTTTGGTTAAATGAATAGAAGAAGATAATAGAAGTTCCATTCTTGGTACATGTATAATTTTACATAAAATTACTATAGAAACAATTTTTTCTAATATTAGAATTTTTGTGATGCAAAAAAATCAGAAGTGTAACACTAACTTGAATCAGAAATGAGTGATGATACACAAAATTAATTAGTATGAGATAATACTGTTGAAGACACTTAAGAAATTAAATTACGTTGGTTGTGATTTGATAATTTTTTTCCTAATATTACGTTGGTTGTGGTTTGTTATTTTTTCCGGATTTTTATTGAACATTTCAGTGTAATTTTATTAAAAAAATATGTGAATCATAGGACTTTTATTATTAATTTAGAATCCAATCTTCTTTCATTCGTGGTATATATTATGCAAAACAAGACGCAATAAAAAAATATATATAATAAATTTGGCGACGCATCACACGTGACTTACATGTTAATTGATTAATTAAAACTATAGATTGTCATTATTTCATATCTGCCAGTGAGCTTCCATTCTTTATTTATGTGTGTGGGAATAATCAAAACCTACCTGTATGTCACCCAAAAACTAAAGTTTCAGTTGGTTAGGTGAATTTCACAGCGTTAAGCGTCTGTTTTGTTCGAGGTAAAATATGTTTTAACGTGGTAAAAAATAATATGATGAAAAAAGTTTTCACCTATTTAAAGTTAAATTTTCTTCTATATTATTGTTTTAAGTTTCATAATTTTAGAGTGTGTATTTATTTATAATG
The DNA here is from genome assembly GCA_949130495.1 of Sambucus nigra. Lineage (NCBI taxonomy): Eukaryota > Viridiplantae > Streptophyta > Magnoliopsida > Dipsacales > Adoxaceae > Sambucus > Sambucus nigra. Next base: position 88,627,189 of record OX422220.1, read on the forward strand.
TCAATTCAACAAAAAATTAATTTTAAATATGTAAAAAAATATTTCACCATCTTAAAAGTATTTTATCTCGAATCACACGAACCATAAAAGATAAAATGTAGAAATATAATCTCACCTATTTTGCGTTAAATTCTAATCACTATTTTTGCTCAAAGTGTCGTAGTTATAACGTATACATTTATTCTCTTGAAAGACTCTTGTAAGTGTGATAAAAGTTATTGACGTTGATGTATTAATAAACAATAAATTTAGGCTTACGCTCAAAATTCACTGTTGACTCAAAACTGTATTAGCATAGAGCCACTCATTAATCTATTAAGTAGAACCAACAGCAATATTATCATGCAAAGCTTATTAATAGAAATACTTTCTATTCCTGAAGTGGGTTCCAACTGAGCCAACAAGCATTGAAGCACCCTATAGAATTTTACTAAAAAGATGAAAGACAACATACTTTGTTATTTTAAGAGTTTTAACCTACTATTGTCTCAAGAATCTCACATAAGTTAGACAAGTTAAATTGTTAACAGCTCATGGTGTTGCTATATTAGCAACAGATGACAATGCGGATTACACCATGCTGTGGCATACTCACTGAGCAGGAAAAATAGACTAATCCTGTTTTAGTGTTAAGATTCTTTTGTGAACAGTGTAATACAAAAGTTGCCATTTTTTTTTCTGATATGACATTGATTTAATTGGTCAAATACTACCTACAGATGACTCACCATCTTAAATCAATTCATCTCTGCGCAAATTGTGCAGCAACATTTTGTAATTATGCTGTGGACTCTAACTTCACAACATTTTGGATTTATGATATGACATTCACTATGGTTATTACACAATCATTGTAATTTATGAAACTGTGTCGTCCATCCTTCATTATTTTACAGATTTTATAATAACATTCCCTAGGTTGACTTGATCGCCAAGCAAAGAATATGCCAAAAAAAAAGTGGAATATGATTCAAATAATTAGAGTTCTTTAATACTCTATGAAATGGTTGTAATAGTAATTTATATTAATTGTATAAATTAACATCACCATTTTCCTTTTACTTGTACTTTTCTCCCACTTTTAAAAGGGATACAATTTGATTAGCTATACGACATAGGAAAATGAATCATTTCACTTTTTCTACATGTAGTCAAAAATTGTCAAATTGCCTCGGTAATTATCAAATTTTGGGTCAGCATATAATTCTCCTCTCAAATTAATATTCATGCTTTCTTTATCTGCATGTCCAAAATTAATAATCTTTTTTTATTATATTATTAACAAATCAAGTTTCATGATAGTGCAATAGTGTTGATCTTGATTATCATCATTTTCAAATAGCGATTATTAATTTGGGATGAAGATAGTAATATGTTAACAATCAAATAATAACATATTATATATCAATATTGATAGATACTCAGTAGAGTAAATATGACCCAATATGGGGTGAGGCATAAGCATTAAAATGGCGGTCACGTCAATTAAAATGATGGACGTATAAAAAAATAAAAAAACTTACCACCACCGCCTCATAAAATTTGGGTTTTGCTAACAATGTTGAAGAAAGAAAGGGACATGATCTTGGGTGTACCTTCTTTAAGGAGTCATGAATCTTCTTCGAGGATACAATAGGAAGCAATGCCCCACGTCAGAATTTTATATTCGGATTCTGATAATGTCACAAAGTGAGAGATGACTGTATAATATATGGGTAGTTCAGATATTAATGCTGACTCCTCTTGTCAGCTCCCTTAATGAGACTCCGTGTTTAGCAACTTTGTTTTCTTCTGTGCTCCTTTCCTCTTGCTATGTCAAAACGTCCAACTTTATTATCAAATATTATGTTACACACAAGCGTGCGTCTGTGTATATTTATATATATTTCTGTTCTAAAAAAATTCTTTTAGAGTCCGTCGTACATTTTTCTAAAAATAACAATGCTTTAGTGAAATGATGTTTTTACAAATCGGACCATTATCTTATCCAAAATAATCAAATAGTATTTTAATTTGCAAATATTCAAACATATTTTTATGATATGTACAATTTTAGTATTTTAATAGCGTTATTATGATTAAAAAATATTAAAATATATTAAGAAGCCATAAATGCATTTTCACGCCTTTTTATGCATAACGCCTATCTAGACTTCTAAGACTTAAGGCTTGGCCTCCACGCCTCGATCACGATCCGCGTTTTTTAGAACCTTGATATATATACATACACACCCTGTACAAGTTACTGTTGAACAATGGCAACCGCCCTCGTTCAAATTACCGTTAGTTTCGAAGTTCGAGAAATAGGAACAATCTCTCCATATACGACCTAGTAAAATAATAATTTTTTTATGAAACTTTTTGTAGATGACACCATCTGCAAAAAAAAAATTATCAAAAAATTCAATTATTTAACATTTTAAAAAAATCACATGCAAAAATGATTAATATGTACAATTTTGCCAGGAAATCATCGAAAAATTCCTTTACTACTATTTTAAAAAAATGGTTCGCAACTGAGACGCCCTGCACATATATATATATCAGTACTGCTCTTGTGCGAACCAGTCCGAATTTTAAGAGTGCGAACCGGACATGTGTCCCCTGGTGGTGAGCCAAAGAAAGGAAGAAAGTGTGCCTATAATTTAGTCAATAATTTTTAGACTCACCATCAGGTGACATATATTCGGTCCGCACTCTTAAAATGCGAACTGATCCACACAAGAGCAGTATGTGTATATATAGAGAGAGAGAAGGGGGGGGGGGGGGGGCTCACCTACATCACACTATGTACATCAAACCTAGTTTTAGGTGCTAAAAAACTTTTTTTTTTCAAATTTTTATTTTTTTCTTAAAATTAATCTTCCAATCAACTCATGTTCAGAAAATTAGATCAAAATACATTTTGCAGCTATTTTTAAAAAATTCACAAAATTCTGTTGACGCAGACCCTTATAATTAAGGTATTTTCAGAATTTTTTTTTATTTTTTAAAAATAGGTACAAAGTATATTTTTAACATGGGTTGATTGAAAGGTTAATTTCAAGAGAACAATAAAAAAAATTGAAAAAAAAAAAATTTACAGCCAAAAACTAGGTATGGTATATAAATGATGTATAGAGTGTGATGTCCGTGCCTATTATACAAATGTAATTTTACTAGTTTCACGCTTTGGTTCACTAGCATGTGACATGTGAAGTGTGATTACAATACTATATAAATCATTATATAGTTTTTAAAAAATAAGGGTTAAAATTTTATTTATTAAAATAAATAAGGGCCAAATAAACTGTCATATACTTTTATACTTATTTACATAATTAAAAAAATTTAATGAAAGAGGGTTCTTCAAAATAGATAAGAAACATAAGGCATGGCATAGGGAAGTAAAGCAGTTAAGTTATGGTTTTGCGTCACTTTATCCATGCCTGCAATACATTCTTTTGTTTTTTCAAAAAATTAAAAACAACTGGGGTTGTATTTGTGAGCTCTCAATTATATGCTATAATTTTGAATTAAAATGGTTAGAAGAGTGTAATACAAAAGTAAGAGAATTTAAATTGAAGTGTGAGAGCGGGTGTGGTATAATGAGATGTAAAGAAACACTAGTATACCATACCATGCTGGGCACTATATCACCCAAAATGTGCAAAAAAAATTCACACAGCCATTATGATCGCTTAGATATAGGTAGGTAGTGGAGTCCATTAATTGCTAAATAGTTACATCATATGTGTTAGTTTGTGTGCTACCCGCAAGCAAGATATATTTCATAAAAAGTTATCCCTAGGGGCGAGAGCCGCTGGTAATGGAGGTCACCTTCAGCGCCTTAATAAGCGTAAGCGTGAGGTTTGATACTTATCGTCAATATGTGAGTCACCGAGAGACTGAGAAAATAGGTGCATGAATTAGATATTCGACAACGTTTACAAAGTGTTGCCGATTGGGAAAGATCTCCCGTTAACTAAAAAAATAGATCATAAAAAGCTGCCTCACAAATTAACACACGTATCAATTTTTTATTACATGCAAATTTGGATTTATTTATAAAAGTTAAATTCTATCCAAAAAGTGACACAATGGTGAAATATAGCTAGTTTTACATTATTTCATGTGTTTAGCATTTTAGGGTCCACGTTCTACATGCCACAAGAACACAACAATTATTTTACAAGTGACCGAGAAATATTTTAGACATTCAGAATTACAAAAGCAAAGTACAACTATATACGGGGAAAAAAGAAAAAAAAAAGACCAATAGGTAATTTAACATGGTTTGAAAACCATCTACAGGTGAGTTGAAAACTTAAACAGTTAAATTGGAGACGGGTAAGTTATGGCCCTCTTAAATTGGCTTCACCATACAACAAATGCAAATGAGCCCTACAGTCACTCGTGACACAGTGCATCGGGTGCATTGAGCCATTGCTCATTGCTCACACAACACATGGTGTGTAATGGGAGCTTTTAAAAAAAAAAATTGCAATTGACTATTAAAATGGTTACTGTGATTTTTTATAATTATAATATGCAAAATCAACATTTATCCACTAAAATGGTTCACCTCATGTTGTTGTTAGACATATGGCAGATCCACAATCTTCAAAGGAAGCCAAATTTTCGAGTGGTGGCAGGAATTCAATGGAAGGTTCCGATGCAATTTTTTTAGTTAATTCAAGTTTTATATAATTTTTTTATTGGTTTAGCTAATTTTAAAAGTTACTTTTAACTATTTTTGTTTAATTTAAATATTAGCAGTTATTTAATTAATTTAAATATATTCTGCCTATACAATAACATATTTTGCCTAACCTAAACCTTATTAATAAATCTTGTCATATCTAACTAATCAAACCTTATTGGTAAATATTGTCACATTTAACAATATTTTACTAACCAAACCATAATTTATTTTTAAATGAATGATAAGAGTTTTTACCAGCACGGTGGAGCCGAAGAGAAGGACGTCAGAGGGACAAATCGGAGACAAGCCTTGTTGGGTTCCGGTGAGAACATATCCATCAAATTAGAAAAAGGAGGACAATGGGCGATCCCGCTAGAAAAGAACTCAACAACCCAAGTTTTGTCGAGTTCCGAACGACGAGAAAAGGGGAGTGTGAGAAGAAATGAGGAATGAGTCGACCCAAAGAAATGAGGAGAATGAAGAAAAAATAGGACGCGCGTTCATTTTGGTTAACAAATGAATGTTTATTATTTTTTTGTCATTTACTTACTATTGACCTTTTACTTACTATCGCCTTTCACTTACTATTTTCATACAAAACACTCCTGAACCTTTTTTAGCAAAGTACTCTTAGGTATTTCGCAAAAAAAAATTTAAACATTAAAAGAATTTTGATAAATTTTAAACACTTAGATTCACTAATTTTCTTCTTGTAAAAATTTACGCTAGTGATACAACAAGTGAATCTAATAATAAATTGTACTTAAATATTTAAAAATTATTAACTTGTGTCTGGATTCCACAAGATTCCACTTTTAATGGGATCCGAACACGAGTGAAATGAAATTACAACACATTAATTGTCTCAAACTTTTGTATGGCAAAAATATGCGGATCTAACATTTTCGTTTTCAAAAATCTCAAGAGGAGCACCAAGCATATACACACACAATATAACCTATACATACATTTACACCTTTGTTTCTTTTTTTTTTTGGATCATGATTCCAGCTTGCTTGTACGAACACGTTTTGTGAACCCCATTAGGATTTGTGTACTTTAAGACGATTTCAATGGAGTACGTATTCCCCTAGTTATTGCATTGACAAACGGAAAACGCGCCAAAAATTGTCCTCGTGCTGGAAATTTCCTGCAGGTTTAACAACAGTATCTTGAAATCAAGCATTCGTACACCTTCATATTTGGTAATGATAATGTTTTTTTATTGTTATGAAGTACAAGAATGCGATCCATACGCGTCCACATGAGCTTTGACCACCGATTATACATTAAAACATCATTTTATTGTATGTGTAATGTATTATTAGCTTCACTTAAAGTTAAAATGTATGGTCTCCACTCTCATTTGAGTAACTCTGGAAGACCTATCACATATACTCGAAACAAATAAAAATAAACTCACTGAAGGTGTCATTAGGGTTGGATGTATGTACCAAAGATGGTTAATGAAAGTAAACACTTGCACCTATGTTTGGGATATATTACTACAATATTAAGTCAATTTCGAATCAAATAGATCTATAAAAATAATTAAAATTTTGAAATTTTAGATTTAAATTATTTTCTTTTGTGAGTGTAAAAGTGAATAGCCCTTTTGCATCCCATCCGAATCAAATTTCATACTAGATTGATTCATTTTAATTGATAATACGAGAAGTTCCAACTAGATCTCTTATTTTCTAGGAATTGTAGTTCAATTTGTCAGAGCACGGCCATGTCAAGGCGGAAGATATAGGTTCGAGCCCTTATATTATTATTGTTTACTCTTTTTCATTCATGAAAAAATTGTAATTTATTTTAGTTGAAACATTTAAAAAAATAGTTTACCAATATTATCGTACCAAATTAAACTACTAATATTATCGTACCAAATTAAAATTCATATTTTATTTGTTAATTTATGTCATTTACTCGACTCATTTATCACAAGTGTGAATATTAAAAGTGATCTCAATATTTGTATTCGATCATATATAAAAACTCGTAGTTAATTTCAGTTCCATTTGAATAAAGGAATATTATTATTTTTCAAAACAAGCTATTTGTAATAATTTTTCAAAATACACTTATTCATTTATTTTATCTAAAGAATGAACTTTTTTTCAATTCTTATATGAGAAATTCGGGTTTATCTCTAGGTTATTTGACATTTTAAGTCCGTGGCGAATAAAGAAATATATAGTTTATGTATTAGTTTGAGGAATGCAGTTGAAATTAAGAATACTAAAAAATGAACAATACAAGAAATAACGCCTAGGTGTGATCCATGTAATATTTGAATAAAACACTAATTAATGCCTAGTTAGCACCACTCTAAGTCTATTTTTTTTTTTTTTTTTTGTGTCTTTTACGAGTCTCCCTCAAATTTTTCATTAGTTGTCAACCCCACACGATGTGCAAAAGTTATAGAATCCCCATAATAAAGTGTATGTAGTGTTATTTTAGACCAAAGAAATCTATATTAACTCATAAATGGATATGAATCATTAAAATAAATAATAAAAAATGTACAATATTCAAAATATCTTAATTATTTTTTACCTTTTTTAAACTTTATTTAAAGAAATATAGAAATAATATGTGTATTTTTTTAAGAGGAGTGGACACCCCATATTTATTAAAGTTGGTTAAAGTGCCCTACCAACGTGGTTTATACAATCTATAGGAAACTTTAAAAAAGAAAAATGAACTAAATGTAAATGAAAAGACTATTTGAAAATTTTCATAGATTTGACTCCTTGAAAATCCATTCTATAATGACCTTTAATTGAGATTGGAATATTAATGGCATCAACTATATATATATATATATATATATATATATATGATCTAGAACGGATTTCTTAAAGAACGCATTAACGCATTTTTTGTCATTTTCCACACGTGGTCCCCCCGTGGTCCCAAAGACTTTTTTGTTTTGATCCTCACTTGTCGTACAGCAAAACCTTATTTTAAGACTATATGATTACTAAAATTATATTTTAAACACAAATTGGTATCAAAGCCCCTAAAAGCTTTAGAAACCCACCAAATTTTCGACCAAACCCTAATTCTGGTATCAGAGCGATAAGACACTTATTTTAGACTTATTGTAAAAAGACTGAGTTTAATGCCCTTGGAATTTATCCCTCGCATTTACAAAGATAATTTTGGAACCAACCCAGACTACCAACTTATACCCATAACTGATTTAGACTCATAAGGTTGCTCAACTTCACACATAGACAGTTGTTCACACACTGAACACATCCCATCGAAACACGCAGATAGTAGACAAGTTAATGCCAGAGCTATTAATAAAGTGATAGACCAAAATAAGTGTATACTTCTTATTTTAAGACAATTAATTAAAGACATTCAAATTCTAGAAACAGAGATAAAAAATATCTCTAAAAGAATACAAGAAATAGATAGCCAAATCCCAATAGACTTAGTACAAGTTCTATAAGAAATAAATATTAAAACTAATCATATAGAAGTCCTTAACAAAGACATTTTATAAATTAAAACTTTGACAAAAAATCAAGACAGTGAACTCATTAAACTCACTAAAGAACAAGCTAAGCTTATCCCTAGATTAGATAGTTATCTTCCTAATGGAGATAGTTAGATCAGACTGGAATGAGTTACCTAGAGATCTCTCCATTCAGACCTTAGCTGACTTTTACCAAAGAATTCTAGAAAAAATAAATGATGATAGATTTTATTATAAGATACATGAAAATGAGATTGTCAATGCTGCTAAAGCAACTAGACTCGTATTAGAAAGGTTAAATTTAATTTCTACATCTATAGCAGCTACCCAAGACTATAACAGTAGCTTTGTTAAAAACTTACAATTAGATTTAAAAGCTAAGATAGGAAGATAAACCACCTTCTACATAGACTTTGTTAAATTTCAACAAAATTTAGTACATTATCTTAATAATATGGAAAGCCATAACCTATCCAAAATGGATAGTATTATTAATGAACTTAGATTAGACATGGACCAAGTAGAAGAAAAATACGAAGAAATTATAAAGGGAATTAAGTTTATATATAATAAACCCTTCTAAATTGAATTAGACTCTCCATTTATTTTAACCCGTTTAGATAAAATAGAAAAAACTGTAGAAATCATAGAAGCTAGAATGATACATGAATCGGTGCAAAATTAAGAAAAAGAAGATGAGGTAAAAGACTATATTAATAAGATCGCTAATTCTCTTGTTAAAAATAATGAAGATATTAACAATAATGCGTGAAAAGAGAATAAGACATTTAATGAAGAAATCCTTAGGCAAATAAGAATACAAAAAGATTATTCAGACTCTTTAGAAAGGATTGAAAAAAGACCTGAATAAAAACAGGTAAACACCTGTAAATTTAAAGAATCTCCTTATGTAGGAACTAAGAAAGAAAAGACTATAACTAGAAGAATCATAAATGGTGGATTAGATAAGACTAGTAAGATAGTTAGCTCTATCTCAAACATTAGACAGAGTAATTGTATGCTCTAACGACTTAAGAATTCATCCTCCAATGTTAGAACATGGTGGAAGGAGAGAAACTTCACCAATCCTCTCCAATGGAAAGAATGGAGTGAAGTTGACTCGAAGATTGTTGAAGATTCAATTCATAATGGACAACTTCCAGTCGTTAGATACATAGACTTGTTTAAAGAAGGTGTCACTCCTAATACTCCTAATTATAACATGACTTATCATTGTAGAAATCATGTGTTAGACAAATCCTACACCGAGATTCAAGTTTTTGACTCATAATGGCTTAGATCTAGAGGAACTGATATCGAGTTTCAATTCCTAACCTTTGGACTCTTTCAAGCAAGAATCCAAGGATTACATAGACCTCAAAATAATATCAACATATTATGTTGTTTAGTAGATAAAAAATGGAAAGATTTTGAGAAAATCCTTATTGGGATAGCCCAATTATAAGTGTCAGACAATATAGGATACTTTAATGTTATTCCGGCATTTACAGTAACCGTAGACACATCCAAACACTTTAAGTTAATCTTATATGCTAGTGGTTATGAAGTCTATATTCTCCCAGACGCTAATATAAATATAGAATTTCAAAGCTATGTGAAATTCTCCCAATTTTCTTATGAAGGAATGCAATCGGGAATTCCTAGTGGTAGACTTAATGAAGAAATATTAGTTAGAAATAATATTTTAGGCTACAATCATACTTACAGTATTAGAAATACTGGACATATGAAAGAAAAAGCTAAGACCCTTTGGCAATTTACAGAATTTTAAGAAACTAAGACTATACAAAATAAACCTTCGTTTATTAATCAAGACGATGTCACTGGAAATGTTACTATCCAGTTTGGCCCTCTTAAGATTATCAATAAGAATATCCGGATTGAAGAAGTTAGATTTAGGAATATGGGAGAAGCGACAATCAAAGATCCCTCAGAAGGAGAATGTAGTAGTAAGACTAGTTATAGTTTACTAAGACAAGTCCCGGTAATTAGACCTAGAAGATCATTTGAACAAAAAGACTTAGTTAACGAAAAAGCTAGGATCCAAAACTTTGGGCATGAACCCTCAGAATTGGACATGAAGACATTTAAAGATCACCTTAAAAAAAGTCATTATGTTAGATTTCAAGAAAGAGAAAGATTTAATATGATATCTTAAGAGCGTATATTAAAATTAAAAGAATCTAAGAATACTAAAGAACTTCTTAGAAACTTAAGACTAATAGAATAAGGAGAAGAAAGACTAATGCCAGCTACACAAGTAGGTCCTAATAAACAAGAGATAGGAAGTTGTAGTAGGTTAGAAGATGCTCCTAGACTTTTTAGTAAACTAATAGGAATAAATATTCCTATATACTCTAGCACTTTAGTTAAGACTAAACCTGATTATATAAAAGACTTTTCAACTAGTGACAAGAGTTTTACTCCTGTTAAGACCATGGCAAGTCAAGCCATAAATCCAGTTGGGATATACCTTAACTTAGACAATGTCTAAGATAGGAAGAAGGCCTTAGACGAATGGCGTAATCAGATGAGCATGTGTTTTGCGTCTAATGAATAATGGGATGCAACTTCATGTAAGAAATACGCTGAGCAATCCAATAAAGGAATTGTGAAAGACTATTTAGATAGTTTGAGAAAGGCTACAGATGAAGACTCCTTACCTAAGATTGAGAAAATGAAGGAAAATGTAGAAGAAAGATCAATTGGGGAATATATTCAATTGTTCGCGTAAGAATTCATTGGAGCTGGACATTTAGCTCATATCAATGAACAAGACCTAGCAAAAACTAAGTTAATCCTCCTTAGCATTTGCAAACTAGATAAAATATAGCAATAATTATGAGCAGTTATATTATCAAATTAAAGAATTTGGAGAGACCTTAAAAGATGAATACTTTAGAAAGATACCTGCGATTGGAAAAATCCTAATTAATGAATATAGGAATTGGCCAGGAGTAACTGGAGTTAAGAATAACTCCCTTGGAGAAAGAATCAATTTCGCCAAAAGCTATATCATATCTAAGAGACGTGATATAACTCAAGGAAAGTTGATAGAAGAGACTTTCAAACAGATCCCTCCGATCAAAGACGAAAGAGACATCGCTCCAATCCAATGGGAATGTGGAAGTGAATTCGATAAATTCAAAAAGAAATTAGAATGGAAACATAGTAAGTTTAAGATTAGACCTTTCGGATTTCCAAAAAAATATAGATTTAAACCATCTACTACCTTTAAAGAAAGGAACTCTAAGACTAAGAAAAATAGATTTAACCAAAGCACATATTTTAATAAGAACACTAGTAAGTATAAGAAGGTTCCTAATTATAAAAAAGAAAAATATGTAGCTCAAACTAAGATTGCCATCAAAGAATGTTGGACTTGCAGCAAAGAATGACACTTTGCTAAAGACTGCCTTAATAAGAAAGATAAAGAAGATATTAAGATTATTAATAAAATATTAGACTATGCAGATCAAGTATAATTAGATATCATATATACTATACAAATATCAGACATAGAAAATGATGATAATACTAGTATCTATAGTGCATATCCAGATAGTGATTCAGAAGACTATAATAGTGATACTGATGAGTATGAAGACTCTCAGGATACTTTAGATTTATATATGATGCAAACTAATTCAGACGATTTAGATGAAGAATATATAGACTTCGAAGAAGCTTGGTATAAATGTATATTGAGCCCCTTTTTAAAGAAAAGATGGACAATTAGTAATCCTGAGTTACTAACATATATACCTAGATGTTACTTTGATGAAAGACATTATTGCACATTTGAAATGAAATGTAGCAAGAAAGACTTTAGATGCGTAGAATGCTTTGAGACTATACAAACATAATTATTTATGGTTGGTGTTATTTATCAATTACACTACCATGAAAAATGTTGGAGAAGTAGATTTAGAGCAATTTGTACTAGCCAGTATGACGCTTAAATAGACTTAGATATTAAAACATACTATCAAGACATTGATAGAAATATAGCCAAAAGATTACAAGAAATTGAAGACTTAAAAGGAAAAAGGAATTTCCTATGATTCAGAAGGATACCGCTTTGATAGTAGTTCAAAAGACCTAATACCATTAGATTTTATAGATAAACCTCAGAAAGGAATATCTAGTTTATAAAAGAATAATTTAAGAATTTTTACTAAATCACATGCTTGTTTTGTACAATTATTTATACAACACAAAGATTATCCTAAAAGACTTTCAGCTTTTATAGACACAGGACGCTCTCAAAGTATTTGTAAGGCTAATGCCTTCCCTAAAGATTATTTTCTAGAAAGTAATCACGAAATCTATGGTAAGGTAGCTAATGGAGAATCATTTACCTTATATTTTCAGACTATTCCTATTTATTTCAAATTAGGAAATCAGACTAACAAAACCTTTAATCATTGGTTTTGGGAAATCGATCCTCATCCTAGTTTCACAGGAAACGTTATTTTAGGACAATATTTTATTAGTAAATATCATCCTTATACTCAGTATAACAATAAGATATTAATTAGTGATAAAGATAAATTTAATATTAAAGCCTCACTAATAGATCACAAGACTTCCTTTGATCTTATGCAGGTCAAACATACACCCGTAAAACATCAGAGTTCTTTAGCTGAGAATGGTGGACCTAGACCTACAACCCAATAAGAAGCCCCCTAAATTACTAAACCCCTACAAAAAGAATGTAAGTGTCAAGACCAAAAGTGTTATAAGCAAATAGCGCTTATACAATAAGACATTCTAGATCAAGCCCAGCACACCTTATTACAGGTTCAAGCTATATCCAAGAAGAAAAAGATTGATATAGAAGTAGAAAAAGAAAATATTAGGAAATTAGCAGAGCCTACGTTAGGAGAAAATCACATTGCTAAGTGGGATAAAGATCAAAGTTATTGTGAAATTATCCCTATTAACCCAAACGCCACTATTAATGGCGAAACCTATAAGAAAGGATATTCACAAGAAGACATGGAAGAATTAAAAAAAGACATAGATGAAATACTTAAGTTATGCATCATTAGAGAAAACAAGAGTAGACATAATAGCCTCGCCTTCTACGTTCAAAATGAATCTACAAGAAAAAGATAAAAAAGACGTATGGTTATAGATTATAGATAACTTAATAAGAATTGTGAATTTGATTCCTATAAGATTCCAGACAAGAATAATTTAATCAACTTGATTGAAGATAGAATTATATTCAATAAGTTTGATTGAAAATCAGGCTTCTAGTAAATTAAGATGCATCCATATAGTATTACTTGGACAGCCTTTAGTGTGTTCCAAGGAAAATACGAATGGCTAGTAATGCCATTTGGATATTTGAATGCTCCTTAAGTTTTTCAAAGAAGAATGGATAATATATTTAGACCATATTCATAATTTTGTCTTATTTACATAGATGAAATTCTTGTAGTCAGTAAGACTGAGATAGAGCATGTAGACCATCTTAAAAAGATTATTTTAGAATTAGACAAACACGATATTATTATTTTCGAAAGGAAAATTAAATTTTTTGAGACTGAAATAGATTTTTTGGGAATACATATAAATAAAGGAAAAATATCCTTAGCAAAACACATAACTAAAAAGATTCTTGAATTTTCAGACCAACTTAAAGATAGAAAACAATTCCAATCATTTTTTGGATTGTTTAATTGTGTTGCAGGCTTTATTAAAGACCTTGCTTCAAAAAGACAAATCTTAACTGCCAAATTAAAAGGAACAAACAAAACTAATCATTTGTATTGGACTAAAGATGATTTTGATGTCATAAGACAAATTAAAGATGCAGTCGATAATATTCCTTTACTTGAACCGCCTAATGAAGTAGACCAGTTTATAGTAGAAACAGATGCCTCTGATAAATAATGGGGAGCAGTATACTTTGCCATTGATCATCAGACAAAAAAGAAGAAACTTTGTAGATATAGTTCTGGAACCTTTACAGACCCAGAAATAAGAGACATTGTCCATGAAAAATAAGTTTTAGCCATAATAAGGGCAATAGAAAAATATATGCTTTTTCTTATACCTAAACATTTTATTGTGTATAGCGACTCTTCTTATGCTGTAAAATTAAGAGATTTAGACTTGTCCAAATTAAGGACTAATAGACTTATTAGATGGAAACACTTGCTTAATGGTTATGACTTCTCTGTTATACATATTAAGGGAAGTAAAAATTCCATTCCAGACATTATATCAAGAGAAGCAATGTTTGCTAACACTAATATGATTTCATATTTTATGTTGTAAATAGAAGACCTAGGCATCATGAGTTCCTCCGGAACAAATAGACTGAACAAAGAAGACGTTGCAGACTATCTTATACACGTAAGACCAAATACTAGTGTAACGCAAAGACAAACTCATATTCAAGACTCTCAAGAAAGACCAATCCTAGAGAACTTTGATGATATCTTAGTTCCTCCTGGAAAATTTAGACATGAGATTGTTGCTCATAATAGACTCTATAGGAAGATGTATTTCCCCCACTATAGACCTGATCAAAGATATCCAGACTTGATCAAATTAAGACGAGAATTTTCAGATGACAAAAATACTCTTATAGACGCTATCTGGTGGAATGTGAAGAATAGACTATGGGTAAAATTCAAGCAGAATTTGGTAGCCATTGCCAGATTCATGAGAACGCAAAGACTTATAGTTACCCAACTAAGTGGTACTGCTACTCCTAGACCTCAGACTCAAACATATGCTCAGATTCTTGGAGAATCCTCTAAAATTAAACCAACTGATAATTTTTGTTATCGGAAAAAGACCTTTAAGACTAAGATTGTTATACCATTTGGTCATAACAAGCTTTCAATTTTAAATGACGATCAGAAAGAAACTAATATCATTGTTGAATATTTTAATATGTTATTATCTGAGACTAATAGAGATGCCTTAATGATGAGAGGTTTCTTCAAAGACGTTCCAAAAAATTATCTTTCTAGAAAGGCAGAAATAGCCCAGATAACCTTAGCAGACTATGGGTTCATTGGACTCATCCAAATTGAGACTATAGAATACTCTATTGCTATCGTAAAAATAATCCATGAGTATGTCAAGAAAGTAGAAGACTTTCTTCCTCTATTTTCCAGAATCTACCAGATTGCTCAAAGTTCCTGTAGAGGAATGAGAGTTGAAGGATTTAGACTTATTAGATTTTCTAATTATTTATTGGAAGACGTTAAAATTCTATCCAAAGACGAGACTAAAGATTTAATTGTTAATAAGTCCAAACTCCAGATTGCCCAAACTATGGAGACGATAGAAATCATGAAACTGTTAACAAGTGAAGACAGATGGTATACTGCATACCATAAAGAAGATCTCATTATCTAAGCTGAGGAGCCATTTAATGTAAGACTTAAGAAAGAATCTAAGGAAATGATGGAGATCGCCTTGCAGTCAGCCTGAGAGTGTCAAGCCTCATTGATGAATTCTTCAATAATAATGCTCTTCCAAACGAAGACAAATATGAGGCAAAGGAAGACGAAGATAGAACAGAGAAGGGCCCCACCTTACTCAACGAATTATTGAAGACCGAAGACTCCATTAATTAGACTGATGATTCCCTTGCAGAATAAAGATGCAGACCTGCCCCATATGGGCCCCAGACAACTTCTTTTTATAAAAAATAAAGAGACAGCCACAAAGACGTTAGGTTCACAATTATTACAAGACGCTAATAGTGCTTTTGAAAAAGGCAAAAATGTGAAGACTCAAAAGATGCCAAAGCTGTAGGACTTTAATTATTGTATTTCGCTTTAATAATTATATGCTATCAATTGGATCACTTTTTATAACCGATTACCAGTCATCTGTAAGCCTCCTCACGTTATAAAAGGACAGGTAGGGGGAAGACTTCCGGGGGTAATATCAGGAGTGAGAGAGAGGTGTATGCTTAGAGAAATATGTATATGAGTGAGTAATTTCCATATAGTTAGGGGAATGGTGAGAGTTTTAATTACTAATGCAATGCAATAAAAGTTATTTTATTTTCCCAAATCTCTTATGTTGAGTTGTTATTATTTTCCAAATTGTCTCCAACTTTCAATTCATGGAGAACTATTGTGTGGAACCTATGGTATAGATACAAGGTGTTATATTATTGAATCGCCGTCAAGTGTCGATTTGTCATGAGCCATTAGCCAGGTGGGCATTAGGCATGAAGGCATTCAGGCAAAAAATGGGTGTAATTCCAAAATAGTGAATTGAGGTGGGACACATAAAAAGAGAGTTGCAGTAGACCGATATCGAAGAAAGATAGTAACAAAACTAAAGAGAAGAAGGAAGGAAGATAAAGATATTACAAACCAGAAGGAAGGTATAACTCGAACCAAACCCTTGTCTATTTTACATATTATTATTTTAAAAGAAACTTGCATGAGCCTACAAATCACTATAGACTTTTTAGCATTTGTTAATCAAACAAATTTAGACCTAACTAGAGAAATCAAGGATTGGACTCTTACAAACCCTAAAGATAAAGAACTTATAGAATCTTCTTTAATATATGCCAGTGGTACTTTCAAATATATAGACCATGTTATTGAGTGGTTAGTAATAAAAGTACCTAGAATAGAAATAATTAGAACAGGGATCCGTGATCTCTTTAGGCAAAAATTAAGAAGTGAAGATTTTACAGAAGAACTGTCAAGACCTGAAAAATATCAAGAATATACTAGAATACTTGAAGATAGTATAGAGGTATTAAAATTTATTAGAAGAAAAAGAGTAGCAGAAACCAAAGCTTTTTAATTAGAGTCGGAGGAATCCATTCTCTCCTTAAAAACGTAGAAACAACTGTCCCTAGAACATATCATAAATTTGTATCATCCTATGGTGATAATAATTTAGATGAATTTATAAATAATGATATAATTGATATTGTTAATCAGATATATAAAGAAACTAGAATGATAAAACCACAATACCGTATAAGGTATTTAAGACTAAAATATTTTTCATCAAAACTGCTTGCAATTTCCAGACTCCCTGAGAAAAATATTTACACAGATAATCCCCACTATTTAGAATTTTAGTACGATAGTGACGGAAGAAGTCGGAGAAGTAGCAGCTCTAAAACTTCTCTTAGACTCCCAGATTAATTTTAGTTGCTAAAAATAAGCTTAAAACTCTAGAAATTATTGGGATAAAAAATTGTATTCCCTAAAACTTAGAAAAAGACAAAAGAATATAAAAGACAAAGCGGTCCCCAAAAGATGGTCCTAAAAAGACAAAGCGGTCCAAAGAATATGTGGACAATATTAATCCGTCGTTTTCATCTGTTAACTAAATTCGTCGGAGAACCGATCTGTATATATATATATATATATATATATATATATATATATATATATATATATATATATATATATATATATATATATATATATATATATATATATATTGATTGATAAAACTTCATGGATATGATTTCTGCTGTGAGAAGATCATCTCCAATTATTTTCATCAAAAAATTCAATAAAAATCGTTGAGAATAGGTGATATGTAAAAAAATGGTATAAATATGTGTTTTCGATCGTTGAAATGTTGACGATCATTTCACCCACTTTTTGATTGAGATTTTTGATGAAACTTCATGTATATGATCTCGACAGTGAGAAGATCATATGAAGTTTCATAAAAAAATAAAGTGGCTGGCGCCGACCCAACATTTCAACGGTTGAAAATGAATATTTATACCATTTTTTACATATCACCTCATCTCAACGATTTTTTTATTGAATTTTTTGTTAAAAAAAATTGAAGATGACCTTTGAACCGTGGACATTATATTCATGAAATTTCATCAAAAAATTTATTTTTTTTTCTATTTTTAAAAAATAGTATGTACCGGGGTCTGCACCATAAGAAATTCTTTATATATATATATATATATATATATATATATAAAGAGAGAGAGAGAGAGAGAGAGAGGAAAGCTCACCTACATCATGATGTATATATCACACCATATATTACATGTAGTTCTAGGCCCTAAGAAACCTTTCTTCCAAAAAAATTATTTTTCTCTTGAAATTAACCTACCAATTAACCCATGTTCAAAAAATCGGGTCAAAATACATTTTGTAGCTATTTTTAAAAAATCCACAAAAAACTGTTGGCATAGGCCCTTATAAATAAGGTATTTTGAGCAGTTTTTTGTAAGTTTTTTAAAAATAACTACAAAATGTATTTTGACCTAATTTTTTGAACATGAGTTTATTGGAAGGTTAATTTCAAGAAAAATTAAAAAAATTAAAAAAAAAGTTTTTTAGGATATACAACTAGTTGTGATGTATGGATGATGTATAGAGCATGATGTAGGTGAGCCTTCTCTTATATATATATATATATATATATATATATATATATATATATATATATATATATGTGTGTGTGTGTGTGTGTGTGTGTGTGTGTGTGCATATTGAATTCCGCATTATAATAATTAGAATGCATATCCATGTCCATATAAAGATGATCTTAAGTATAATAACTTACAAGAGAAGTTTTATTCAATGGATGTTTAAACAAAATATAATAATATATAAAAAATCACTTTAAACTATATTTAATAACCAAGTTTTTTTTTTCAAAATAAACTAGAATGTAACACATAACAAATGGAAAATAATAAATTACACTAATGAGCATTACACTTTGCACGTACTAACATTTGTCTCTTAGATTCTTTTTCAATCATTTACATCCCTAAAGTATGTTTAAGTTTTCACTAGTGTTCTTTCACAATCTGTTTAATATAAATGATTTAGTCCATATCACTAGTGTATGAGGGCAGAAATATGTTTCATACCTAAAATAACTATAAATCATACCCAAATACTATCTTTGAAATAATAACTTAGATAAAAACATGTTTGTTTATAATGAAATGTATTATAAAAATCAATCGCTAAGGGATCAGAACTCATATACAGGGAGTATACACTACATCCTAAAAATAGAAACCCGAAAAGGGCCTTAACTAGGAAAACTATTATAACTACATGACTTTTTGCAAATCCTCCACAACTTCTTGAAAGTTATCAAGAGAAGTGACATGTATCTCCTTACACTACGTTAGTAAAGTACTCATAAATAGGTAATGTAGTCAAGATGACGCACTATCCATTCCTTCAAAACATCTCGAATTTCTCTCCTTCCAAATCATCCAAAAGATGCAAAATGGGATCAAATGCCACATTTTTATAACCCCATTCCAACATATTATTACCCTACATGTAATGAGTTTGAATATGGTTTGGAGTTATTTGGAGTATAAAATTTGGGTAATATAGTGGTCAGACGAACTAATTTAGTTAGATATAACACAAAGTTGACAAACAGATTACGTGTGCAAACTGAGCATAGACAAGGGGCTTAAATATTATAATTATGAGTTTGAGGGAAAAAATATTATAGAGTATAAAATTTAGGGACCACCAATGTAATTTACTCAATATAAAATAAATATTCAAGATAAATTTGATACTTGAAGTAAATGAAAATTAAAACTCTCCAAAAAATCAGTGTCCATCATTATTTTGTAATATCTACCCTTCATAATGATGAAAGACTCCTAAAAAAAATTTACACTCTTAATTTTATTTATTTTTCATTCAAGTTTCTTGTTTAGAGTTTTTTTTAGAGTCACTACTCAAATACAATATATACTTCATAAAAATATTACTTTGAACTAAAGTATTGCCATCAAATGTACTCGTATAGTAATACAATGGAAGTAAAATTATTTACATGCCGATGGGGTGTAGTTTTTCTTATAGTATATAGCCATTCATTCATCTTTTTCTGGTGAATCCCCTCTCATTTTATATTTTTTTATATTCACTATCTCCTTTCAATTACATAAGTTTTGTAAGTTTTGGCCCATGGATCTTAGGAGGGAGATCTGGTTCATCTTCATCACTATTTGACACTTCGTCTTTCTCGTCGGCCTATGCCTGTCATCTCGGCCCATCATCTTTCGTCCCACCATGCTTCTTTTTTGCATCATGTTTAGCACCACTCCAGTTAACATACTTCCGGAGTTTCCCTTTCTTTAACATCTTTATAATCTCATCTTTGAGACGAAAACATTTATCGCTCGTATGGTCGTGGTCTTGATGGAACTCTCACCACTTGCTTTTGTCCCTTTTGTAAGGAGGGAACTTTATCTTTTTCAGGTCATCTAAGATCTTGGTCATCTTTAATCTTATTCAAGATCATGTGAGGACTTACTATAAATGGGGTTAACTAGCAAATTTGTGTCATCGGTCGATCTTTTCCTTTTGCCTTCTGAGACTTATTTCCCGTCCTCTCCTTTGGCCGTTATCACTACACCAAAACTGCCAACTTGTCACGGTTAAAAACCTTAACAAGTCAAAATTTTCACGGTCTTTGACAATGATAAGTTTGGGGGTGACAAAGGAATATGTCACGAACTTATTGAAGCACCTTATACTCTTGACCCACTTGAGTCTATATTGTATAAGTGTTCATCTAGTTTGGAAATTGTGACAAAATTATGTCTAACCTAGAATCCAAAGAACCCTAGAACTTGCATTGCTATTTCATCCTTATTGATTGAAGTTGTAAGGACAATTTGTCCATCTTTATGTATATGTTATGTCATACGCCGTTACAAGATTGATGGTTGAAAAGATCACATCGTCATCAACGAAATCCGAAATCCGAAGATCAAAAGAAGAAGGAATCTGGAAACAGTCAGCCGGACCGGTCCGCCCCAAAATAAAAAGAACCGATCTGACTGCGGACCGATCCGCCCAGGACCGGACCGGACCGCCTTGCAAAATGAGTCCAGAGAGCACCGAACCGATTGCGAACCGAATCGGCTTCAAATTAAAAGAACCGATCCGCCATCGGACCGATCCGCCTGAGGCCCGGACTGATCCGCCCTGGATAAACTCTACCAGATCGTGTAGCAGATTTTTTAGGGTTTTGACTCCTTATTTAAACCACGATCAGTAGTTGGTTTCATAAGACTTTCCCACGTTTTTCAGAGCATATCAACCCTAAAGTCTTTACCTATTGAGTCCTATGATTCTAGGTTTTTAGATTCACACATCTTCCATATCTATGTGAATCAAGTTTGGTAACCCAAGAACACCATTGCTGTTGTTCAACCCCTTGTGAAGTGGACCGCTTCTTCCTCTTCATTGCAGCCCTACTGGAAAGGGATAATTCCAGCCGCGACTACAGAATCCGATACCTGAGGGTAATTCTTAGTCAACTTGTATTTTCATTGTAATCCGATTGTAAGCCGTTTTCTTACAAATTATAGTGAAAATAAATGGTTTTGCCCCTGTGGGGGATTTTTCCTCAATTATGTGTGTTTGAATAACTCGTGCATGATTTCATATTGTTTCATTCACACCTAGTTGCATGTTTAGGGTTTGTTTGGGTTAAAAGGTGTTTTAAATATAATTTGATCTTAATTGAACGCAAGCGCCAACTCTTTCAAATTGGTATCAGAGCAGGTTACGCTAATCTATCGCGTATTCCTTTTTCCGCAAAATTTTTCTAAGATATCAATTTTCTAAAAAAAAAAAAAAAATTGATTTTTGAAAAAGTGCGTGTTCAAATGGAGAAGTCATATTATAAAATGCCTATTTTTGACGGGACAAATTATGCTTATTGGAAAGCCCGTATGAGGTCGGCTTTAAAAGCCATTGATGAACGTGTCTGGATTTTGGTTGAACGAGGGTGGACTCCTCCCACCGTGACTGTTGATAATGTGACCAACTTGAAACCTGACATTACTTGGACTGATGAAGAATTTAAATGGTCATCTTTTAATTCTAAGGGTCTAAGTGCTATTTCTGGGTCTGTCACACCTGATGAGTTCAAACGCATAATGACGTGTACCACGTCAAAAGAGGCATGGGATGTTTTACAACTCACCCATGAAGGAACTAATGCTGTGAAAGAGTCTAAGTTGCAAAACATGACAACTCAATTTGAAACAATCACCATGCATGATTCTGAATGCTTTGATGAATTTTATGCTAGACTTTCTGACATTGTGAATACTAGTTTTAATCTTGGTGAACATATTCCGAATGCTAGAGTTGTTAAAAAGATTCTTCGTTCCTTGCCTAAGCGTTTTATACCTAAAGTCACTGTGCTAAATTCCTTGGGTAATTTAAATACACTAAAATTGGAAGAACTGGTAGGAGATTTACAAACTTATGAAATAGACATGTTTCCTAAATCTGCCAAGCCAAAAGATAAGGGAATTGCCCTTAAAGTCCAAGAGAGAAAAAGTGAGCGGTCGGCAAGAAAGAAAGTCGAGTCATCTAGAAAGATAGAAAATTCTGATTCTGAATGTGAGTTTGACTTAGATGATTTGGCATTATTTGCTAAAAACTTCAAGAAAATTCTGAAATTTAAAAAAAGTGGAAACTTCAAAGATAAAAAGAATTTTCAGAAAAATAAGTTTGAAAAGAAAGATTTCAAAGAACCCCCTAAAGACAGTGAGAGGTGTTTTGAGTGCGACGGTAAGGGACACAGAGCGTTTGAGTGTGCCACTCGTCTGAATAGGGAAAAGGGTAAAGCTGTCCTAAATGCTACCCTTAGTGACGACAGTGAGGTCGAGTCGGTGGACTCGGGAGATGAGTCACCGCATGAGCGTAACTTCACCGCGTTCATGGATAGTCATGTGAATACTCCTAGTTCTCCTCACGATGATGAGGATGATGCTTCACAGGGACACCTCGACAATGAGAGCGAAGAAAGTGAGGGGGAGGAGGAAGGTAGTGAGGACGAGAGTAACCTTCAACGCGCCTACGCCGAGTTATATAATGAGTCTTTCAAAACTAAAAAACGTAACAAGGCGTTAGTTCTTAGGATCACCGCGTTAGAAGAAGAGTTAGAAGAGACGAGAGAGAGAGAGTCCTCCACCTGCACCGCCATAAGAGAGAGAGAGTCTGCCTGGGTTAGTAAAGAGAATTTGCTTAGAGAGAGAGAGAGCAGTTTTGAGAAAGAGAAAGCGGACTTGACTAAACAAGTGGCTAGTCTTACTAGTGAGCTCCATTCCTTCATGGAGACTCGGAAGAAACTTGAAGCCCTTGTTGGTCAGCTTACTCATGACCTTGAGAGAGCTAGGAAAGTCAAGGTACAAATCGAGGACAGATCTGGGAAGATGGGAAAGATGCTCCTCGGTCCCGCTTTAGGTTTTGGTGACAGGCAAGGAATTGGTTTTGATGGTGCCTCCACGTCTCAAATTGCACCGGGACCAATTCCTGAGTTTTCTACGACTCCTTATGGCCGTCATCAAAAACCAAGAAGGAGAGTTCGACCAAGAAAACCAAACCAAGGTCCTCCTAATACTGTGCCCTTTTGCTCCCATTGCAAAAGAAATGGACACCTTAGGGAGTTTTGCTATAGATTTGGTCGGACACGACGTACTTTTGCTCCTCCACATCATACTGATGAGTTTGCTAGTCTGAGAGAGAAAGTTGAGTTTCTAGCCGCCAAATCACAGAGTTTGATGGAGGAATTCCGACGAATGTCCTCACCGTCAATGAATGCTTCCCGCATTCCGGCTAAAACCAACAACAATAACGGTAAACAAAAGGTTACATATTCTTGGGTTCCTAAGAAAGAGAAAAAGGCCCTTGTTGTTCATGTTGCTCTCAAAGCACATAATACCTCTCAGTGGTATTTTGACAGTGGATGCTCCAGACACATGACAGGTGATGTCTCCCTTTTTACTCAGATTGAGGAGTATGATGATGGGAGAGTTACTTTTGGAGATGGGAGTAAATCTAGCATTGTAGGACGAGGTACTGTAGAGTTACCAGGACTTCCTAAGCTAGAAAATGTCTTGTACGTCAAAGGTTTAAAAGTAAACCTTCTCAGCATCAGCCAGCTGTGCGACGATGACTTTGTAGTAAAGTTTGACCGGGAAGCTTGTAAGGTCTATAATCAAGCCGGTAAACTATTAGTGCAAGGGGTGAGGACAGAGGATAACTGTTATGGGACTGAGCCCAAATCCTCACTTGTCTGCAACAGCGCCACGATCACTCCTATGGATCTGTGGCACTAACGTCTAGGTCACATGAACGTGAGAGATTTGACTCGTCTTGTTAAGAAAGACCTAGTACGTGGCTTACCATCTCTCGGAAAGCCAACTTCCACGATTTGTGGACCCTGTCAGTTGGGAAAGCAAATTCGTAGTCCACATAGGAAGTTGAATTCCATTACCACCTCCCGTGTTCTTGAGTTGATACATATGGATCTTATGGGTCCTACTCGTACGGAGAGTATACGTAGTAAGAGATATGTTCTCGTGATGGTGGATGATTTCTCTAGATACTCCATTGTAGGTTTTCTAAGAGAGAAATCAGATGCTGTAGAGTTCCTAACGACCAAGTGCCGTATCCTGCAAAATCAACACGGAGTCACTATTAATAGGATACGTAGTGACAACGGCACTGAATTTAAGGAAGCAAAAGTAGATCTTTATTGTGATAGCCTTGGGATCAAACATGAGTTTTCTGCTGTGAGAACTCCTCAGCAAAATGGGATTGTTGAGAGAAAGAATAGAACGATCCAAGAGATGGCTAGATCTATGCTTCTAGGTCGTAAAGTTTCTAGGAGATTTTGGGCAGAGGCAGTGTCTACTGCATGCCACACGGTGAATAGGGTTTATTTGCATCCATACACACTACAGACACCTTATGAGTTATGGATCGGCAAGAAGCCCAACCTGGCGTATTTCCGTGTTTTTGGGAGTAAATGCTACATCCTACGGGATAAAGAGCAATTAGGAAAGTTCGACTCCCGGAGCGACGAGGGAATATTTCTAGGATATTCATCGAATAGTAGAGCATACCGGGTATTTAACCTGAAGAGCTCTAGGGTTATGGAATCAATAAACGTTACCGTGCAAGATGACGAACCTTCAACGGTTATTGATCCTAACCTTCAGTGTGAGGATGAGGATTGTTCTGACAGTGATTTACCTGTTCCTCTCTCACACTCTGTGGACCCTACTCCTGTGTTAGGGGACACACCTGCTTGGGTTCGCAAGAGTCATGACCCTTCTGCCATTGTTGGTGATCCCACTCTAGGGGTCAAGACTCGTGCTCAGCTAGAGAACGTTGTTAGCCATCTTTGCTACACGTCCAAAGTCGAGCCCAAGAACCATAAAGAAGCACTCAAGGATGAACACTGGATATCTGCTATGCAGGATGAGTTGCTTCAGTTTAAAAAGAATAATGTATGGGAATTAGTTCCCCGACCTAGTGAGACTAATGTGATAGGTACCCGGTGGATTTTTAAGAATAAAATAGATGAAAATGGTACTATTACTAGAAACAAAGCTAGGTTGGTCGCTCAAGGCTACACACAGATAGAGGGTGTAGACTTTGGGGAGACATTTTGCTCCTGTTGCGAGGCTTGAGTTCGTCCGTCTTCTGCTCGCCATCGCATGTCATCTGCGCTTCAAGGTGTATCAGATGGATGTCAAGAGTGCCTTTTTGAATGGCATTCTACAGGAGGAGGTTTATGTGGAATAACCAAAAGGGTTTGAAGACCCTCAGCACCCTGAGCACGTCTACTATCTGAGGAAAGCCTTGTATGGTTTGAAGCAAGCACCCCGTGCTTGGTACGAGAGGCTTACTTCCTATCTCTTAGCTCGTGGATTCAAGAGAGGGGGAGTAGATATGACGTTGTTCGTCAAGAGAGATGACGGTGCTATTTTGGTTGCCCAAGTCTATGTGGACGACATAGTCTTTGGATCCACATGCTCCCAGCATGCTCACCACTTTGAGGAGGAGATGAAAAGTGAGTTTGAGATGAGCATGGTAGGTGAGCTTACTTTCTTCCTTGGTCTCCAGGTTCGTCAGCTAGAGGATGGGATGTTCATCTCCCAATCCAAGTATGCTAGAGACCTTGTGAAGAAATTTGGTTTGAACTCCGCTAAGCATGCACGTACACCTATGAGTACTTCTACCAAGCTTAGTAAGGACACTTCAAGCAAGGACGTTGAGCAAACCTTGTATCGGAGTATGATAGGCAGTCTTCTCTACTTGACTGCTAGTCGTCCCGACATAGCCTATAGTGTTGGAGTCTGTGCGCAATTTCAGGCATCTCCGAAAGAGTCTCACTTACTCGCTCTAAAACGTTTTATCAAATACGTGAGTGGAACTCTCTCATACGGCATTTGGTATTCCTTTGATACCAATGACCGTTTGTCTGCCTATTCGGATGCTGATTGGGCCGGAGATGCAGATGGTTGTAGGAGCACTTCTGGTGGATGTTTCTACTTTGGTTCTGCTCTTGTCTCTTGGTTGAGCAAGAAGCAAAACTCCATCTCTTTGTCCACTGCGGAGGCTGAGTACATCGTCGCCGGGAGTTGTTGCACGCAACTCATGTGGATGAAGCAAATGTTGGAGGATTATGGGATTTCACAGGACACCATGACCATTTCCTGTGATAACACGAGCGCGATACACATATCCCGCAATCCTGTCCAACATTCGCGCACAAAGCACATCAGGTTACGCGAGCACTTTATACGTCAGTTAGTTGAGGAGAAGGTCGTAACCCTGATTTTTGTTCCCACGGACCGTCAGTTAGCCGATATTTTCACGAAACCTTTAGATGCCCTTAGATTTGAGAGTCTTAGGAAGTATTTGGGGATTTGTACAGTTGACTGAGGGGTTGGTCCATGTCTAGCATAGGTTGCAATTCCATTTACATATCATCTGATGCCTATTGCTAGATTGTATTATTAGTTTGCTGTATTTTTGCTTTTTGCTTCTTATTTTAAAAATTACAAAAAGATTTTCTGTTTAAAAAAATTTTAAGAAAAGCACAAAAAGATTTTATTTTGATAAATTTTTTTTTGAAAAATCCAAAAAGATTTTTTCTTTTGTTTTTCACCTTTTATGGATGAGCATTTAAGATAGCCAAGTCACAACTTCATTTCATATATCCATGTGACTGTTTGGTAGAGATTTGAGACGCTACATCATTTCATCCATGTGCTTAACATTGATTGGAGTCCTTGAGATGTAATTAGTGATATCTTCCTACATGTTTGACTCTTATATCCTTTAATGCACACATGCACGGCTATATTTGATTATTTCACTTATCTATCTCATGTTGGCTTGCGTGTTTTCATCTCAATCCTGTCTATACAATGTAAAATATGCGATAAAACTTGACAAGATTGGAATGCATGTAAAAACCGTTTTGGTGAGACTGTGTGTTTTTGTATAACGGGGAGGGGCTGCGAAAGGTAATCATATATCCTTTGCGCAAAAGCCACCGTTAAAAAGGACCTAAAAAATGGAGGAATTTTAATATCCGAGGTCCTAAGAGGTTAAAAGAGCCCAAAAAAATTTACAGGCAATAAAAAGCAATTCATGCCAAATATGGGCCACTTAGGTTTCACCATCAATTCTCCAAAGTTTGAGAATTTAGAATGCCTCTATTCAAAATTATATCTGAGGGAGTTTGGTTGGAGCATATAAACGGGATTGCACTTCCTTAAAAGTCCTAAAAAAGCATAAAATCATTTTGGACGTTATTGGTGTGAAAATCATTTTGAGCTTTGATTTGTTGATTTGATTGAGTCAATATCTTATATTGTCATTATTTTACACCAAATGAAGCATTTGAGTTCATTCGTTAGGAATATCTAATATTCATCGTGCACATATGTCATGTTTGTATGCATTGATTTTCCTATCGAATTTTGATCACTCCGATTCATTTACGCTTCCACCGACTTGGTTGTTTTATGTTCATTAATGGTGTGATTTATACCTTGTGTCACCCCGGTTTTGCTTGTTCATTTCATTTCTCTCATTTTGTCTATTTGGGGACATCATAAAAAGGGGGAGAATGAATTATCTAATTATGGGGGAGAATTGAAATTTGAGTTTGCTCATAAATTGATATATATATATATATATATATATATGTTTATCTCATCATTTCAAACTCGATATGTCACTTGGGGTATTTTGCTTTATCTCATGTGTGTAGGTACATCCTTGATAATCCCATGATACACACCCTGATGAGAAAAGCGTGAAGATTCCTGAAGAATTGAAGAACAAACGATGCAGCCTTAGTCATATGTACCTCTTTCAATTTTGGGTTCATGGAAGGGTAGATTTGTATAGGCATTGTTCATACTTGATAATTCGGATTTTTTATGTTTGTTCCGGCATAGACATAGAGGAGATTTGTAAGGACAATTTGTCCATCTTTATGTATATGTTATGTCATACGCCGTTACAATATTGATGGTTGAAAAGATCACATCATCATCAACGAAATCCGAAATCCGAAGATCAAAAGAAGAAGGAATCTGGAAACAGTCAGCCGGATCGGTCCGCCCCAAAATAAAAAGAACCGATCCGACTGCGGACCGATCCGCCCAGGACTGGACCAGACCGCCTTGCAAAATGAGTCCAGAGAGCACCGAACCGATTGCGAACCGAATCGGCTTCAAATTAAAAGAATCGATCCGCCATCGGACCGATCCGCCTGAGGCCCGGACCGATCTGCCCTGGATAAACTCTACCAGATCGTGTAGCAGATTTTTTAGGGTTTTGACTCCTTATTTAAACCACGATCAGTAGTTGGTCTCAATAAGACTTTCCCACATTTTTCAGAGCAAATCAACCCTAAAGTCTTCACCTATTGAGTCCTATGATTCTAGGTTTTTAGATTCACACATCTTCCATATCTATGTGAATCAAGTTTGGTAACCCAAGAACACCATTGCTGTTGTTCAAGCCCTTGTGAAGTGGACCGCTTCTTCCTCTGCATTGCAGCCCTACTGGAAAGGGATAATTCCAGCCGCGACTACAGAATCCGATACCTGAGGGTAATTTTTAGTCAACTTGTATTTTCATTGTAATCCGATTGTAAGCCGTTTTCTTACAAATTATAGTGAAAATAAATGGTTTTGCCCCTGTGGGGGATTTTTCCTCAATTATGTGTGTTTGAATAACTCGTGCATGATTTCATATTGTTTCATTCACACCTAGTTGCATGTTTAGGGTTTGTTTGGGTTAAAAGGTGTTTTAAGTATAATTTGATCTTAATTGAACGCAAGCGCCAACTCTTTTAAATGATCTAGACCATATTACCAACACTCACACACAGTAGAATGGATCATATACATCTCATATTGCATATAAGTGTGTGTACATATGTTGAGTGTGTTTAAATCCCTAATATTGCTTTTTAAATATTTTTTGGGGATTTTATAAATATTTTAAAATAAGTTTTTATTAATTAAAACTTGGTTTTAAAAGTTTTTGGGGTCAATCCGTATTTAACATTGATGGTTATATTGGCTTAAAGTTCCTTGGGTAGAATGCGAAAGCGGCAGAGACTTCAGGGTGTGTTTTTAATTATCTTTAGACGCGCGTTTTATCTCTTATTATTGGCTAATAGTTGTTGCCTTCTGATTGGTGAAAGTGTGTTTCTTTATAGAGTGTAAACCGACGTTTGTTTACAACCCTTGGATCATTTTTATCAATGATCTGCATGCGCCCTTTCATAATCCCTGTGAACCCCATTTGAACCAATCAGGTAAGTTTTAATCACCGCATATTGTGAACCCTTGTATTAAAGTCAATCCATCTTGACTCAATCTGAACCCTTGATTTTGGTCCTCATTCTCGAATCTTCTCAGCCTCCTATAAAAGGACCCCTTTACTCAACCTTCACAGACTTTTGCCACTTCGTCCTTTTGAGAGAAAAAAAGAGAGTAGAGAGAGAAGAGAGAAAAGAGAGAGAAGAGAGAAACCATAAGGTACAGAAAGAGTTAGAAACCCTAACCCTAACCCTAACCCTAATTCGTCAAAACCACTTCAAACCAAAAACTCGTTTAAAACTCCTGTATATCCAAAACACAACCTTGAGTGTTTGAGTGTTTGAGAGTTGTTTTGTGTAGTTGGTTTGTTGTTGTAACCTCTTCGTTCTTTAGATCTTGTGTCCAACTTAAACATTGTGTCTTAGATCTATTTTCTGCCTTATAGAAATTTCATATCTGAGTTTTTCATCTTATATTACACGTAGATTTACATATCTTGTTTCTCAGCTTGAGAAATATATTGTTGATTCTTTTTCTGAAAATATTTTTAACTTTGAAATCAACAATAATTTTTTCTGTTTCTAGTTCTCTTGAAACAAGACCTTTGACCTAGTTTGGAATCGCACTTGGTGATTTTCAATCTCAAAAATATTTTCAAAACCCGAGATTAATTAAGATCTTGATACGTCTTCTGAGCAAGATAACCGTGGATTCTGGGATTGTTATAAAGGTAAAAAAGGTTAAGTTTTGTGAGAAGAAAGAAAAAGAAAATTCACTTCATATAGTCTTATATGTAATTTGTTAGGACTGGTTGTACATAATAAGTGTGTGTGTGTGTGTGTGTGTGTGTGCATGCATGTGTTAGAGAGCACCTCCACAAACACTTTCACCCTACCACACGAAAAGTGTTGGTAATAAGATCTTGAGAATAAGAGTCGACGTAAAGGACTTGAACAAATTGGAAAGTAGCAAACTGGGAGAACAACATCAACAATCATAACTGCAGAGAAGTTATAAGGACACCAGAGGGTACATTCCTAAACTTATATAGGTCTGAGTTGCATGCATGTTTGTTGTATTGTTTGTAACTGTTAAATTTGTTTTAGTGGATTTTTTTTTGTTTACTCCGTAGAGGGAGTCGTGGATGTTTTCTCAGTTGGGTGAGGTTTTACCACGTAAAAATTCTTGTTCTTAATCTTTCTACATCTCCTCATATCATTCTTGGTTGTGCTGGGTTTAAAGTTCTTAAACTACTTTATTAAACATGTTAATCAAATCTTGAACAGATCTCGTACATATTTTTGTTAAACACATCTTGTGTTCAAATAGTTTTGGTTTTTAAGAAAGGAGTTTCTTCAAAAAAACTATTCGGAGTTACTTAAATAGTTTAATTTTATTAAACGGCTTTAGTAACAGATTTTCAATTGGTATCAGAGCTTTGTAAACTTCTTTTGAAGAGATCCTGTGTTTCTGAAATTGTTTTCTGAAAATCAATATGGACAAGAAAGATGAAAGATTTGGTAACTTGACCAGGCCTCCTATCTTTGATGGAACCAATTTTTCTTACTCAAAAGTAAGAATGATTGCTTTCATTCAAGGAACTCTGAAGATGATGTCTGGGACATTGTTGAAAATGGATATATTTTTTCTACTAAACCAGCCACTGAAGGAAGTAATGAGAGGGTTAAAAAAGTATTAAGTGAGTTCACACAAGAAGAGAAACAAGTTTCTCGCAATAATAATAATGGAAAGAATGCGATATTTATATCTATAAATGAACATGAGTTCAAACGAATCTCATCCTATACCACTTCTAAGGAAGCTTGGGACACTTTGGTTACTACTCATGAAGGAGACACTAGAGTTAAGGCTGCTAAAACTCAAATGCTCATTCAACAGTATAATTCTTTAATTATGTCTGAGACTGAGTCATTTGATGACTTCTATATGAACTTGACTGATATTGTGACAAAACTGCATGCTAATGGGATAACTTATGACAGACATGAAATTGTATCTAAAATTCTGAGATCATTACCACAGAAATTTGACAACAAAAGATATACTATTGAGGAAATGTGTGACATAAATCTCACTCCTGAATTACTCAGTAGTAAATTAAGAACTGTGGAAATGGAACTAGAATTTAAGAAACAATTGACCCAGTCCCATAGGAAACAGACTAGTTTCAATCTGAGCTTCTCTTCTAAGTTGATTAAGCCTGAGTTTAACATTCCCAATGATGATTCTGATGAGGAATGCGATATAGAGAATTTGGACAATCAGATTGCCTTAATGTCAAAACAATTTAAGAAAATCATTAAGTTTAGAAACAATTTGGCAAATAAACAAGGAAAGTCCAATTATCCAACTCACTCTAATCATAAACCTCATGATAAAAGTCATGACAAATATCATAAGGATTCTGACACTAGACATAACAGAGACCTTAAGAAGACTGAATGCTTTAGATGTGGTAAAATAGGACACATTGCATAAGACTGTAGAGTTAACTTGAACACTCAAAACAAACACACTAGAGCCAACATTTGTAAGACATGGGATGATTCAAGTGACTCTGAAAATGAGGAACCTGAGTCATTTGATGTTTTTGACCCTTGCATGTCTTTCTTTGCCAAGATTATCTATAATGATGATATGCCTGTGTTTGTTAGTGAGGATGAATCTAGTAATTCTACTTTCGTTGTTGTGAATCATGCTATTACTGGATTAGATGCTTTAATTACTGAGAACATTGCTATTTCTACCTCGGGGTGTGTGAGTCAAAAGGAAAGCAATAATGACGATGTCAATGGGTGTGTGAGTCCAAGAAATGAAGCCTTAGGGGTCACTTCACACACTTCACTTAGTGACTCGGATAATGAAGATCTCCAAGATATTCACAGACTCTATGCTAAAATTCTCAAGAAAAGCACTAGACTAGAAAAGATTGTGAAAGATCTTACCAAGAAACTAGAAGATCTAAGCCTGATGGTCAAACTGAATGCTGAAGAGTATACTACCCAATGTTTAACTCATGAAAGTGAAATCAAAATGTTTGATCAAAAACTTAGAGATTTGACTGAAACAAATGAAACTCTGGAGAAAAAATACAAAGGGACATTGTTAGAATTGGAACAAACTAAAGAAAAGACAGCAACTGTTTTCAAAAAAATTACAAAATTTGAAAATAATCCAAACTGTTTTGATGAATTTGTTGCTGAATCTAAAACCAATTATGATGATCGAAATGGAATAGGGTTTTGCCCCAATTTAAAGACACAAACAAAATCTTTTGAACCTATCAAGTTTGTGTCAGGAGGCAAAAGACCTATTGAAACTTGTCCAAACTTTCATTCTCTAAAAACTGAGTTTGACTCAAAACTTCAAAATTTTAACATGGGGGAATCAAGTTGCTCTAAACATGAAAATTCACCTAAGGCTAAATACGTTTGCCCCTCTATTAGGAAGAGTGAGTCTACATTCAAGACTGTCCTACCTAGGAATAGAATTCAACCTCAAAATTCCTTAAAGCCTTTGTTTAGAGACTTTCCTAAGGAGACCCCAATTTTGAGCAATATCTATTGCTCCTACTGCGATATATACGGTCACTCTTTTGATGGTTGCTATGCCAGAAGACTAGTTAAACCTGTCTATAATCCTCCTATCTATCAGAATTTTAACTATTCTAGGAGAAGCCGCAACAATTATGTACTTCTTAGACAACCAGACAAAAACTCTAATTATAGGAAGAGAAAGACCAAACCTAAAAGAACATTCACTAGAAGGATTCCTAAACACTTTCCTAAATCAAATGCTCATGTCTTTCATAAAATTCAAAATCATGCGCAAAACATTTTTCAACAAAAATCGAATGCTCGTAAATTTTATCAATTGAGAGCTAATAAGCGCAAAATGAAAAGTAGAGAAATTTGGGTTAGAAAAGATGATCTATTACCCCAGATGAAGTGTACCATAGTTATTACTTCTTTAAAAGCTGAACACACATCATCTGGTTGGTATTTAGACTCTGGATGTTCTAAGCACATGACTGGTGATGATATTAAACTTTTGAACAAAACCAACTTTGCTGGTGGAAAAGTTATTTTTGGTGATGGAATATCATCTCAGATCATAGGCAAAGGAACTATCCAAGAAGATGGACTTCCTGTTCTTGAAAATGTTCTTCTAGTTAAAGGTCTTAAGGCCAATCTACTTAGTATCTCGTAATTTTGTGACTCGGATCATACTGTTACCTTTTCAAATAATAATTGCAAAATTTTAAATAAAAAAGGTGAATGCATAATTACAGGATTCAGAACTCCTGACAATTGTTATACTGTCATGAACAATTCTGCAATCTGTAATGTTGCCAGAATGGATAACAATGGGACATGGCATAACAGAATGGGTCACATAAATTATGATAATCTTAGTATACTGACCTCTCAAGAAATAGTTAGAGGAGTTTCAAAAATCAAACCCATTTCTAACATTGTCTGTGGTTCCTGTCAAGAAGGAAAAATTATTAAAGCACCTCATAAGAAGGTTAAAGATGTCCTTACCTCTAATCCCTTGGAGCTCATCCATATGGACCTAATGGGTCCCTCCCAAACTGTTAGTCTCTGTGGACACAATTACATTCTTGTTATGGTTGACGACTTCACTAGATTTACCTGGGTAGCCTTCTTAAAACATAAGTCTGATACGTTTCAAACCTTTTTAAAAATTCTTCTTCGGATTGAAAATGAGAAGGACACTCAAGTAAATAGAATTCGTAGTGATAGAGATGGAGAATTCAAAGACCCCGGTATTATAGAATACTGTGACTATAATGGTTACAAACACGAGTTTAGTGCTCCTAAGACTCCTCAACAAAATGAAATTATCGAGAGAAAGAATCGTACCCTTCAAGAGATGGCACGTGTTATGTTACATGCCAAGAATTTGCCTAAATATTTTTGGGTAGAATCTATTCGTACTGCGTGTCACATTATCAATAGGGTCTATCTTAGACATAATTCCAAACAAACCCCTTACGAACTTTGGTATAAGAAAAAGCCCAATCTTAAGTACCTTAGAACCTTTGGTAGTACTTGTTATGTATGCAAAGATGGGGAACACTTATCCAAATTTGAGAGCCGGGGAGATAAAGCTATATTTCTAGGATACTCGTCTAATAGTAGAGCCTATCGAGTGTATAATCTTTGCACTAAAACCTTGATGGAATCCATAAATGTAATTGTGAGTGACACTACTGTAGAGAGTAAGACTGGTGAATCAACTATTCAGGAAGAGCCTACAAATGTTTTAGAAAGTGACTCTCCTGAAATAGATGACTCATTACCAATTGAGATACCTAAAGTACCTAACTGGGTTTCTAAAGATCATCCCATAAACAACATCGTTGGTAACCCTAGTGAGCCAGTCCGTACAAGATCTCAATTAAGAAATTATGCACATTATGCATGTTTTGTTTCCCTAGTGGAACCAAAGAATGTAAATGAGGCATTGAATAACTCTCACTAGATTTCTGCTATGCAAGAAGAACTTCTTCAATTTTTCATTCATGATGTTTGGTATCTTGTACCTAGGCCTGATCACAAAAAGGTTATTGGCACACGTTGGATTTTTAAAAATAAGTCTGATGAAAGTGGGATAATCATTAGAAACAAAGCTAGATTAGTTGCTTAAGGATACTCTCAAATTGAAGGAATAGATTTTAACGAGACATTTGCTCTTGTTACTCGTCTAGAATATATTCGTCCTCTCTTTGCCATAGCTTGCCACTTACATTTTACACTCTACCAAATGGATATTAAATCTGCATTCCTTAATGGAATATTGACTGAAGAGACCTATGTGGAACAACCAAAAGGGTTCATTGACCCTCAATATCCAAATCATGTATTTCGTCTTAAAAAGGCTTTGTATGACCTTAAATAAGCGCCTAGAGCCTGGTATGAGCGTCTTTCCAGCTTCCTCTTAGATAAAGGTTTTAAGAGAGGTGGAAATGATCATACCCTTTTTGTCAAACATTTTGGCCAAAACATCATTATTGCTCAAGTTTATGTTGACGATATTATCTTTGGATCAACTTCTCCCTCAGAAGTAAAATCCTTCTCTGAGATTATGCATAAAGAGTTTCAAATGTCTCTTATGGGGGAGTTTCAATTTTTCTTAGGTCTTCAAGTCAAGCAAAATTCAGAAGGATTATTTGTCTCGCAATATAAATACGGTTTAGAGATAGTAAAGAAATTTGGCCTTGAGAGTGCTAAAGATGCTAAAACACCCATGAGTACTACGGTAAAACTGTCTAAAGACGAAACTGGAAAATCCATAGATCCAATTCTATATCGTAGTATGATAGGAACCTTGCTATACCTTACTGCCTCACGTCCTGATATAATGTATGTTGTGTGTGTATGTGCGCGTTATCAAAATAACCCTAAAGAGATCCATCTATCTTCTGTTAAAAGAATTATTAAATATGTAAAAGGCACTCTGAACTTAGGACTTTGGTACACTAGTGACACACCAAGCACTATAATTGGGTACACTGATGCTGACTGGGATGGGTGTACTGATGATAGTAAAAGCACATCAGGAGCATGTTATTATATAGGTAATAACTTGGTAGGATGGAGTAGTAAGAAACAAAACTGCACATCACTCTCAATAGCTGAATCTGAATACATAGCCGCTGGAAGCTGTTGTGCTCAATTACTTTGGCTTAAACAAATGCTAAGTGATTATGGTATTCAAGAAAAAAAATTGCATCTCTATTGTGATAATCAAAGAGCATTCAATATCTCTAAAAATCCTGTTCAACACTCGCGAACAAAACACATAAAAATAAGACATCATTTTATACGCGAATTGGTTGAAACTAAAGAATTATAAATCAATTATCTTCCTACTGATTTGCAAATCGCATATATGTTTACCAAACTTTTAGATTACAATCGATTTATTTCTTTACATAAATCTATTGGTATGGTGTGTGCTGGTTAATCTCTTTGATCTCTCTATTTTTTCCCTTTGTCTATTTGAGATAAAATGGGGGAGAAATTTGAGTCTCTAATGAAAATTCACATATGCTAAACAGCTTGATCTTAGTGATTCATTGCAGGATTCTGTACAGTTATTCTCAACAGTTGTAATAGGGTATTCAATTGTAAATAGTTGAGTTATGTACTTTTGCTTTCTAGGAATTGGGTAGATAGAATTTTTTAGGAATAAGTTTTTTTTTCTTGTTTCCCTACGAGTTCTAGATGACTCAAAGGAGATTTTATCTCATATTTCCAAAGGGGGAGATTGAAGCACCTTATACTCTTGGCTCACTTGAGTCTATATTGTATAAGTGTTCATCTAGTTTGGAAATTGTGACAAAATTATGTCTAACCTAGAATCCAAAGAACCCCAGAGCTTGCATTACTATTTCATCCTTCTTGATTGAAGTGATCTGGACCATATTACCAACACTCACACACAGTAGAATGGATCATATACATCTCATATTGCATATAAGTGTGTGTACATATGTTGAGTGTGTTTAAATCCCTAATATTGCTTTTTAAATATTTTTTTAGGATTTTATAAACATTTTAAAATAAGTTTTTATTAATTAAAACTTGGTTTTAAAAGTTTTTGGGGTCAATCTGCAATTTAACATTGATGGTTATATTGGCTTAAAGTTCCTTGGGTAGAATGCGAAAGAGGCAGAGACTTCAGGGTGTGTTTTTAATTATCTTTAGACACACGTTTTATCTCTTATTATTGGCCAACAGTTGTTGCCTTATGATTGGTGGAAAGTGTGTTTCTTTATAGAGTGTAAACCAGCGTCTGTTTACAACCCTTAGATTGTTTTTATCAACGATCTGCATGCGCCCTTTCATAATCCCTGTAAACCCCATTCGAACCAATCAGGTAAGTTTTAATCACCGCATATTATGAACCCTTGGATTAAAGTCAATCCATCTTGACTCAATCTGAACCCTTGATTTTGGTCCTCATTCTCGAATCTTCTCAGCCTCCTATAAAAGTACCCCTTTACTCAGCCTTCACAGACTTTTGCCACTTCGTCCTTTTAAGAGAAAAAAAGAGAGTAGAGAGAGAAGAGAGAAAAGAGAGAGAAGAGATAAACCAGAAGAGAGAGAAAGAGTTAGAAACCCTAACCCTAATTCGTCAAAACCACTTCAAACCAAAAACTCTTTTAAAACTCCTGTATATCCAAAACACAACCTTGAGTGTTTGAGTGTTTGAGAGTTGTTTTGTGTAGTTGGTTTGTTGCTGTAACCTCTTCGTTCTTTAGATCTTGTGTCCAACTTAAACATTGTGTCTTAGATCTATTTTCTGCCTTATAGAAATTTCATATCTGAGTTTTTCATCTTATATTACACGTAGATTTACATATCTTGTTTCTCAGCTTGAGAAATATATTGTTGATTCTTTTTCTGAAAATATTTTTAACTTTGAAATCAACAATAATGTTTTCTGTCTCTAGTTCTCTTGAAACAAGACCTTTGACCTAGTTTGGAATCGCACTTGGTGATTTTCAATCTCAAAAATATTTTCAAAACCCGAGATTGATTAAGATCTTGATACGTCTTCTGAGCAAGATAACCGTGGATTTTGGGATTGTTATAAAGGTCAAAAAGGTTAAGTTTTGTGAGAAGAAAGAAAAAGAAAATTCACTTCATATAGTCTTATATGTAATTTGTTAGGACTGGTTGTACATAATAAGTGTGTGTGTGTGTGTGTGCATGCATGTGTTAGAGAGCACCTCCACAAACACTTTCACCCTACCACACGAAAAGTGTTGGTAATAAGATCTTGAGAACAAGAGTAGACGTAAAGGACTTGAACAAATTGGAAGTTAGCAAACTGGGAGAGCAACATCAATAATCAGAACTGCAGAGAAGTTATAAGGACACCAGAGGGTACATTCCTAAACTTATATAGGTCTGAGTTGTATGCATGTTTGTTGTATAGTTTGTAACTGTTAAATTTATTTTAGTGGATTTTTTTTGTTTACTCCGTAGAGGGAGTAGTGGATGTTTCCTCAGTTGGGTGAGGTTTTACCACGTAAAAAATCTTGTTCTTAATCTTTCTACATCTCCTCATCTCATTATTGGTTGTGCTGAGTTTAAAGTTTTTAAACTGCTTTATTAAACCTATTAATCAAATATTGAACAGATCTCATACATACTTTTGTTAAACACATCTTGTGTTTAAATAGTTTTGGTTTTTAAGAAAAGAGTTTCTTCAAAAAAAACTGTTCGGAGTTACTTAAATAGTTTAATTTTATTAAACGGCTCTAGTAACAGATTTTCACTTATCACGGTCTTTAACCTTGACAAATTTGTCAAGGTCTTTGATCGTGACAAGCCCGTGAAAAAAGTCTAAACTTGTCACGATCAAAGACTGTGACAAGTTCGTGATAAATAAAAAATTATCACGGACTTTGACCATGGTAAGTTATTTTGTCACAGACGTATCACAGTCAAAGTCCGTGATAAATTTTGGCATATTTTAAAAAAATCTGTTGGGCAGTATCGCCACTGCCGCTGCGCAGCAGTATATTTATACCTGTTATAGAAAATTTTAACCTATCCAAACAGCATATATATCAAGAAACATTCAATATTCAATAACCAACACAAATAAAAACAAATATCCATAACCAAAACCAAAGCAACATGTAAATATTCATGACAAAAAACAAACCAACATTTGAATATCCATAACCAAATCAAAAAAATAATATCCAATATCCAAATAAAATAAATACAAATAATGTCATGGACTAGGGTCTAGAACATGTCGGAGGAGGAAGGAAGGTCACATGACATATGCATTAACACGCCCATCAATTCGCTGAACACCGCATTGTTCTTACAACCACAAAGGTGAGTTCTCCTATCCGCAAAAAACACGCGTGACGAGCACCTTTGCCTCAATGTCTTGCAGGAGATGTCTATGAACCACCATACCCGGGTGGGTGCCCGAGTCCCTCAACCACCTCGCTATTGGCTCCCCACCAAATATGTTGATTAAAAACACGATCGACCAATCGATTGTTGACATAGGTCATTCGACGAGGGTCAATATGGGAAATAGATCATATAAAGGAGGCGAGTTTGTGCGTATTAGCGATGAAGCAGTGACGTCCTCTTCTGCCCCTTCTCTCTCCACTTCCCCTTTCCATTGCCCTTGACCTTGACCTTGACCTTGTCCTTACCCTTGCGTGTGACTTTATCGAAGGTGGACCTCCACTGATGCTTCACGAAGGTGTACATACCTAGGACCTTCACTTATAACCTTGATAGCTTATCATCATGGGTGTCCACCTCATGAGCCAACCCGATGTTACTTGTCTCCATTTAGATGATCCTAGACTTCCCCACCCGAGAGCCCACACTAGTCCTCCTCTTGCGATCCACCCCGAGCACTTGGTTGAGTGCATCCGTAGCCAAAGATGCTTTGTCAGCATCAGACTACGACTCATGCTCTTCCTTAAGCTTTGCCTGAAATGAAAAAAAGTACACAATTAGTTAACTAACTGAATAAAAAAAATTAAAACGTAATTAAAACAATTATAACTTACAATCGTGGATGCGACGCTCGAGGACACCTCCTTATCCTTTCCTTTCTTCGTCTGAATTGCCACATAGGCATCGAGTAAGTAACGCAAGTAATGTTAAATTAGAATAACATAAAAATAAAGTTAACGAAAAATAAAAACTTACGATCATGTGCTCCACCTCGGTATAAGACATAACGTCCGTCTGGAGTAGTGCACGTCCACATTTTTCACCTAGTTTTCCCACCCCGATTGATGAGATGTCAATTTTCGTTCATCGATCTCATTATCGACAAACTGCTACCACTGTACCATTGAGATTGGCTCCTTCGAGGGGACGGTGTCACGAACTTTTAGAATGAACTCTCGGGTCTTTCCAAATTACCGTGCCAGCATGTTTTTCTTCCACATCTTATATTGATCCCTTAACTGTTCCAACGTGGAGTCGTGGACATGTGGTGGCAGGCCGAATTGATCATGTCAAACAAATACAAAACAAAAATAAAGCAAGTGTTAGTTGTATTTAAATATAAATATAAATACACTACCTGTAGTGCCCCTCACATGCCCATCTTGAGCTCATTTGGCACGGCCCTCCAATCAGTGTACCCCGGGCCGATGATCGCCTTCATCAACTCCAGGGATCTAGCCAATAATGATGTCTTGTTCTCGACGATGGACCCCAATTTTCCCCATTTGGGGGCTTAGGGACCGAGGTGCCCTCATTGCCTCTGCTACCACGCTGGGATGAAGGAATTTTCTGCAAAAATTATTATTAGTAGTATAAATATGTATATGGACTTTGAATTAACGCTCACATCCAATAATAACAAGCCACTAGAAGAATAAAAGTTAATGACATTATAAATCTAAATATTGTTTCAATATCGGGTCATGTCGTGGAGTTTAAATTAATGCTTAAATTGATTGAAATCGAAATTAACAGATTCACTAACCGTAAAACAAATTTTGATTTAAATCCGATAATAACTCACTAGAAGAATACAAGTTAACAACATTATAAATCTAATTATTGTTTCAATATCTAGTCATGTCATGGACTTTGACTTAATGCTTAAATTGATTAAAATCCAAATGAACATATTCACTAACCATAAAATCATTTTTGATTCAAATCTGATTATAATAAATCACTAGAAGAATACACTCACTAGTTAATACAAGCATTAAATTGATCAAGTACAAATGAATAAGTATTAGACTATTGTCTGATAATAATAAAGGACTAGAATAATACACCCACTGGTAATTACAGATAATTTGAATACTTATTACAACTCTAAAAAAATTGTTTCAATTTTGGGTTATCATAAAAAAATAGATTGATATTAGGTAGGAGCAACCAAGTCATCCACACTACTATTTAGGCACTTTGGCGCATGTAGTACGATTGATCATGGCTCGTTGTTGATATACTGCGAGTAAAACACTTGCTTGACCTTTTAAAAAGCACAAACAAATGGCCCATCTCTCACGTGTTCGTTGCTCTTCAACTTAGACAAGTTAACCATAATCAAATTGGTGCCAGGATCAACTTTATAAGCATTTTTACCCTCAACTCTACCCAATCACAATAAAACACAACCTCTTTGAAGCTTACATAGTCCAATTAAAATATATTTTGAATTACACCATAGTGAGTCATTTAAGCTTCAACGAGGTTTGTATCTTTCGCGCTCACTCGAAAATAAGTAAGAGACTTGTATGAAATTCCTGAGTTCTTTACATTTGTATTTTTCTCGTGGACCCTTGCACCAAATACGTAACCGTTTAATCGATACTTTTTGTACTCTTGTGCCATGAACAAGGGTCAAGTGGCTAGATGAGCAAGCCTTGATGTCGCATTATCCGTCTTTAAGAGCTGAGAATATAGATAAATTAATTAGGTTAGTTGTAAAGCTTTCTTGTAATGCGACATTTAATAACAAACATTTTTATTATAATTACCTCATGTGACAACCATAGCCTAAATTCGCTGTCTTATTATGTCATTGTTTTTTGTATTTTATTATTCT
Organism: Sambucus nigra; assembly: GCA_949130495.1. Lineage (NCBI taxonomy): Eukaryota > Viridiplantae > Streptophyta > Magnoliopsida > Dipsacales > Adoxaceae > Sambucus > Sambucus nigra. The sequence continues at coordinate 88,669,654 of OX422220.1, forward strand.
CACACGCTTCATATTTTTTGCATAGATCGTGACGAACATATTACAAATAATGTGAAAGTTAAAATAATTTAAACTTATTTTTTCCATTCTTCGAAATCTTCATATGTGTCAAATAGATAGTGAGCTACTTGTTCATGTTGTAAACTCTTTAATTTCAGTCATCTGCCCATCACATGACCACCCTCATCGACAAACTCATCACTGTCATCTGTATTGCTCGGGTCAATCATATATTCTCGAGTGTAGATTGATGACTCCACGGTGATGTATTGATAACTATCTGATATACCCCTTCTTAACAAAAGTATTTCAATTGTTTTCCACTCAAACACGTTGCCATTCTTACACTTAGCACATGGACATGGGAACTCTTCATTATTACGACATCTCTTTGTGTATTTCATAAATTCATTAGCACCTCTGCGAAACACATCCCTGAGCTATTTATCTCACCCATCCACTCTTTGTATTTAGGATATCACATTACCACTACTACAAACAATCACCTATTATGGGTTAGAAACGTATATTTGTGGATTAGTATAAAAAAGTGTGAGCATTTAGTTCTCATTAAATAATTTACTACAAGATTGACATTTTATCTTTCGGTGTTATATTATAAAAACAATATAATTCCTATTTCCTCCATCTCCTCTAAAAGGTGAGTGGTCATATCCCATTCAAGATCGCATATTTTTGTAATATACTTAACAACTCATGCACATTGTTACAATTTGAGGAAAATTTGGCAGCATATCCCCATAGTTCTCCAACTACACGACATAGATTTGCAAGTATAAATATTATTTCAATTTATTAATTGAAATAACACTTAACATCGCATCATCTAATATGTACCCAGAGAACATTAAGATACAACAACAGAACTTCGCACCAAAGTAATAAGTTTAAGCCACTAAGAATATTATTATACAGAAACTATGCAGTCCCAAACTGTCCAAATGGGACAATTCGAGAGATCTCATTACAGGGGTAATGACTCTCGAATGAGTCTAAGGGCTATTGAATTTGTACGCATAAAAACTAAAAGGCAAGTATCTATGTGCACTATATGTAAGGGATAATATGTTTCATTTAATTATGTATTATTTATATTCGATTTTTACATAGTTATGTTTCATTTCGCATCACAACCCTCGTTACATATTCGGTAATAATTTTTATAGTGATGATTTATACATAGTTATGTTTCATTTCGTATTTCTAATTGTTTAACAACAAGCTTTTAAAATTTATAGTATCTTTCATTTAATTATGTCTTATTTATATTCGGTTTAATCACAATCCTAAATATTAGAAATGCCTAGGGCCAACCAACTCAATGGCCATCTAAGTGTTCAAATTCACCAATCAACAACAATTCAAAGATCCAAAACAGCAATGCAAATAATAATGCGATATATTAGAAATTCCAAGGGCTAACCAACTCAATGGCCATCTAAATGTTTAAATCCACCAGTCAGCAACAATTCGAGAATCCCAAATAATTCAACAATTCAACAATCTCTATGTATATATATGTATATATATACACACGTATATGGTTTTATATTTTACCCTTATCACAATCACGTATATAGTTTTAGATTTCAATATACCCAATTGCGTATAAATAAAAAAAATGTACAAAAATCACTCAACATTATACCTAATTTCAGATTTACAAAACACTATACCTAATTTTTTATTTAAACCCAATTTCAATTTTAATTTCCCATTTACACAATAATATGCCCAATTTCAATTTCTTATTAACACAACAAAGGGGGTCCAATTTCATATTTGTGCCCAATTTTTATAAACACCAAATTAATCTCTCTCTCTCTCTCTCTCACAGACACACACACACACACACACACACATATATATATATATATATATATATATATATATATATATATATATATATATATATATATAGAGAGAGAGAGAGAGAGAGAGAGAGAGAGAGAGAAAATTATACACACATAGAGAAAATCATACATATGCACATATGCACAGAGAAAATCATACACACAAAAAAAATCATACTCACAAATATACAGAAAAAACTACACACACAAAGGAAGAGAGAGAGAAAGAGAAGTGGAAAATGAAATAGGGAAAAAAGAGTGCCTAGTATTTTTACTTAATACACTTGTCACGAACGTGCCAAGGTATTTGACCATGACAACTTTATAAAGTTATCACGACTAACGACCGTGACAAGTTCGTGACAACTGTACTTGTCATGGTCATTGATTGTGACAAAAAACGCGTGTTTTTTTTTATCACAGTTAAAGATTGTGAAAAGGGTGGCATTTAATCCTTTTTGGTGTAGTGCATGGCCTCTTCAACGATTATGACTTTCCCGGCCATAGAGAGAAGTTTTATGATGGACTTGGGAGGATCCTCGACCAGCTTCCAGAGCAGCCTACCTTTTTGCAGCCCACTTATGAGGTCTGCCATAGTAATATTTTCCTCGTAGTCCTCCACTTCAAGTTTCTCCTTGCGAAACCGAGCAACGTAGTCTTTAAGTGTCTCATTTTTCCTTTGTTTCACATGAAAGATATAAGTCACTTTCTTTGGGGGGGCTTCATGCCGAATCCAAAGTTGTGGATGAACCTCTTGGCTAACTATTTGAAATTATCAATTGAATTCTTAGGCAGAGATGTATACCATATGTGGGTTGCATTAGTGAGAGTGTCGGAGAAGTCCTAACATCTCGTCCAAGACGAAGTAAATGTTGGTTGTCGACTAATACATCTCGATACAAGGATTGGATTCGTACTGCTATCATATTTTGGGGTCACAATTAGAGGCTTGAACTTAACTAGAGTGGAGAAGTTTATTATCTTAGCTATGAAGGGAGATCCTTCCACATAGCTCTTGCGAATGAGGTCTCGTCTCTTCAACATATCGTTGATATTATCCTTCAGCTTCTTAATCAAACTGTTCCATAACTTTTCCACTGCCACCCTATTGTCTCCTTTGCCTTCCTTATCGGTTGGATCAGGCAATTTCTCTTGGCCAATAGTTCTCTGATGACTGTTCACTTCCCTTTATTCTCCCTATCGGCTCTGCTGAGGCTGACGATCGCAACATCCTCCTTTCCTTTTAGAGGGAGAAATCTTGTGAGATCAGGAGAGTTAGTCTCGTAGGTCTCCTATTGGGCCGAGATGATCCAAATATGACCCTTTGCTAAGTCTAACAAATGTTGAATTCCTAGGTCAGCCTTCTTATTTCGGCCTTGCACTATTTCCCCTGCTGGCAGGTGTTGGGTGAATTGTGTCATCAAAAATCTCATTTGGTTCCCAACATTTATCCTCCTCACAATCTTGATCATATGGATCCTCGTGCACTTATTTTCCTAGGCGAAGACACCTAGGATCGGCCACGTCTCTACGCCTCTGGTGGCATTGCGCTTCCTTATATGGGACCGAAGGTGGTCCCCCTGTCATCGCATCCACAACATCTATAGCGGTTGGAGTAATTATTTCCACTACAACGCCTGGAGTCTTGGACATCATAATTTGGATAAAATATATATATTGTTCTTGCATATTTTGTTAGCTGGACACCAGCGAACGTAGGGTCACCGCCACATCAGCTATTTCTGACTGAGGTGGTGCTTGACTGTAGTTGGGGCCAACGCCTGGAGGCAAATATGAAGCCATATCGCCAGTGAGAGTGTAGGTGAACTAGATTAGCTAAAAGAACCTTGAAGGTCCTAATTAGAACTCTTTCAATGGTGATTTAGGTCCAATAATGGTGGAGATGGATCACCACCAGAGATTTTAGTAAGAGTTAAGTTAGAAATGAGAGGAAGAAGATGAAAACTCGCTTCTCCCAGATGGGGCCAAAATGATAATACTGGAGATATCTCTATAGTAATGGAGATAAGTGCAGCAAAAGTAAATTTAGAAGTAAGTGAGGAGAAGAGGATGAACACGTTTATATAACATGTTCAGCCATTGTCCTCCACTGTGCAGGTGTTTGCATATTTTCATACTAAACAATGGAGCTCTAATGGCTCAAAGTACAACTCTAAAGCACTTTCTCTCTCTAAAGTGAGTTTAACAGATCTTGGGCTAGGGTTCATAATTTCTGATCCTCTTCAAGGAAGGAGATGATAGGTATTTATATCCCTTGAGGTTCATATTGTACCTCCCCCCCCCCCCCCAAGCATGTAATAAGCATGCACATGATGAAACAACCAATTAGAATTAGCCACCTATCCTTATAACATGTATGTCATGTGTAGACACCACATTATAAGACCCCCTAAGTCTCTCCTTAGGTCCTTAGCACCTACCCATTTCACTATAATCCCTAGGTCGCACTCCGAGTACCGATTAATAGGCAATCGGGCGCTCCTGGGACCCGTTTGACTCTGGTTAACTCTATTGTCAGAGAGAAAGCTTTTTAAATCTTTAAAGGACACTAGATTCCCTTTCCAATGATCTGACTCGTGCATGAATCGTCATAACGGTTCAAATGAATGGATAATTTTACTATCGAAAATCAATTCAGAGGCCACTAGGCGCTCCCGAGCCCCTCTTCGACCCCAATCAACTTCACTATTAGAGCAAAAACTCTTTGAATATTTGAAGGGAAGTGAAACCCATTTCGAATGGTCTGCCCCATGCACAAAACAGAAAAACTGTTCAGATGAATGATCAAATTTCCTTCGAAAATCGATCCGGAGGCTATCGGGCGGTCCCGGGCTCCGTTTGACCATGGTAAACCCTTCAGCTCGAACGAGACTGAATGAATATCCTAAGAGCACTTAATAACCTTTATAAAGGTCTACCCCATGCACGATTCTGACCCACGGTACATTCGAACGATCTATTTTACGCCGAGAGGTCACCGGGCGCTTCCAAGCCCCGGCTGACCAAGGTCAACTTTCTAAAGCAATCAAAACTCATTGGAATGTCGAATTAAATATCCTAAAATTTCCAACGGTCAGCCATGTGCATGATTTTGATTTACCATACGAAAGAACGATCCATTTTTGTCCGGTGATCTCCCGTCCCAAGGACCAAAATGCACTTCCAAGTCATATTTGACACAAAGTCAACTCCCGGACCCGAGAGAGGCCCGAAGGACTCTTGAAGGTATTTGAATTACCTTTATAACGGTAAGCCCGTGCACGATTAGAATCAACGGATTACGTTCTATGACTATTTTTTCAGGAAGATCTGCGTGAGCTTGCCAATTGGCAGGTCCAGATCCCTGCCGACAGGCAGTGTGCCTAGGGTCACCTGCCGATGAGCAGGACAAGGGATATGCCGATCAGAAAACCCCCTGACCCTATAAAGCAGGGCATGACCTCACTACCAGGGAGACCAACACCAAAGATCCATCAACATCAGTGATGTCAGCGACATTCTCTAGAAATCAGCGAAGTTCCCCATGTGAAATTCCATTCAAGCTTACATTACCACCCTTTTCACACCCAATTTGCCAAAATCATATTCTCTCTCGTCCAACACTCATCTCACATTCAAGGGAGTTCATCTAAGATCAAAGGTCAAGCTTCAAAGATTGTTCGATTCCTTCCCTCTCTCTTTAAATTCCTTGTTTTCGCATAAATTTCATTATATTCATAATCTAGTTCCTACTTTAGTTCATACATATTAATATCTACATTTTTATGAGTATATTGCATCTACTTTATTTTTAATAAAAAAAAAACAAAACAAACAAAAAGAGGGTTATTCCCATAAATTCCGAAAGGAATTGTCCATCACACTTTTTCAAAATAAAAAAGAAACAAATTTTCTACACACAATCCTATAATAAAATTCCATTCGGATTTATGGGATAAACCCCACCCCCATGCCGCATTCGAAGCATGTGGACTTTGATGCCTTTATAGGCTACGTAGGCGTTTCAGATTAAAACTCGAGACTCGAGTCCAATTTTCCAATTTTTTTAATTTTCATAACTTCACAAATTTGCTCATTTTCCTAAACCCCCATTTCCACATTTATCATATGCTTGCATTACATCGTATGCTTGTTTGCATTTTATCCAACATGAATTATCGTTTCATAATAACGATTAATATCGCGATAAATGCATACATCGTATTTTTTAGATATATTATTTTGGGAACATTCCTATGGATGACATCACTCTACCTTTCCCATGGTATGAGTTGAACGATTCCGATCTCCATTATATATACCCACGCACACACTTCACGGAGAAATAAATGAAAATAATAACACTAGCTCATGAGAGATCGAAAGGGAGGAATGGGTGCCCAACACCTTCCCATTCCGTAACTTAGCCCCCGAACCTTTGATCTATTGGTTTCGTATACATCAGCGTATCCTTGATGCCGCTATCTTGAAGTGGCAACATGTTCTTTGGACTATACCACTATCCTTGGAGGGATGCTCCTCCACCCTTTCCCTCTAAGATTTTCCTGGGATGGCCACAGTGGCGACTCTACTGGGGGATTTTTTTATAAGAGGGCTAGAATTTGTTTGCATGGGTGTTTTTATTTTCTTGTGTGTGTATAACCCTATTTGTATGTTCTCCTTTTCTCTCCTTATTTCCTGTACATACACACCTCATGCTTATGCTATTACTCACACACTTGTAGAAATTCTCCATGTACACTTCACACCACGTGCACGTAGGGTCACATACACTACTTAGAAATCCATGCTTAGGTGTCACTAATACACACCTCCACTTGTATAAATCCATGCTCACTTACACTTATCACACACCACTTCTAGTTGATCCATGATTAGGTTCACTACCACATGATCACTTGTAGATATTCACACCCTACTCACTCTCACATATACATGCTTAGTATTTATTTATTTCTTTTACATCATCCCCCTGCTTGGCGTGATTCTCATCAATAAAGATACTATATCCATAAGATACTAATCAAGAATCATGCATGATACACACAACATCACCAAAGAGCATTGCTATTGATAAAATTTTGTCTCGTAACTGGGGAGTCACTTCGTGATGGGCGCTGGTCCGGCAGGTCACAGTTAGCTTAAGCGATATGACTCTTACCTTCGATTGGCCAAGTACCTTCGAAGTATATCGAACGGTTCCCTCGCATCGTGCCGCTTAAGTCACGATGGGAGGTATATCGTTGGGAACTCATTTACGTACGTCGAGTATATCAAATTCTCTCTCACACGTATTGTCCCCATGAGGTATATAGTGAGGCAATTCACGTACACTCGGGTATATCAAATGTCTTGTCCACACGAACCGATTTCCCTAAAAAACAAGACGTATATCGTGGAAGTCATGTCAAAGGGGGAACCCTTCCAATTAGCCCAACAACTTCATACCCGCATATAGGTGTCAAACCTAGGACACGCATATTTAGTTTATTGGTTTTAACCCGAAGCTCTGTCGAAATTTTGGGTCAGCATGCCGCCCAAATTTTCGTGCATTTTTTTTTAAAATGGGACCCTGCCCACAAGCCTGGTAACAAGTCCAACCATAGTTTTTACATATTCTTCAAACCTAATTTTTTCCTGGCTCAAATCTCGTCTGGCATTTCACTTTTTTCATTTAGGAAAATCGAATAAGTGAGAACCTAATAAACATAATAATAATCATGCCGAGACCGTCTCTCGCTTTTCTTTCTTTCTTTTTCCAGAAAGGGTCCAAAAATATTTTTCCTCGTTTACCAAAAAATACCAAATATATTTCCTTCCCGTTACAAAAAAAAAGAAGATTTTGTCCTCATCTTTTCCAAAAATGTCAAAAATATGCTTTCTTCTTTTCTAGAAATAAATCCCAATTCTTTATCCTTCTCAGGTTGATCGCATACCCTTGGCCTGGCTCCCTATTGGCTTCGGTTTTCAGTCGAGCCCCCCCGAAGCTCCGTCAAGTCCCCTTACATCCTGCGAGTTCGAGATTCATTCACTTTCCATAGAGAACACATATCATGTACCGAATGTGCAGCTGGATTTGTTAAAAGTCCTATCCCAGATCACTACCAAGATTGATAACCTCCAAATTGAGGTTCATGAGATGTAATAAAATTGGGTCCATATTCCCAAAGATTTCTAGGTCCTCTTCCCTCGCGCTAGGGGTTCACCTGCGTCCGAGCTTGTTTGGGTTCCTGAGGAATACGAGAATGCTCCACGTGCTCCTCCTACTAATGGACCGCCGCCAGCCCAGCAACCTATGCCGAACCTTGCCCAGTCAGGGGCTAACTTACCCATAACCATTGATCCTAAGCAGGAAGAATTGAACAAAGTAAAGGAATACCTCAAGATGTTGGCCAAGAAATTCAACCAAGTTAGACTTTTTGGGAATTACATGGACTGCACCCACATGCCTCCATATCCTAAAGCCAGGCTACCAGAAAAGTTTAAGATGCCCAACATAGAGAAATTCAAGGGTAGTGGACCTCCAATTGTTAATCTCCATAGTTATCATCGATCCATGACTCTCCTAGGGGCTTTCGAGGAAATAATGGCCCAAATGTTCCAACAAACCTTAAAGGAAAGTTCACTTCGTTGATTCTTATCTCTCGAAGAGTCCAGAATCCACAGTTGGGAAGATGTTGCCCGCGAGTTCATGCCACAGTACAAGTACAACAAGGAGTTAGAGGTTACCCGTCATGATTTAGAGTTTCTCAAGCAGAATCCTGGGGAGTTAGTCAGTAACTTCATAGCATGGTGGAGAGAGAAAGTAGACACTATGACCAATCGACCTTTCGAAGAGGAGCAAGTCAGCACTATAAAAAATAACTTCTTACCCCATGTTCGGGAAACGATGGGAGGAAAATATTACCCTCATTTATGAACCCTGTGAGAAGCAGGAGTGGAGATCAAAGAAGGTCTGACCAAGATAGAGGTCGAACCAAAGAAAACATCTGGATAATTCACTCCTAGAAAGTTTTAAAATTCTGACAATATTGCAGCCTCCACCATCAACAACATCTCTTAACCTTCCACTTTATGGGCACCAAAAATCCACTCTTTTTCAGGCCTTCTTGAGCTGAAATCTTATCAAGCCCTTGGACCCTCGTCCAGTACCAAATCCACTTCCCAGAAATTTCAAGCCAGATGCCCATTGTGACTTCCATCAAACCGTCGTCTATACCATTGACCAATGTTTTCACCTTCAAAATGTGATCAAAGGCCTGATTGATCGAGGTATCATCGCCCCACCATCCAATCCTAAACCAAACACTAACCATAATCCCCTCCCGAATCATGTGAATGCCATATTCCTAGAAGAAAATCCAGAATTTGACCCATCTACCCAGATCATACTAAGTAAATCACCAATCATACCCACATACTCTCCCACACCTCTCCAAACATGGCCATACTTTCTCTTACACCCTACAAGTTTTGCGGATCAGGGCCTATCATTCCTCACCAGAGCATGCTTCGCTATATGCATCCGTTCTGAAGGTAAATACATGGAACTGTCATAAGTGTTGAACCAACTCATAGAGTTTGGACTAAAATTTCTCCCCAAATGACCATCGACTGTTAGAGATTCATTATGTTATTTTTAGAAGCTCAAAAATGGGCCCGAGAGTCAGATAATTGGGTGGTACCGATCGATGAAGTCAGTCTAGATGATATGGTCTAGATCATGGTGGATTTATTTCGATAGATAGGTGATATTTACAGTATATCTGGGCTACTCGATTCTTTAAAACTACAAGGGTGTCTAATCCCTTCACTTTAACATTTCCCCGCTGAATGGGAGGACTTATATGAAGAGGCCGTTGAAGTTGTGAAATGTATCAACTTTTTATGGAAAAATAATATCATTGCCACCGGTTGGGGGGGCGAATTCGACGATTCAGACGAAGAGCAGAAACCAAAAATGGAGATCTTCTTTTAAGATGACTACCCATGGGATGAGAGTTCCCAGCACCATGTATAACTACTCCCTAAAGATACCTGAGATTTTGAAGAAAGTGATTTTGAGGATTCTTTAGATTTAGACACTGGGGCTAACACTTTGCATGGTCCACTCAGGGGATACCTCATCGGATCTATCCCGTCTGATAAAAGTTATTGATGCACCTCTCCTCAACTAGCATGTTGCACCAGTGCCACCTACTGATGTTTAACCCATCCCTGATATTTATCCCATTTCCCCCTCTTTGGTTGTTCCTCCTAACTCTGATGTAATCAAAACCTCCTTTGATGAGGTTCTCAATGTTGTTTTTCTTATCAGTAAAATAAACGAAGATTTTGAGTATCTTGTTGTGCCTTACATTAATTGTCTTGATTCTAATCAAACTCTTGATGATGATGATTTTGTAAATGAACAATTCTTAACTGATCAAAATAAGGTTAATAACAAACAACATAGCCGCGTTCAAGTTAATAAAGGTGAGACTATTGATATTAATCTCGATTCTAGTAGCCAACTGTGCGAGAATAGGATAGGGTCCACCTTTGACGAGCATGAGCGCGCACAACTCGAGGAATTACTAAAAGAATTTATGGATGTCTTCCCATGGTCCTACAATGACATGCCCTGTATCGACCCTGAGATAGCTCAACATGAGATTCCAACTCTCCCCGGATGCAAATTGATAAAAAAAAAACTGCGAAAGCTCTGCATTGAATGGTCGATCAAAGTTAAAGAATAAGTAGTCAAACAACTGAATGTGGGATTCATTCGTGTGATCGAATATCCCACATAGCTAGCCAATATCATACCCATTGTGAAGTCAAGAGGGAAGGTTCATGTCACACCCCAAACCCAATATCCATACTAATCATTTATTATTAGAATAATTAAATCATAATCTAGAGCCCATTGGAAATATAATTCATCTATCCATATTTTACTGTATAATGCGCATAATCAACATAATATTATTATTGTGCCATAACGAAATCAATATCAGAGTCATAATTTAAGCGGACATACAATACTATGATTAACTACGATAAAATTTCACGATCATCAACTCAATCCATACTAACGCAAAATATACAATGTGTGAGTAAATTAAAATCTTCAGTGTGACAATGATAAAATCCCCACATTTAAACCCCGGCTCCTTCCAACGGTGCAACTCTCAAAGTTACCGGTCATATGGTATTCTAGTTGGCAGCATAGAAACCTGAAATTGTTAAAATATAACTGTAAGCATTAAGCTTAGTGAGGTACTCCTTCCCTACAATGTAATAACAATTCTATATAGAATAAGTGGATATAAAATCCGAACAATCCTGCCCATTGGCAATAACAAATCCTGGAACATAAGTTCCAACAAATCATTGGATCTTTGTCCAATTCCAATCCTGGATCATAAGACCCAACCAATCCTGGATATTTTAATATCCAAACAAATCCTGAATACCGAAGTATTCAAACAAATCCGCTCTTAGAGCTATATTCATATTTATATATGAAACAAATCATAAGTACACTCACCTTGACAGTTTAACTGGATTTTCCTTTGCCTTTATCATGTACTTGTTCAATCAGCTCTCCTTCCCTTCCTATCATTCTCACAATATTAGTATCATCATAAGAATATTAATAGTCCAAAGAAAAACTTCAATCATAACTCAATTCATAAGCATCATATTATTCAATTCAAATCATTCATTAAAATGAAGTCCCATCTAGACTCAGGTTCTGATATCTAACATATTCAAATTACAGCCCAAACCCTTTTTAATTATTCTTGGTAATCCAATCCTTATTATATCATGTTTCCAAAACAAAAGACGGCACATCATTCCGAGTTTCCTAGAGCAAAATAAGCCTATTTCTTCACTACATAGCAAATCTGCCCTATAGGCTCTTTTATCGTTCATTCAACTTCCAGGAATTTTCATGATTTTTCTACATCATAAATTTCTATGATCTTTCACCCAACATCATTAAACACATTGAAAAATATAAGATTAAAGTTTCATAATTTTTAAGGTTCGTTTGCTATGTCAAGCAAAACACCGAACACATGGCGGGCATATTTTCACCCTTAGGGCAGATTTCTTACCCGAACTTCAAACCCTCACCAAGGACTCATTTGTTGGTATTTTCACATGATTTTCGGATATGTCATACATATATGAGTCCATGTTAATATACAATTGGAAGCAATCGATTCCAGTAACTATACAAAAATATATGGAAGTTTGAATAAACAAAGTTTCTAAACAAAGCAATCTTAGGGTTTTGTACATTCAACTTAACTTAAACTTGCATATATCCATACATATGCACCCAAACATGAAAGTTCAATAAAAATCAAGGATTTATATCATATAAATCGTAAATGAAAGAAAAAAATAGCAAGATTCATGGTTGGAATTACCTTAGGGGCTTTTTCGTAATTTTCTATGAATTTTCTTCAATTTTCTCCTCACTTTTTCTTCCTAACTTCCAACTTCTCTTTCCTTAGTCTTAAAATCTCTCATGGCTTCATTTTGGCTGAATAAAGAGGTAATTCTAAGGGTTTGAGGTCGGCCAAAGCCACCACCCTTCCCAACCAATGAGAATAAAACATTTGTTGCCATATTAAGACAAAATACTACTTAATGGATGGACTACTTTGCCCTTGTTTCGTAATTTTGGTATAACTTCTCACTCGAACCTCCGTTTCATTCACCGTTTGTTGTGTTGCAACCATAACTCACTTGTCTACAATTATGTAGTTTTCACCTCAAGTCAATTGTTATGTCATAAAGGTCAAAACTAGCCTTAAACATGGACATTCCTATCGAAACCTTCAAATTTTGTATTTGTAACTAATTCGACATTTCATGCTTTTTGGAGGTAGGATTAGACTAAACATAATAAATTAACATCACATATATTAATAACACACTAATCATATCACACAAGCTAGGCATGATTTACGTATAATTAATCATAATTATATTCGGGTTGTCACAATTCTCCCCCTGTTAAGAAATTTCGTCCTCGAAATTGACATACCTTGGTTGTCCGAATCAAACAAATAGGGATAACGCATTTTCATGCTATCCTCACTCTCCCATGTAGCTTCTTCCATGGAATGCCTTCTCCACACAACTTTCACAAGTGGGATCACCTTTGATCTTAATATTTGTTCTTTCCTATCAACGATAGCAAGCGGTTCTTCCACGTAGCTCAAATCTTCCTTCAACTCAATAGGTTGTTCCACCAATACATGTGAAGGGTCTGCTACATACTTTCTCAACATAGAAACATGGAAAACATCATGTAACCGAGATAATTCTGGTGGTAACGCTAACTTGTAGGCAACCATCCCGACTTTCTCAAGGATTTCATAAGGTCCAATGTAGCGTGGACTTAATTTCCCTTTCTTTCCAAACCTCATAACTCCTTTCCATGGAGATATCCGAAGAAACACATAATCCCCTTTCTGGAATTCCAAATCTTTTCGTCGTTTATCCGCATAACTTTTCTGTCTGCTTTGAGCTATTCTCATTCTATCTTGAATAATCTTCACTTTTTCAGTGGTGACTTCAATTAATTCTGGACCCTCTATCTTCCTTTCACCAACTTCACCCCAACATATCGGTGTACGACATCGTCTACCATACAAGGCTTCATATGGAGCCATACCAATAGTAGACTGAAAACTATTGTTATATGCAAATTCTATCAAAGGCAAATATTCATCCCAATTACCTTTGAAATCAAGCACACAAGCTCTAAGCATATCTTCCAAAATCTGTATTGTCCTTTCAGACTGCCCATCTGTCTGGGGGTGAAAAGCCGTACTAAACTTCAAGTTAGTACCCATAGCATACTGCAAGCTATCCCAAAATCTGGATGTAAAAGTAGGGTCCCTATCTGAAACAATAGATACCGGTGCTCCATGCAATCGAATAATTTCATTAACATACAATCTAGCATACCTATCAACTGTATACGTAGTCTTGACTGCTAGAAAGTGAGCGGACTTTGTCAATCTATCCACCACTACCCAAATCGAATCTGACCCCTTCTGAGATCGAGGAAGCCCAACCACAAAATCCATCGTTACATGATCCCATTTCCATTCCGGTATCGGCAATGGCTGAAGCAGACCAGTAGGTTTCTGATGCTCCACTTTCACTTGCTGACATATAAGGCACCTCGCAACAAAATCAGCTATTTCCTTCTTCATATTATTCCACCAATAATGCTCCTTTAAATCCCTATACATTTTAGTGCTACCAGGATGCATAGTATAAATGGAATTATGAGCCTCATCTAAAATTTCCTCTTTCAATCCACACACATTAGGCACACACAACCGATGCTTATACAATAAAGTGCCATCATTCACAATACAAAAATCTTCAGACTTACCATCTCGGAGATCTTGTCGTTTCTTCTCAAGGAAAGGATCTTGACTTTGCAAATCATGAATACGGGTAGCTAACAAAGGCCTCACGCTTACATGAGCAAAGAATCTGTCCCCATCTGCTAGCTGCAATTCCACTCCCATCAATCTCAACTCCATAATATGAGCAACTCTAGCACATCGAATACACGATAACCTGCCTGAAGCCTTTCTACTCAAAGCGTCTGCAACTACATTTGCCTTTCCTGGGTGGTAGTGAATTGTACAATCATAATCTTTAATTAACTCCATCCACCGCCTCTGCCTCAAATTCAACTCCTTCTGAGTAAACAAATACTTAAGGCTTTGATGGTCAGTAAAAATTTCACATACCTCACCATATAGATAATGACACCATAATTTCAAAGCAAATACAATAGCAGCAAGTTCCAAATCATGTGTAGGATAATTACGTTCATGTGTACGCAACTGCCTAGAAGCATAGGCAATAACTTTACCATGCTGCATAAAAACACAACCCAACCCCTGATGTGAAGCATCAGTATAAACAACAAAACCATCTCCACCATGCGGAATAGTAAGAACAGGTGCGGTTACCAACCTCTTTTTCAATTCATCAAAACTATTTTCGCAATCAGAATTCCATTCAAACTTAACATCTTTCCGAGTCAGTTTAGTCATTGGTAAGGCAATCGAAGAAAATCCCTTAATAAACCTTCTATAATACCCAGCTAAACCCAGAAAACTCCTCACCTCAGTCACATTATCGGGTCTCTCCCATTTCACAATAGCCTCTACCTTTTTAGGATCAACACATATACCATCTCCAGAAATAACATGGCCTAAAAATGCAACTTGTGATAGCCAAAATTCACACTTGCTAAACTTGGCATACAACTTCTTATCTTTCAACAGATTCAAAATAGTTGTGAGATGTTTTTCATGTTCAACCATATCATGGGAATAAATAAGAATATCATCAATAAAAACTATCACAAATGAATCAACAAAAGGATGCAGTACCCGGTTCATAAGATCCATAAATACAGCTGGAGCATTAGTCACCCCAAAAGGCATCACAAGAAATTCAAAATGACCATACCGAGTACGGAAAGCGGTTTTAGAAATATCACTTTCCTTCACCCTCACCTGATGATAACCCGATCGCAAGTCTATCTTTGAAAACACTTTAGCACCCTGCAACTGATCAAACAAATCATCTATACGAGGTAAAGGATACTTGTTCTTAATTGTAGCTTTATTCAGTTGCCTATAATCAATACACAAACGCATGGTACCATCTTTCTTTTTCACAAATAAAACTGGCGCACCCCATGGAGATACGCTAGGTTGTATGAACCCCCTATCAAGTAAATCTTGCAATTGAATCTTGAGATCTTTCAACTCAGCAGGTGCCATTCTATACGGTGCCATAGAAATAGGGGTTGTCCCTGGTGCTAATTCAATACTAAATTCAACTTCTCTTTCTGGAGGTAACCCTGGCAACTCACTAGGAAACACTTCAGGAAAATCCCGTACAATAGGAACATCGACTAATTGTAAAGCCCCCTTCCTAGTGTCAAGAACATATGCAATAAAACCCTCACAACCCTTACTCAATAATTTCCTCGTCTGAATAGCAGAAATGATGCAACTGGGAACAATTTTCCTTTCCCCCACAAATTTAAATTCAGGCTCACCAGGCATATTAAAAACAACTTCCTTACGGAAACAATCCATGGATGCATGATATTTGGATAGCCAATCCATTCCCAGAATTATATCAAAATCAGAAATATCCAATGGAAGTAGATCTATAACTGTATCTCTAGACCCCACAGTCAAAACACAATCATGAAAAACATATTCAGTTACAACCATATCCCCCATAGGCATATAAATACCCAACCCCACATCTAAACGAGCACACGGTATATTCAAGTATATGGCAAAAGCATAGGACACAAAAGAATGTGTGGAACCAGGATCAACCAAAACATAAGCACTTCTATCACTAACAGAAAGTGTACCTGTCACCACATCTGGCGTAATCTGAGCTTCTTTCATCGTAAAGACTCGTCCACCTGGCCTGGAACCACTAGCTTGTCCTCTACCCACACTCTTCACTGTACTGCCTGGAGATAACATTCTGCTTGCTACTTCACTATGTGCTGCTGGAGTCTGTGCCAATTGCGGACAATTCTTCTTAATATGCCCCACTTGATGACAATGGTAGCATTCCAATCCCTTAAGCTTAGGACACTCAGATTTATAATGTCCTTCCTCTTTACAAAAGAAACATGTAACACCTCCTATTGGGGCCTCACCTCTCCCTGACTTTCCGGCTGAACCAAAAGATCCTCCACCCCTGGTATCTCTACCAAACCTCCCCTGACCTCTACCACTATCTCCACCACCTCTCTGAAATTTATGAGGTTCCACCTTAACACTTCCACTCTCACCTCCCCTATACTGAGATGCGTCGAATCTACTTTTCTTAAAACTCTCTCTGCTCGCCACCCCTTGGTTCATTTGCCTTTCTGCTATCATGGCTTTGTTTACCAGAGAAGCATAATCTTCTAACTCATAAGTGGCTACTCTATTTTGAATAGGCAAAATCAGTCCATCTTGAAACTTACTACATTTATCTTCTTCCTCCTGCACATACTTAGTAGCAAATCTAGACAAAGCAGTAAATTTTGCATCATACTCCCTCACAGACATGTTCCCTTGGGTCAAATTTATAAACTCCCTCAGTTTCTCCCTCCTATAGACCTTAGGGAAATACTTAACATACAAAGCTTTAATAAATTCAGCCCAAGTAATAACATCAGTACCTTCCATCCTGGGCACCAAATGGTTGCTGGCTTCCCACCAATATTTCGCCTCTCCTTTGAGCTTAAACACAGCTAGATTCACTTTCTGGTTATCTGGAACCTTCATAACTGCAAAGATAGTTTCTAGATCCCTGACCCACATCTCAGCTTCCGTAGGTTCAACTGACCCTGAATATTCTGGAGGATTCAACTTCAAAAACTTCTCATGCATGGAATCTTTCATTTCCTTCCTTGCCTCTTTCTCAATCCTGGCCACAGTCTTGGATTCTAGATATCTAGCCTGTTGTTCTGCCATTTGTGCCATATTTCTTTCTTGTTGCTCTGCCATCCTCATCATTGCCTGCGCCATTATTTGCATCTCTGTAGGCTGCTCTTGCTCTCTAGCCCTTCCAGCAACACTTTGCTCCACTTCAGTATTCTCTGTACGAGAAGCGACTCCCTCTTCTCTAGGTTGTCCATTCCCAGGTTCCATCTGGAATTATCTGTAATACAATAAAATTCTAACAACCAATATAAACAGTTTACAGTACTAAACTATTTGTTAGTATATAAACAATTCAATAATATCAAATCAATCAATAACTGCCATCTAATCGTCACACACGACCAGAATTAATAACCTAGACGCTCTGATACCACTAATTGTCACACCCCAAACCCAATATCCATACTAATCATTTATTATTAGAATAATTAAATCATAATCTAGAGCCCATTGGAAATATAATTCATCTATCCATATTTTACTGTATAATGCGCATAATCAACATAATATTATTATTGTGCCATAACGAAATCAATATCAGAGTCATAATTTAAGCGGACATACAATACTATGATTAACTACGATAAAATTTCACGATCATCAACTCAATCCATACTAACGCAAAATATACAATGTGTGAGTAAATTAAAATCTTCAGTGTGACAATGATAAAATCCCCACATTTAAACCCCGGCTCCTTCCAACGGTGCAACTCTCAAAGTTACCGGTCATATGGTATTCTAGTTGGCAGCATAGAAACCTGAAATTGTTAAAATATAACTGTAAGCATTAAGCTTAGTGAGGTACTCCTTCCCTACAATGTAATAACAATTCTATATAGAATAAGTGGATATAAAATCCGAACAATCCTGCCCATTGGCAATAACAAATCCTGGAACATAAGTTCCAACAAATCATTGGATCTTTGTCCAATTCCAATCCTGGATCATAAGACCCAACCAATCCTGGATATTTTAATATCCAAACAAATCCTGAATACCGAAGTATTCAAACAAATCCGCTCTTAGAGCTATATTCATATTTATATATGAAACAAATCATAAGTACACTCACCTTGACAGTTTAACTGGATTTTCCTTTGCCTTTATCATGTACTTGTTCAATCAGCTCTCCTTCCCTTCCTATCATTCTCACAATATTAGTATCATCATAAGAATATTAATAGTCCAAAGAAAAACTTCAATCATAACTCAATTCATAAGCATCATATTATTCAATTCAAATCATTCATTAAAATGAAGTCCCATCTAGACTCAGGTTCTGATATCTAACATATTCAAATTACAGCCCAAACCCTTTTTAATTATTCTTGGTAATCCAATCCTTATTATATCATGTTTCCAAAACAAAAGACGGCACATCATTCCGAGTTTCCTAGAGCAAAATAAGCCTATTTCTTCACTACATAGCAAATCTGCCCTATAGGCTCTTTTATCGTTCATTCAACTTCCAGGAATTTTCATGATTTTTCTACATCATAAATTTCTATGATCTTTCACCCAACATCATTAAACACATTGAAAAATATAAGATTAAAGTTTCATAATTTTTAAGGTTCGTTTGCTATGTCAAGCAAAACACCGAACACATGGCGGGCATATTTTCACCCTTAGGGCAGATTTCTTACCCGAACTTCAAACCCTCACCAAGGACTCATTTGTTGGTATTTTCACATGATTTTCGGATATGTCATACATATATGAGTCCATGTTAATATACAATTGGAAGCAATCGATTCCAGTAACTATACAAAAATATATGGAAGTTTGAATAAACAAAGTTTCTAAACAAAGCAATCTTAGGGTTTTGTACATTCAACTTAACTTAAACTTGCATATATCCATACATATGCACCCAAACATGAAAGTTCAATAAAAATCAAGGATTTATATCATATAAATCGTAAATGAAAGAAAAAAATAGCAAGATTCATGGTTGGAATTACCTTAGGGGCTTTTTCGTAATTTTCTATGAATTTTCTTCAATTTTCTCCTCACTTTTTCTTCCTAACTTCCAACTTCTCTTTCCTTAGTCTTAAAATCTCTCATGGCTGCATTTTGGCTGAATAAAGAGGTAATTCTAAGGGTTTGAGGTCGGCCAAAGCCACCACCCTTCCCAACCAATGAGAATAAAACATTTGTTGCCATATTAAGACAAAATACTACTTAATGGATGGACTACTTTGCCCTTGTTTCGTAATTTTGGTATAACTTCTCACTCGAACCTCCGTTTCATTCACCGTTTGTTGTGTTGCAACCATAACTCACTTGTCTACAATTATGTAGTTTTCACCTCAAGTCAATTGTTATGTCATAAAGGTCAAAACTAGCCTTAAACATGGACATTCCTATCGAAACCTTCAAATTTTGTATTTGTAACTAATTCGACATTTCATGCTTTTTGGAGGTAGGATTAGACTAAACATAATAAATTAACATCACATATATTAATAACACACTAATCATATCACACAAGCTAGGCATGATTTACGTATAATTAATCATAATTATATTCGGGTTGTCACAGTTCACATGTGTCTTGACTACCAAGACTTGAACAAGGCCTCTCCAAAGGACGATTATTATCTACCCAATATCGATATGATTGTGGACAATACGGCCAGTCGGGCTCTCAAGTCATTCGTTGATGGGTTTGATGGATATAACCAGATCAAGATGCACCCCGATCACTAAGAGAAAATCACATTCATCACCACTTAGGGAAATTTTGCTACACTGCCATGCCATTTGGTATAAAAAATGCAGGGGCTACCTACCAGAAGGAGACCACAATCATTTTACATGATCTGATACACAAGGAAGTTGAGGTCTACGTAGACGACATGATTATCAAATCCAATACTAGGGAGGGTGATGCTCCCTTTTTTTGCAAGTTCTTCGAGCGACTGCGACAGTATTAGATGCGACTTAACCCATAGAAATGTGTCTTCGGCATTACCAAAGGAAAACTCTTAGGATTCATGGTTAGTGAGAAAGGGATAGAAGCAGATCCTACCAACATAAAAGCCATACTTGAGATGCCAGCACCCCGAATGGAGAAAGGAAGTCTGGGGATTCCTCAATAAATTATAGTACATTAGTTGATTCATTAGCCAGTTGACTTCCATCTTTGAACCCATCTTCAAACTCCTCCTAAAGGACTCAACCAAGGTCTGGAACGAATCTTTCCAAGAATCCTTCGACCAAATCAAGCAATACCTAACCCAACCTTCGGTACTCATGCCACCGCAACTTAGTCTTCCCGTACTCCTATACCTAACTATAACCGATACCGCAGTTGGGGATTTACTAGCCCAATACCTTAAAAAAAACTCACAAAGAGAGAGCCATCTATTATGCCACTCAAAAGTCGGTCGGGTACGAAGTTAACTATAACACATTAGAGAAAGCATGTGTGGATTTTGTATTGATAACCCAAAGGTTACGGCCCTACATACTCGCCTTTCCCATCAAACGTGTATCTCTAATGGATCCAATCAAATACTTTCTCGAGAAACTTTCCCTTTTTAGCCGAATGGCCCGTTGGATGATGCTCCTAGCTAAGTTTGATATTACCTATGTCATGCAAAAGGCCATAAAAGGAAGATCCATCTCTGACTACCTTGCTGATTACCCCATGGAAGAGACCGATGCCTGGATCTTTGAGTTCCTAGATGAGAATATCCTATGTACCTCCTAAGAAGACCTTCGATGGAAAATGTTCTTCAATGGCGCTGCCAATAGGAAAAGGGTATGGCATTGGGATACTCCTAATTTACCTGATGACTCTCACACTCCCATTCCCATTTCCATAGCAGGGAGTGCGGACCCCTGAGGGAAATTCAAACCTAATTAGAGCGTCCCCTATATTGTGAAGAAGATCCTGTATGGCGACGTCACTATGCTCACCGACCTTGATGGAGAAAAAATATCGCGTCTTGTTAACCTTGACCATTTTAAGAAATTGTACCCCTAGTCCAAAATATCGGTGCGCTACGACTCTTCTCACCTCCCTTATATTCTAACAAAAATGTATTCACCACCCTCTACTCAGAACTACGTGGTGCCTGATCCTCTAACCTTTTTTATTTTAAAAATGAATTTCATAAAATTTTACAAACCCTCAGAGGTACGTAGGCAGCTCATCCACCTTACATGAGCACAACCCCTTCTTTTTCATAAAAAGCTATTCTTTTCTTACCCCCGAGAATGATAGTTCATTCTAACATATACATTAACAAGAGGATTATGTATGCCTTAGCAATTGGTATAGATAATTCAAATGCAAAACTCATCAAGAGGCACAACTAGATGATCAAAAACTCCTTAACTTTATTATTTGAGATTTTAATACGATTACATCGGCATAGGGAGTCAAACGACTTCCGTTGTCAACCTACTCCTATCTTTCTAAAAATAAAAAAAGTCCCACTTCTCCTAAAAATAACCCTCCAATTATTCCCACATAATAACCACAGACATAACCAAACACGATGAAAAAAGATTCACAAAATTTTACCCGCAACTGCCAGAGGAACTAGCCCCATCATCACCCACATCCTGGGTTCCCCAAACTTCCCCTACCTGAATAGAGTGTCGCAGATGCTCCATAGAGTGATAAGACCGAACTAGCTTGGGGAAAACCACAACGCCTCCCTCCATACTCTCAAATATGGGAAACCACCTTTGCTCAGTCTCCACAACCAGCATCTTGGCCACTACCTTCTTCAACAACCACTTCATGTAGTACCCTGAGATGTGCCAGACTCTACCAACAGATTGGGAGGGACGGGTCAATAAATGATGATTCTCCCATAAAGAACCAAGCTACATGCGCATACGCTCTGTCAGGTTCTCCACGGGAAAGAGGTTCAGTGTCCGCAGTGGTACAATTTGTTCCCAGCCAAATTGGCGCAACAACCATGAGGGAAAG
The DNA here is from genome assembly GCA_949130495.1 of Sambucus nigra. Taxonomy (NCBI): domain Eukaryota; kingdom Viridiplantae; phylum Streptophyta; class Magnoliopsida; order Dipsacales; family Adoxaceae; genus Sambucus; species Sambucus nigra. Next base: position 88,692,011 of record OX422220.1, read on the forward strand.
TAGAAAGAGGTCGACTGAGGCCTGCTAACCGGATATATTGGTACTCCTCGAGTCCCAAAATGGGAAGCAGCTCCCCCCACTAAGGCACTGACTAGCACAAGCCTCGAGCCCCATGCTCTACGAACCAGTTCTCCCAACTTTCGATGTCCAAACCCACATTATTGAAATAGCATGAGAAGAAGTTTGATAACGCCGTCAAAGGATACTCGGGCGGGATCGCTATACGGAACCTCTCTTACGGCCACATAAACATCATTACAGGGATACCCCTCAGATAGTCGAAATGACTTTCCACCTAGTATATAAAACATTCAAAGTCTCTGCCAGTATCATCGCCGCGGGATTGTGACGATACCACATCTAAGAAACAATAGCTGCAAGTTGGGAATCCACTAGTATTTTCCCAGTTACCAACTGTAGTTTTGAAACCAGGCCCAGAATGACGGCCCCAGTGTGATCAGCATCATCGACATCCCGCAAATGCACAAAATGCAGCACCCCAGAAAGATAAATCATTCCTCCTGTGACCAATGACCTAGCTGCCGAGGTGAAATATGGAGAAATCCTGCCAACATCTCCTTAGGGGATCGAGAAAACTCGGCCATATCCACTGCAACGATGGGATTTATCCCCAACATGGTAGAAAAATCTTCTTAAGTCAGACAGATTTCTTCCAACTCGAAGTGAAAGATATGGTCTTCGGGGTTCCAAAACTCCATGATTGCTATCATCATATTCCACTATATGGGTCGGTTCCTCCATAAAGAGACTCGCTGCATGTTGAAGTCATCATAGTCAACGTTGTAGGAACACATTGCTTCCAAGGCTTCGAGGTAGTTCGTAAACTCAACACTACCATGGAGATCCATATCACAAAAGAAGAAGAAAGAGAGCAAAAAAGGATGTAAAGGAAAAAGTATGTGGGGGTGTGAAGAAAATATCCATCCACACTCCTATTTATACTTGAAAACTCTCGAGCAAAGATAAGAAACCCTGCAGAAATCAGAGGAAAACCTACCCCACCAAGTACCAAGCAATTGAAGAAAGTGCAATCAAAGCCTTAGGTTGATTGGGCTGGGCCGATATGCCGATAAGTAGGAAAAGGATCATGACGATTGACAACCCCCTATTTTGGGACAATTCCTTTTTTCCACTTTTGTCAAAATAAAAAAAAATCAATAAAAATAATTTTTATCTTAAGGGAATTCTGAATTTCCTTATCCTTATATGTTTACTTATCCTATTTAAAATAACATCCTATCAAATCATTTTTAATTCTTTTTACGGTCTCCACAACAGAGTAAAAAGAGCATGCACATTAATCACTAAAAACAAAAAAAACTTCATTTTATTTGCATAGATATTTACTGTGTTACATCAGTGTTGCAGGAAAAAATAAGAAATACAACGAGACGCAACCTGAACCCAATTATCTCTCTCTCTCTCTCTCTCTCTCTCTCTCTCTCTCTCTCTCTTATCTCTATCTAAGAGTCTCCTTCCTTATAGCGCTCCCTCTTCCCTCTGCGGTGAGACGATGAGCCACCACTCCTAGAGCCCGACCCTTTCTCAGACAAGGCAGGTGGAACCAGATCAGAAGGAACTGGAATCGCATCATTAATACGAGTACTCGTTGAAGATATCCAATCCCTAATATCTCTCGGCCAAGTGGTGGAGACCCGAATGTGCTACAAAATAAAACAGAAAGAGCAAATCAATTAGTCTGAGGTAAATGAAGAAATCAGGAAATCAAAAGACAAAGAGATAAAAAGTATACCTTAGGTCGAAGAACCTCCTCTATTAAGCCCAACTCCTCCGGGTCCATCGCATTAGGAAGGTGAAACATATGCACCTACCCTCCATATGCTAGCCAAATGTTGTAACCAGACGAGAACAGTCGTACAAAGGGAGCCTCCAAAGTAGTTGTCATCGTTGATGTCGTCGCACCAGCTGCACTGTGGGAGGAACCCACATGCCGACTCGAGCCTGCGCGAGGAAGAGGCATCACATCATATATGCTGGGTGGGATCAACCAGCATGACACAAAGACCATATAAGCATACATCACCACCATGTCGATATATGACGAGTAAGGCTCACCCATCAATGCCGCCACCCGCGCATCATTCGACATCTCCCACACTCGCCTCATGAACACTGGGGGCTTCATCGGTGGCACCGAAACCTTATATTCAATAATATACCGGACTAATCTCTCCCCGAGGTACCAAGAATATCCAAACTCATGCGCCAACAGCTACCGCATCTGCGCATGTCCCCCAGTCTCCCCCGTATGCTGGATAGTCGTCCCCCATGGATAAAAGGTCGCCTGCTAATTAAAAATCAAGAGCAAAAAAGATCAATACCAACAAAAGGTCATCAAGGGAAAGACATTCTCAAGAAAAAAAGGGGGACTTACTCGCTCACTTATCAGGCCATTCAAAACCTGACGCACCGTCTCGAGAGAGAGGGATTTCTTCGATTATCGATTGGACTTCCACCACCGGTACATCTAGTAGAAGTCCCCAATAGACTCGTCCTTCAAAGATATCAATTGGGTGTTAAACCCAATCACTCATAAAAACATGTCTGTAAAGGACAAAGGGTCAACATTTATAAAATCATGAATAAAATGCATGAAGGAAAATGCGAATGTATAAAGGAAAATGCAAAAAATAAAGAATACCTCAAGAAGATACGTGGCTCCAATAAAAGTTTCTCGAAAGCACCGACTGAATGCATCAAGAGAATAATAAAGGGTCGCCAAGGTAAGGCTCCCCCAGTCATAACGACAGATGAATGAAAACACCCTCAAGAATGGGAAAAACCACAAGTGCATGACATAACCACTCATCGCCACCAGAAAACCTCCCAGCACCAGCAAAATAAATAGACAAGCCATCTGACGCACCTGTTGCCCATCGTTCTCATTAATCCTCCTCCTTAGAAATAACTCTCTCAAAAGGGACAAATGAAGAGAGTCCCCAGAAACCTTCCTCTCCACATCACCCAACGCTGTCGTCACCGCCTCCAACGTTTCCCTTAGTGTCCTATCTTCCTCAATATGTGTATCATCACAATCTAGCCCCAACAGCTACTACAAGTCTATAGGAGTCACTGTCATCTCCATAAAGCCATAATGAAAGGTGTGGGTGGTGTCCTACCACCTCTCCCCAAGAGCACAAAGAATAGTTGTAGAACAGGGCATCTCATCTAGAGCAGATGCCAGTATCCTAAAATTGACTGATGACACCATCCAACGCACCATAGATGGAATGTTCTCCTAAACATACTAATCGCCGTCATCCCTCGGGCACGCATAGTCGACATAGAAACATCAGACTGTAAAAAGTCAAAAGAAAAAGAAAAACCTTCGTCAAGTTCAAGAAATAAATAAATCTCGCCAACGAAAAAGGGAAGAGAATACCAAAAGTCATAAACATTTACATAGACTCTAGGGTTCATCACCCTAGAAGAGAGATGACGTGAAGGAACGTATAAGAGAGTCCGATCATCCACCAGTAGCTCGAATGAGTCAAAAGAATTTTAGCTACCCAAAGCAAGGGGCACCCTAGCCCTCCATTCCAATCCTGCCCAATCGTCAGCATTAAGCCACACCGTGTGTGTTGTGATACTTGAGAACTCAACCATCTCTTGACCTTGGTATGTTGGAACGATATGCAGAAAGTAATTTCAGAAGAAGGCAAGTCGAAAAGCTATGAAAAATGAGGAGAACCCGCCCCCTCTTTATAGGGGACTAAGGGGCATATCGATCGACATCTTCCTGCCATCCACCGATCGAAACTACCCCTCCACCTAATCGAGGTACCCCAAAATACTGTGCCACTGCCGTTTGGCACCCTTCTCTCTATGCCAATCGGCCCCACTGTGAAATTTCGTGCAAAAAGTCAAATAAAATGCCAGAAAATTTTGAAAATCTGCAAAAAATTGCCAAATGGATTTGAGAACCTTGCCCACTAAGAAAAACATTTTTACTACACTCATTTCCCCAACAGAACCCTTATCTCCCCCAGAGGAATGCCTGAAATTAATTTCACGTCTCCCCAGCAACGTCTTCAAATGACACCACAAAATTCAAAAATTCCCTAGTTGAGAAACGTCCGACCCTCGGATCATTCCCTCTTCCCCAACGGAACCTAAAATCAAATGTTTCCCCAAATCCCTAGTAGAAATACACTATTCATATCCCCCAGTGGAGTCTCCAAATTTCCCCAAGAAAACTTAAGCCCTCAGAATTGTCTTTGACCCACAGAATTGGTCACCCCTACTTAAGCCCGCAGGATTAGGCGTTTTTGTCTTAAGCCCGCAGAATTGGCTTCGACTCGCAGAATTGATCGCTTCTATCTGAAGCCCGTAAAATTGGCTTTGACCCACAAAATTGGTCACCCCTACTTAGGCCCATAGAATTGGTTGCTTCTATCTTAAGCTTGCAGAATTGGCTTCGACCTGTAGAATTGGTCTCTTCTATCTTAAGCCTGCAAAATTGTCTTTGACCCATAGAATTAATCACCCCTACTTAAGCCCGCAGAATTTGTCACCCCTACTTAAGCCTGCAGAATTGACTTTGACCCGTAGAATTGGTCATTCCTACTTAAGCCCATAGAATTGGCTTGGTCACCCCTACATAAACCTGCAGAATCGGTCGCTTCTGTCTTAAGCCCGCAGAATTGGCTTTGACTTGTAGAATTGGTCACCCCTACTTAGGCCTGCAGAATTGGTTGCTTCTGTCTTAAAGCTATAGAAATGGCTTCAACTCGTAGAATTGGTCGCTTTTATCTTAAGCCCGCAAAATTGGTCGCTTCTATCTTAAGCCCCCAGAATAGGCTTTGAACCACTGAATTGGTTACCCCACTTAAGCCCTCAGAATCGTCTTCGACCCACTGAATTGGTCACTTTTACTTAAGCCCGCAGATTTCGCTTCCACCCGCAGAATTGGTCGCTTTTACTTAAGCCCGTAGAATTGGTCGCTTTTACTTAAGCCCTCAAAATTGGCTTTGACCCGCAGAATTGGTCACCCCTATCTCAAGTCTGCAGAATTGGCGTTGACCCGTAAAATTGGTCTCCATATCGGTCACTTCCTACCTTTGGACTCAGTTATCACTTCCTCTTAGGTCCTCAGAATTGGCCATCGCCAGCATCCCTTTGGGTCCACAGAATCGACCTCGACCCTCTAAACTGGTCATCCTTGTTCCTTAGGTCCACATAATCGACCTCTATCATGTGGTGTATATTCAGTGACTTTCGCTTGTTCCAAGCTCACCCATCGAAGGGATATGTAGACACCAAATTCTAGGATCCCCTAAGTCTCTCCTTATCTCCCTAGCACCTACCCATTTCACTATGATCCCTAAGTTCCACTTTGAGTACCGATCTAGAGGCCATCGGGCACTCTCGTGCCCTATTTGACTCCCGTTAACTCTATTGCAGAGCAAAAACACTTCAAATTTTTTAAGGGCACTGAAACCCCTTTCCAACGGTCTACCCCATGCATGAAATGGCAGAATCGTTCGGACGAACGATCAGTTTTCCCCCAAAAATTGATTCAGAGGCCACTGGGCACTCCGATGATCTGTTTGACCAAGGTCAACTAGTAATACCCCGTATTTTAATGGCTTTTAATTATGATGTTAATGAAATGGAATTGTTTTTAATTTGGGATATTTAATTGGAAAATTAATTAATTAGGAAAATTAATTCGGATTTAAATACTAGTATTTGATTATTATTATGTTGTTGAATATTACTGTATGAGTATGGTAATATGTGATCATTGAATTTATTAAAATTATCGTGAGTTGAAAATATGACAGTTTCGGTAATTTAGTTGGAACGCGCGTGTTAGCCGTGTCAGGACCCAATTTAATGGATTTAAAAGTATTTTATTTTTAGGTCATCTGTATGAGCTTTTTGAGTGCGCCAACGTGTCCGGAAGGTTCAAGATAGTCAGAAAACACTAGTCGGGGGTTAGTTTGGGTCCTTGGGCATTTTTAGGCCAAACCGGCAACCCGGAAGGGTAGTTTGGTCATTTTAAAAATTAAGGAATTAAGACCCACGAATTTTAATGTTTATTTATTTATTATTGGAAAGGCCATTAGGGCCATTATCATCCAAAAACAAAGAGTGGGCTACATGAGTTAGAGGGGAAGTTGCAGGAGGTTTCCAAAACCTAGCCACCAACCACCACCACCATATCTTGACGGAATTGTGACCGGAGAAAGGAAGAGAACCAACCCTTAACATCATCAACAGATCAGAAGCTGCATTTTACAGGCAAGTGATTTATCATGTAAAGATTCAAAGCATATATTTTACATGTTATTATAGAATTGAAGATTTATCACGAATAATAAAAATTGAATGGATTTGAAGGGTTTAAATCATAATCTTGGTAGGTCTTGCATGTAGTTTAATGTTGGAGATGATAACAGGCACGGAATTATGATTTATGGGTAGAGAATTATGAAATCTCAATGAATTATGTGATGTTCTTGAAGAAATAGGAAAACTAGTGTTTTTATATGAAAATGGGGTATTTTGATCCAAGAAATTGATGTTCTATGTTGATTTGATGAATCTAAAACATGGGGAATGATGCAAACATGTTAGTATGATAATTAGTGTACTTAGTTGTGAGTTTTGGACGTTATCATGAAGAATTTGAGGTGTAAAAAGAGTAGAGCCCGTAACTATTAAGAAATTCTGGGTTGATATCTACTTGATTAATCGATCGACTCAAGAATGTTGATCGATCGAACCATCGATCGATCGATCCCTTTTCTTCGATCGATCGACCCCTTCTGATTTTTGACAATTGTTTCTATTTAAGGTTTAATGATTATTCCAAAGCCGATGTTGATTATTAGGGTGATTAATATAATATTATGGGACTTAGATAAGTCAGTAAGGTCTTAGTTATTATCGGAGAATGTTATAACTTAGAAAGCGTTCGAATTTATGATGATTTTAGGTTAAGGATAGGAACGGAATGACTTTAAGTGCTGAGATAACATTAGAAATTAATAAGAAATCTAATAACCTTTTGAGATAGGTTTAAGTACTCAAATTGATACAACGAGAGAGTTATCAAGCTTGAATTATATTACGTATTATGTTCGGGGTAAACTTACTACGTACGAGACATTACTAGATGGAATGTGTGAATACTTATATGGCAATATGATTACTTAGGTTATGTGAATGCCTAGTGTATGGATTTCTTATGTGTATGACATAACTACCATACTTGCTATCACGGGAGGTTAGTTTTATTTTGGAAAAGGACCCTCTTATCCTTATGTGCCTATAGGGGGGGGGGGGGATTTAGACTGGTACCTTAAGGACATAGAACTGTGAATGACTTATCTGTGAGTTGATAAGTCAGTTGACCATGGGAGCATAGGTATGTGCGTGACCCATGGGTATGTGAACTATGTTCGCCTCCAATATGTGTGATTTGTATTTAGACGGTTCCTGAGTGATTAGGAACACGTGATCCTTACGTACGTGATGTACATGGATTTGATAGCAGAGTATGCGTGCACCGCAGCTTAGCCTAGGGGTGCCATATATGTATTTATGTACTGAGGGTGATATACTTATGTACTTGTGACTAGTTCATTGTTGCTTAGTAGATGTGAATAACTAAGATATATGAATGGGTTAAGAAGGAGAATTTAATTAACACTTGAGATAAGTAATTTAATGAATGTGAACGTGGACTATAAATATGGCTTATTTGGGGGATACGTGTAGATACTCTATGTTAGAATGCGAAGGCAGTAGTGATACAAACCAGTTAGATAGTGGCATAACTAGGATGGGTTAAAGGCATACGTTAGCTGTGCAAAGTAGTTGAGAGGTAAGAAACTCATGTGAGGGTACGCAACTAACGTGTTTATAATATGTGTTGTTTAATTGTAATTTAAAAACTTGATAAAATTTTAAACTGTTTTCACATCGGGCAAATATTTTAGGTGCCCATCCACAGGGACGCCAAGCATAGGAGTTCCATTCTGATGACGTGATGTAGCTGCTGTGGAAGTTACATGATCTTGGTAGTAGAAGCTTTGATTTTATCCTTGATTCCTTCAGAGTCATTTGTATCAGTAAGGGCATGTCGCCCATTCTTATTTAGAGGTTGTAATTACAGACTTCCACAATTTCAGTTATTGGTTTATTTATTCAGACTCTTGTATTGGGACTTTATTTACTCTAGCATTATTATTATTGGAGTGTTTACTCCAGACTCAATTGATTTCATTTCGTTGCTTATTCTTATGAGATTGTTTATGCGATTGATGGTTAATGATTTAATTCTCGATTATTTGTTAACTTAATTAATAAAATTTGACATCTCTCTCTTTAAATATAAGGTGGCTAGTCATTAATTAAATGTTTTTCGACAGGGATGATAAGACTGAACCAACTTGATATTCTATTTTAATTTAATAAAGGAGTAGCTACCCGATATTTAATTAGATGGGGTGTTACACAACCCTTCGACTCAAATGAGACTAAAGTTCCGCCCCGTGTGCGATTTTGACCTATGGTACGGACGAACAATCCGTTTTACTCTGAGAGGTCACTGAGTTCTTCTAAAACCCAGTTGACCAAGGTCAACATTCCAAAACAAGAAAAATTCTTTGAAATGTCGAAGTACATCTCCTAACCTTTCCAACGGTCAGCCCCGTGCGCGATTCTGACTTACCATACAGATGAACAATCTATTTCCGCTCGTCGATCTCCCGTCCAAAGGATCGACTTGTGCTTTCAAGCCATATTTGACCCAAAGTCAACTCCCACACCCGGGAGAGACACAAAGGACACTTGAAGGTCTCTGAAGTAAATTTCTAATGGTATGCCCCGTGTGCGATTCAGATAAATGGATTACGTTCTACGACCATTTCTCCAGAAAGATCTACACGAGACTGCCAATTGGCAGGTCCAGATCTCTTCCTATCGATAGTGTGCCTAGGGTCACCTGCCGATAGGCGGGATAAGGGCTATGCTGATCGAAAACCCCCTGAACTTATAAAAGGAGGGAATGACCTCACTATTAGGGATACTAACACTAGAGATCCATCAGCATCACTGATCTCAGTAACATTCTCTCAAAATCCGTGAAGTTCCCCATGTGAAGTTCCATTCAAGCTTACATTCCCATCCTTTTCATACCCAATTTGGAAAAATCATATTCTCTCTCATCCAACACTCATCTCACATTCAAATGAATTCTTCTAAGATCAAAGATCAAACTTCAAAGAAGGTCCAATTCCTTCCTCTCTTTTTAAATTCCTTTTTTTTTTGCATAAATTTCATTAGATTCATAATCTAGTTCCTACTTTAGTTCATACATATTAATATCTATATTTTTATTAGTATATTGAACCTACTTTATTTTCTATAAAGGCCCCAAAAACAAACAAAAAGAGGGTTATTCCCATAAATTCCGAACGAAATTGTCCACCACACTTTTTCAAAACAAAAAAAAAACAAAAACACATTTTTTAAACACACACCCCTATAGTAAAATTTCGCTCGGATTTATGGGATAAAACCCACCCCATGCTGTATTCGAACTATGTGGACTTTGATGCATTTATAGGCTACGTAGGCATTTCTGATTAAAACCCTAGACTCGAGTCTAATTTTCCAATTTTCTCAACTTCACAAATTCCCCAATTTTTTTAAAACCTCCCATTTCCATATTAATCATATGATTGTATTACATAGTATGCTTGTTTGTTTTTCATCCAACATGTATTATCATTTCATAATAACGATTAATATCTCGATAAACGCATAAATCGTATTTTTTAGATATATTATTTTGGGAACATTCCTATGGATGACCTCACTCTACCTTTCCCATGGTATGAGTTGAACGATTTCGATCTCCATTATATATACCCACGGACACACTTCACGGAGAAATAAAGGAAAACAATAACAGTAGCCCATGAGATATCGAAAGGGAGAGATAGGTTCCTAACACCTTCCCATTCCGATACATAGCCCCCGAACCTTCGATCTATTGATTTTGGGTGCATCAGTTTGTCCTTGAAGCCTCTCTCTCGATGTGGCAATATGTTCTTTTGCCCGTTTTGTGCAAAATTAGTTGATGACTCTATCCATTTACATTTACCCCACAACGACGACGGACGAAGCACCCCAAAAAGGGTATGAGGCCGCTATCCTTCGAGGGATCCTCCACCCCCTCCCCCTCGAAAGATTAACCCGGGATGGACACATCATGATTATAAAACATTCCCTCACGTGATCATGAAGATCTTGTTATATCGGTTCGCCCACGTGGGATGTTGACTCATTAAACCCACGTGCGTTCTCCCAGATGTCAACCAAGCCCAGCCAAGTAGCCAAGTCAGTCTTTTGAAGTAACGACATCAGTGTGCTGAATTGGGTTTGTCTATTAGCCTCTGCCCCATGCTCATGAACGAGGCCGAGGAGGTATGGAAGATAGTTGAGATCGTTGATGTTGTCATATGTCTTAGTGGTGGCTGAAGAGGAGGCCACTTGTGGTTAGACTAAGTCGTCCTATGTTATTTTCCTTGATGATCTGCCAAGGTCGGCCTTGGTCGAGTTGAGACCTTCTAGGGATGAGACCACACTTGTTTACATTAATAAAAGGTTTCCCATCTCTCTAAATTGTCTCAGTTTCTTTTATTTTACAATACTTTTTTAGCACGAATTCCATCGCCCCGCACGACTAAAGATTAATAAAGCAATGAGGTTGAGGATGTTTCTTGCATAGAGGTTTCATAAATTTTTTCTAGACTTTAAAAGGTACACAATTAAGTTTTCAAAAAAAAGGGTATACAGCCATTTCCATTGTGCGTGATAAAAGGCACCAATATGTTTTGATATCACCCACTAGTTCACTCTTAAAGGAACATATACTTTTTTCTACTTACTTTGATCATGTAATGAATACTTTTATAGTCCAATTAATATATATATATATATATATATATATATATATATATATATATATATATATATATATATATATATATATTATGGGTACCCGAATTTACCATTATGGCCCCAGACGAGTAGCCTAATAAGAACGACCAATAATCTGGACCCCTCGCCTTAACTAAATATAATTGCGACTTAGTCTCCTCCCATGTTCTCGTATAGAGATATTCCAGGAGAAGATGGTAAACGTGGGGGAGTCCAACACCCCCACTCCCCGAGGACAGATATGTATATAATAAACCCTAAGTCTAGGGCAAAGGACACGCACTGTAATCTCTGTAAACGTTCCCCGGAGTATATAGAAATAATTCCGACTGCACCACCGTGGACGTAGGAATTCTTGCTGAACCACATAAATATTGTGATGTGTGATTGGTATTTTATCTTCTTTATTTTCCTTGGTGATTGCGCTTCTCTTACTTATTTGTGTTGAATATAATTGTCACCACAATTGGCGCCGTCTGTGGGAACGTTTGTCTTCCCTGAGAAATCACACACCAACAAAGAAGTTCGAAATGTCTAATCACAGCAGTAACGCTCCTCAAGCAGGAGATATCCAAGAGCAAACTGTTCCTCGCAGGATCAGATCTGAAGTTTGGCTTTCAGATCAGAGGGCTAGCCCAGAGAGGCCAGCCTCTGAGGAAAGCCAAGGACCTGTGAGGTCCACACAAATCTCCAGGCTGATCGATGCCTATGAGGCAAGGCTCCAAGAGAAAAGGGAGTCCTGTCACAAGCAGGAGGCTGAGAATTCTCGCCTCAAAAGGAAATTCGAAAGGATGGAGAGAGATCTCCATCGTGGCACTAGGCGACATCCGCACCGCACTCCTAGCCCTCAGACGAGCAAGTCTCGCAGCCGAGGAAGGAGCCCTAGGCGTGGATCCCAAAAGAGTGAAAGGCACGAGTCAAGCAGCGCTTACTCGAGAACCAGAAACCGGCTCACCGTAACAGGAGCCCAGCTCGCAGTAATGAGAACATACAAAATTTGGTCCGAAAGGAGATGGACCAACACCCAGCACATCGCGACACAAGATTGACCATGGAACTTGTAGACGATCTCTCAATACTTAGATGAAATCCCCTTTATTAAGGGAAATAGAAGAAGAGGAAGCCCCCAAGAAATTCTCTATTCCAAGATTCAAGATTTACGATGGGAAAGCAGCAAGCCATGACCCTCTGAAACCACCGGGATGCACTGATGTGCCGGATTTTCCCTCAAGCCTGCATGATGTGGCACGAAAATGGTTCAAAAGGCTCCTTTACAGGTCTATCAGGAGCTTTGAGTCCCTGGCCGAGCTCTTCACTGCCCGCTTTATTACTAGTAGCGCTAACAATGAAAAAGGCACCTCGAGAGACCCTCCGAGACTATACAAAGAGGTACTGGGAGTTATTCAACGAGGTCGAGGACTGCTCGGAGCAGGTAGAAGTGGCCTCCTTCAAAATTGGGCTACCTAGCTCTTCCTTTCTGTACCAATCCCTGACAAAGAAAGAGGCAACGACCATCGACAACCTAATGGCTCGCATCGAGAAATACGCTAAGGTGGAGGACGTGACCCGCCTCAGCACAGGGGAGAACAGTCGAACTAAGCTCGCTACCAAAAGCAACGACAAAGCTGAGAACTAGAAGAAAGGAGGAAAGAATGGGAGAAAGAATGGCTCCAAGAACGGAGGCAAGAATGATGTGCCAAAAGCATTTCAGGCAGTCAAAAATGTCTTCAGATAACCAATTTACAAGATTCTCGTGAAGATCAAAGACAAGCCATTTATTAAGTGGCCGAAAAAGATGGGAGAAGATCGCTCAAAGAGAAACAACGCACTGAGATGCGCTTTTCATAAAGAAGGAGGACATAAGACTGAGCATTGCAAAACAATTAAGTCCCACCTCGAAGAACTGGCCCAGTCTGGGCATCTGAACGAATTTGTGGAGAAGAGAGTAGAGAAAGTTACTGCCAGTGGAGAAGCAAGACCTGACAACGTACTCGAAGACGATACTGGCCATGAATTCGCAGTAATTCATGAGGCATCTGATATGAAGCAGATTCAGGGGAATTCAGCTCGGATGGAGGTAAAAAAGCTTGCAGCAGTAATGCAAGCTTTTCAGATCGATCTAGTAAAGACCCAATCAGGAAAGCGTCGACGAGCAGATGAAGTCGAATATATCAAGCATATCGTGTTTACAAATGAAGATCTGGTGGGAGTAAGAACCCCACACCATGATGCCTTAATCATTATGCTTAGGATTGCCAACTATGACATCGAGAAGTTGCTCGTCGACCAAGGAAGCTCATCCGAGGTAATGTATCTCGATCTGTTCAGAAAACTGAAGTTGAGCGTCGCCAACCTGAAGGAGGCCACTGTCCCTCTGGTTAGCTTCACTGGAAAAGTGACTATCCCACTGGGAAAGATTATGCTATCGGTAAGGGCAGGAAGTATCTCCAAGATGATTGAGTTTCTGGTAGTCGACATTGACTCGTCGTACCAAGCCATCCTCGGGAGAGGATGGCTACATGAGATGAAGGCAGTCCCCTCGACCTACCAACGGAAACATAAGTATGTGATCGAGCGAGGAGTAATAAAGATTCATGGCGATCAAACGATGGCAAGAAGGTGCTTCATAGCAGCCATCCGCCCTAGACCAGAGAAGAAGGTCGAGAAGCCCAATGAGCAGGTCGAGGAACATGAAGGTTTGATACCTTCAAAATAGTAGTTAAGGTATGGAACACCCGGAGTGGAGGAGACCAGGCTCCTCCCTTCTGAGTTGGTCATGGAAAACCTGGTGGAAGTTATAGCTGGTGGTAGCAAAAAGGACAGGGTATTTTTTATTGGAGCTTCTCTCACAGATCAAGAAAAAAAGTAATTGATGATTTTATTGAGAAGCAACATAGACCTTTTCGCATGGGAACCATACGATCTGCCTAGAATTGATCCCAATGTGGTTTTTCATCGGTTGCATGTCGACCCCACTTTCAAACCTATCACCCAAAAGGCATGGAGGTCTACGCCCGAGAAGGAAAAAGTCATAGAGAAAGAAGTAGAAAAATTACTGGATACAGGATCCATACGGGAGGTCCAATTCCCCAAATGGTTATCCAACCCAGTAGTAGTTCCAAAGAATAACGAGAAATGGAGAGTCTGCATCGACTTCACTGACCTTAACAGGGCTTGCCCTAAGGACAATTTTCCGCTCCCAAAAATTGACCAATTGGTGGACGCCACAGCAACTTACAAAAGAATGAGTTTTCTGGATGCATATTCGGGGTATCATCAGATCCCTATGTATGCACCGAACCAGGACAAGACAACATTCATCACCACCGTCAGATTATTCTGTTATAAGTCATGCCCTTCGGGCTTAAAAACGCAGGGGCAACCTACCAGCGACTGGTCACTAAGATGTTCAAAGACCAAATGGGAGACACCATGGAGGTCTACATCGATGATATGCTCGTCAAGAGCAGAAATAAAGAAGACCACCTCTCAGACCTATCAAGAACCTTCGAGATCCTAAAAAAATATCGAATAAAGCTCAATGCGAGCAAGTGTTCTTTCAGTGTCCAGTCAGGAAAATTTTCGGGTACTTGGTCTGTAAGAGAGTCATCGAGGCTAACCCGGACCAGATCGACGCAATCAACAGAGTACAGCCCCCTCGCACAATACGATATGTACAGAAGCTCATCGGCATGCTCGCCGCCTTAAATGGTTTCATCTCGAAGTCCCATGAGAAATGCAAACCATTCTTCCAGCCCTTGAAGGGAAATAAGACAGTAGAATGGAATCAAGATTGCTCGCAAGCATTGAACGAGCTCAAGGACTACCTTAGCTCACCACCCCTGCTCGTCATACCTCAAGAAAGAGATTCCTTGTACTTATAACTCGTTGTTTCTAACCACGACGTGAGTTTTACGCTGGTATGCGAGAAAGCAGGAATTCAGCACCCCATTTATTACGCGATCAAGACTCTATTAGAGGCTGAACAGCGGTACTTACCACTAGATAAGCTCACTTTTGCACTTGCAGTAGTTTCAAGGAAGTTGAAGCACTATTTTTAAGCTCACACCATCATTGTTCTTACATTGCACCCCCTTAAAGCAATCCTGAGGAAAGCGGATATGTCAGGCAGACTAACTAAATAGTCAGTCGAGCTCGGACGATTTGACATCCAATTTCAACCAAAAAATGCAATCAAGGGATAAGTCCTTACTGATTTCATCGCTGAATTCACAGGAGAGCATCCTCTAGACCAACTTTAACCCATGAAGCAAGGAGAAAACCACACAATAGAAGGAGTTTGGAAGTTATTTGTTGATGGAGCCTCCAATTCAAAGGGGGCAGGAGTGGGCATTGTGCTTGTTACTCCAGAAGGTACAACCTTCGAATAGGGGATCAGGCTTGGATTTGAAGCCTCCAATAATGAGGCAGAATATGAAGCTTTGATAGCCGGTCTACAGAAAGCACACACTTTGGGAGCGAAGCAGTTACAGGTGTTCGACGACTCATAATTAGTCTCTAATTAGATAAGCGGGGAGTACAACGTAAGAGATGAAAGAATGGCAGCCTATCTCGCCTTATCTAAGAGGCTAATGGCTAGATTCGAAGAAGTCAATGTCTAGCAATTTCCGAGAGGACAGAATAGCCATGCTGACGCCCTGGCAGACCTGAGTTCGGCAATCAGTTTCGACTTGAAAATAACGATCCCCATCGACTTCCTCGCTCACCCGAGCATCAACCAAAGTAATAAGCTGCCAAGCGGGGAACATATTCTCCAGATTGAGTTAGCACCCAATTGGATGGATCCTTTAAGGGACTACTTGAGGGATGGTTCACTTCCAAGAAATAGGAAGACCGCTCATCAGATAAGAGTCAAAGTTGCTCGCTTTCACTTATCTCCTAAGGGCAATCTGTATAAGAGATCGTTCTCCGCCCCTTACCTATATTGTGTTCACCCGAGGGTTGTCGAAATGATTCTACATAAGCTCTACGAAGGAATCTGTGGGAGCCATATTGGAGGAAGATCATTAGCTTTTCGAGCTATGAAGGAAGGCTACTGGTGGCCATATATGCAAAAAGATTCAGTAGTGTACGCTCGTAAGTGCAAGAAATGCCAACTACACGCCCTTATGGTTCACCAACATGCTAGCGACTTAAGATCACACACCAGCCCCTGGCCCTTCGCCCAATAGGGAATGGACATCGTAGGACCACTTTCTATCGTCGCTGGCAATCGTAAGTATCTGGTTGTCACAATGGATTACTTCACCAAATGGATCGAGGCAGAGCCACTGGCAGACATCCGAGATGCCGATATGACGAGATTCATATGGAAAAACATAATTACCCATTTTGGAATCTCGAGAACCATCATCACTGACAATGGAACACAGTTCGAAAGTGTCCCTTTCCAAAGCTTCTGCGATGAACACGTGATCAGGCACTATTTTAGCTCAATGGCGTATCCTCAGAGCAACGGTCAAACCTAAGCTTCTAACAAAATAGTGATTGATGGGTTAAAGAAATGATTAGAGCGAGCCAAAGGCACATGGGTAGATAAACTGTCACATATTCTGTGGGCCAACCACACTACCCCACGTCGGGTAACGAGGGAAACCCCATTCTCACTAATATATGGAATACAAGCGGTCATCCCATTAGAAGAAGGCCTACCAACTATGAGGTCCACCCTTATTGACTAGGGCCAGAATGATGCAGCATTGCTCGCTGAACTCGACCTAGGCAACCAATGCAGAGAACTTTCCCTAGTGAAATTAGTGAGCTACCAGCAACAGCTCGCAAAACACTATAACAAGAAGGTCAATCCAAGGGCATTCCAAGTTGGTGACTATGTCCTAAGGAAAGTCCTTGGCAGCGCAGTAAAACCATCATATGGCAAGTTAGGGCCAAACTGGGAAGGACTATTTAAGATTACAAGAGATGACCTACAAGGAGCTATCACTTAGAAACACTGGAGGGCAGAGAGATACCCCGAGCATGGAATGCAGCAAATCTTAAGAAATTCTATTTCTAGTTTTTTCTTTTTCTTTTTTACCAGATTTTGGCAACTCATTTACTTATGATTAATAAAAGTTGTTTGGCAGTTGCATTCTATGAGGCGTTGGTTAACTAATATATGAAATTTATAACTTGCACACTACTCAGCACGCTATATCAGGGAAGACACCATCCTCAATTTTTCGTCATGAAATACGAATAACCTCTTAGCATTACCTCTGGCAATATATGAAGCCCTACAGGAGATCCTTAGGAAATTCAGCCAAGTCAAATTGGTCGCCAAACAATGTTTTATTAGCAATACCCTGATCGGATAGAACATCCAACACCAGGTGTGTCCTCGCCAATTGCCACACTTAGACCTAAGGGAGTGTGACGATATGACCTAAAAGGTAAAGTAAGGCAGAATGGTATCCCATAAGCATACTGGACTGGAGGGACACTTACTCGACAATGAAAACTTACCAATCTAGTCGTCTAAGAGAGGCCCAAGATTATTAATCAAGAATGAATGATGCAAGAAATATAGAACACTTGTTTAGTCGACAAGTTTGCCCAAAACATAAATTTTATATTACTTCTTCACAACAGAAATAAACAACCCATGTATAATCGACGAAACCGCCCAAAGCATCGATACTACATTGCTTCATTACATATGTGTACAGAGTTACAACTGGAAAAATATTAATGAGGTCGAGGCCTCTGTACAAGATAATCAGCAACTTGCGCTCTTCGACCGTCGTTCGGATGCCGAAGTAGTCCCTCCTCGACCTCATTTGGATCTGACTCCAATAGCTGCTGAGGGATGGCATCAATGGGGATCCACTGATCATCCCTCCTGAAGGGATTAGGCCTTAAAGTGGAAGGGGAGATCTCATGACGGTACCAGAGTATTGAGTTCCTTGGAACTTGTAGCTCCTTTAGGGCACTCAACCATCCCCTGATAAAGGTGAGCTCTTCAAACTCTGTCAGCCTCATCGGAGCATCCACCCAACCTTGGTCGTAACCATCATCCCATACTCGCCAAGGTCCTCTCTTAAACTGACATCCCTTTGAAGCCCATCAGTAATAACGTAAGCCTGACGAACATCTTCACGAAGCTCATCCATTTCCCTAGCTGGGCTTCTTGCATTTGTACCAGCTCACCGAATGGTCGATGGGGTAAAGCCTCGTATTACTAGAGGAACGTCACTCGATCTTGCCCTAGCTCGTTATGAGGAGGAACCCCTTAAAATGCGAGGCGCAGTGCTCGACACATGCTCCCTGAGGAGCAACACTTCCCTTCCTCAAAGACTCATTTTCCTGTTGCGGAATTTCTCCAACTTGGTTAATCTCAATAGCATTAAGGAGTCTTACTCATAGAGTATTCACTTCCTCTTAAACAGAAGCTCCAACTTCTTCCATCTCCTGAAGCCTGTCCTTCAGTTTAACAACGAGCTCCGTCTGCTCTATGAAACTCTTATTCCTCAATCATAGCGATTTGCAAATTCTCACGAAGGCATGATGAACTTTAAGACTCATATTAGGACCAAGCATTCTTCCTAATTGAGAAGTGGCTAGTATATAGTCATCTACATCAATTAACTACGGGCCATAAAAGAGAAGTAAATGATAAAATGAATCAGTATAATGAGGGAAAAAGCCTTCACATTTCATTAATACATAAAGGGATCAGAGTACAATGAGAAATAGAAAGGAACATTACAAATAAAAATACAAAAGCAATCCTACGGATAAACTAGCTGATGACCTCGGGTTGATCAGAAGAAGCTAGCTGCTTCCCCTTATCAGCAGCAGTAGGAGCACCTCCCTCGGCAGGGACAACTTCTGTCGCCCGAGCAGGAAGGGCATCAGCAGGAACTAACTGGGGGGCAGAGGCTTCATCCACAATTGGCTTTGATAAGGGCCAGGTCATAAGACGTCCGAGCAGCATCAACAGCCTTCAAGCTAGCATCGAGCTTGACACTCTTTACTCTCAAAGTAGCATTCTTCTTATCCAGCTCGCCATTCTTATTGATCATCTCATCACGAGAACGATAGAGCACATTAAAATCAGTCACAAATTGTAAGTAGAAGAAGATATTAAAAGAAAGAATCGAACAGAATTTGACTAGCATTAGAAAGGAGAAATAGACTTACCAAGGTTAGCCTCTGACTCTCTTGCAAGGCTAACTGGTCAGTCCCCATCGCTTTTTGGTGATCAGTAGGAAGGACTGTTCTCTCGAGCTGGGCAGGGTCCAGTTGAGGAGAAGTTACAATTGAGGCCCCCTTTGGCAACGCGAATACAAGCACTATGGCCTGCCTAGCCTTCATCCTTGCTTCTATTTTTCTCCTCTCCTCCTCCCATTCCTTCTCCTTCTCTACCCTTTTCTTCTCCCTAACCTTCTTCTTCTCCTCAGTATTCTTCTTCTCCTCTTCCCTCTTACTCTCTCTCTCACACACCTGCTTTTCTTCCCTTCTCTTCTTCTCCTAATCGTGAGCAGCAGACCAAGAACTAGTGGCAATAACCCCACTACTAGATTTATGCTTCTTCGACCTCTGAGCGAGAAGCACATCATCATTATCATCATCACGGATTAAATTTTTTCTTGGGGGAACCATTTAGTCGCTGGAGATGCTGGATGAACTAGAAGGTTCTTAGGCTTCAGAAACCTCTTCTGAGCTAGAAGAACTATCACTACTGGAGCTCTCCTCGCCAAAAACACCTTCAGTACCTCCTATGGTATTACTCTCGGAACTGATCTCTTCCTCGTCCAACTGAATGGGATCGACAACAACTTTTTCAGAAGTATCAAATTCAGGAATACTATCCATAGGCCTCGCAATAAAACTGGACCCAATATTCTTGTACTCGAGCAGGAAAGCAGCAGATCGGGGATGTTCACCATCAGCCAGAGGTTCCCTGATATTCCAAGCTTTAATAAACTCAAAAGTTCAAACCTGGCTGAGGGTAGGCTCCAAGTTCTTTGTCCTCGCTGAAAAGAAAATAGGAAAGTATCAGAAAAGTCACACATTAATAAAGAGACCAAAAGGGCAGAGCAAAGGCTACCTATGTACTCTTCCCCATAAAAGGGAACAGTGAATCTATCAGACCTCGACCCCTCAGCCTGAGGGGATAACTGCCAATTCTTAGCAAGAAAGCCATCTTGCCAGTAGTCCTTGTGGGAATCAGGTAAATTTACTACCAATACCCTGCCAGGACTCCTGTCCTTCAGGTAAAGAAGGCCAGAGCTAGTTCGAGAGAAGGAATAATAAAAAAAAACTTCGGCGAGCCCTAATTTAGTGCCATAAAGTTGATTTATTCTATGGACACCATTGATATCTTCCGTACGTTGGGCGAACACTGTGCAGGGACAATGTTGAAATAACCAAAGTAATGAAGGAACAAATTATTTGGAGGAAAAGTAAGCCCCCTTGAGAAAGCAACAAGACATGAATCCAATGAGCACCCTCTATCTCTCTAACATTCTTAGGGAGAGAGGCGCACTTAATCTCTACCCATTATGGGATATTATAGAACTTCCTGAACTTAGACAATGACCTATTACCTATCTTTGACATTTGTAAACCCTAAAAATAGCAAATTCAGAGAAAACTCAACAAAAAAACACAAAGAAAGAGCAAAGAGGACTTACGAGATGAAAGATCACAAGCCCAGATGACGAGAGAGAGTGAAAGCGAAGAAAATGAAGGTCTGGAGAAGAAGACACAACAGTTGAAACTCGCATAAGATGAATGAACGCAAAGAAATTTAAAATGATAACTATGGAACGCTGCTCTAAATAGCTTTTAAATGTTCCCAATCATCGCGCACAGGACACGAAGAAATTGCCGCCTAAATCAGCTCTCGACTTTGGGAAGAGTTACACGATTCACAAGAGTGTCATTATGGCAAATCATTTAAATTTATTAAGCCCAACTTGTGGCCCAATAACTTTAGGGGCAATTGTGGGTACCCGAATTTACCATTATGGACCCGGACGAGTAGCCTAATAAAAACGGCATAAAATCCGGAACCCTCACCTTAACTCACTGTTCTAAAAAACCCGCCTAGGCTTAAGGCTTGGGAGAAACGCCTCGCCTTACGCTTGTCATGCCTTATTCTTGGTAAAACCCTTAAGGCGCACTTTTTCTAAAAATAACAATGCTTTAGTGAAACGATCTCGCCTTTTAAAGAATTTGTTTACAAACCGGACCATTATCTCATCCAAAATAATCAAATAGTATTTTAATTTGCATATATTCAGACATATTTTTATAATATGTGCAATTTTTGTATTTTAATAGCCTTGTTATGGTTAAAAAATATTAAATTATATTAAGAAGGCCTAAACGCCTTTTCACGTCTTTTTACGCCTAGGCCCGCCTAGGCTTCTAAGGCTTAAGGCTTGGCCTCCACGCCTCAATCACGCCCCGCGTTTTTTAGAACCTTGCCTTAACTAAATATAATTATGACTTAGTCTCCTCCCATGTTCTCGTATAGAGATGTTCTAGGAGAAGATGGTAATGTGGGGGAGTCCAACACCCCCACTCCCCGAGGACAGACATGTATATAATAAATCCTAAGTCTGGGGTAAAGGACGCACACTGTATTCTCTGTAAACGCTTCCCGGAGTATATATAAATAATACTGACTGTACTACCGTGGACGTAGGCATTCTTGCTGAACCACGCGCATATTGTGTTGTGTGATTGGTATTTTATCTTCTTTATTTTCCTTGGTGATTGCGCTTCTCTCACTTATTTGTGTTGAATATAATTGTCACCACACACACACACACACATACACACACATATATATATATCAAATATCCTTCAGTTATTGAAAAGTAGGGGTAAATAAGTCTTTTAGTGAAAGGAATCTCGTGCGTCTTAATTTCTTTCGTGCGGTTATTTTCTGTCGTTGTCTGTCGTTGTTTGGCTGGCATCATTGATTGCGTTAGCTTGTCTGTTCATCTGTCGTTGTCTTTATCGGCATCATTGCTTGCGTATGTGAGCCGTCAGTGCTTGCGTAGAGTAATAATTTTTCTTTTGCTTCTATCCTTCCATCATATTATCTATATTGTGTCTGGTGATGGTAATATATTTGCATAAATACAATTTATTTAGAATATTTGTTTTACCTCTATTTTTATATTTTTTTATTACAAAATTTAATTAGATATATGTAATTTTATCTTATACTCATAATCCCATGATTGAATATATATTGATGTTTTTTACATTCATCATGTTAGTAGTGAGGGGAATAACTCGGTCACACCTTAGAGGAGTGTATCAATGATCCTAGCAAGATCTCATCGAATAAGATAAAGATTGTTGATACCAACTTATGAGAATATCGGAGCTGGATATGACCGATCAGGATGGGATAGTCGTAATAAGTTGTTAAGTCTCTTATGGCCTAACTATCTTTGTTTTCTCAATAAATGTAAGCCTCAAACCATATCACCAAATTCTAAGTAAATATAATATTCCAACATATATAATATATTTATAAACAAATATAAAGCATTTCCATGAAAGTGATTCTTATTTCAAATGATCTTTCACAATCCTTTAATAAATAAATATTAAATGTCATAAAAACATTTTTAAGAATAAAACCCCAAAAGCTTTGACAAAATTTCATCTTATAGTGAGGCCTAACTTAGTGAACCCTCGCTGCTTTTGAGCTCCATAGGAATTTGATGAAATGAAATGTGTAATCAACTAAATACTTTAACCGATAAAATGGTGTTTTTCATTACAATTGATATCACAAAAATCACCATTTCATACGCAGTTTTCGGATGAAAATTCCCACTAGTTTGCCTATGGGATTCAATATACACTTGGCATTGTGGCTCCGGTCCTAGTAGATCCTTCAGTTTATACAAATTACAAATGCAATACTATTAATGCATGTATTTAAATTTGAAATAATAATATCTTTTCTCTGTACCATTTCCTCAGTCTTTTCAACATATGACATTTGGCCTAAAAAGTGGACATTTGGCCTATCATCTTTTTGTGACTCCATTTCTTATAGTTTGGCCTATGTCACTTTCCATGTAAAAAACTCATTCCAGTGATGGATCTTGATGGGTAGATTGTTAGGAAACTTATCCTCCAGTTCATTTATGTTTTTAATGTCCTGGTTTGCAAAATGAGCAGTTCGATAATTCTTCCTACACATCTTTAACGACGAGGAAATGCAATGAAGTATCTCTTCTCTTGGATGAGTCGGGATCCAGAATTCTTATAAGATTATTTCCCACAAGTCTTTTTTCTTAATTTCATCGAACTCGTACTAACTACCTTGCAGGGATCTAACATATTATTTCATTAACTCCCTAATACGCTTATTAACCACGTTTTTCCCTTTACACAAACACTGTATACCTTAAAGATAGCCTCTGAAAAGTATCATTCATCAATTGTGCATCCTGCACTGGATCAGGAGATGCAACATTCGTGGTTGAAGGCCAACTCCCATAATGTTGTTAACTTGCGCTTCCCACTTTCTACATATAGATAATATATATATATAGATAATATATATATATATATATATACAATAATAGAGGGTGATATGTATGTAGTATACTTCATATTCAAAAAAAACTACTACCTTTTCAATTTACTCTATAAAATGCCATAATCTTACCATGTCATAAAATTTGTACTTCATCCCTTCATGCAACAACATTTATTGATCATCTAAATAGAATAGTGTTGATAATTGAATTTCACAAACTAAACATAATGGCTTGATGCTAACATTTTTAATTGAGGGTAGAGAATATTTTCTCTTTATTACGCATATGTTCCCTTACACTTAAGCATGGACTCATTTCCCCCTGCTTCAGTTCAATCTATCAAGGATGTATTTTCTCTTCCTCGAGTTTTAATAACTCGAGTAAGCTCATCGCATCATTTGAATTGTACGAGTGGAAAATAAATTCATAGCTTCATCCCAATTTCGAGGTAGTGTTTGAAATGCCTCCCCATATTATTGTATGTAATGACATTGATCAATTTTGTTTGAGTCGTCATTGACAATAGGAATTCCTTATTAAAATGTGTTTTTTGGACGTCTTGTGTTAGAACCTTTATATAATTTTACATATTACCTTGAAAATATATAAAAATCCATTCAAAATAGGCATCATACGATATCAGTAAGACATAAATTTGAAGAATATAATATAATATTAATCATTGGATGAATATGTTTACGCTGTAATATCACGGCCCAATGACGTGTTTCCATGTGGGATTATAAACCAGTAATAACAACCGAACTATAATACACAAATTCAAGGAAATTGGCAAGATGCATGTGTCACACTATGAAAATAACAAGTGGTCGGCCCTCTACTAAAATAAAACAGGAATCTCAAAAGGCTCATCCAATTTATTACTAACCACCTATTATTTAATCAAGTCGCGTGTCAACTTTAAACTTTAATTAAATTAACATGGATAAAAACATTCGCCATCAACTATGTCAGATAAATAATTAAATCCACAAGAACATAATCATAGAACATAATAAAATACATTAACCGAATAAACGAACGGTTTATAATCCAATGCAACTATATTTAATAAAACTGAAATAAAAACTGACATTGGGCGATATGCCCCTATAATAACTGACGGAATCCTATTTAGAATCTCAAAGATAGAAAACGGCTAAACAATCCCTACAACACTCCATAGCTGCTCAAGCTCTGATGACCTGAAAGTGATAATAATTCTTGATGTCCTGCGACTGGACACCTAAATGTTTTTAAAAATATTTTGACAAGGGCCAGAGCCCAAACCTTTTTGAAAATATTTTATAAGTGACTAAAATGCATAGATAAATATGTGTGCATTCTTTCATATTTAAATTGGTGTCTCACTCACATGAGATAATACTCACCCCTCAACTACAGAGCGCACCCAATATATTTATTTTTAACCCCTAGTTATGTTATCCCGCCTAACTAGTCTCCAGTATCCTTAAGTCCATACGCTACCCTGTGTCACGTGCCTTTTATAATTAATTTTTTGATTCGTTTAATAATTATAATTCTCAATCATAATTAATCAATTCATATCAAATAACTTTCAACAATTATAATTCTCAGTTCTAATTTATCGATTCATTCTAAATAACTTTCACTAGTTGTTAAATTAATATTCACGCTTCAATATATCATGTCCGTATATATTTTTTGCACACACACACACACACACACACACACATATATATATATATATATATATATATATATATATATATATATACATAGTTCAATATCAAGTATATATGTATGTGTATATATATATATATATATATATCACTCGCTATATACATATAATTACCATCCCTCATAGTAATAACTCACTAGATGCGAATCTCTAAAATGCTATCATGCACCAGGGCATACACACATCATTTTGGGGCATCTAGTCTAACTCTCACATCGAAACCTGATAAAATAGTAGAGTATTGGAAAAGGTAATAGCTTATTCAATAGAGAGTCATAACCATACCCAATTACCTCACTTTGAACTTAAACCTCAAAGGGCACATGCGTGGCTCTATGGCCTGGGGTCAATACTTAGCATGTTGTTTGTTATTAGGGAAGATCACTCATATCGCGCAACCTCTGATGATAGCACTAGAGTGGTATGTTCACATAATTATATCATGCACCCAGATAATATATATACTATCTCTATACCCGTATATATTTTCCCATTAATTCTGGGTAACTGTGCCTATTACACGTGGCACTAGCCCAACATTTTCTGAATATCATTTCCATTCTCAGTTACTTAATCATTCACTTAATCAATTAATTGATTCTCATAATTCTGGACACGTACAACTCTCAATCAGCCCGCATCCCTATTTTTTCAAATTATCCATCACAAATTTATTAATAGATCCCAGGTATAATTCACCCCAACTACTCTAATTTACACCTCGGATAAAAATTTTAACTAATATTAGCCATAATATCAATTCATTTAATTTTTCAGAAGTCCTAAATTATCCGCAGACATCATAATCTAATTTTCAAATTTAAATTATGAACAGTTTTCATCAAATAAGCCAACCTGTATGTAGCAGGGTAGCCAAGTTGGTTCAGCTTGAGGGCGAATCGGTTCGCCCCTACAGACTGCAACAGCGAGTCCCAAATTCGTTGTTCAACAAGTTTAACCCAAATCCATAACTTCTAACATCATATTCTTCAATAAAATTCAATTACCAACCATTCTGAACATGGAATCGATTTATTTTAAACATGCATCTCTCTATATATGATCACATTATGTACTTTAAAAGAATTATCTACATATGATAAAAGTCTCCATGTATCATAACAATTTATCAATTTCAATCCTCAAAGTTCATAATCCATCTATCATTCGGGGATTCAAATTCTAAATTTTAATCTTCAAAAATCACACACATATTTTTCTAAAATCATTTGTCAAAACCCCATTTGTATATGAATTCCACCTAAAAATCAATTCTCAATCATGCTATGAATTGAAATTGAACACATAAAATAAATAAAAAGATAATCACTTGCCTTAAGATTCGTAGTGTCTGAATTTGATTGAAAAGTTCCCTCGCTTCTTCTTCAGTTTGATTCTCTCTACAATTTTCCTTTAGCTTTCCTTTAGTCTCTTGAGTTTTTCTCCTCTTTTCTCTTCACTTTCCCTCTAACCTTTTGTTTTACCCAGTGAAACTTTTTGTATTTGTAAAGTGATTTCTTTTTCCCTTAAACCCTTCATTTTATAACATCAATCCCGAAATTGCCTCTTCATGTTCCATTAAAAAGACCAAAACGTCCATATAATAGTCCATACTAGTCTAAAAAGCCCCCGAGATCCAAATATTACCTCCGAGTAGTTAACTTTGGACTATTTTGACCATTTTTGGATCAACCGTGCACTTGAAATCGTCACCTGAGTCACCTATCATCAATTTACCATTTTATTCCCAACAAAAACCTATACGCACGTCCCTAATAAGATATTATTAACCCGCCGCTTTTACACACTTGTGACTTAATATGAAATAATGCAATTTCATTTACTTATCACAAAAGTAAATATAATATTTATATAAATTCACTTTATTTATCAAATTAATTAAATTACCATGAAATATGTAATTTAAATATTCTTAAAATCACGAGGGGTTACAGACTAGTCACAGTTTGGATGTGGTGTAGAAACTAGAGGAAAATAACATACACGAGGGCGTTAGTGAACCTAGGGAGGTAACATTTAAATGAGTAACCAAATAGTAGTTACCAAAGCAGTTGCGTTGCATGTCAAGAAACTATATAAATAAGAAACAAATAGACAAGGGAAAATAAAATAACTATCTTTACCCATTTTATCCATGATTTCCTTTATTTTTTCTTTTCTTTTATTTACGTCATTTCTTTCAATTTAAAGCAGATTATAAGGTAGATTGTGACTTTATTTAAAGTTTATTAAATTTGCTTGCCTTTACATTTGATTTCTTTTACTTTTAGTGTAATCTTTTACTTTTTTGCTTTACACTGTGTAGCATAATCCTTTACTTTTAAGAATTTACTTTTATTTAATTTCAAAGCTTACTTTATTTTAGTTTATGCACTTTATAACTTCTTTTGGTTGTAGTTATTCACAGTAATTTAGCACTCACATCAAAATATTTCGAAAGGGAAGCCCAAGTCTTCTTAATTTAAACATTGAACCGTACACAATCGTCCGATATTATCATAAGGCTACAAAATTTTCTTTGACAAGACCATAACCTTTCATGTCATGCTCAAAATTAAAATTTAAACATATTAAAAAAGCCAAGTGAAAACCACATAAACATATTTTTAACATGACCCGTGGGACAGTGAGTGATGAATTGGTGTTTGAAATGGGTAGGACACGTAGAAGCGAGGACGTAACTGAAAATATTGATGAAATTGGCTCAACCAGCCAACAATTACTAATGAAAAACAAACACTGGTTTAAATAACTCACGAGTTGGGACCAAATGCTCATAATCAAGATTTGAATATGCCAACGGTTCCAAGAGTTGGGTATATTCACAACACACCTAATGTTGGTGCACCCACAAATGCTGAAGACCAATTTATCAACTAATTAAAACCAGTTAATCATCATCTTAATAACATGATGCAAAACATTAGCACTATAATCACTCAAGTGACAAGAAGGTTATCTAAACTTGTTAATGCAGTATCTAATGGTCTGGGATATTAACCACCGTTTGGTGTAAACCCAAAAACTAAACCCAATCATTACCATCATGTCTGTTATAAACCTGACAATGGTGAAGCCAACTTTGAAAATAACATGATAATAGGAGGATAATGTAACACCCCGCCCGCCCGGGGAGAGCGAACGGAGCGCTACTACAATAAAAACTATACTAAATCCATAATATAACAAGGTATAGAGCATCTAAAAATTCCACAATACAATAATAAGAATCCACTAATCTCAAATCTCTTCAAATTAAATACAACCAATAATCTCTCGAAATAATACAACTATCTATCTTGAAATAAAATGTTATATATAACAAAAATGTATACAATTTTCTCTCTCGAATAATTCTTCCCAATTATAATCCACGCTAAAATCACAATCTCCAATTCAAATCCAAAGTGCCCAAAATCCGCGCTAACCTGCCATTAAAAAAAGGTTGGGGAAGTACACAATACGACAGGAAAGATGCTGAACAAAAAAGTTAGCGAAGAATAAAACGTAACAATACGAATACGAATATTCAAATCAAATGCGAACCTCATAAGCAATTATATCACTATAATTTCTCAACAACACATTAACCGAGTCACCAAGCCTCACCACCGTACTGAGCCTATGCATTTTTAGCATCTCCGGCAAAAGGAATATTGGTGGGTGCCCAACCTCCGTGCCATATTAAAATCTTCATGACAACATTCTCAACACCAAAAATAACACCACATGAATCAAAATTAGATTCCAACAAATACTTCCAGATTTTAATGAATTTAACAATTCAAAATATGAGTTCAATTAATAAGAATCCAACGGAATAAACACTCGTGTGATTTAGGAGCATATTGTGTAAAACCCCATACCTCAAACCACCAAAAGATACCATCAATAATTCTGCCCAGAAACGCTTAAAAAGCCACCAGAAATCTGCTCTCAAAGATCACCAAAAACACCTCCAAGAACAACCTCAAAACTGCCCCAAGAACACCTCTAAAAACCTAAGGTTGAATGCATAAATCAAAGGGCTAATTTGTGTATAAAAGAGAGGAATTAAAAATATGTTTGCTACCAAATAGTTGTACCAAAAAGGGTTACCCACGATCTTATTTTATAAGGCAAAGAATAAGAGTTGTAAAGAAATCAAACTCCTCAAAAATTGCTTGCTGCGCACGTTTTCTGCTGGGTCGATCGATCGATCACCCAGGAAAACTGGCAGTTCGCCTAAAAATACCAATAAGGCAAAATATTGTAAAATCAATATAAAATCCGTTTTAACTCCGTTTTCAAAACTGTTTGAAATTCTCGCCTTTAAAAATAATAACCAACAAGATTTAGCAATAAAAATAATTTTATCTCAAAATTTATTTTTCCTCTTTATTTTGAAAAATACCCCAAAAATTACGCGGGTTGTTACAGAAATGGATCAAAAAACTTCAAGTTTTAATCTTAATGACAACCTCAAAG
Organism: Sambucus nigra; assembly: GCA_949130495.1. Lineage (NCBI taxonomy): Eukaryota > Viridiplantae > Streptophyta > Magnoliopsida > Dipsacales > Adoxaceae > Sambucus > Sambucus nigra. Next base: position 88,721,765 of record OX422220.1, read on the forward strand.
CCAAGTTAAATATTAGTGACACTGATGGTTCCTTGTCATTATTGTATAACATGTACCTCTTTGTTGAAATTGAAAATATTGATATTCAAGAAGATTGGGGTAAAGCATTAATTGAATATCTAACTGACCCAAATATCAAGAGTGATAGGGTTATCAGGTTAAGAGCAACCAATGATGTTATGTGTATGGAAAAACTATTTAAAATGGTGAAGATTTCATGATCTTGGAGTGCCTACGTAGGGATGAATGCTTAACATCTATTGAATAAGTCCGTGAGAGTTTTTCTAAATCTCAATAGGCTGGTCCTAAGATGAGGTGGTTGTTAAAAAGGCATGGATTTTATTGTCCATCCAATCCAAAACATTGTATTGAGTTTACAAAAAGTTGAAAAAAAGGCCAAAAGCATGGTCTTTTAAAACATGTATCCATTATTGATTTATAATATTTAGTGAAGCCATAGATATTTAGAGGATAGGATATCATTGTCATTGGAAAATTTTATACCCAATCCTCTAAATTATAAGATTTTGTGTTGGTAGCAACATATTAATTTAGCAATTGGGTAGAAGCAAAGGCTTTAAAGTCAGTTACCCATAATGAATTGGTAGATTTCTTATAAGACATTGTATATAGGTTTAAGATCACAAAAACCATAACCTTAGACAATTCAAGCATCTTAGAATTAGAGGTGGTACAAGAATTTACTTCAATGTTAGGAATAACTTTGAAAAAAGTTGCACCCTATTATGCTTAGTCAAATGGTCCAAGGGGTTTGTAAAATTTGTTACCAATTTTTTTTTTGGTTTATAGGACCTCTAAAAGGTCAAGTACTTGAGTAACTCCATATGCCTTAACTTATGGCCATGATGTTTTTTACCTATTGAAATCACTCTTAATTTATTAAGAGTGGTAGCCTAAAATGAATTAAAAATAGAAGGTTATGACCAAGCTATGCACATAGAATTGGAAAACAAATATGAGGATAGGGTCAGAGCCATAATTAATATATTAGTCCAAAAGAAGATAAAATGGATAGATATCATAAGAAACTAAAGGAAATGACCTTTAAGGAATGACAATTGGTTTGAAAAAACATATTCCCTTTAGGATGAAAAGACCAAGCTTATGGAAAATGGTCTCCAAAGTGGGAAGGACCATTCCAAGTCTATAGAGCATTCAAGGGTAGATCATACCATATAAGAGACATAAAGTGTTACATTTACATGAGGAAAACAAATGCCAAATTTCTAAATCCTTATTACCCAACTATTTGGGAAGCAAGGCCTGAAGAACAAACTACATAATTCATTAGATATTGGAAAATTTACATATTAATGAAAATTTTTGAATACAAGAATTGGAAAAGTTACATAATAATGAAATTTTTTGAATACAAGAGACTTAAAATTGATCTAAAAGTTCTCATAAGCAAGATTTTTGTTTTTGATTTGAACTTCCCTCTCATCAAACTAAGTTGCATCATTGGTTGAGACTTACATCTCACTAATCAATTATCCCATACTTTATTGGTGGTCTTATTCTTCTATTATGTCCACCTCTAATGAAACATTAACTCTGACGAGTTTTCTCTCTAATTCTTCTTTATCAGAAAGTAGGGCACTCTTTCTGCTTCGAATGGCCCCTCGGTCCTGTAATCCCTTGGTAGCTTCAACTCTTTAGATTAAGAAATGATCTTTGTCCACAAATATGGCATTCTCTTCAGCCTCTGCTTGATCCATGGTTATGATGTGATAAGGAAATGAGTTAATCCTTGTGCGTAATGCCTTCACAACACTCCTTTCCAAGCCTTCAAACTGGGAAACATAAGAGCAAGATGATCTAAGTCCACTAACAAAGTTAAAGTCAGTCTAATCTTCAAATAGCACTTGGACAAAGCTTTCAGGAAGCTTTAAAGCTTATGAATCTTCCAATTTCCAATATAGAGGAATTGGTTTAAGTTTGATCAATTGTTCCAACTATTGCTTAATATTATTGGAAATAATTTCCTAATCTTGAATGGGGGCCTTAGGAATAATCTCCTGAAGTTATCTATAGAATGCAATGACATGTGTAATTATGCAAGGAGCATCCCCAACTAGAGGATGGACCCCTGTCTCAGAATTGCTTCTTTTAATTGTGCATCCCTTATACCTAGAACATCTTTAGGAATGGGGGAGAGAGTAAGTGACATTGGAGTATTTCCAATAAGAATGGTATCCTTCGTGAGATCTTTTCTCTTCTAAATTAGGGTGCCACCTATCTAATATTGTCAGGTAGGATTGAGGATAGAAGTATCAATAGTCTCTAGAACTATCTCCCCCTCAATAATTGGATTCGAAGTTGGATTAATTGGTGAATCAGTAGTATCGATTGTCTCGCATGTGGGTTCATTGATTAGGGATACTGGAGGAGGTGTTTTAGGATATCCAAGTGGGATTGGCTTGCCCAAATTAGCTGAAGATTAAATATGATTAGATATTTATGTCCATATTGGAGGGCAGTCATAATTATTTACTATAATTAATTATGATTAAATAAATAAGGAAAATAAATTTACAATAATTTACAGTTGGATTTTCGTGTATTTATTTGGATGATAATTTAATTATTTATCTTTAGCCCCTAGTGTCGTCCATATACCCCAAGTAGTTAGGCTCAGACTGTCAAGAAATCCAATTTGGCCCATAATAACCTTTTATACTTGTATTTATAGGCCTCAAAAGGGGTTTTAATCATTATTATTTATCATTAGGGTTTGAGAGAGGTGAGAAAAAAATACTATTCATGTTTTTGTGAAGAGGCCTTAATAAAGATCACCATATCTTAATCAAAAGCATGAGTTTCATCTCAAAAGGTACCCACACACCTACCTAAATTTGGGGAGGATCATACACTAGAATATCCAAGCTTTAGAGAAGGTTAAGAAATCTTTTAAAGATCCAAAATAAGGCAGAACTTCATCATCAATAAATATTTTTCTTCCCATCGGATTGCAACTAAATCTGCGTAGGTATAGTGTTCCAAACCCTAGGTTTTTTTTTATTCAAACCTAGTTTTAGTTTTTTCCTCTTTTTATTGTTTGATTAATGTAAATAATCAAGGGCTAAAAAAATTTATTCCGTGTGTATCGATCCTAAACATCTACCCCCTAAATACGGTTAACCACACCTTCTCATCTTAGGATTTAAAAATAATGAACAAGGCATACGCGCCTTCTACTATGCATAGTTTCTTCAATTAAAAATAGGTAGATGTGTGTTTGACTGAACCTCAACAGACACAGCCTCGGGATTCATCATAATTACCCTCTCTTATCATTTTGAAAAAGTATACGCCCTACGAATATAGTCAAATTAATAAATTATCGGGTTCGTTAAAGTCAAATCTTTTTTTAGTTGAACCAAATTTTAATTTAGCAGATAAAATTAATTAGGTAAATTTCATGCGGGTGAATTATATATAACGTGAGAGTTAAACAATCACACATAGGGAACAAAGGATTTTGGAGTGGAAATTATTGCGAAAAAAGCTACTATCGACCAAACCCAAAATACCCACTAGTACTATAATGGATGTTCACAAGAAGTAAATAGATACCGACACATCATACATATATGACAATGATGCCCAACACAAAGTCACTTTTTTATGTTTTGATCTTTGATGCCTCTATTTTTACTTGCCAAAGATTTTTTACACTTGTACTTAACTTGAACAGTCCTCAAACCTCAGTACGCAGCGATCTCTCTAATTAATGATGTTCTTCCCTCAATTATGAATATGTTCTAATCACCCACATAATTTCTCGTGCTCAATTCTTCTATTGATGAAGAAGATTGAAGGGAATCGTAAACCATAAGTTTACTTTGAAAGAAAGAAAAGTCTCAAGGCCTAGTAGGGTTCTGTAAAATTTTGATTGCATACTTTGAAAGACGTAATTTTGTTGTTATTTATACTTTGAAGCACTTAATTAACAACTCAAATACATTTAAGAAAAAAAGGTCAGGCCTTTGATACAATAGATTTCTCGTAAAATTTTTCCATCTTCTAAGTGTTCGTGGTTACAAATCAAGGTCCTCATGGAAAAATCCCTTCTCACGAGGTCACACTCATATGAAGTTGTTTTTGTGCAAGGTCTTTTATTTTCATAGAAAATGCCGCATGTGAAAACTTCTCGTACGAGTTTCTCTCATTCGAATACGGGAAAAAATAGTAAACCTCTTGTAAAATTTCATAATTGGAAAACATATTTTCCTAACTTTTTGAAAAGGTTTTGTCATGTTAATGTATTAATTAAAAATAAAACTTAAGAAAATTACAAAATCAGTTCTTACCAAATCTCGAATAAGCTTAATTTCTGAATTTGTCTGGTCCAATAGATCTTTGTCTCACTGCCTCGTCTTTCTCTTTAATGATATGCAATTACATCTAAACATAACATTAAAAAAATGATTTTTTTATTAGTTTTGAAATAATATGAAAACCAAAACACGAGGAGTGTAAAATCATGTTCTTACTTATATACACACATAAATAATAACTTCATAAACCATTCACAAAATTTCATTATTAAAAATTTCAAATAAATGATAATTTTACTTCTATAGAACCTACCACAATAAAAGAAAAATGCAGGTTCTATTGTAAAATAAAAAATGTTGAATTTATTACAATGTATTTGTCCAATTCAGGATTTGTCCATAATTTTTCCAATAGTTTATCACTCTACCTTCTTTTATATATATATATATATATATATATATATATATATATATATATATATATATATATATATATATATATATATATATATACACACAAATGCATTATATATATGGTATGTGTGTAGTATGCATCATCTAACTTAACTACCAACCCACAAATAATTGGTACACTTAATGTAAATAATTTGAATCCTTACAACAATACTCACATAAACATGTACATATGCACTTACATATTGTATTACTAACAATACCAAATTTATTGGAAAAAAAATATGAAAGTGAATGGGATAAATATTAATTACAAGTATTTTAAAGTTTCATTAAATAAGATAAAATATTTCCACTTCCCCCTAAAATTGGTGGAATAAACTTTTAGTTAAATTTTGGGAATTAGTTTGTTGCAAAAAGACTTCCTAATATCTTGGAGACTCTCTCTCATGCGATCCTAGGGTTTGCATGGAAACACTAGTTCAACCTCCTTCCTTTAATGAAAAATCCATTATCCTAGACCTCTAGATCCCATTCAACCTCTTTATCCACGGATAAATCCCTCATAAGTGTTGTAGCAAACACTTCCAAAGACCGTCATCTCAAAAAGGAAATAATGAATAAAGGAGAGCTTGCTATAACGTTCTAAAAGCTGATATACAAAACCTTAATGCCCCACTCAAACTCTTGATCATAGGTAAATTTGCTCATGGTAGACATTCTCTAGATATCATAAGAAAAACTCTTCTTATCTTTTTATTCAAGGTAGCCTTTACTGCTGGTTTGATTGATTCTAAACACATCATAATAAGATTGAATAGTGAAGAATATTTTATTTGGATGTGGCTTCATAATAAATGGTTAATTGGTAAGTTTCTAATGAGAAACTTCAAATGGTCACCTTCTATTAAGATTAATCAAGAAAGTCCATCTCTCTGGTCCGGATTAATTTTCCAAATCTATTATTTCATTTCTTTGCCAAATCTTCTCTTTTCTTAATAGCTCAATTGATAGTAAGACCTCTTAAAATGGATGCCTCCATGAATCAGTAAAGTGTCCAAGTTTTGGCTAGAATATGTGTTAAAATCCACCTTTTAAATGATAAACTTAATTATGTTTGGATGGGATGTGAGGAAACTAGTTTCTAGCAAGATGTTGTCTATGAAATATTCCTTCCTTTTACTATCATTGTATGAAGAAGGGTCACTCAATAGATGCATGAATGCTTAAGAATACTTAAAAGAAGCCCACATTTCAGCCACCAGAGACCACCAACACCTCACCCCTTCACACCAAATCCATTAATAAGTCTGATCCTCAAAGATCCACTTGGCAAGAAATACAGTAGGTGAATCCCAAAAAATGATACAGGCATTATAATTTATAAATAAGATTTTCCAAGAACTCATGTGTAAGAGGGTACTTTAGATAAGATGGAGATGTAACCCCTTTCGAAGTATGGTGATGATAAGTTAATTAGCTAAAACCTTGGATTAGTGATAGAACATGCAAACACAAACTCAATAAAGATAAGACTTAGTTTAAATTCACAAAATCTCTCGTGTATAACTTAAAAAAGATAGTAATGAACTTTATAAGTAACTTAGCTAGAGGGAGAGAGAAGTAAGCACCCTAGATACACCTTGGTAGGCAGGTAGAAACACACCAAACACCCTCAAGAATCTATGTTAAGCATTAAAAGTTTCGTAATAAATAACAAGGGTGAGTGAGTAAACCCTCGGGTTTGTAATAACTCTCTCTTATCCATATTCTCTCTAGCAATAACTCCTTAAACTCTCAAAATATCTCTCTTTCATCAAAGGTGGTTGGGGTCCTTAAATACCCCCCCCCCCCTCACACACACACACAACACCCCCGAGGCAACTCAGTCATTAATGACTATGAAAGACATCCCTCATATTTTATGTCACAATATTAAATGCCTGATGTAGTAGTTGTCTCCACGTCATAAACATTAAATGCCAAGACATGCCTTTTGCCTAACCACGGTGTGTCAGGGGGCTGTTGTCGTAGAGGTGGCTCACCAACTGCCTGACAGCCCCAAATACCACGGTGGTTTACTCAAGTGCATGTCTGACATTGTTTAGTTGGCTAGTGACATCACCTACAGTAGATGTGACATTAAGTAGAGGGTTGTTTGGTTCACAACCTAACGCCCGATGGAACTCCAAGCTGCTCCGCCCGAGGTTCCACGGTCAGTGTCCTTCGGTGTTTTACCAGGTGTATCTAAGATGGTCAGGACAAGCCCTAACGGTGCCTCACTTCTTAATCCTCCAAACCAAGTCCCTCTGAAGTTCCCGTAGCGAGGTCATTCGATAGAGCATGAAAGCTCTCCTAGTCCCTGCCAAGCCTGGTCTCTCGCGAGTACCATTTGACCTCACACTAAAACTCATTATTATTCTCGTTACATTATTACAACCTTATAGCTTACAGTCAACATAAACAGAAATACAATATGATTAATAAAACAAGTTAAAGTATGAGTTGCCACGCCAAGCTGCCTCGCTGAATTGCCACGCTTGAGCTGCCTCGGTTGCTTAATATCAAACACTATTGCCAATTAGGGAATTATCCCTAATCTCAGGATTACCTTCAAGCCCCCTCTAAAGTTTCCCCTTCGTGGAGAGATTTGTTTGAACAATAAATATCTGCACGAAACTTCTCAATTTGATGAACCCTCTCTGCGTGAAAAAATTATGGTCGTCTCTCTTTGTTAGAACCTCAGGGTTATAATCTCCCGAAAAAAGTAAAATTCTCCCTGATGTACCTGAGCCAAAGCACCATAACTTATTGGGGCTTGGGCGAAGGGACATCGTCTCTTTTTCCTCATGCTGATCCTCAATCGTTCGAGCTTCACTATTTGAAATGCTCCCGAAAGGCCTAATAAAATTGAATAGTGAAGAATATTTTATTAGGATGTGGCTTCATAATAAATGGTTAATTGGTAAGTTTCTAATGAGAAACTTCAAATGGTCACCTTCTATTAGGATTAATCAAGAAAGTCCATCTCTCCTGTCCAGATTAATTTTCCAAATCTATTATTTCATTTCTTTTCCAAATCTTCTCTTTTCTTAATCGCTCAATTGATAGGAAGACCTCTTAAAATGGATGCCTCCATTGAATCATTAAAGTGTCCAAGTTTTGGCTAAAATATGTGTTAAACTCCACCTTTTGAAAGATAAACTTAATCATGTTTGGATGGGATGTGAGGAAACTAGTTTCTAGCAAGATGTTGTCTATGAAATATTCCTTCCTTTTACTATCGTTATATGAATAAGGGTCACTCAATAGATGCTTGAATGCTTAAGAATCCTTAAAATAATCCCACATTTAAGCCATCAGAGACCACCAACACCTCACCCCTTCACACCAAATCCATTAATAAGTCTGATCCTTAAACATCCACTTGGTAAGAAATACAGTAGGTGAGTCCCAAAAAATGATACATGCATTGTAATTTATAAATAAGATTTTCCAAGAAATCATGAATCATCTCCCAATAAGTCTTGTCTTACTAATGCCACATACCCTCCAATGGGTGTTACATCAAAAAATATTCCTATCTAGATAATATCCAAACACAATGAGAAAATAAAGCTTGTGAAATTAGTGCCTCAAATGCAATGCAATGGATACCTGCAACCTTTCTCTGAGAGCAACAAATCTTCCTGACTATGACAAGCACATTATAAATTATAAACACCGCTCGTCTAACTTAAAAGATTATGTTGAGCTAATCACTATCCATGAAGAATAGCAAATAATTAAAACATCTCTCAATAAGGTATGGTTGAAATAGCAAAATTAGAAAAAGAAGAAACCCCATTTACACCTTTTTTTAACCCCCAAGTTCCCAAAAAAATTTCCAAAATCTAAGATACCCTCTTTAAAAGACTAACAAGATCTAAAACTAAAAAATCCTCATAAACTTATCTCCCTTCATCCCAATGTTAACCTTTCTATGATGGAATCTAAGAGGTGTTACAAACTCCTCTACTAGAAGAAGAATAAAAAAGTTGTCTAAATCCAACAAACTCCCTGCTATAGCACTGATTGATCCCAAAGTAGACAAAGAAATCATTATGCCCTACTAATTCAAATTGAATTTTGAAGATAGCTTTAGCAATAAATTAGGTAAAATTTGTCTTATGTGGAAATTTGGACTTAATCCTTCTATTTTTCATGATGATGAGCAGTTTCTCATTGTTAAAATTTATCACCAAATGCTTAAAAATCCAATCATTATAACCATAGTTTACGCTAAATGCACTAGAGTTGAAAGGGAACCTCTTTGGGAAGAATTAGATCATCTGTGTAATCATTTTAATCATCTCCCACACCTGCGCATAAGTGACTTTAAGGTTGCTACAAACCAAGAAGAGAATATAGGTGGCAATGGCATAGACTTTCATGCTATACAAGACATCAAAGACTTCATATCATCATCACCACTATCATACCTTGGTTATTACATGGAGTAACTTCATAATTGAAGAAGCATGCAATTGGCCTTGATTAGATAGAGGTGTCACAAATTCTCTTTGGAAATCCAGTTTTCCTTATACCTCAGTTCAACACCTATCTAAAACTTGCTCTCACCACTCCCATCTTTTGTTTCAATAACGTCTCAATTAGACAATTGCCCTAAACTATTCAAGTTCCTTAAAGTGTGATGCTCTTATAAAGACATAGATCAAGTCATTAAAAATTCTTGGTATATTCCTAATCAAGCTCTTCTTACAGATTATTTTACCAAGAAACTTAAGAGGATAAAGACCAATCTAAAGGAGTGGAACCATTCGTCTTTTAAAAACATCTTTTAAAATTTCATAGAGTTGGAAGACTGCGTTTTACCCAAAGGAGTTGCCTATGAAAAAAATCCTTATATTTCCAACAAACTTGATATGAAGTGTGCAAAAGCTGAGCTAAATATAGCTTTAAAGATTAAATAAGATTATTGGAGGCATAAATCTAACCTGAAATGGTTCAAGGATGGTGATTTAAACAATAAGTTCTTTCATTTAACTGTTAAAGAAAATCAGAATAAACTTCTCATACACATAACAAAAAATGCTTACAATGATTGGATTAAAGAACCAAAAAAGATTCATGAAGAATTTATCAACCATTTGGAAAACTACCTTACCTTTAAGACCTTAACCAATCAATCCTACCTTTTAAACACATCCCAAATCTAATCTCATCCCCAGACAATAACATGCCCACTAAAATTCCAAATGAATAAGAGATCCACCAAACAATCATTGATTTAAATGCAAGCACTTCTCCTGGTCTTGGTGGTTACAGTGGTTTCTTTTACATCAAATTCTGGCACATAATTAATTTAAACTGTAACACCCGTAATTTTGAGAATTTAATATTTTATTATTTTTGGGAGTTATAAAAATATTTAAATGGGAGAAACTTAATTCATGAGTTGGAGAATTTATTTGAGTGAGCCGAATTATTTATAATTGGCGACTTTTAAGTTTAATGGTTCAAAATCTCGTGTGTTGCATTTTGAGGTCGAAATTTGGAAATGTCAAAAAGTATTTCGGATAGAAATTCTGAGTGCGCGGTTGCGTCCGGATGGGTCGAGATAGTCAGAAAACAGTACCCGGGGGTAGTAATTGGGTCTTGAGATATTTTTGGGTATAATCGGGCCCACATGGGGTGAGTTGGGCCATTTTAATTAGGCCCAGATGGCCAAAAACGGGATTAAGGTTTTTAACCTAAATGGATAAGTGTTAAACGATAGAAAACACAAATTCTAAGCCTAGGGCTGGAGAGAAAAATTGGGGAAAGCAAATCAAGAGCTAATTTCGGGATTTTGGAGCCAAATTAAGGGACTACACCAATGGATCAGACTCTATGAATAATTTTAGGCAAGTAGTTAACTGTTGTGATTTCTAAATTGATGATAATCAATTCATATCATAGTTATGTGTAAATCAAAATTCCTTTTGGGTGTATAACCATAATTAAAATTGGGTTTTTATGAATTTAGAGTAATGGGTAGATTTAATTACTCAATGGATGTTAAGTTATGATTTGGGTCTGTTAAAACTAAATTGTAGAGTGGATTTAAATATGTATAGTGATTACATGGAATGAATACGGTAGGGTCGAATTTTGTAGAACGAGACCCGGGTGAAAAACCAAAATCGGATATACTTAGGGTTTTGTATAAATTTGTTAATGGATTAAGGTCTCTAGGGTGTTTAGAATCTTTTCTTGTGTGGAGAACATGTTGGTTGTGATTTGGGTAAAGGTTTGAGAAGAAACCAAAAGCTTAAGGGTTCGTTAATGGATGAAACAGCAAGTCGGGGAAGACGACCACCTGCTCGATCGATCGACCCAGGGGGATCGATCGATCAACGGTCCCAGAAATTTGACAGTTCGGCCAGTTTATATATAAAGAGGATTTTATTTGAAATTTAATCCCTTACTTTTATTTAGTAATAAATTCATATGGGACACATATTTCCTTAACAATTATAGGGTGATATAATTGGGTTTAGGAGGGTGGGAACGGTATGTCATGAGATGAACGAATTTGGGAAAATAATTCATAAGTAGTGATATTGGGCTGAGGAATAATATTCGAGCATTATAGTTGGGTGACGCTACATTATTAAAGGAATTGAGGTGAAATATTTAATTATGGACCAAGTGGGCGAGTCTGGGTATGTTGGAAATTATAGGTAAATATAATTGGGGAATTTATGGAGATGAATGTGTGACACATTGTGGGCGAAAATGTGGGAATAAAATTATGAGATGTAAAAATGGACCAAGTGAGCGAGTCCTGGCATGTGGGTTAAGTGACACCAAAGTATTAAATTAATTATCGAGAGAGTAAATTAATTTGGAGTCGGAACATAGACTCGGGAAATATTAAGTTATGGGCCAAACGAGCGAGTCCGGGGATAATGGTTGGGTGACACCAAGTTATTAAATTAATGGATGTGTTAAATAATGAAAGTAGAGTCGGAAGGTAGACTCGGAAAGGTATTAAATTAATTGATGTTGTAATTAATTAATTTAGAGTCGGATTGTAGACTCGGGAAGGGTATGGATTAATTAATGTGTAAATTAATTCAATGAGAGTCGGACCACAGACTCGGATTGGTATAAATTAATTAGTGTATAAATTAATTAAATGAGAGTCGTACCACAGACTCGGTTTAGTATAAATCAATTAATGTGTGAATTAATTAACTGGGAGTCGGACCACAGACTCGGATCGGTATTAAATTAATAGGGGTGTAATTTAATTAATGTCAGACGATAGACTCGGGAAGGTATTAAATTAATAGGTGTGTTAATTAATTTAATTAGAGTTGGATGATAGACTCGGGAAGGTATTAAATTAATAGGTGTGTTAATTAATTTAATTAGAGTCGGACCATAGACTGGGGGGAAATAGTATATGAATTGAGGTGTGAATTAATTATATTAGAGTCGGACCACAGACTCGAATTTGTGTTAATTAATTAATATGTAAATTAATTAAAGGAGGGTCGGACTACAGACTTGGATTTGTGTTAATTAATTAATGTGTAAATTAATTAAATAAGAGTCGAATCATAGACTCGGGCAAATTTCATATAAATTATTGTGTAGAGTATTATTATTTAGAGTCGGACCACAGACTCGGGAAGATGGAAATTATTAAGTGAGAAAATTAATTAAGTTGAGTCGGTCTAGAGACTCGGGAAATTACAGGCTAGTGTTATGGGTTTTTGAGTACACGGTAAAGCCGGGGTTTATACTATATATATACGGTGTAGTAATAGTATATATATAAGATGTGTGTATATATTGCGTGTATTATTAAATATCAGTGATTAGATATTTACTTCATTTATATACTCTAATGCTATCAAGGGAGGTTGCGCGATGTGGGTGAATCCCCTAGCTCGAGGAGTAGGCTGAGTATATCCCCAGGTCATAGCATCCGGTATATGGGTGAGGGAATTATCTCACTTTCAGGGAAGGAATATGACCGCCTCCACTTCGTTTATGTTTTGGGCCAGGTTGGTGCGATTCCAACTTGGGTAACTAGGTTATGTGAGCACACCTAGTGAGATAGCACTTTAGAGGGAATCATCCGGCGAGGGTATACTCGGAGGGATGGATATACGTATGTTATATGTGTGGATGTTTTAGTAAAGGTACGTATATAATGGTATTCAATATTCTATGCGGGTAATAATACAGTGTGTGATGTATTTACTTTATATAACTGGTGACACGGTTATATGCTACTATTTAAGAAAGAATTAATTAAGTTAATTGTGAGATAACTTATAATTCAAGAATCATTGTACTCGGGTTAGAGTAGTATGGCAAGGGGGAGGTTATACCAGGACTAGTTGGACGGGGTAGTACAACTAGGTGGGGGTTAAGGTAACCGATAGGTGTGCACAATAGTGGAGGGGTGAGAATGTCCACAAGGGAGTGTGACACTAACTTAAATATGAAGCGCATTCGTGCATTTTAAATTACTGCAGTTAATTCACTTGCTAAATATTTTGGGTTCCAACCCTTGCTATAAAACTATTTTCAAAACCTTTTAGGTGTCCATCCACAGGGACGCCAGGATTGATATTCTATCCCAGGGACACGGAGCTGCGACATATGTGGGTGCTAGCAGGAGTTTGGATTAGATGCATCGTTCATTTATTCCTAGAGTAGGAATCATGTATCGCTTCAGTTTTATTTAGGGATTGTCGCCCAGACTTCTCAGTACAGTTTTCAGATGTATTTATTCAGGTGTTGAATATTTGTATTGGATTTCACTTTGGTGGCCGATGGTTTATTCGGCAAATTTGTTTAATTAATTATTCAGTTGAGTTTTATTCAGTTGTGTGAATGGTTTATATTTAATTCCACATGTACTGTTTTGTTAATTAAAAAGTTAAAATTTGGCACCAGCTTCTGGAATACTAGGTGGTTAGTAAGTTTTAAAAACTTTTCGACAGTGATGGTAAGGATGAACCAACTGGGATTCCTGTCATAGTTTGGTATATGACTGATCACCCGGTATTTTATTAGGTGGGGTGTCACAGATGGTATCAGAGCATCAGGTTCTAGTGTCCTTAGGATTTGTGCGGCTTTTCACATTTCAGCTTAGAAATCTTTGATATAAAGCCCTATCATAGGATTGGTGTATTCTCAATACATATGAGCAATTACGTTCTTATGCCAAATTTATATTTGAGAGTGAACTCATACGATTCGATTCTCATTCCAAATGCTGCCCTGGAGAGAGAGAGCAATTGGGGCAGTAGGGGGAGATAAGACTAGGAAGACTCGTCAGGAGCAAGAGTTACCTCAGCAACGGCCAGAGATGATTTTGGCAGCACAGATAACTGAACTAGTGGCACAGGTAGTTGAAGCGATGGTGGTGGTAATGGCAGGGTACTTTTCACGAGATCAGCCACAAGTGTTAGTGGCGCCGGATGTTCAGACTCGCGCGGGGTCATCGGCATGGCAGCAAGTAAGAGAGATTTTTTTAAGAGTGGGCATCCACCAGAGTTGTGAGGGGGTTCAGGTGTAGTGCTAGTGTTTTAAGGAAGAGAGATATCCAGTGTCACCTACGCATGGGAGATTGCGATGAGGTGCGGAAGCAAATGTTAGCCACTTTTAGTTTAGTGGCCGCAGCGCTACAGTGGTGGGAGTCGATCACCACAGTTGAGGAAAGGGATACACTAGCTATTGCAGAGTTTTGAGTGTGGTTCGACCGCAAGTATTTTCCTCCAGCGGTTGAGACCGAAATGAGGAGAAAATTTAGAGAGGTGACTTGGGGAGACCATTCAGTGGTCGATTACGAGGAAGAATTTACTCTATTGGCAAAGTTGGTACCGAATGAGGTTAGCGATGAAGAGAGAAATAAAGCAAGGTTTATGGATGGGTTAGTCTGGAGAATCAGACAACATGTAATTGGTAATTACGCATTAGTAGCTCATACTGATGTCGTTAACGCAGCACTCCTGCACGGTCAGGAAGATTGCTTCCTCGTGAAAGGAAGCAAGAGGGGAGTGGAAACCAGCCAGTCGGATAAAGTTGGAGGGAACAGTACCAGTGGGGTATCCCAGAAGTAGACAGGGGGAGATCAGGGCAGGATTCCGGTAGGGAAATCATGCCAAATAATTTAGAACTGGAGGCTATCGGCAGGATGGCCAGAAATTCCAATAAGGTCGTCTTGGAAGGGACCAGTGGCAAGGTGAATGTATTAAAAGGTGTTTCGTTTGTGGGGGAAGCGAGACGCATGAGGAGAGATTGTCTTAAGCAAGGCAGGGGTCAACTACAGGACGAGGTCCTGGATGTACAACCACTAAAGCAAGTCATGGGCGCATTCGGGCAGGGAGAAGATGCTCCGAACCCGAGAATCTGTTGTTGCAGCTGGAGTATAGAGGTAATTATTTTACCCTATGGGCATGGGGTATATTTTTGAGTGACAAAGAGGATGTCATAATATAAGACTTATTTTTTCACTAGAGTTCGCAGGTGAGTCGAATTTAGTGGGTGCGTTGGCTATAGCATCCATAGTACGTGGATAAACTTTCCGTGGGGTAGCGGAGTTTCTTTGGTGTTTTTCACGGGAGAGTGGAGGTGTACACTGAGTGAAGGTTTGAACTATGCGAGGAATTACTACTTTCGAGAATTATGGGAGTAGGTTTGATAATATTTTTCAAATATCGGCTGGATAGCGATGGAATTTAACTATTGTGGGTAGTAATGTTAAGTTTTGGTGTTCACAACACCAGGATATGTTTGGTACTGGGTATCACCTGAGAGGACATATAGCCTATATATATGTGTGTATATATGTTGTATTGTGTGGTGCGATAGGCACATAGTGAGGTCTTGTGTTCTCACATTTTATCCCGGTAAGTGGGGGTGTTTACTGAAGTGAATCAAGGTGGTTAGATTTATGTTCGAGAAAAGAGAGATAGCTCGGGGTTTATTTTTCTCAAGGACTAGTGATGGTAAGGGCGCAGTATTTTATGTTGTCTTTGGTAACATGAGAGTAAGCGTATATATTTTTGTGTTGAGAGACAAGTATTTTGTGGGGAGATGTTTGGACGTTAGTACATGGGTTGGGTACCCGAGGCAGTAGATATATGTATATATATATGTGTGATAGGACTACAGGTTCGAAGTTATATTACGGGCTATGACTAGCACAGTCGAGTAGCTTTCGTGCGGTAAATCATGGGGATATGGTGTATGGGCACCTGGGTTAATTAAGGAAAATTTGTGTGATTAAGTACGGATATAGGGTGTATGGACACCCTGGTTAATCTAAATGCATACTTGTGTAACATATGGTTAGAAGCGTATGGGATATATATGGCGAGCTTACAGGCACATGATTAGAGAGTAATATGCGAAGCTTGGAACATTACGCTCATCTTAACTTCGAGGACGAAATTCCTTTGTAAGGGGGGGAGTATGTAACACCCCGTAATTTTGAGGATTTAATATTTAATTATTTTTGGGAGTTATAAAAATATTTAAATTGGAGAAACTTAAATTCATGAGTTGGAGAATTTATTCGAGTGAGCCGAATTATTTATAATTGGTGACTTTTAAGTTTAATGGTTCAAAATCTCGTGTGTCGCATTTTGAGGTCGAAATTTGGAAATGTCGAAAAGTATTTCGGATGGCAATTCTGAGTCCGTTGTTCCGTCCGGATGGGTCGAGATAGTCACAAAAGAGTACCCGGGGGGTACTAATTGGGTCTCGGAATATATTTGGGTATAGCCAGGCCCACACGGGGTGAGTTGGGCCATTTTAGTTAGGCTCAGATGGCCAAAAACGGGATTAAGGTTTTTAACCTAAATGGAGAAGTGTTAAACGGCAAAAAACACAAATTCTAAGCCTAGGGCTTGAAAGGGAAATTGGGGAAAGCAAATCAAGAGCCAATTTGGGGATTTTGGAGCCAAATTAAGGGACTACACCAATGGATTAGACTCTACGAATAATTCCAGGCAAGTGGTTAACTGTTGTGATTTCTAAATTGATGATAATCAATTCATATCATAGTGATGTGTAAATCAAAATTCGTTTTGGGTGTATAACCATAATTAAAATTGGGTTTTTATGAATTTAGAGTAATGGGCAGATTGAATTACTTAATGGATGTTAAGTTATGATTTGGGTCTGTTAAAACTAAATTCTAGAGTGGATTTCAATATGTATAGTTATTACATGGACTGAATACGGTAGGGTCGGATTTTGTAGAATGAGACCCGGGTGAAAAACCCAAATCGGATATACTTAGGGTTTTGTATAAATTTGTTGATGGATTAAGGTCTCTAGGGTGTTTAGAACCTTTTCTTGTGTGGAGAAAATGTTGGTTGTGATTTGGGTAAAGGTTTGCGAAGAAACCAAAAGCTTAAGGGTTCGTTAATGGCTTAAACAGCAAGCCGGGAAAGACGATCACCTGCTCGATCGATTGATCGACCTAGGGGGATCGATCGATCGACGTTCCCAGAAATTTGACAGTTCGGCCAGTTTGTATATAAAGAGGATTTTATTTAAAATTTAATCCCTTACTTTTATTTAGTGATAAATTCATATGGGACACATATTTCCTTAACATTTATAGGGTGATATAATTGGGTTTAGGAGGGTGGGAATGGTATGTCATGAGATGAATGAATTTGGGAAAATAATTCATAAGTAGTGATATTGGGCCGAGGAATAATATTCGGGTATTGTAGTTGGGTGACGCTACATTATTAAAGGAATTGAGGTAAAATATTTAATTATGGACCAAGTGGGCGAGTCACGGTATGTTGAAAATTATAGGTAAATATAATTGGAGAATTTATGGAGATGAATGTGTGACACATTGTGGGCGAAAATGTGGGAATGAAATTATGAGATGCAAAAATGGACCAAGTGAGCGAGTCCGGGAATGTGGGTTAACTGACACCAAAGTACTAAATTAATTATCGAGAGAGTAAATTGATTTGGAGTCAGAACATAGACTCGGGAAATATTAAGTTAGGGGCCAAATGAGCGAGTCCGGGGATAATGGTTGGGTGACACCAAGTTATTAAATTAATGGATGAGTTAATTAATGAAAGTAGAGTCGGAAGGTATTAAATTAATTGATGTTGTAATTAATTAATTTAGAGTCGGATTGTAGACTCAGGAAGGGTATGGATTAATTAATGTGTAAATTAATTAAATGAGAGTCAGACCACAGACTCGGATTGGTATAAATTAATTAATGTGTAAATTAATTAAATGAGAGTCGTACCACAGACTCGGTTTAGTATAAATTAATTAATGTGTAAATTAATTAACTGGGAGTCGGACAACAGACTCGGATCAGTATTAAATTAATAGGTGTGTAATTAATTTTAATTAGAGTCAGACGATAGACTCGGGAAGGTATTGAATTAATAGGTGTGTTAATTAATTTAATTAGAGTTGGATGATAGACTCGGGAAGGTATTAAATTAATTGGTGTGTTAATTAATTTAATTAGAGTCGGACCATAGACTCGGAAAAAATTGTATATGAATTGAGGTGTGAATTAATTATATTAGAGTCGGACCACAGACTCGAATTTGTGTTAATTAATTAATGTGTAAATTAATTAAAGGAGGGTCGAACTACAGACTCGGATTTGTGTTAATTAATTAATGTGTAAATTAATTAAACAAGAGTCGAATCATAGACTCGGGCAAATTTAATAGAAATTATTGTGTAGAGTATTATTATTTAGAGTCAGACCACAGACTCGGGAAGATGGAAATTATTAAGTGAGAAAATTAATTAAGTTGAGTCGGGACAGAGACTCGGGAAATTACAGGCTAGTGTTACGAGTTTTTCAGTACACGGTAAAGCCGGGGTTTATACTATATATATACGGTGTAGTGATAGTATATATATAAGATGTATGTATATATTGTGTGTGCTATTAAATATCAGTGATTAGATATTTACTTAATTTATATACTCTAGTGCTATCAAGGGAGGTTGCGCGATATGGGTGAATCCCCTAGCTCGAGGATTAGGGTGAGTATATCCCCAGGTCATAGCGTTCGGTATATGGGTGAGGGAATTATCTCACTTTCAGGGAAGGAATATGACCACCTCCACTTCGTTTATGTTTTGGGCCAAGTTGGTGCGATTCCAACTTGTGTAACTAGGTTATGTTAGCACATCTAGTGAGATAGCACTTTAGAGGGAATCATCCGACGAGGTTATACTCGGAGGGATGGATATACGTATGTTATATGTGTGGATGTTTTAGTAAAGGTACCTATAGAATGGTATTCAATATTCTATGCGGGTAATAATACAGTGTGTGATGTATTTACTTTATATAACTGGTGACACGGTTTTATGCTACTATTTAAGAAGGAATTAATTAAGTTAATTGTGAGATAACTTACAATTCAAGAATCATTGTACTCGGGTTAGAGTAGTATGGCAAGGGGGAGGTTATACCAGGACTAGTTGGACAGGGTAGTACAACTAGGTGGGGGTTAAGGTAACCGATAGGTGTGCATAATAGTGGAGGGGTGAGAATGTCCACAAGGGAGTGCGACACTAACTTAAATATGAAGAGCATTCGTACATTATAAAATACTGGAGTTAATTCACTTGCTAAATATTTTCAAAATATGTTGGGTGTCCAGCCACAGGGACGCTAGGATGGATATTCTATCCCAGGGACACGAAGCTGCGGCATATGTGGGTGCTAGCAGGAGTTTGGATTAGACGCATCGTTCATTTATTCCTAGAGTAGGAATCATGTATCGCTTCAGTTTTATTTAGGGCTTGTCTCCCATACTTCTCACTACAGTTTTCAGATGTATTTATTCAGGTGTTGAATATTTGTATTGGATTTCACTTTCACTTTGGTGGCCGATGATTTATTCGGCAAATTTGTTTAATTAATTATTCAGTTGAGTTTAACCCTTGCTATAAAACTATTTTCAAAACCTTTTAGGTGTCCAGCCCCAGGGACGCCAGGATTGATATGCTATCCTAGGGACACGGAGCTGCGGCATATGTGGGTGCTAGCAGAAGTTTGGATTAGACGCATCGTTCATTTATTCCTCGAGTAGGAATCATGTATCAGCTTCAGTTTTATTTAGGGCTTATCGCCCAGACTTCTCAGTACAGTTTTCAGATGTATTTATTCAGGCGTTGAATATTTGTATTGGATTTCACTTTGGTGGCCGATGGTTTATTCGGCAAATTTGTTTAATTAATTATTCAGTTGAGTTTTATTCAGTTGTGTGAATGTTTTATATTTAATTCCTCATGTACTATTTTGTTAATTAAAAAGTTAAAATTTGGCACCAGCTTTTGGAATACTAGGTGGTTAGTAAGTTTTAAAAAGTTTTCGACAGTGATGCTACGGATGAACCAACTGGGATTCCTGTTTTAATTTGGTATAGGACTGATCACCCGGTATTTTAGTAGGTGGGGTGTCACATAAACCTCTTTTCTTCTATACAAACGTTTTTGTAAGAGCTCCTATCCCAACTAACTGGTCAAGTGCCAACATCATTCTCATTCCTAAAATTCCCCAACCTTCGTTATGCTCTTACTATAGGACTACAAGCCTTTGCAACTTTAAAATCATTGCCAAGATTATTAACACAAGACTTAGCAATATCCATCCTTCAATCATTTATCCTAAACAAAGTGTCTTCACCAAAGGTTCCAAGTCCATCTTTCCTTTCAGTCATCCATCTAATAGTAAGCTCATCTCCCACCTTAGTTTTGTTGATGATGTGATTATTTTCATGAATGGTAATAAGAGGAATATTGATAGACTCGACCAATTCTTATCGGAGTAAAAAAGAATCTCCGGCCAGTTAATTAATAAGAAAAGGAGTATCTTCATTCTGGAAGCCAATAAGGCTATGACAAAAGACACAAACTATCATCTCATCTTGGCCTTCCTTTAAAATAGCTCCCTGTTAAGTACCTAGGTTACCCTCTATTTAAAGTAGGAAGAAAAGCTAATTATTTTACGTAGCTCGTTGAGAAAATAAGATACAAGATATTTAGATGGAAATCTAGATTCCTTTCACAAGGAGGACAACTGATTCTAATCAAGCATGTTCTTTCATCTATCCCATTCTATACTTTGGTTGTCCTAAATCCTCCTAAACTGATTATGAAAAGAATCAATAACATGCTTGCTAAATTTTTCTGGAGTAGAAGTACCAATGAGGATCCAAAGTTCTAATGGATCAATTAGGAGGGTATTAGTACCCTAATAGATGAATGAGGATAAAATATTAGGTACTTTATCGAAGTGATTAATGCAGGCAGTGCTAGACTTTACTAGAATGTAAAAAAAAAAAATTGGTCTTTGGGCCAAATTCATGCATTCCAAATATAAATCAAAACTATACTCACAAAACACTGGTTCAATTGCTATCAAAAGAATTATATCCATTAAAGAGAAGGTTAATCATCTTATTAAAGAAGACAAAGAAAAGATCACATGGGACCCCTCCTCTTTTGGTAGATTCCCATTCAAAATAGTATATGAGGCAATGAGTAATGCTTCTTCTTATTCTTCTATGAGTTGGAAAATGATTTGGGATCAACATTGTCCCAAGAAAATATTAGTTTTATATAGAAACTCCTCAAACATGCAGTGCCAATTGATATACACCTCTTCAAAGAAGGAGTAAAGTTAGCATCTCAATATAGTAGCTGTGAAAAGGCTGAAGAGCATTTAAACCATTGTTTCCTCCTCTGTCAATCAGCCGACAATATATGGCACCACTTTGGTAATCTGTTTTTTTTTTAGCTCAATTTTAATTCTTGTAAATCTATGATGATTTACTGGTGGTTAATGAGACCTAAAAGGGACTGTCTTAATTTCCTTTTAGTAAACTTGCATAAATTCATCTTTTTGGAGATAAGGAAAGCTCGAAACAAATATCTTTTTGAGGAATTTCAAATCAACGAGAAATACATTTTCTCAATTGTAATAAATCTAGCAATCAACTGTGCCAACTCTATCATATTTTTAGATAATCCCTCCAAGTTTGACATATTCCTAGTTGATCTTTTCAAGAAGATATTTGTGACAAAAAATCACCAGTTTGTTCATGATTGATGGTCCAAACCTGAGAGTGGTTCATTCAAACTTAATGTGGATAGAACATTTATGGATAATTTAAGTTCAAGTGGCATATAAGGGGTGATCAGGGACTCTAAAGGAGATTTTATTCAAGCCTTATTAGTTCCTTCATCTTATTCCAATAGCTTTCAAGTTGAATCCCAAGATATTCTTTTTGGAATTCAACAATGCAACTCTTTGGGATTGGTTAAAGTCATCATAGAATATGACTCAAAATCCATTGTTAGCATGGTTCAAGGTAATTTCAAGCCTCTACGGATCATCATGAATAACATCTCAGAAATTTAAACCGTCATAGGTCAAAGACAATATCAATTGACACATATTTTGAGACAAGGAAATTCTACAACTGATGGCCTAGCCAAACAAGCCTCTTCTTCAATCTTGTCAACTATATATAAAGATTTTTCCGCTCTTCCCACTTCATTAAAAGTTTTCTTAAAATTTATAAGTTAGGATTAGATTCTTTCTTAAATAATTGTAATTGAGATACTTGTAAATATCCATATTTATTTGTTCTTAAGCTTTGTAATGGGAATAAGTATAAATTCCCAAGTTTTCTATTCAAGTTTTGAGTAGTGCTTTAAAAAAAACATTTAGTTAAATTGAAAATATGTAAACAAATTATTAATAAAATGTAGAGGGTTTTAAAATTTTAATCCCATGGGGAGAATTGTGCATATAAATAGTAAACATTATACATCTTAAAAAGTGATTTGGAGGATAAAAGTGAGAATATACCTTAAGCTCTTATAAAAATGAAATGTTATTTTGCCATTGTAAACTCCTATTAATTATATAATTTTTAAATCTAAAATCATATGTATATTATTATAATTTGATATTAATTATATATTCGTAAACTATATGTTAAATAAAGGGGATAAAGAGAGAAGGATGGAAGAGGAGAATAGACATCGATGTACGAATAACTGGTAAAAAATGATAAAGTATATGGGAATAATAATAATTTTAAAGGGAGGATACCTAAAGGCATGTGTGGAGGGTGTAGAGAGCATCAATAAAAATCATACAATATTTAAATGAGGGGAAATAATGATAAGAGTGTTGGTGACAACACAATAATTACATTAAAGGCAAAATGAGAGAGGATATGCACTAAAAATCTTGTGAAGGGAGAGAAAAGTGTAGATGTCACACCTGAACCTCACCTGTTAGGTTTTGACTGGACATTATCACCACCTATATACACTAAATATGTTTTAAAATACTTTAAGGTAATCTTAACCAAGGTATGGCCTCTTATAGCTCTATACCCCATGAACCAAATGTGTATACAAGTTCAAATACGATTTTTTATATTAGGAACATATAAAACTAAAATATCCACTCCCTAAACAAGTTCCCATAACTACAACTAATTATGGCCTCTTAAAGTCCTCAGCCTAAGCATGTGTCCATAATTACTTCTAAAAATCCATTAGCCCTCTAACATTAAAAATAATTTTCGATCTTCAAAAAATGCTTAAATTTTAACATGGGGGATCAATGAATATATAAAACATGATCCCTCAAATGGCTCAATAATGGATAAACTGAATCTCCTCATTTATATACTATCAAGTTAGCATTTTTAAATATATATAACACATTTAAAGAATAACAAAATGAATTAACAGCATGATGAAATTATTGATGCAGTAAATAAAGGAAACCATGCAATTAATATATTGTAATTTACTAAACCCCCCCAAAAAATACACCTCTATTAATCAAACAAAATGTCTACCAAGGGGCATCTCATAGCCCAAAAAGTGGATCTCAATAAAGACTCATACCTTTTCTAAGTCTTTTCAACTGTGCTAGCCAAACCTAAATTTTCCTTTACAAAATCTTAAGGCCTTAATAGGACCTCCACTCACCACAATGTTATTCCAATATATTTTGAACGGTTATGACACAGTCCGCAACTATATCTAATGTCCACTTCTAACTTAAGTCTTTTCCCTCCTTCCATCAACTCTCTAGTCTTGGTCTGGTTCAACACAAGATGTGACCTCGAAATTTTCAAGCATGTCACCCAAGCAAAAAGTAAAGTGTACTTCTGAGCAAACTGGTTAAAAATATTCCTTAACTTTAAATACCAACTGGAAATATAAAGTCAAGTGAAAGTACGCTTTGTTGGAATGAACAACAAAGATATGCTAGTAATAATATTTCTAAATTTTGATCATGATAAAATTTGAAGCACAACATAAAAGTCACTACATGAAAAATGAGTATTAGGGATGGGAGTATTTGGGATGGCCATGTCATATTGTCCCTTTTGATAAACCAAATGGATGGTTTTTAATTACCGTCCCTTTGATAAATCACAAAAGGGACAGTTTTTAAAATTCGTCCGATTTAGTGTTGCAAATAAGACGGTTATTCAAAAACCGACCCTTAAAGTGTAAGAGAATTTTTAACGCCCTTTTTCCTGGGCTAATTTAAGGGACGGATTTTTAAAACCGTCCCTTTTGGTATAGCAGAAGGGACGATTTTAAAAAGCCGTCTCATTTGGTATAGCAACAAGGACATTTTTAAAAATCCGTCCCTTTTGGTATACCTTAAATTTTTAGCTTTTGTGACTTATCAAAAGGGACAGATTTTAAAAATCGTCCCATTTGGTATACGAAAAGGGACATTTTTTCTTTACCCTTTTGGTATTTTACCCTACATTTTTCCAACCCCAACCAAATTAAAGTCTGATTCTCTCTCTCTCTCTCTCTCTCTCTCTTGCGACCTCTCTGTCTCTCTCACGCGCAACTCACTCTGTCTCTCTCTCTCTCGCTGCTCTCAGATCTCTCTCTCTTCCCTCCCACTCTCTCTGTCACCTCACCTGCTCTCCCTCTCCTTCTCACTGTTATGGCCCCCCCCTCTCTCTCTCTCAGTGACAGTTCCCCCTCTCTCTTAGTCTCTCTCTCCGTTATGGACCCTGTGCCTCCCCACCACCCCATTAGGGCTTGTGAAACTCAGTCACTTAAGAACTCTGTAAGTGTTAATTTTGTTCTTGGCCTTTCATATTTTCGATTTGATTTTAGATTTGTCCTTGTGAGAAAAAAGGAATAAATATATACCTCTTTCAATTAGATTGGTGTTGGCAGTGACCTAGAGTTCCTTCAGAAATGAGACAACCTGCTTAAAATAATAACGGGTGGCCAGCCCTATACTAACATAATTAGGAATCTCAAGTGGATCATTCTCTCCATCATCTGACGATCCTAATAACAAACACAGCTAACCACCCATTACTACTAAAAGAGGGTGTTAAAAAAATTTAAAACTTTTTATTTAATACCATCAAAACCAACCATGCAACCAATAGCCAACAATACTACATCTAAATGTGATGAGTTATACATATAAGCTCCAATAATATAAAAGAGTACCATACAATGTACAAAGTAAATTACCCGAATATGCTGTCGGGTCACAGACAATACAAAACAGAGAAGAACAAATTATAAAAGTGTTAATCTACAACACTTGAGTATAAACCCGATATACAAACTGAATCCTAATCAAGATACACAAAAGATAGGAATCGACTAAAATAAAGTGCTGCAACAGTCCGCTACTGCTACAGCTCCACGAACACACTGGATGGATAAGCATCGATGGCGACCTTGCGGAGGAACACATACAATAATACAATATATATATATACACACACATAGCAGGAGAAAATATAAACGGGTCAGAGCCCGGGGTGAAAACATTTTATAGCAAGTGCATTAAAATGCATAATAATTATAAATGCATTATTACATGATTAAGGTGGAGTCGCACTCTCCATAATAATCCAACTCGCCTCTCAACTAAAGCGCGCAACTAAATGTATGCACATGATCTCTAAATAAATGCCCAAATCTAATCAGGCAAATAAATCTAACTTAAATCCCAAATGATGCTCATCTAAATTCCATCTAACTTATCTCTTAATTTTACAGTTATCTAACTTCCATCTAAATCACATACTTCAATTTCGATGCTTATTGATCTCAATTAATCGTTCACTTACTTAACATACGAAGTTTACATAAATATTCTCATACTAACATATACACTATAGATAAACATTCTCTTTTGCTAGAATTCTTCATATTCTAGTCATTGACATAATCAAATATAATTATATGTGAGTTATTAGCATCTAAGCGCTAAGGCCTAAACTTCTCACAATTCTCAATACTGCACTGCGTTTCATGCGTGGGACGTCTCGCAAGCGAAATCCAAACAAAGAAGCCCCCGATACACTACTTCTAGCAGTATTGATTATCAAGATTCATTATTCCCTCAATTCATGATGCATGTAACCCAATTTCTTATTACTCCATTAATTTATTTTATTATTCCCAATTCTCAACAGTGCATGGCGTTTCGTGCGGGGACGTCTCACAAAGCGAAATCCAAACAAGGAACTCCCCCGATACACTACTCCTGGCACTATCGATCGTCGAGATAAATACTATATATAAATATGAGAATTAAGGACTAACTTCTCCTCAGTCCCAACATTACACTGCATTTCGCGCGTGGGACGTCTCGCAAGCGAAATCCAAACAAGGAACCTTCCTGATACACTACTTATTGGAAATGTTGGTCGTTGAGGCCCATTATTCCCTCAATACCCAAAGAACTAATCACACCCGAAATATAATAACCATCCAAGCGACCTATAACTCGAGAACGCAGGTTCTCAATGCTATCATCTTCCAGGGCATCACTCATATATCATCCTGGGGACCACCGGTACGACTAAATATCACCTACTTCGTGGTCACACACACACACACGTTCGGGAAGCGAACATAGTTCCTAACCAACAAGTGAGAACGACACATACCCACGACTTTTCACCCCCAAAATATAATGTATATCACATAAAACGCAATGGACGACTATGACCCGGGGAATATCCACACCCTGCTCATCGAGCCAGGATGCTCACCCTCATCGCGCAACTTTCCAATGATAGCAAGGAAGGGGTATGCTTCACTTATATATATATCATCACATAATATATACATACATCATCACATCATATAAATATATACCATCATATAAGGTATATATATATCACATTGTTCCATAATCATAGTGCGGTCTTAGGCGTAGTTGAAATAATATCATTATTTAATACATTTCTCTCTCGATATTATAATCGCCAATTCTCACATAACTACCCCACTTAGTATACACTATACTATTTCTCACTTGAAGTTGACACATCACTTCACTTCTATTTATATGAATCGTCTCTCGATTCTATTCACGTGGAGGATATTCTCTATATCCTAATGCACTTCAATTAGCATTTCTCCTTCATGTGAGACATCTCACAAGTTAATCACCGTTAAGGATATTTTCTATATCCGTATGCACATCAATCAACATTTATAATTCTCAATACATAATATGGTTCGATCAATCATATGAACCTTTAAAGTTATCCCATTTGGGATTAAATTCCAAAATCCAATATCACTAAGCGCATTCTCAATCTTTCATAAAATTCCATAATTATCTCCAAATAGGAATATCAATGGTAGTGGGCTTCCCCACTAGTCGGTACAATACTATCCGATTGGTATTCTCTCGAACTAAATCAATATGACTCTAGTCATTTCTTATAAGGGAAACTCCCTAAAATCTCCAAAACATACTTCTAATAACTCCTATAGATATTCCCAATCCATAACCAGAAATAAAATGGGATGGAACTCACCCTAGAAAAACATCCCCAAAACTGCCCTGTTTTCGAATCGATTCGGGCTCAATCCGAATCGATTCGGCCCTGTGAATCGATTCGGCCTCCAAGGCGAATCGATTCGGGTCGTTAGACCTGGGATTCTGTTTCAGTTCAATTCGATTCGGCTGGGATCCAAATCGATTCGGTCACTCAGACCTGTCAAGCTGGAACATTCTGAATCGATTCGGGTTGGTGCCGAATCGATTCGGCCTGTTCAAGAGCTACGAAAATGGTTATTTCTTCAAAGACAAAAATCCTCAAAATACATTTTAATCATGTTCTCTTCATTTCTCTTCAACCCAAACATATATACATCATTAATATTCATCCAAGAACACAATTTAACTAATTTCTAACCTCAAATCCATGATCTACACAACAGATCTAAGATTTTACCCAAAAGTTAGGTTTTATCAAACTAAACCTAAAACCCATAAATTTGATCCACAAATCATGCAATAAATGGTACACAATAATTATTTAGCAAGTTTAATCACTTGCCTCAAGTTTGTAGGGTCTGATTCGTCCTCGAGATCGCGTAATGGCTGGAAATCCCACTTTCTCTCTCTCTCTTCTTCTTTTCTTCTTCTTCTCTCTTTCTTTCTTTCTATTTCTCTTTCTATCTAAGGAGAATTGTTTCTCCCGTAGGCTTAATAAGCCTTATCTCCCAAGATACACATCTTTAAACGATAATACAGACTTTAAATGACTCGGTAACTTTAATTCGAGCCAAACGAACCTAAAAATATTTCGAAACTTAAATAGACCCCAAGTACAGTCATTTTGACTTTCTCGCCCATTCTGGAAACAACTACACCCTCAGAATTGGCATCCGAAACACTTTTTAACATCTCCAAATTTTGACCTCAAATGCCAATTTAATTATTCTCCAATAAAAATAATATTTATCTCTCCCAAAATGAATAAATTATTGTCCCAAAAATCTTGGGTTGTTACAAGAAACAAGAGATAGTGAAAAATTATATTATGATATACATGTTATGCTATTTTATATTGTTGTTGAAATTGAATTAGTATTGGATTTTGAAATGTAATCAAAATCCATTGTAATCTTCTCAATATGTGTGCATTTTTTTTCTCAGTAGTAATCCTTATATATGTGAAAGAATATATCAACAATTTTGAATCATATTTTGTTTGCCCAATTTCTATTGTTCAAACTTTCTCAATATCTCCTACATAGAGAAAATTGGATATATTGAAAATATCGATATTGTTTGCCTTTATTGATTTTGTTTAACATAGGTATGTTGAAATTTCGAGCTGTAGTTGATTGTGACCCATATGATACATTCAAAAATTAGAACCTTGATGACTCTGACCCATGCATGTGGTTGGGTGTTCATTATGTCGACGGTGAAGTGAAAATGTCGTAAGTCTCTGTTGTATTTCTTCATCAATTTATACAAAACCCCATTTATTTCAGTGTCTTGTTTTGTCTGTAAACATTTTTTGTACTAATCTATAGTAGGGTAAGCTTAAAATTGATATGAAATGATTCGTTCTTAAAGATGTACTATTATGAACGGGCTTTCTTTGCGAGGAGTACTCGCACTAGAACTTGTGAAACTCACTCACTTAAGAACTCTGTAAGTGTTGATTTACATAGGAAACAGTAATCTTCTGTATTAAATATTCTTTGTTATAAAATCTATCTTTTGAAGTTATTTTTTGGTTCAATTGAATAGCTAATGGTAAATGTGTTAATACCTTCTCTCTCGATGCCTATTTATTTCTAGTTGATTTTTTTTGTTTTAAATAGTGTGCAAAAGTGATAAAGGTCACCGTGTTTAGGTTTGTACATGCCAACATTGATTGTCTTTAAATTGGTTTTTATTATTTATCACAATCTCTACTGTATAAAAGGTTAAAGTCTTTCATTGTCTCGATTTAGTTTCTTACTTTATTAGTTATACGAGTAACATGAAGGATGTAGTGGATAACTCATTATGGTAAAAGATAAAGAAACTCCGTGTTTATGTGGTCAATGAGTATGCATTTGTGTATTTAGGAGTGTTATTGCATGGATTTTGTGTATTTTCTTTTATGCAGACTTAACATGGCAGACTTTGGAGAAGACTTATTAGACCTTATTTTCAAATTTATAGTTTTGATGTCTCTAATGATGCTTAATTTTATTATTGATCTTGTTCACTTGTTTCTGTTGGGAACTTTCTTCTAATTTATCCTTTAATTGTTGAGATCATACCTAATTCACACTTACGACGGTCCAATTTGGATTATTTCCCCAAAACATTTATGCGAATATTATTCATAGTGGTTTGGTGAGCAAGAAACTATTATCCGTATCTAGGTTGTTCATCTTATAAAAAAAATTTATTGGTTTTTCTCATATGAAGGTGTGATGTCTATGTTAATGGGTCTCCTAAAATGCAGGATTTGAAGAGTGAGGAGAAAATTTTCATGCATATTATTGATGCTCATTATGTGAGTACTCTTGCATCGCAACTGTTCTTTAGTTTCTATTTTGGCTTGGTTATTTAAAGTCCCTCAAATTATTGATGATGTATCTCATAATTGTTGTTCGTATGTGCTTGTATTGATAGTCACCGAGTGTCTAGTTGATATTGATTATTCAATTTTTTTCTTTGGAGCATTACTCTTCCTTTGCATAGTTTTGAAAGTTAGATATAAGTATGGTAGAACTATTTTAACGATGAAATTTATAATTAAAATTTGTAAACAGTTAGACTTAGGAATCGACCGCGTAGTCATGGGACTCGCAGCTTGAGCATAATATGAAAGTTTACAAAACGATACACTTAGGCTTAAAAATATCCCGTCAAAGGTTGAAAACATAAAATAACCCCCAAAAGGGGTCGTAAGAGGCAGAAGTAACTCGCACGGGACCAATGTAACTCGTAGGAACCAACCGTGTAGTCATGGGACTCACATTTTGATAATACAATGAAAATTTGCAGCCAATTAGACATAGGCTTAAAAACATGCCGTCAAAGGTTGAAAACGTAAAATAACCATAAAACGGTCTTATAAGAGGCACGAGCACTTCGCACAGGACCAATGTAACTCGTAGGAACATACCCCATAATCACCTAACTCTCAGATTGAGTATATGATGAGAATTTGTAAACGATTACATTTAGGCTTAAAAACATGTTGTCAAATGGTGAGAACATAAAATAACCACAAGACAGTCCCAAAAGAGGCATGAGCACCTCGCACGGGACCAATGTAACTTATAGGAATCGATCGCTTAGCCACCGGACTCCCCATTTGAGTATACAATGAGAATTTGCAAAAATTCTGACTTGGGCTTAATAACATGGCGTGAAAGGATGAAAACATAAAACAGACACAAAACGGTTTCGTAAGTGGCATGAGAACCTCGCACGGATTCCTTGTTTGAGTATACAACTAGAATTTACAAACGGTTAGACTTTGACTTAAAAACATGTCGTCAAAGGGTGAAAACGTTAAACAACCACAAAATGGTCCCGTAAGAGGCATGGGCACCTCGCACTGGACCAATGTGCCTCGTACTAGTCGACTGTGTAGTCACCGGACTCCCCATTTGAGTAAACGACTAGAATATGCAAATGATTAGACATATGCTTAAAAACATGTCGTCATAGAGTGAAAAACATAAAATAGCTACAAAACGGTCCCATAAGAGGTACGAGCACCCCGCATGGGACTAATGTAACTCATACAAACCGACCGCATAGTCATCGAACGCCGGTTTGAGTATATGACGAGAATTTGCAAAAATTTAGACTTAGGCTTAAAAACATGCCATCAAAGGGTGAAAACATAAAACGGACACAAAATAGTCCCGTAAAAGGCACCTCTAACAACGTACGGGATCAATATAACTCGTACGAACCGATCGCATAGTCGCCAGACTCCCGATTTGAGTATACAATGAGACTTTGTAAAAATTTAGACTTAGGCTTAAAAACATAGTGTTAAAGGGTGAAAAACATAAAACTGATGCAGATCAATCCCGTGAGGGCACGAGCACCTTACACATGACCAATGTAACTCATACGAACTGACCATGTAGTCATCGGACAACTCGTTTGAATATACAACAAAAATTTATAAAATTTAGACTTAGGCTTAAAAACATGCCATCAAAGGGTGAAAACATAAAGTATCCACAAAATAGTCCCATAAGAGGCACGAGCACCTCATACGGGACCAATGTAACTCGTACGAACCGACCACATAGTCACCGAACTCCCGGTTTGGGTATACGATAAGAATTTGCAAAAATTGAAACTTAGGCTTAAAAATATCCCGTCAAAGTGTGAAAACGTAAAACATACACAAAAAATTTATGTAAGAGGCACGAGCACCTTGCACGGGTCCAATGTAACTCGTACAAACTGACCACGTAGTCACCAAATTCTCGATTTGAGTATGCGACGAGAATTTGACAAAATTTAGACTTAGGCTTAAAAACATGATGTCAAAGGGTGAAAAATGTAAAACAACCACAAAACGGTCTCGTTAGAGGAACGATTACCTCGCACGGAACCAATGTAACTCGTACAAACTGACCTCATAGCCATTGGACTCCCCGTTTGAGTATACGATGAGAATTTACAAATTGTTAGATTTGGGCCAAAAACTGTTCTGTTAAAGGATGTAAACGTAAAACAACCACAAAATGGTCTCGTAAGAGGCATGATCACCTCGCACGGGACCAATGTAATTTATGATAACTGACCGCGTAGTCACCGGACTCCCCGTTTAAGTATACGACGAGAATTTGTAAGCGGTTAGAGCTAGGGTAACATTGTAGCTTTATATTTTATTATAAAACGTGACTGCGTGATAATTGATTAAATTCACAAATTTCTAATTTGGCACACTTATTTAATTAGAGTCTATTTTTAAACAAAAATAATTCAACCCCTAAACATGCATCTAAATGTCATAAATCATTCAAACTATGCATGAAAAGTAAAGACAACCGATTCAGGAAAAACCCCTTTCAGGTAAAACCTTTTATAAACACTTCGAAGAATTCACAAGACCCTTGACTTACATACAGCCTGATAATCGCCCAGAAGTGTGTAATGCACGGTGCCTTCAGTAAATCTTCAAAGATACGAGAGATAGCAAAATACCCTCCAGGCGTCGGTTCATCGTATTCGGCTCGTCCACACGCAGAATGACTACGCTCGGTATCCACCGATCAAATATGGAGATGCCTTCTCCACAAAGGTTAAACAAAAGTAAATTTGTGTTCTTGAACACCAAAAACAATTCACTAAATCATATGAGAGTTTTGTGAATTGAAAACAAAAAGGGATTAAACCCTAAAGGAAGAAGTCAAAAAGGATTCTGCTTTCGCAGTTTTTCTGTTCTATAAAATGCTGGGACTTCTTAATGAAAACGAAACCATTTAATGAGTATTTATACAAAAACACGCCACCTCGGGATACATGCTTGTTTGAACGAGATACGCATATCGTGCGAACGACGTATAGATATCGTTCAAACGACATCTCTCGACAACCCTATGTCGCTCGAACGAGATGACTATCTCACTTGAACTACCGGGGTGTCAAAATCGAGGTACGCTTCAGGACTTAGAAAAAAAATACTCATACACAAATTTTGACGAAAAAGTCCGCTCCAACACTTCGAAAATATTTTGTAAAAATATCCCAAAAGCTCTAAGTGAAAAGTTAAGGTATTTAAACAAAACCTTACCAAAGTAAACTTCGTG
This sequence comes from Sambucus nigra, assembly GCA_949130495.1. NCBI lineage: Eukaryota > Viridiplantae > Streptophyta > Magnoliopsida > Dipsacales > Adoxaceae > Sambucus > Sambucus nigra. Next base: position 88,755,148 of record OX422220.1, read on the forward strand.
GAGTCTTTTTGATGAAGACCTTGATTAATTCGGATCCTTCTTGATGTAGATTTCTCTTGAATGCTCTTCGACGGTGTAGCGGTATATGACGTAATAAATTGATAACGGACTTATAAAAATATGTCCTTACATTTACTCACGTGGAACACATGAACAAATTAATGGTTTGAGCCAGGTAGATTATTTGTTGTTGTTTTTGATATGAGGTATTATTTTAAATTTTTTGCTGGCCGTGTAGGCCTTTGTGTTGATTAAACAAGTTGATCTTCTTGTATAAACGAAGGAGACTTTGCCAGATTTTTTTAAAACTTATAAAGAATTGTTGATATACGAGATTGTTATTTTCACATTTTTATTGTCGTACGGGCTTTTGTGTTATTTAAACATGTTTGTTTTCATGTATAAACAAAGGGGCCTTTGTCGACTTTTTTAAAAAATTGTAAAGAATTGTTGATATGAGAGATTGTTATTATCATTTTTTTATGGCCGTGCGAGCATTTGTGTTGATTAAACAAGTTGGTTTTCATGTATAAAAAAATAAGGTTCTGCCGAATTTTTTTAAAAATTGTAAAAATTTGTTGATACAATTAACTAATATATTTGGATATTTGATTTTATTATAATATTATTTTGATCAAATGATTATTTATTGATTGCAGATTGTACATAAGAAGTTAAAGAGACATGTTTTCGAGTGTGTTTACTATATGTGGCACTAAGAGAAGTTTTTTTAGCGTGATAACTATATTTATCATCTTAATTTAGGGACAATTTTTTTTACAATTGTATTTCTCATTAGTTAGTATGATTTTGTACTCATTTAAATATTTCGACTTGAATGTAGTTCAATGGAAGAAATTGTTATTAGATATGCGTTTCAATGAATGCAGTTGACATATTGCGTTTATGATTCGAATATTTGACTTATAATGCAAATTAGGCGTCATTTATTACTACAACATAAAGCATATAATAATGTAATTGTTTATGACAATTTTTTATTTATCAATTGGGACAATTATGAACCGTCCTTAATACCAAAATTGTATTAGTTAAGAATACTTTTTGGGACGGTTATAATCCATCCCTAGTACCCATTTTGCATTAATTGAAACTACCTTTTGGGACGGTTTTTTACCGTCCTAATTGGGGTTTCTAGAATCTGAGTAGTATTGGGGACAAGTAAACCATCCCTAATACTAATCGCGGGAATTTTTGGCGGGAACTCCTTTTAGGATGGAAAAATCCGTCCCTAATGCCAAATGCAGAGCGTCCATAAATTAACATTTAGGACAGTAAACTTCATCCCAAAAATAATTGCAACGCCTAGTATAAGGAACGGATTTTTGTGTAATACCCCGTACTTTTGGCTATATTTATTTTTGGGATTTATTAATTAAATTGCGTATTTATTGGAAATTAATCCGGGTTAATAATAATACTAATGTGATGCGAATTGGTATTTGATTATGTGCATATATGATTATATATGTATTGGTTATTATAAAATTTGTCGTGAGATTTATATACGGCATTTTAGAAATTTTGTTGAGACGCGTGGGACCGCCGCGTCACGGTATAATATTTTGATATTAAAAGTGAATTTAAAATCTATAGTCCGTATGGTCGTTTTGAGTGCGCCATCGCATCCGCAAGGGTCGAGATAGTCAGAAAACACTAGCCGGGGGTATAGTTTGGGTCCCGGGGTATTTTTAGGCCATACCGGTAACTTAAAGGGTATTTTGGTAATTTTACATTTTGAAGAATTAAAAGTGACGAAAATTAGAGATTAATTCTGATGTGGATATTAACCCATTAAGCCCATTAGCCAACCCATATTAACCTAGAAGGCTACGTAGGGTGTCATTTAGGTTTTCTAAGTTTCCCCAAATCAAAACCCTAGCCACCTTGAGCCACCATTGGAGATAGAGCTTGGGAGAGAAGAAACTCTGCAGAATCTTCACCAAACCTACACCAAACCAGAAATCAAACCAAGGCAAGTGTTTTAATCTTATTTAAATTCGTAGAATGTTTCCTCCATGTTATAAATTGATAAATTTCAACTGTTCTTGGAAGATAATGAAAACCCATGTAGTTTGAGGTTTAGAACTTAAAAATTGTGAAGAGAATTTCATGTAGTATGATAGGTAAATGATTTCCCTTATTATAATTGTGATTAGAAGGAAAGAAAACGAATTAAATTCTGGGATTTGATGATGATATGTAGTTAGGGTTCATGTTCTTGAGATAATTGGAAAAAGTGTAAAAAGGTGTAAATTAAATTAATATTTGGATGGATTGATCCCTTAGAAACATGTTAGGATGTGACTATATAGGTTTAGTATTGATTATAGACCCTAAAACGTTGTTAGGATGGACTTTGGGAGAGATTAGAAATGTTATAAATGGTGAAAAACGATTTTGGGAAGTTCTGGGCCGAAACTGGCATCTCGTTAGAAGCAACCCCCAGGTCGTTCGAACGAGCTCGTTCGAACGAGCTTCTAACGAGTTGACCAGTCGTTATTAACGAGTGGGGTTTTCATTCGATATCTCGTTCGAACGAGATAATCGTTAGAAGGGTCAGTTCGTTCGAACGAACTGGGATCTCGTTCGAACAGCCTCGTTCGAACGAGACTTCTAACGACCTGACAGTCCAAACTCGTTCGAAGCCTCGTTCGAACGAGACTTCTAACGAGTTGACAGTTTGACCCTTTTGGACTGTTTTGACTTTTGGAGTTCCGGGAGATGGTTCAAGGGTAGAGTTAGCATCCCTTTGATGATATAGTGATGGATTTGGGACTTTTGGGTTGTTGGGTTGAGTAAATCATATACGAGAGTTATATTCAATGAATCTTTTGGGTTGAGACGTGAGGGACTACTACGACGTGAGGATGAATTATAGCGCGTATAATTATGAACCGAAATAAAATAAGTTGTGATAATTATAATTAGTACGAGAGTGCTATATGTACTACGAATAAAATACGGTATTACTAAGAAGTGTGTTTACTTAGTATTGATATATGGATTGTATGTATGACATACCTACCATACTTGCTATCACGGGAGGTTTCGTTCGCTTAGGACCCTCTAATCCTTGTGTGCCTACGGGGGGGATATAGACTGGTACCTTGATGAACATAGGTCATTGAAAGACTTATTGTGATATTAATAAGTCCGCTGACCATGGGAGTGTAGGTATGTGCGTGACCCATGTGATGGTGACTGTGTTCGCCTCCATTATTTGTGATGTTGTTATCGGTAAACTATTCCTGAGAGATTCGGAATATGTAATCCTTATGTACGTGATGTACCGGGATGGATAGCAGAGTATGTGTGCACTACAGCTTAGATTGCGGGGTGCTTGTATCGTATATTTATGTGATGAATAATATACATTTATTTAATGGAAATCCTCATGTTAATGTTGTAAAATATTCCGGTATTGTTTCGAGATATATAATGAGTTAGCTGTTAGTTATATCAATGGCATACTTAATAACGGAGATTACGAGAAACCTCTATTAAATTACGAGCGTTGTTATGTTAAATTAACCGAGTAAAATGAGTAGAACCTTTGGTTGTCTAGCTAGTTTACGTTGTCACTTAGCTAGTGGAGAAGGTAGTTATAGATGGGTACTTACGTTAGGAGTGCACAGTTAGTCGAGAGGTGAGAATTTAATGTGAGTGCACGTCCTAACATGTACTTTGCATTTAATGTTTTAAATATTTTTAAAGCACTTGCAGGTTTCTAAAATGTTTTCCACTTTCGGGCTCTGACCCATTTGCTTTCAAATATATTTTCTTGTAAAACCATTTTAGGTGCCCAGCCACAAGGTCACCAAGCATAGGATTTCCATTCAGGTGACGAGCTGTAGCTGTTTGTGGAAGCTACAGGCATTTGCATGTAGACGCTTCTCTCGTTTGGATTCCAGTCTCAGCATTTATCAGTTGTAGGGCATGTTGCCCAATTCTATTAGACATTTTTACATTTCAGTTTTCAGACTCTAGCATGTATTGCTCAGTTTTCAGTTTAGTTATTTATTTCAGTTTACTTATCAGTTGTGGGATTTGTATTGAGGAGTTTTTCCTCCAGGTTTTATTTACATATTGTGATGGTTATTCATTCTATTTCAGTATGGTGAATGGTGTTATTTAGTTATTCATTACTCTTGTTGCATGTTAATCAGATATAATAAAATTTGGCACTTACTTTTTAAATACTAGGTGGTTAGTAATCTTTAAAAGGTTTTCGACAGTGATGCTATTAACTGAGCCAACTTGGCATTTTGAATTAATTTTATAAAGGAGTAGCTACCCGGTGTTTAATTAGTACGGGTGTCACAGGTGGTATCAGAGCATCAGGTTCTAGTGTCCTTTAGGATCTGTACGGCTATTATGTTTCCGCTACGTTTTCTTTGATATAGAGCCCTATATTTTAGGACTGTTGTACTCTTTTGTGTATGCTTCGTTCTTCAGCTATATTAAGTTTTTAAACTGCAAACTTATAAACTTTGTTCTTATTTCAGATGCCTCCACGACGTGCACGACGAGTTCCCAGGAATGCTACGCCCGAACCACAGCCCGCTCCAGTTCAGGGCATGTTGAACGCCACTGAGGTTGCTGCTATAGTAGCCCAAGCGGTAAATGCCGCGATTGCCGTGATTCAGCAGGCACCACCGCAGGCGCCGGTTGCTGCGCCAGTCCAGGTTAATGCATTCCCGTCTGCTTGGGAACGTGTACGTGACGCTTTTCAGAAAGCGAATCCACCAGAGTTTGCTGGAAGCTCAGATGTGGTTATCTCGAGCCAATGGAGGAAGGATATGCAGAGGCACTTGAGGATGCATGAGTGCTCTGATGTTCAGAAACAGGTGCTAGCTACTTTCAAGCTAGTTGGATCTGCGTTACAGTGGTGGGAGTCTATTACCACCGCAGAGGAGAGGGATACCCTCACGATTCAGGAGTTCTGGGTGCGGTTCGACCGCAAGTACTTTCCGTCTGCAGTTCATACAGAGATGAGGAGGAAGCTGATGAGTCTGAGGCAGGAAGGCAAGACAGTGGCCGAGTATGAGGCCGAGTTCACTAACCTGTTGAATATCGTTCCAGACGAGATTCCAACAGAGAAGAAAAAGATAGAGAAGTTCACTGATGGGTTGAATTGGAGAATCCGTCAGCATCTGCTAGGGAATCTATCGTTGGCCACGTATTCTGATGTGGTTAACGCTGCATTACTACACTGCCAGGACCACCGTTTTCATATGGCCGAGGGCAAGCGGTCAGGGGAGTCTAGCCATCAGGGCAGGACTGGAGGGCATGGTGCCAGCGGGGCACAGACCGGTCAGGGGAAGAGACAGACTGAACAGGGTACCCAGCAGGGGGACAATAAGAGGTTCCGGTCAGGGAACTACAGGCAGGGACAGGGAGGTTTCCTCCAGGGCCATCAGGGTCCAAACGGCCATCAGGGCCAGCAGGGACAGAATGGGCAGCAATTTCATCAGGGCCAGCAGGGCCAAGGGAGGAATGGTAACGGCCACCAGGGGCAGAGGGGAGGGAACTTCCCAGGGAAGTGCTTTACTTGTGGCAAGACTGGCCATAAGAAGCAGGATTGTCCCAATAGGGGCAGGGCCCCACAGCAGCAGCAGCAGGGTGCTCGCCAGGAGCCACAGAGACCTATGTTTCCCGCCGCTCTTCCTGCACCGCCACAGATGGCAGCATTGCCACCCATTCCAGCAGTCCCAGCTCAGCAGGGGCAGCTACAGTATGGACGTGTCTACAACGTTCACCAGGCTGCAGTTCCACAGGCATCGCCCGCGATCGAGGGTACGTTTCCTATCCATGGCACTATGGGTCGGGTGTTATTTGATACGGGTGCTACACACTGTTTTATTGCTACACACTTCGCGAAAGCTTTAGGATTGTTAGCTACGGCAGAGAGCACAGTGACGTGTGTCGACTCACCATTGGGGAGTGGGTCACTTATTTTCTTTATATGCCGGGAAGTCGGGGTAGAGGTTGGTGGTTTGGTATTGCCTGCGGACATGTTAGTGTTAGACATGCATGTTCACGATGTGATCATCGGTATGGATTGGCTCGTATTATATAGGGCCATGATTGATTGCTTCAGCGGGAGCATTGTTTTTGCCATTCCGGGGCAGGAGATGTTTATAGTGGCGATGCCTCGCCCAGAGGGAGGATCGACCGCTCATCTGTATTACATAGAGGAGGATACCTCTAAGGAGGTTGTTATTCCTTTAAATTCGATCCCGGTTGTCAGGGAGTACTCGGATGTGTTTTAGGAGATACCAGGCTTACCGCCCAGTCGAGAGATAGACTTCGTTATTGATTTACTACCGGGTACGAGACCTATAGCACGTGCACCGTACCGTATGGCTCCAGCTGAAATGCGAGAGTTAAGGGATCAGATAGAGCAGCTGTTAGGGCAGGGCTTTATTCGTAGGAGTACCTCACCTTGGGGCGCTCCAGTTTTGTTTGTGAAGAAGAGGGACGGTTCACTGAGGTTGTGTGTGGACTACCGAGAGTTGAATAAGGTCACGATACGGAATAAGTATCCGTTGCCTCGAATCGATGACTTATTCGACCAGTTGAGAGGAGCTTCTTTCTTCTCGAAAATTGAGTTGAGGTCGGGATACCATCAGTTGCGTATCAGGGAGGAGGATGTCTCGAAGACTGCGTTCTTGTCGAGATATGGTTCTTATGAGTTTCGGGTTATGCCTTTCGGCTTAACCAACGCTCCAGTAGTGTTTATGGACTTGATGAACAGGGTGTTCAGAGATTTCCTAGATCAGTTTGTCATTGTCTTCATTGATGATATTCTGGTTTACTCTCAGACAGAGGAGGAGCACGCCGAGCATTTGAGGCTGGTTTTGCAGACACTTCGTCAGAACGAGCTGTATGCAAAATATGAGAAGTGCGGGTTTTGGCTGAAGGAAGTCCAGTTCTTGGGTCATATTATTTCCGATCGGGGAATATCTGTCGATCCGGGGAAGGTGTCAGCGGTGAGGGAGTGGGGACAGCCCACGACACCAACGGAAATTCATAGTTTCTTGGGTTTAGCAGGATACTACAGGAGGTTTATTCGGGGTTTCTCAGAGATAGCAGGTCCTTTGACACATCTTACTCGCAAGGGTGTGCCATATATCTGGAGTGATGCCTGTCAGTTGGCATTCGATGAGTTAAAGGACAAATTGACCTCAGCACCTGTGTTAGCGTTGCCGAGACCGGGAGTTGAGTATTTGGTTTACACCGATGCGTCTTTGCAAGGACTGGGAGGTGTGTTGCAGCAGGAGAGACAGGCCATAGCTTATGCTTCCCGTAAGCTTAAGCCTCATGAGAAGAATTACCCCACGCATGATTTGGAGTTGGCGGCAGTGGTATTTGCCTTACGGATTTGGAGGCACTATCTTTTGGGGGAGAAGTTTCAGCTGTTCACGGACCACAAATCACTACAGTATCTGTTCACGCAGAAGGAATTAAATATGCGGCAGCGTAGGTGGCTTGAATTTGTGAAAGACTACCAGTTCGACATTCAGTACCACCCGGGTAAGGCTAACGTGGTAGCAGACGCGTTGAGCCGCAGGCCAGCAGATGAGGTGGCAGAGGTGTGGAAAGCGAAGTGGAAGGAATTGGGACACCAGGATGCAGTGGCCCGATCTTTCATGTCTGTGATGACCGTTACACCGCAGATTGTCACGGAGGTTGTACGGGCACAGGCAAATGATTCGTTCTGTCAGGAGCAGATAGTTCGATTACTCGCTGAGGGAGCTGAATCCTATACCGTTAGCTCAGACGGGGGATTACGCTTCAATGGGAGATTGGTAGTTCCGGAAGGAGAGGAACTGCGACACGATGTGATGGCAGAGTCGCACGGCTCACGGTTCGCGGTACATCCCGGAGGGGACAAAATGTACCAAGACATGAGACGACAGTATTGGTGGAGCGGTATGAAGAGAGAGATCGCTGAGTTTGTCTCGAAATGCACCACTTGTCAGCTTGTAAAAGTGGATCACCAGAGACCGGCAGGATTGCTACAGCCGTTGGAGGTTCCGGTGTGGATGTGGGAGAGCATATCCATGGATTTTGTCACGGGGTTGCCTACGTCGCAGAGGGGTCACGACTCCGTTTGGGTAATTGTGGACAGGCTGTCCAAGGTCGCTCACTTCTTACCCGTAAGGACTGACTACACTACGGGACAGTACGCCCAGCTCTTCATTTCAGAGATTGTGAGACTTCACGGTGTGCCCCTGAATATCGTATCTGACAGAGACAAGATATTTGTTTCGAGGTTTTGGGAGAGTTTCCAGGAGGCCATGGGCACGGAATTGCGGTTGAGTACAGCTTATCATCCGCAGACTGATGGGCAGACAGAGCGCACCAATCATATGTTGGAAGACATGCTACGCATGTGTATTATTGACTTCGGGGGTGGATGGGAGCAGTACCTTCCACTGGTGGAGTTTGCTTACAACAACTCCTATCAGTTCACGATTGGCATGGCTCCGTTTGAGGCATTGTACGGTAGGCCTTGTCGTTCCCCAGCATGTTGGTTAGAAGTGGGGGACAACAAACTACTTGGGCCGGAAGTAATTCAGGATACTTCGGCAAGGATTGAGTTGATTCGGAGTCGCATTCGGGTAGCTCAAGACAGGCAGAAGAGTTATGCTGATGCGAAGAGGTTTTTCAGGGAGTTCCAAGTGGGGGACCAGGTTTTGCTCAGGGTTTCTCCGATGAAGGGGATTATGCGATTCGGGAAGAAGGGGAAGTTGGCACCGAGGTATGTGGGGCCGTTCCCTATTATTGAGCGGATCGGACCGGTTGCGTATAGACTCGGGTTACCGGAGCATTTGCATCGGATTCACGACGTGTTCCATATTTCCTCGCTGAGGAAATACCTTAGGGATGATTTGGCTCATTCTCACATTGCTATGGAGGACATCGATCTCCAGCCGGATAGCTCTTATGAGGAAGGGCCAATTGCTATTTTGGACCGAAGCGAGAGGAAACTGCGGTCAAAGATAGTCCCGTTAGTGCGTGTTCAGTGGCGACATCACAATGTCGAGGAGTCCACATGGGAGCGCGAGGATGAGATGCGCGAACGTTATCCAGAGCTGTTTTTAGCAGATACTTTCTAGTTTCGAATTTCGGGACGAAATTCCGTTATTAGGGGGGAAGTATGTAATACCCCGTACTTTTGGCTATATTTATTTTTGGGATTTATTAATTAAATTGCGTATTTATTGGAAATTAATCCGGGTTAATAATAATACTAATGTGATGCGAATTGGTATTTGATTATGTGCATATATGATTATATATGTATTGGTTATTATAAAATTTGTCGTGAGATTTATATACGGCATTTTAGAAATTTTGTTGAGACGCGTGGGACCGCCGCGTCACGGTATAATATTTTGATATTAAAAGTGAATTTAAAATCTATAGTCCGTATGGTCGTTTTGAGTGCGCCATCGCATCCGGAAGGGTCGAGATAGTCAGAAAACACTAGCCGGGGGTATAGTTTGGGTCCCGGGGTATTTTTAGGCCATACCGGTAACTTAAAGGGTATTTTGGTAATTTTACATTTTGAAGAATTAAAAGTGACGAAAATTAGAGATTAATTCTGATGTGGATATTAACCCATTAAGCCCATTAGCCAACCCATATTAACCTAGAAGGCTACGTAGGGTGTCATTTAGGTTTTCTAAGTTTCCCCAAATCAAAACCCTAGCCACCTTAAGCCACCATTGGAGATAGAGCTTGGGAGAGAAGAAACTCTGCAGAATCTTCACCAAACCTACACCAAACCAGAAATCAAACCAAGGCAAGTGTTTTAATCTTATTTAAATTCGTAGAATGTTTCCTCCATGTTAGAAATTGATAAATTTCAACTGTTCTTGGAAGATAATGAAAACCCATGTAGTTTGAGGTTTAGAACTTAAAAATTGTGAAGAGAATTTCATGTAGTATGATAGGTAAATGATTTCCCTTATTATAATTGTGATTAGAAGGAAAGAAAACGAATTAAATTCTGGGATTTGATGATGATATGTAGTTAGGGTTCATGTTCTTGAGATAATTGGAAAAAGTGTAAAAAGGTGTAAATTAAATTAATATTTGGATGGATTGATCCCTTAGAAACATGTTAGGATGTGACTATATAGGTTTAGTATTGATTATAGACCCTAAAACGTTGTTAGGATGGACTTTGGGAGAGATTAGAAATGTTATAAATGGTGAAAAACGATTTTGGGAAGTTCTGGGCCGAAACTGGCATCTCGTTAGAAGCAACCCCCAGGTCGTTCGAACGAGCTCGTTCGAACGAGCTTCTAACGAGTTGACCAGTCGTTATTAACGAGTGGGGTTTTCGTTCGATATCTCGTTCGAACGAGATAATCGTTAGAAGGGTCAGTTCGTTCGAACGAACTGGGATCTCGTTCGAACAGCCTCGTTCGAACGAGACTTCTAACGACCTGACAGTCCAAACTCGTTCGAAGCCTCGTTCGAACGAGACTTCTAACGAGTTGACAGTTTGACCCTTTTGGACTGTTTTGACTTTTGGAGTTCCGGGAGATGGTTCAAGGGTAGAGTTAGCATCCCTTTGATGATATAGTGATGGATTTGGGACTTTTGGGTTGTTGGGTTGAGTAAATCATATACGAGAGTTATATTCAATGAATCTTTTGGGTTGAGACGTGAGGGACTACTACGACGTGAGGATGAATTATAGCGCGTATAATTATGAACCGGAATAAAATAAGTTGTGATAATTATAATTAGTACGAGAGTGCTATATGTACTACGAATAAAATACGGTATTACTAAGAAGTGTGTTTACTTAGTATTGATATATGGATTGTATGTATGACATACCTACCATACTTGCTATCACGGGAGGTTTCGTTCGCTTAGGACCCTCTAATCCTTGTGTGCCTACGGGGGGGATATAGACTGGTACCTTGATGAACATAGGTCATTGAAAGACTTATTGTGATATTAATAAGTCCGCTGACCATGGGAGCGTAGGTATGTGCGTGACCCATGTGATGGTGACTGTGTTCGCCTCCATTATTTGTGATGTTGTTATCGGTAAACTATTCCTGAGAGATTCGGAATATGTAATCCTTATGTACGTGATGTACCGGGATGGATAGCAGAGTATGTGTGCACTACAGCTTAGATTGCGGGGTGCTTGTATCGTATATTTATGTGATGAATAATATACATTTATTTAATGGAAATCCTCATGTTAATGTTGTAAAATATTCCGGTATTGTTTCGAGATATATAATGAGTTAGCTGTTAGTTATATCAATGGCATACTTAATAACGGAGATTACGAGAAACCTCTATTAAATTACGAGCGTTGTTATGTTAAATTAACCGAGTAAAATGAGTAGAACCTTTGGTTGTCTAGCTAGTTTACGTTGTCACTTAGCTAGTGGAGAAGGTAGTTATAGATGGGTACTTACGTTAGGAGTGCACAGTTAGTCGAGAGGTGAGAATTTAATGTGAGTGCACGTCCTAACATGTACTTTGCATTTAATGTTTTAAATATTTTTAAAGCACTTGCAGGTTTCTAAAATGTTTTCCACTTTCGGGCTCTGACCCATTTGCTTTCAAATATATTTTCTTGTAAAACCATTTTAGGTGCCCAGCCACAAGGTCACCAAGCATAGGATTTCCATTCAGGTGACGAGCTGTAGCTATTTGTGGAAGCTACAGGGATTTGCATGTAGACGCTTCTCTCGTTTGGATTCCAGTCTCAGCATTTATCAGTTGTAGGGCATGTTGCCCAATTCTATTAGACATTTTTACATTTCAGTTTTCAGACTCTAGCATGTATTGCTCAGTTTTCAGTTTAGTTATTTATTTCAGTTTACTTATCAGTTGTGGGATTTGTATTGAGGAGTTTTTCCTCCAGGTTTTATTTACATATTGTGATGGTTATTCATTCTATTTCAGTATGGTGAATGGTGTAATTTAGTTATTCATTACTCTTGTTGCATGTTAATCAGATATAATAAAATTTGTCACTTACTTTTTAAATACTAGGTGGTTAGTAATCTTTAAAAGGTTTTCGACAGTGATGCTATTAACTGAGCCAACTTGGCATTTTGAATTAATTTTATAAAGGAGTAGCTACCCGGTGTTTAATTAGTACGGGTGTCACATTTTGCCGTTGTAAAATCGTCCTAAATACTCTTTAGGGACGGATTTTGTGCTTTTAAGGATGGGTTTTTACCATTCCTAATACCCATTTTTTGTTGTAGTGAGTATATGTAACAATATTTACCAGTGATTCAACATCAATTACAAGATTAACAATATTAAAAATATGAATGATATTTCATGGAAAAAAGATAACACACAACTTCGAATGTATGAGGAAAATCCAATAATGGGTAAAACCTCGAGCCGATTAAATACTCCCACTGAAAAAGTGGTAAATATTAAAATATTTAACTACCTTTTGTGTTACCTCCACACCCAAATTTTAAACCAATATTTAACCATTCAGAGACCACTATAACGTTGGTGAGAATATCAGCCTCTCAATGTGTTGACAAACAATCTCCAATATTGTCCTTGAACCACTTCAAGTTAATCTTCACGAATAATTTGATCTAATGATTCTAATGGAGTGAAATCTCATAAATAAGCGACAAGATCGCAATAAATCTCTTAGTATAAACTTATTTGGGAGACTAAATGGTAAAAAGGTGCAGGATTAACAAATATTTTCATCATCCTCTTTGGTATTAATTAACCACAAAGCACTACACCAAATGACTTATTTTGTAACAAATATTTTCTTTTATTTGTAATGGATTTTGTCCATTAGAAAGTTGTAACGTGTAAAAACCATTACAAATAAAATATATCTGTTGCAAAATACCTCTAACCGTTACAAAAATTATTAATTAAAAGAAAAAAAGAAAAAAAAAGTGCGCATGGTAGGGCGGGATTATTCTCTATTTCCCCCCAATTTTGTCGACCGTTTCCCCACAGTACTCCTTATCTTTCTCTGTCGGCGGACTTGTGTTTCTCTCCCCGCCGAATGCCATGACTCACTCCTTCACCCAAAGGTTGATGCCTCTTTATCTCTCCATCTTTTATATTCTAGAGGTTTTAGTTTCATATCTATTTTTTTCTAGATCAAACCCTAATCAGTTATAGATAGTATTTTTTGTTCTCTCTCGACCTCTCTTTTTGGGAAATTCTAGATACCTAGGTTTGTTTTGATATTTCTGATGCTCTTTAATTTCTTATATTTAAAGAGTACTCTTCGATCCATGGTTTTTAGTTAATCTAAGGCTAACATTTTATTGTGGTCCCTATTGTTTAATATATGCTTATGGGATCTCTAGGTTAGTGATTGGATTTGTGATATTATGGTGGGTGGGGGTGAAAATTTTGCATCAATTAGTAAATGATTAAAATTCAATCTCTCTCTCTCTCTCTCTCTCTCTCTCTCTCTCTCTCTCTCTCTATATATATATATATATATATATATATATATATATATATATATATATCTGTGTGTGTGTGTGTGTGTGTGTGTGTGTGTGTGTGTGTTTGTGTGTGTGTGAATTTTGATGGATCTTACTAGATACACTATTGTATACATTCGATTAGTTTAATTTCCATAATTATCATAGAGTTTTTGATTAGTTAGTAATTTATTTGGATTTTGAAGTTTTGATATTGGTAAGGAAGAAGGGGAATAAGAATGACATTATTTGAATTGTAAAGACGGTCGAAGTTTGAATTATAAAGATGGTCGACGATTGGTATATGTTTGATTGAAATATTGGATGAGATGGTTTCCAAAGGCATTCTCAGTCCTGAGCTTGCCAACCAAGTCCTAGTTCAGTTTGATAAGGTACTCCTTTTTTAACTCAATATATATATATATATGTGTGTGTGTGTGTGTGTGTGTGTGTGTGTGTGTAACATTTACTTTTTGTGGTTGCATAATTTGAAAATTATAGTCAATGACTTGAACTCTGGAAACTCAAGTTAAGAGTAAAATATCCATTCAGTTAAATACTTAGTTTTCATTTAGACACGCTAGTTTCATTTGCTTCAAGTTTGTTTAGCTCTAATATTATTGATAAGCGTATTATACTAAGTTGATTTAGCTAAGTATATATGGGGAGAAGTGTCAAACATATATGGTAAAGACATTTCAACTACTTGATTTAGTTAAGTATATATTAAGTTGGAATGATAGGTTGTGGATTGCAATTCATTGTAGATGACAATTTGCATTAGATGCTTACGATTATGAGCTAGAATGGAATGTTATATATAAATTTTAGTAATTAAATATTCATATTTGAATCTCTTTTGGTCTTTATTGTTCGAGTTAGACATTGAAAATTTGTGAACATTTTGAGAATAGGAGGGGAACTTGTTTAAGGGTCTGGGCTGTGAAATTTCTATTAGGTATTTGTTATTTCTTTGATATAGCTGAGTTGAGCTATTAGGGAAGAAAAACAGTCTGGAATTTTATTTTGATAGGGATTGAATTGAAGTACAACAAGTAATGCAGAGCCCTGTCTGCTAATTTTTGTGGGAAAGAAAAGAGATTATATTCTGAAACGTGAGTTTTTTTTTCTAATAACTGAAGTACTATTAATAATATTATGTTCAAGTATGCCCAGTTGAGGTGGTTTTCATTCGTTTCAGAGACCAAAAGTACAAAAGTAAATCCAATAGTTTGCTTTTCTTCCCCATTCCTACAGTTAATTCGAATGATAAGAAAAAAATAATAGAGGACAAAAGGGCTCAAATCGATTAGCTTTTAAAGATTGTGACTCGAGTATGTAGTGATTGATTATATAGATCACATTTTAAAGAAACTAATGTGCTTTAAGTGCTCATTTGCTTCAAGTTTTTATTCTTTTGGGAAATTTATCATTGGTACTTACACATGTGAAGTGTGAGTCTCGGGACAAAAGACACTTTCAAGGTCTTACTTGAATTTTGAGACTTTATACGTGAATTTACCATTTTATAATTCCCAGAAATCCCTAAAACTCCAACCAAACGAGTGATATCGGTAATGTTTGACGATACCCAACTTCAGTGTCCTCAAAAACTTCAAAATCTATACAATTCTACAAGGGCAGCTGAGGTACATTCGTCGAACCCTTGCTAAGTATCTTCAAATCTATTGGTTTGGTTTGTTCATTATATGGGTCATATTGATTCATTCCTCTATAGCAACTACATTTAATGCATAAAATGACTACTTCTTAATTCTTGACTCTTAAATTTTTTTCTCATGTAGCACTTTCAGAGGGATATTGTTCGAAGCGTTGAATCTTATATTTCAACAAGAAAAAACTAAAGGGATATAGGTAGTAATTTTTCTCTCTATTAAATGTAGCTTTACTAATGCTGAGATGAAGTTTTTTTAAAACGTTTTATGCTATTAAAGTCCATTACTCTATATGCGAGTCAGAAAATCCATGACAAAGTTGGATAGAACTTAGTTCGTAATCATGTTGTTGGTTAATTATCAAAGGAGCTTCTTTCTGATTTGGGATTTGAAAAATATGATAATTACTAAAGTTGAACTAAATTGGGCAGGCCATGGGAGATGTTTTCGGTTATTCTGGTGGCGTACACTTCTTGGGTGTCCCCCTTTGAATTTGGGTTTCTTGATAAACCAAAAGGCCCACTCTCCATCACCATATGCTAAGCTTATTTGTGTGAGTCTAAATATGTGATAGTTATCGCTCTGGCTCTACTTCAAGTGCTTGTTGGGTTCTAGTTTTTATAATTTTCTGGAATTTGAGATTCATAAGTTCACACTTTAAGTCAAATATAAATAGAAACTTCCAATGTGAAATTACGAACTTATGATTCCAAGAAAGCATAAAAACTCATACCAAACACGTACCAAACCGAATTAATTTGAATTTTCAATGCACCATCTTGTTTGACTTTGGATGAATTTACAGGTCACCCTTTTCGGAGTTCATTGTGCTCGGTGCTTCTATTATTTACTTGCTGCTCATTATCATGACCCAGCAAAAACTTGGATTGGGGGAAATATGCCCGACTTCCTCCAACAGAGCTTGTGGATTCATTACATGACCTTAATTTATCGGTCAATCACTAGTCTCTCTACTGTTGGGTATGGTGATTTACATGCTCAAAACACAATGGAGATGATCTTTGATATATTCTACAAGCTCTTCAATCTTGGGTTGATTTCGTATTTGATAGGAAATATGACCAATATGATTTTCTTTTTCAGTTGGTAATTCACCAAAGATTGCCTTGTTTTCCATTGTTTTTCTTCGTTCTTTTTAAATTTATGATTTTTTCAATATTAGTATTAACTTACTTTGTAACTGCTAAAGGTTTCAGAAATGAAAGCTAAATATGTTTCTCCCAAGGAAGATGTCATTTTGCAAAATGAAGCACCCATAAATTTCTACATACCTGTTATAGGAGCAGTGGTGAGTTTGAACTTCCTAATTCAATTGAGTCGTATGAATTATAGAATTGAAAAAATGTCAATTGTTTTGCGAAATGATGGCCATTAATGTTTAAATTTCTTTCTAGGATCTTCTTGTTCTAAAAAATAGAATTGAACTGGCAAGTCTGATTGACGTTATAATACTTAGCAACACAGTTTGTACATGGGAAAAATATATTTAAGGATGACTGAAATTGTGATGAATGATTACAGATTGTTGGAGAAGCTAAAGCTGGCGAGTTGTGCGATGAGATTGGGGTAATCTATTATACGCCTCAGATCTTCACGATAAGGATCAAAAGATTAAGCCAGATTCTACGAATGAACTGTACCAGATTATTAGAAGTTAATGGTGATTGGGATTATCCCATAGTTTATTGGAAGGGTTTGTTTAAGAGTGTTGCAAACAGATCTCTACACTTTCTTAATTTTTCTTTACTCTCCAACCATCATATACTTATTAGTTCATGTCTTCAACTAAGGCTATACACACATTTATCTTATAAAACTCTCAAGCCCTCTTGTTTGTTGTTTTTGATTAATTAGAAACTAAAACTCTTAGAAACCTGTTACATATTGAACTTTTTGTACCATTCTTTCTCTTCAATTTTCTCTAGAAGAAAAACTAAACTATTGTAACTGCTTCGTTACGTATGGACCCACCGAACAGAATGTCATGATGGAAATATAGAAGAAAAAAATTGTTATTTTATATTGAACACATGAAATGGTCTTTGAATTTCATCCCTCTATCTCTATAAGCCTTTCTCTGTTTCTGAATCTATATTCCACTCGCTATTGGAGATGCAAAAGGGCTATCTGAAAGATTTAGTGCTTGACTGCTCTCCTGATCACAGGATTGCTTGTTTATGTGCCTAACTTTGTCTTCAGTAGTAGAACAATTATTCAGAACATCTTGAAGATAATTAAAATGCTCATTGATATTTAACTCATCAAGTGAGTAGCCTAAATTTTTTCTCATTGATATCTTATGAACTTATTATTCGGTTTTAACTTTGTTTTTCACTTTCTGTAACAGTTTAACATGTAGATATGAAGTTATAAAGTTAATATGCAGTTACAAAATCTATTTATTCTCTGCATTTATTTAATTTTATTATGTTTATCATACTGCATAGGAAGCAAACGAGAAAGCTAAAGGAGATACATGAGATTGGTTAAACAACTCGGTATGAAACTAAATTACAGTCCATGTGGAAATTATTGTCCCCAATGTCGTTATTCATACAATTGTTTGGTGGAAATCTTCAATTGGGAGATGGCCTCGTGTCCAAGTAAGTCCAACGGATGATCTTGCCACTAGAATTTGCTACATTCTGTCCTTATTTATATAAAATTTCGGATGGAGTTGTTGGTTTATCTCTCTCTCTTTATTTAACGTCACCAGAAATAAACCCTTAGCTCCCCTTTTATTTTTATTATTATTGTGCCTTTTGTCGTCCACTTTATTTTTCTTTTTTGATTTTGTTTTTCACACATGGTGATGTTCTATCCTACATGATCAGTTGACTTTATCTCACAACCTTTATGGATTGTTACTTTTAGCATAACTCAATTCATGGGCCTGTTTCTGACATACGGGCTTCTACTTCTTCCTGTCTCTTAAGAAATTGTTGGAGTATGCACTTCAAGTTGGTAGTGTATGAGATGCAATAATATCGTAGAGGTATTAGTCATTCATACAAAGTTACAAACATTCGTATATGCTTAATTGTTCATATAAACTTTTCATATTGGGTTCCTCTTCCCTTTAATTTATCTTCAGAAACATGGCTCATTGTTTGTTAGCTCAGCTAAAATTTGTGCATATTTTGTCCCACTACTTTCCTTAAAGATTAAAGCTATGCAATTTGGTTTTATATTTTAATGCATTTATCTTTCTAAATTTTTTTTTCATTTTTTGTTTTCTTGATACTTTTTTACAAAAAAAATTTCTTTTTTGTTTTCTTTTGCATTTTTCAACCGAATTTTCTTGGACATTTTTTGTCAAGTGCTTAATGTTCTAGAAATTGATATCACAGGGCTCCTCTTTTTGAAGTTCAAAATGATTATTGGGAGTGCTTCCGCTCCATCCTTTGGGATCCAACTCAGTCTGATTGAGTTGCATCATAGGTATCATAACCTTTTGTAGTTTTGATATGTTCCATCATATTTGTAGTGCTTGAATTTCATTGACGTTGTAAGTTAAGTTATGCCATTGATTCATAGTGTGAGTTTACTTCTATTTATTTTGAGGTACTTATGTGTACTTGACTGATATCTCAAAGATTGTGTGGATTCTTGATTTCCCTTAAATTAGTTTCCAAAGATATATGTTATTTAGGACTAATATGTGTAAGATGCAAGAGTTATTATGTCTTAGGCAGTAGCAAAATACCAATCATATAGGTAATGATATAGTAAAACAGGAACGTAAACTCCCCTGTTTAGTTTATTGACATTAGATTATGATAATTACAATAGGAATGATCGATTGCAAGAAATCATCCTGACATTGAATCATAATGTTATGTATATTACGATTCCTTTCGCTTTATCAATTAATTGTTATTTGTAAAACATTTGCGAAAAATCTGTAGCTTTGATTATTCAGGCATAACAAGAATATCTACTTATGCATTTTTAAATTAAGATGGTTGCAAATAGTTCACTTTCTATTTGAAAAATTCATACATGTGTAGCTTATCTCTATATGTACAGATCAATGTAGAATGAAAAAAATTACTGCATTTGCATTTGTTCGCAACTCGTTGACCATCATTATCAATTGTTGTTCTTGATAACTTTTTATTATGCATATTTATTAAAAATCTTCATTCACTATTTTATACACATATTATGCCCTTGGGTGGTGTATGAACGATATGATCTTTACCACTACATATGTCAAAGGAACAAAGCTTTAGATTATATTTAGATTAATCTACTTTAAGTGCCTCCTTACTTTAACAGAGGTAAGGAAATATTACTTCATGTTAAGTTATATTTTTGGCTTTGGGTAAATTTGGTTTATCAAATTCTTTCATGTCGTTTTTAATCGATTGAAATAATCTAAATAAAATTTTAAATCAAATTGAGAATTTATTCATCATTGACCTTTTCCTTTCCCGAATATTTTTGTCACACTTGATTGCTGAGTCAAATACATTGTTGCGAATCTTCTTCTTCAAAGTGTTAATCCTTTTATTCAGTCTTTTTAATATATTGTTCCATTTCAAAATACTATACAATTCATTTGTTATAATGATGGTTGATAAATTAGAATTACAACTAAAAAAATCTTTGTTTCTTCTATTTTATCTTTTGTACAGTTAGTACTGATTTATTTCTAATCATGCAGCTCAACGGCTGTTTGTAACGGGATCTTCGGGTCTTCTGCATGAATGGACAGGAACGTCATTCCGTTGCAATTAGGCTAGACTGGTGAGTTGACATTTCTATTTACTTTTCTTGTTTTTATTTTCTCCCTCCTAAATTAAGGTGAATTGCAAAAGATCCCTCGCTTATCATCTAGTTTCTATTAAAGCTATAAGGAAGGTGATGCATACATTTGGTGTGAAATCTAACTTAGTGGAGGCTCTTCGTTTGTTTTTAAGGGGTAGTATTTAGTGTCATGGAGGTGGTGGATTATATAATCTTTATATTGGTGTGGATTTTATTTTGGTATGCTTCTTCTTAGATTTTTGACATTTTGAGGGAAAAAATATTCATTTTCCCACTCCAATCTTTTTAATTGGCGGCAATATTAGTATGCATAAATTCATCTGATAAAAAATCTGTGTTGTTTTGACACATGACCACTAATTTAATTATTTATTGTTTTGATTTGAAATGATGTGCCATTTTAATTTCTTGTGTCTTTTAATTAAAACAAATTTCATATAATTTAGTTTTTTCCAATACTAAGATCGAGTTTGTTCGACAGGTTCTTATTGGGAAATATGAAGATTACTTCTGGGAGAATGAATTCTACTTTTGCAAGAAATATCACGAAGACTACTCTGGGGTGAATATTATGTTTAGAACTTTAAAGTTGTTAGATTTCGTTTTTAGTACTATTATGGTTATAAGCTAGATAGTTTATCTTGTACTACATTTGGTTTTTGGTATATTATTGGTTATGAATAAAATATAGTTTTAGATCAGTTTAATGTCACTGAAATATTTTTTGTCATCGAAATATATTTTCATACATTTTGTCACGTGTGTTTATATTTTGAGTGAAATTTGTGAATATTGGTTAAGTATAGTTCATTATGATTTGTTGAGCATGGATTTTTACTAGTATATTTATATCTAGTTATTTAATAAGAAATTAATATATTTTTAAAAATATATTAATATTACTAACGAACTTTAACCGTTACAAATCAAAACATTCGTTGCAAATATATGACACTCCAAATCCATTACAATGTATTTTGTAATGGTTTGCATCTGTTCCAAAATATATATGTGTAATGGATAAACACCGTTACAATTTAGTAAATCCGTTACTAATATATAGTGTGTGTACCAATGCTAAATCCGTTACAAAATAAATTGTAACGGTTTTCGTCCGTTAGAAATATTAATTTTGTAACGGATTTTATCCGTTACAAATTCTGTTAGTAAAATAAATAACGCCAGTTTTCTAACGGATTTAATCCGTTACAAATATTTTTTGTAACGTTTTTTGCCCATTACAATTGACATGTTTTGGTGTAGTGAAGGTTTCTTGTCTCTCTCTAAAGTGTTAAATAAACTCTTACGAAATAAGTTCAACACAAGGATTTTTGTTTTCTCTTGTTTGATGATGAAAAAAACTTGCTTCAAAATGAAATAAATAATAGGCGATACAAAGAAAAAACTAATTTAAAGGATACCCAAAGCATAAGAGAATATAAGCAGTCACTTTTCACTTTCTCTTAAGGTGTGAGAGTGCGGGTAAAAGATATAACATCTAATCATTGACTTTTACACATTATAAAGGGGGATTTAACAGAAGAAAAAAAGGAGATCTTTGATGTTTGGTTATAGAGATTATCATGTGATGCATTCTCTGGAGTGAAAGAGAGATGTTTATTGGAGTTAAGATGATACTCAATGTGGTGAAGCTTCATAGAAGTCAAGTAGAGAAACAAAATTGATATTTACCTAAACTACCCAAGAGGGCACTTCGTTAAAGTAAAGGGGGTCTTCAGTCAGGCGATATTATACCAGAAGGATAAGGATATGTCCAAGGAAATGTATCAAAGAGTAAGCAATAAATATCACATACCTCTTCATAATATCCATAAGTTTAAATGAAATACATTTCATACTTAGGATTATTATGAAATATGATTATGCAATTCTAAAAAATAACACATGTGGTTTTCTAAATATTTTGAACGAGATTTAATTATCCCAACTAAGGTGAGTACTACGGTAGATAAGCCTTATACCTTCATCCTATTTGTCATCAATGTGAATTATTGTTGAATAGTCGGCATGGACTTTGATGTTGATTTCTAAAGGGTCAAAGACCAAGTACCGAAAGTGTGATATTAGTTCATAGAATAAAGATAACCTAACCAACTAAAGGCACATGAGTAAAGTATACTCTTACGATCTCCCCATTTGTTAATTATGTGATAAACACACATAAAAATCAAATTAGAAGAAAATGGTGATAATATATCACCTATGACATGACTCGCCCAACCAAAGACATTAATTATTAAATCACATTTACAAGAATTTCAAAATTACATAAGACACTTATTTAACTTTAATGTAGATCCTATATAATGCTTTAATGCCACATTATTAAAATATTTCACATAGCAAGGCATATAGAAAACATAAATAAATGTTAATATCAATACTATAAGATATAAGCAAAAGTGCAAGGACAAATCACAAGCATGGGATTTAATTCCAAAAGACATATAATCCGACACATATAAAAACTTCAAAATAAAGAAAACATATAAACCACTCCCTCTTCATCATGAAATAACTTGGAAAATCTTACTCACCGTATTTTAAAAATTTCCCCTTTTTGTAATGGAATATACAAAGATACTATGGAAATAAAGATCAAAACAAGTAAGGCATTTATAATCAAGTTGTCAAAACAAAAAATTCATATAACATAATCAAATAGAGCTTTTGTTGGTAACACAACTTAGATAACAAAAATATCAAATAACATATCTTTAAATAAATAGGTTTACAAGGAGCACAATAATAGATATGATCTAAGATAACAGCTCATAAACTATATTTGATAAATAAACATATAAGCAAATTTGTTTCACATATTTGATTTTTGAGTTTATGGCATACGTTCATAATAAGGAAAAGATTATCTAAAAAATTAATAACATGATAAGATGATTAACCAAGAACATCATATCTCAGTTGTGAAAGGCAAATAATGAACATCGTTGAAAGATTCAAACAAATCTAAACTTCAATTAAGATAATGAATCATAACATAAAAAACCAAAGCTTCGACTATAATGAAATCTCCCGCAACAATTTTCGATCCCTTTCTACTGGCAACTATTTTCACACTTAATAAGAGACTATTTTGTTAGACCTTGTCGTCTCGTACCCAAAATTACAATGGATATAAGTCTTTAAGACAACTCCTTTGTTCAAATGTCATTTTCATATGTCGACTGCCGCTTGAACTAAGGCTGGTAGATCTTTACATCAGGTAGTTATCAAACTATCCAAAGTTGTAGTCCTTCCATATCCTCTCCTCATCGTTATATAGAATAAGATTTTATAACTTTTTACAAATTTTGAAATATAACAGCCCGTATAAATATTTTTAAGGAGTTTGGAAACTCTTTCATAAGTCTAAAGAACCATTGAACATTTCATAGATTATCATAAATCCTTGTCATAAAGTGACATTTATTCAATGTTTAGTGCTATGTAAAGTGCATAAAATATGAGAATTTATTCCCAACATAATTATCAAAGTTTATATGACTATAAAGAAAATCAACTAAAGCACATGTCAAAAATATACCATGGCGCATATCATCTAAAAGGGTAAAATTACATTAAAAATAACTTTTGAATTTTTTTTTATTGAAACAAGTATACAACCAAAACAAAGCAAGTCATACGATATAGAAATTATGCCGAAAAACTGAAAATCCTGGACATGTTACCAAGATATCAATCAACCATACGGATTTCGAATGATGATCCATGATAAATTAAATTTATATCAATCAAGAGATTTATTCAAAATATCAGTTAATTAATTCTCAACTGGTACATAACTCATGGACATCAACATTTCTTCCATAATATCATAAATAAAATGAGGATGAATTAATGTGTTTAGTATGTGAATGTTGAATGGGATTTTTAGATATATAAATGGCACCCATATTATCCCAATAAATGGTAATGAGATATTGATTTATGCAACAATACCACCATAGCTGTGTCATTTAAAAAAAGTGCATACAAAAATATTGTGACATACTCTACTTCATCAATGGGCATAGACACGCATTTTTTCTTCCTAACATGTCAAGAAACCAAAGAGCTTATAATTTTAAGCATCTCTATAATTACTCCTCCTTCCACATCTACTTCCTAATCGGCATTTGAGTATGTAAGGATATATGTTACACTCCATTTAGGTTCTAGTTTATATTGGCTTAATTCCGAAACAAACCTTTGAGTCATACTCTCTTTGTATCGTGTCTATTCAGAAGTAATGCTACATTATAGACAAGGGGACAAAGCATCTTGGCAGAATTTACCAAACTGAATCGAACAACTTCATCTCTTATCAAAGATTTTGTAAAGAAATAGTTTTTTAAATTTTATAATTACGTGTAGTTTAATTTGTTACTAAGAAGTGACTACACAATACTTTAATGGAAACAAATTTAAATATGTTTTTAAAAATATTTTTTTACAAAATTTTGTAATTGATTTAACTTTGAATAACCTCGTTCGAATGAGGTCACCCTCGATCAAAGACGTCTTCCATCAAGAGCCTGCTTTTAGGCAGTGGAACTAAATCGAAATAATTTTTCAAAAAAAAAGTAACCCTTGCTCCAAGACTATTTCGAACGAGGGACCACTAACTTCCAAAAATGGCCCATAGCCAAATTATTTATCGATCAATAATCCCTGGATTAAAAGCTCTTATTCGCATAAGGGCTCCCCAATTCGATCAAAGTCCTTTGTATTGGAAAGTATATTTAACCGAGTTTCTTTCGCTAAGAAGATATTTAAACACCTTTAGATGCATATTTCAATTGATGAAGATCAATTATTTTTCAAAACATTAATTTTGTTTTGCTAAAGTCATTTTATGTGTGACATCGACTCAACTCCACACAACTAAAGTAAAATAAAGGTTTACAAATACCCCGAGATCTTCTGCATTGAAGAGGACAGAACATTGGATTAGTGTGAGTTAAACTTTCACCAAACAAAATCGGTGGATACCGAGGCCTTAGAGGCTGTACAATAGCTTTTCTTGACTAGAGCGACATTGTGGCATTTTTTATCATAAAAGTAAGAGGTGTATGAGTTATTGTTTATTCCTATAATCATGATTCAATATTAATGGGCTTGTTCTGGGTTGGGTCCGATAGTTATTTTTTCGTGAGTATTTTCATCTAAAATCCTGCTATTCTATTTGTGAGTGGTTTTATTTTCTTTTATTCTTAATAACCAACTGTATGCAATTTTATGAGGGAAAATTTCACGATGTGTCAAAGTTTGTAATGTGTAATTATTAATTTTTAAGTTTGGATTTATTCCATTTGGACAAAACTGCTTGAGTTAGTGGTTAGGATTTGAGTTCAGTTGGACCTTCAAGCCTATGATGCCCATTGAAGAACATTGAGGCTAAGTAAAGAAGGATTAACATCGTTTCGAGTTCTGTGCTGAGCTTAGTATTCATTCCATGGGATCTCAAAAAATGTATAAATACATATTATGTTTGATCCCTAAATTCGTTTTAGGTGTTAGAATTTATAAAATGTTTATTGAGGCTTTTTCCAAAAATATTTTTTTAAAGAAATACTATTTTTTTTCTCTTTCGTTCGAATGAGTTCTTTGAGTTGTATAAATAGGTTTTTGTAATTCTTTCAAACAACCTCGTATTTCATTCCAACGAGTATGTAGTTTTCATTCAAACAAACTTTGAACGAGCAAAAAGTGAAATATTTATGTTTGACGGAGAGTTTTCGCGCGAAGTTCATTTGATCCTCATTCATACGAGTTCAACATTATCATTCGAATGAATTGTTTTTAGTAACAAAATGACTTGTCTCATTTGAATGACCTACCTATTTTATTCGAAAGAGTTTGTCTTGATTTTTGTGCCACCAAATTTGGACATTTTTTATAAATTAAAAAGCTGGAAAAGAGTTTTTTAGGAGAGGGTTTGAAGAAGCATTTTTCATAGGAAAAATTAGGGCCGCATAATCCCTTGTTTACACCCAATAGTTTGAGATACAAGTTTCATCATCATATGCATGTTTGAGAACTCGTGTATCTTTCACCACGACTGTTTACTCCTCATTGCGTGTTTTTTTTACCGATGTATGTTTGCATCTAATGACGGTTGGACCAGTTAAGAAGAAAGTAAGATCAGTGGATACCGAGACGGGGGAGGAACATATGTTATGATTATTGTTGGAAGGCATCCAATAGTGGTTGTAAAGAAGGTAGTTAGGAGCAAAGAGGCGCATCAAGTCTTGAAGGCGTCGAATTTATGAGTAAATCTAATTTGTCCTTGTATTGAGAACTATATCGTAGTGGACTTGCATGGTTGGGTAGTTCAAGATTTTTCCCATTATGTGTTTTACTCGTATATTGTCATATTGTGGTTTTGCTTTATTTTATTCTTGCTTACTCACCTAATAAATGCATGTTTTGGGGAAGATAAAATTAATTAAGTTTACACGATGCATGTTTGAAAGATAATTAATTAGAATTGGATTAATTGTTTATTCGATTAATTTAATTGGAACTTAAAATTGTTATGTGATAATCTGTTTACTCTAATTAGCACTATTAGGTTACATTAATTTATGGTGTTTGATCCCCATTTTAGTGCATTTTAAGGTTTTTTATGGATTTGAAACAATAGGGAGGTTCCATTACCTATCCTCGTATGTTTGATGGGTGAAGTTGTCATTATTGGAAGGTGCGGATGCTACTTTTCTTAAAATCGATTGATGAGAAAGTCTGCAACTCGATTAAGCAAAGTTGGTCTCCTTCTACTAAAGGTGTTTTACTAAAAGTGTATTCCTTTTGGATAACAGTTGAAAAGAATGCCTAGAGTTTTAGTTATAAGGGAGTGAATATTATTTTATGTTGTTACGGCTGAAGAGTTTAGACATACTATAACTTTTGAGAAAGAGAAAGATTATTAGTAAACCTTGAAATCCACACATGAGGCCACTGACACAATTCGACTTTCTAAGTTACCAAATTTGACAAGTAAGTTTGAAATGATTAAGATGTTAGCCCATGAATTGTTTGATGGGTTTTATGCTAAATTGTCCTACATTTCCAATTCCTCATTTAACATAGGTGAGCTTATCCTCAAGTTGAGAGTAGTGTGAAAAATCTCTAAGTCTTTACTTGAAAAATTTAATGACAAGCTCATGATCCTTGATTCTCTAGGTGGCTTCGATACTATGTGGGTCCAAGAATTTGTAAGTGATCTCCAAATCTATAAGATGAGCATGTGTCCTCATAAGAAAGATAAGAAAGATAAGAGTGTTACTTTGAAAACACGTAAGGACGATGTATCGGATTCTAATAGTGGGGGAGATTTAGATCCTGACAAGATTGTTAGGTTTTCTAGGAAGTTCACTAAATTTCTTAAGGTTGGAGAAGATAAGAAGAATTCTAAGTGCCTTAGCACCGATCATGATCAGAAGAAGATGGATAAACCTAAAAAAGTGGACGATCGGGACAAGTGTTTTGAATGCTAAGGGTTTAGTCACTATTCCCGTGTGTCCCGTTAAGCTAAGGAAGGAAGTCAAGAAGCCTAATGTATAAAATGTTGTCCTTAATCATAGTGGGTCATAAGAGGAACCTGATTCCATCGTGGAATGCAACTTCATCGATTTCATGGCTAGTCATATGGGATTATATGAAAAGACTTTTGTCTATGAAAATGATCATTTATCTGATGATTCAAAGGTCCATTCGTGTGATTACCATGCAAGTGATGAGTAAGAAGAAGTGGAAAAGGAGGAGAGTGAGCTTCAAGTTTCCTTCCGTGAGTTATACACTTCGTCGTTGAAGTTGAAAAGATGAACTTGAAGTTAAAGGCTAGGTTGAATGAACTTGTCATAATAAATGATGATGCCAAATTTATTTAGAATTTGAGGTCATGTGATAAGACTCTTAGGGAAAATATCGAGTTTGTTGAGAAAGAGAGAGATAACCTTCATGGATTGTTTGAAAATTTGAGGAAGTAGTCCTTAAAGTTTGAAGATGATAGGATTTTTCTTCAGTCTAGGATTATGGAATTATAATAAGGATTAAGAGACTAGAGTTAGGTAAAATTTGATTTGGAACTTAGGTATTGAGAGACTTGAGTTAATCAGATAAGTTGGACAAGATTTTAGGCACCGTCCAAATAAAAAATGATAATGTTGGAATTATTTTTTATGATCATAATGTTGCCAATCCTAAATTCAGGACTAACATTTTGAGAGAGACAACCATAGACAAGGACGTTATAAAAGGTCAACCCAAAAGTAATATTCCTTATCTTGTCTACATTTGCACACATTATGGTTAAAGAAAGGTCACCTTAGACATTTCTATTACGATCTTTAAAAAGGTCTTAGGAAGTTTAAGTCAAGAGTTACAAAGGTTCCCAAAACCCAAGCTCATTATGTTACACCTATATGGGTTAGGAAATCCGATTTGGAGGCACTAAATATTAGACTTGTTAATTATCGCATGCTTTCACATGATTCTCAACATGTTATATTTTACGAGTGATTATGCTTGGATATTTTTCACACACTAGCATGTGTGCCTCATGTTATATGTTATTTCTAGTTGTATGATGTTTTGTTCTTTTGTCTTTTGATTACTTTTTGGTCTATATGAGAAAAATACTAAAAGATTTTGTTTATCTTTCGAGTGGTTTAGAAAAAATCAAAAAGATTTTTTTTTGTACTAGTTTACATATTTGCGTGGCATATCAATGTGTTTGAATCACATTCATTCCATGTTTTCTATGTGGCTAGAACATTTTTATGGTTTACATTGCTTTGGATTTTTTTTATTAATCACGCTTACATGGAGTTGTTCGAATTTAATTTTTTAATGGATTCATCTTTGTATTTGCCTTCGCACACAATTGCACGAGATCTTTTGCAATTAACTACTTATATTTCAACTATTTATATTTCATGATCTAAGTGAGGTGTTTTCCTATCAATATTTTCAATACATATCTATAAATAGAGGATTTGTGCATGTAAAAACCATTTCGATGAGTTTACTCTTAGGTTTGTAAAAAATAAGAGTGTGGAATGAAAAGGATATATGAAGTGGGTAAATATATTTTGCATGAAAAACCACTATTGGAAAGAGCCTATGAAAAAAAAGGAAAAATAAAGAAAATAGTTTTTAAGATCTATGTTTAGAATTGATCTTTAAAAGTGTACATCTTCAAAAAAAAGAGAAAAAAATGATATATGTTTTTAGGGGGTTATAGGTTGAAGATAATTGGATTTACACAATAATTCATAGTTAATCATTATTGTTTGATGCTATTAATTTGAGAATCGTCAATATTTTGTAGGCCAGTATCCATTGTGAATGTTTGTCCATTATAAGTTCACAATTCTTATCAAGTGAGGCTAAATCTAAGTTTGATAAATTAATGTGACCAGATAGAACTCCGTGGACATTTTGGGTGGTTAGGACATGATTTTTTTTAGTTCACGCCCATTCACTCCATACCACATTTGATTTAGACACATTTATGATATACGATTGTGGAAAGAAATGTTTTTTGTGTCTTTTGTGGTGTGTTATACATATATATATGCTTGTGAATTATTATCAGATGTGTGTATATACATGTTATGTTTGATTTGAGTCTTTTCTTTGATTTAATACATGTTTGACTATGCTTCACCTTCGAATCAAATTGGCATCTCATATGATTAAATTGTTAACATTTGATTCATTGTTTGGATTATTTGTATTTTGTTGTCGAGTTTGTTTGTCCTCATCGCTTCACTTCAAATTTAATGACATGTTTATTTCGTTTATGTTCACATATGTCACATTAAGGGGGAGAAGTTGTTTATATTGGGTTCATTACAGAGATATGCAACAAACTTTACAAGTTTTTCCATTTTGGTCACTGAATGTTTTTTGGCACAAATAACTCTGCACTTTCATTTCGTTTCCAAAAACTTAACTCCGTTAAAAAACACATTAAGAGAACTCCAACGTCGAATTCATTTATTTGTTTGTCTTTTAAATTAATTTTGAAATGTGAATTGGAACTTATTAAAATATAAACAAAATATAAATTATCTATATGTCAAAACACCACACACCCATATTTCCAAACATCACTAATATGTTACCCCATTTGTGAATAAACATTATTTGTTATCCCTCTGTAAATCCACACATTATTCATCGGAGTTCTTAACACCATCATATTAAAAAACCACTTTGTGAATAAACAAGATCAAATTAAGAAAGATCTAAGACCGTCCTAAATCGAATTCTGTTGACCAAACACTGAATCAAAGTGAGACAATTTCGATCAAAAAGATCGATCTATGATAGATTCTAATCGCATGAATTGTGATCTCATAATTTAAACCTTCGGCTTAATTTCCTTAAATCACCATATCTGTGATAAAAAGATCAAAAATATTGATCAATCGCGGACTCTTACCTCTAACTTAATTTACTCTTTTTGATATCATAATATACAAAATTTTGATTGGGATTTGATAACGATTCAAAATTCATATG
Source organism: Sambucus nigra (assembly GCA_949130495.1). NCBI lineage: Eukaryota > Viridiplantae > Streptophyta > Magnoliopsida > Dipsacales > Adoxaceae > Sambucus > Sambucus nigra. The sequence continues at coordinate 88,785,680 of OX422220.1, forward strand.
CTCTTAAAAAATTAATTGTGTTTGGTACGAGTGATGGTGCTATTGATGGTGGAATATGTGCAGAATAGTGGTGAGTGGTGGTGTTATGTGTGGTATGTGTGTGGTGGTGTTTAGCTAGATATATATTTTGTATGGTTACAAGATAAGTTTTGTTTTTTAATAAATATTAGTGAAGACACCCCATCCTATTACCATCCAAATCCCTTTTCAGGTCCCTGACACTATTCCTTTCACCCTCGGTCCAGATATCCTACTCCAAACCTTGACTTAGAGGTACTCAAGATCTTTCAAGCTGAGTTTTACTTTGGTAACCTCTCAAACTCCAGAGTAGATCATTTCACTTTGATAGGGATCTGATTACCCTTTTCAATAGTCCATACCATGCGTAGATCATCCTTACGTTTTGCACGCACTTGCCTTTTTACTCTAAAACCTTGACCTAAAGGCTGACTGATGGCTTTAAGCCCCCTTTGACATTAATCAACCCTTTAACCAGAGCATAACTCATTACACTTCCATAGGTCTCTAAATACCCTTTCCAACGGTCCATATTGTGGGCGAATCGGCCTTATGGTTTGTGCATACTTGCCTTTTTACTCTAAAACCCTAACCCACAGGCTACTAGATGCTTCCGAGCTCCATTTAACTTTGGTTAACCCTCCAACCTGAGTATAAGTCATTGAATTTTCATAGGGATCTACATACATTTTCCAATGGTACATGTCATGTGTGAAATGGCCTTATGGTTTGCATGTACTTGCCTTTTTTAACTCCGAAAAGCACTGTCTGAAGGACACCAGATGCTTCTAAGGCCCTTTTGACATTAATTAATTCTCGAACCTAAAAATGTGGTAATTCTATGCAATGATTCGTATATTAGGGCAACCACACACAAATTCAATTTACCATATCTTTGAATTAAATTAATGTGCTTGCAAAGATGTAGTCCAAATTAAATATAGCAAACCAAGAAGGCAAATACGCAAAAAAGTAGGAAAAGTCCCTTTCGTGAAAAAAACATTAATTCAATAATGTACAAGCTTTAACAGATACAATACGACTTATAGACTACTTATATCACTAAGTATGATGCTCAGTTCTTCAAATCTTCTACAGCAACGACACAGTCCAGTACCACCCATAGGAAGCAATCTTCCCTCACTATCCACCGATCTGCTTTCGTCTTCAACAGTAGAGCCTCTGCCCCATAAATCAGCAGTAGGGATTAAATTTACAACGTCTTTGAACAAGGATAATGTTCTTCTTAATTTGATAAAGTAATTTCAAATTTTCTAAGGGTTTTGGATGAAAATTGGAAGAGTTTGATCATAAATGGAACTCTAAAAGAGTGTGGAAAATCTTGTAAAATAGTTCTTAAAGACTCTAATCCCACATCTCTTTTTATAAGGAAGTTTCTAATTAAAGTATAAACATAAGGATTTGGATAAGATTTAATTAAAAAATAAAATCTCACGTGCTCATTCGAACGACTTGATACCTCGTTCAAACAGCGTACCCATTTTCGTTTGAACTAGGTTCCAATGACCTATCGAATGATATTCCAATGAATGACAAAAATCATCCCGTTCGATCGTGGGAACCTCATTCTAATGAACTCATGTAACTATTTCGAAGGACAATAAAACCTTTTTCTAACGAATCGTCGAAATTTTTAAAATTTTCTTAAAAATGTTTTAATAACATTTTGAAATGCAAACCCTTAAAAATATATAATTCCCTGAAAAATAAAGTCTTTACCAAAGCATCCATAAATATTCTGAATGTTGTTGAGACAAACGATTCTTCAATCTTCCAAAAGTCTTTAACTTTGTCTTCAAGTATGTAGAAGAGTCATAAAGGTGTAGTGTATGTGTAACGCGATAAGCTAAAATAAAACTACATTGAGTAATTACAAAACTTGCACTTAAAAATATCCCCCTTTAGCTATTACGGTACAAAACACAACTCGAAGCTAAATTGACCCCTAAGACTAATACAATAACATGAAGGTGCAGTGTATGTGTAACAGGATAAGCAAAAATAAAATTACATTGAGCAATTATAAAACTTGCTCTTACAAATCTCCCCCTTTGTCTATTTCGATACAAAACACAACCCGAAGTCAAATTGACCCCCAAGACTAACACAATAAATGTCCTCCCATATCAAGAAATGTAAATGCAATCTTGTACTTCAACTGAAAAGTCTTCATCTTGTGTTTTCCATGAAATCATCAAGGCGGAAGCGACGTACACACATGAGACAAAAGAAATATCATGACGCATATGAGTTTTAAAAGATAAATAAAAATTGAAGAAGTAATAAAAAAAGGAGTAAAATCTAAACATAAAGAATAAGCATCACATGAAAAAGTAAGATACAATCATAAAGATAATCAATAGTGCTCATGCAATGATAATCTTAAAAGGCATTAAGTTCTCCACCTATTTTTGATGTTTTTCAAAATTTTCAAGTATAAAGAAATAGCAAGTACATATAGGTACAATAATACATAGTCATCATGGAATAACATTGAAATATTTGAATCGTGAAAATGGAATGTAATTGTGTGAACATTTTCCATATGCAAATTAACATAAACATTCTTAACATAGATGCAGGATGTCATGAGATACTTTTAAAGAAAGAACTCAATTTCAACGTTAGGTGTATAGATGTTGAACTCAAATGAAATTGACTCAAATTATGCAATATGTCATGAATTTTAATGATTCTCAAAATAATAACGACAAACTATCTAATGTTTTTCAAGAAAGTCTGATGTGTATGCCCGTTGATCTTCTACTTTATAACTCTCTCAAAATACCTCATATATAAGAATTCTTTCTCAAATATTTTAAAGAAATCATAAAGGTCATATGTAGTGAATCATGAAGGAATATAAACTAAATGGTCTTGGCGCTTATGTTTTTGTGTATTGTTAATCTTTTTAGGCTCTCTTTGCAAATGGTGGCTTTTAACGCAAGGAATATTTTGTTCTTTCATAACCCATTTCCATTGCTTAACATATATTAATATTTTCTTGGAAATGAAATCTAGGCAATGGTTCTTACAAGTAAAACTTATCTTTTTTTACATTTGGTTTGTTATTAAGTAGTTGAGATGAGAACATTGTATTCGATACATGACGAGTAAGTACTGTGATCAAAATGTCCGTGCACGTGAGCAATAAAGGTGACAAAGAGTTTAACATGTACAAAGTAATCATTAAAGATCAGTGTAATGATATCCACACATTATTAAGTACACTAACGAAACAAAGTCATGTCTCAAAGCAGTATGAAAAAGTCACGTGAATGGGTGGAATGTAGGGGTGATCCGAATATCTTAAATGTTCGTCCATATACGATGAAAATCAAAAATACAAAAATCTGTCTTTTTCTAAAATTTTATATTAATAAATCTTTTTCATTTTCAAACTTTTTATTTAAAAAAGAAATTTTTTTTTTGAATTTTTCATAAATTTTCTAAAAAACAAAAATCTTTTTTTGGAATGTTTTTAAAATATATGTAAAAAAACATATCAATACAATGATAATACAATCTAGTGAGATATGAACATGATAAATATTATTCGAACTCAATCAACAAAGAAAATACCCAAAGACTTCCTAAGATCCTCAAATCTAAGTGCATCTAAAGGTTTTATGAAAATATCAGTTGATTGACATTTGGTGCTCATAAACCTCAAGGATAAGACCTTCTCCTCAACGAGATCACGTATAAAATGCTCCATACCCTACTTTTCTTTATGCGAGAATGTTGGACCAGATTACGGGATATATTGATTGCACTCGTATTATCACAAGAAATAGTCATTATGCCTTGTGAAATCCTATAATCTTCCAACATTTGCTTTATCCATAAGTGTTGTGTGCACTAACTCCCGAAGGTAATATACTCAGCCTGTGCCATAGACAAAGATATGGAGTATTTCTTCTTGCCCAACCAAGAGACAAGAGCACTCCCAAAGTAAAAACACCCACCTGGGGTGCTCCTACAACCATCAACATCCCCGACCCAATCGGCATCCAAATAGGCGGACAAACGATCATCGGTATCAAAGAAATACCAAATACCATAGTAAAGAGTTTCACCCATGTATTTGATGATACGTTTAAGTGCAAGCGAGTGAGACTCTTTCGAGGACACTTACTATCGCGTAGATAATCTAACACTATAGACAATATCGAGACGACTAGTGGTTAAGTAGATAAGACTACCTATCATGCTCTTATAAAGTCTTTGTTTTATGTCCTTGCCTAAAGTGTTTTTACTAAGCTTTGTGGATGTACTCATAAGGGTGCGTGAGTTTTTAGCGGAGCCTAAACTAAATTTTTTCACTAGGTCCCTAGAGTATTTGGATGGAGATATGAATATCACATCCTCTAGTTGACGCACCTGGAGACCTAAGAAGAACGTAATTTCACCAACCATTCTCGTCTCAAACTTTCTCTTCACCTCCTCCTCAAAAGTGTGAGAATGGCGGGAGCACGTGGATCCAAATACTATGTCATCCATATAGACCTGGGCAAGCAAGATAGAACCATTATCTCTGATTAGAAACAACATCTTATCCACTCTACCTCTTTTGAAGCCATTAGCTAAGAGATAAAAGTGAGCCTCTCATACTAAACATGGGGTGCTTTCTTCAAACCATACAGGGCAGCCTTAGGATAAAAGATGTGTCTCAGTTACTTAGGGTCTTCAAACCCCTTTGGTTGCTCCACGTAAACTTCTTCCAGTAGAATTTCATAAAGGAAGGTACTCTTGACATCCATTTCCTGTAACTTGAAGCACAGATAACATGATATGTCTAGTAGTAAGCAGACGAACTTAAGCCTAACAATAGGAGAGAATGTCTCGTCAAATTCTACATCCTTAATCTGTGTGTAGGCTTAAACAACAAACCTAGACTTATTGTGAGCTATGGTATCATTCCCATCCACCTTATTCTTGTAAATCCACTTAGTACCTATCATATTGGTCTCAGTAGATTGGGGCACTAACTCCCAGAAATCGTTCTTACAAAACTTAAGCAATACATCTTATATAACGGATATCAAATTCTCGTCCTTGCGTGTTGCTTTCACATTCTTGGGCTTGACTAAAGAGGTGTAGCAAGAGTCGTTAACCACAGTCTCAAGTTGACCATGAATCTTGACACCTAGTGGGTGGATATTTTAGATCAAGAGTGAGGTCCACCGAGGTAATATAAGTAAGGGTGGGATCGTCACTAGGGAGTGCATCATCCTCACATTGGGATCCAAGGTAAATACATACCGACGGCTCGTCATCTATAATCATGACGTTTATTGATTCCATAACCTTGGAGCTTGCAAGTTCAAATAGAATATGAATAACCTAAAAATATCACCTCGTCTCTTCGGGAGTCGAACATTTCTAAGTGGTCTCTATCTCTCCAGATGTATAAGTACTCCCAAAGATGTGAAAATAGAATATATTTCACTTCTTCCCTATCCACAGCTCATGTAGAGTGCATAGCCTGTGCAGACAAAGATATACCATATTCACCATATTGTATATGGTATTCACAACCTCTACCCAAAAATGTCTACGAACGTTTCTCCCAAGAAGCACGGATCTATCCATTTATTGCACCGTTCAGTTCTTCTTCTTAACTTTCCTATTTTGTTAAGGAGTAAGAATGGTCAAAAACTCGTATTATATGCCCACTCCATCACAATAGTTATCCACTCCGATTTTTTAAATTCAGTGTCGTTGTCACTACACATCCAATTAATAATGACACCATATTAATTTTATAGGAGGCGTCACTTGGTTTTTAAGAACTCAATCACATCAGACTTTTCCTAAAGAAACTACACAATGTATTATCTCAAAAAGTCATTGACCATCATGAGAATGTATCTATTACCACCTAAAATCTCTGAAAGAGTAGGACCTATAAGATACATGTGAATCAACTCCAAAAAATATGTGATGGTAATGGTATTCAACTTCTGATGGGGACTTTGAATTTATTTTTCTTATTGAAAAAGTCAACAAACCGATAAAGTTAGTTTTGTTAGTGATGGTATGCCACGAACTAGGTCCCTTTTCACTAGTATCTCAAGATCTCTAAAGTTCACATGACCTATCCATTGATGCTAAAAGTCCATAGAGGAGACCGTGGCACTGTTGCACACAGAGGAGGACTTAGGTACAATCCCATAGCAATTATCTTTGACCCTCACTCGTTGATTATATATGTTACATCCGTACTGGTCAAACTTTACTTTAAAGTTTATATCGTACAATTGGCTTGTGTTAATTAAGTTTGCTATCAACCCCTTTATGTACAACACATTGTCTAGTTTAATAAATCTAGGTATCTCAATACATCCACATCCTAAAATACAATACCTACTCCGACCGACAAATGTGACTTTTCCTTCCTTACGGTCGTCATGAAACCTAGAGCACCCACTATCAAAATACCGTTGGGAAGTATTTTGAACCTTGAGAGAAACGTGCACAAGAAGGGTTTTGTTGTCTTTCTTGTGTACCCAAGTGGAGGTAACCTACTGTTTGCTCTTATCATTGTTGGCTTTAGTCGAAGCATTAAAAGCATTCTCAAACGGTATAGACATCCATTGAAATTCTTCCATTAAACTTTTTGAAATTACAACTAGGAGATCAACTTTCTCTTTAAGACTAACAAAGTCACTACAGTGGTGCACGAAAATTTGTATTCGTCAAGTTCTACCTAATTTTTAGTAAAATTACCTAAGGTGACATATCCTCTTACAATAGGTGCATACACAGACTTATTTGGGTCTATCTTAGTTTGCTTTCTTAGGTTGAACTCTCTTTTGCAGTTTAGGTCGAGGTCCATAAGCATCTACCACAAATTTAGGAAGTGGTTTTGGTGCGATATGTGAAGTGGATGCATCGTTATAATGTATTCCTTGCCTCTCCCTAAAGCCGAAAAAGGGATTGAGGAGCATCATTCCATCCTTCTTCGATGAATATTCTATAATAATATTGATCTCCCGATCACATTCGAGATCTTTCTTGAGTTGGAATACAAGGGCTTCATATTTCTCACGAATCTCCACGGATGCTAAAAAATCTCTCTAAGACTATCCACTTTGTTAGTCAAGTCACCATTTTGACTCTCTACTAAATCAACTGTCTATCCGAAAGAAACTCTCACCGAGGACTCACTCTCTACTCCTTCTCTAAAGATAAAACTCTAAGCGCTAAACCTTTGTTTTGTTTCTTCATTTTAAAGGACTCAGTGTAAAGCTCGGTGTAAGTAGGTTAAAGGTCACTCTCGCCCTCATTCAAAACATCATCTCCCTCACTCTCTCCAGAATGACTAGACTCATTATCGAGGTCATCATGTTTAGTATCTTACTTATCGGAGCCAGGTGCACTAGGTATACTAACATGACTATCCATGAGCGTGGTGAAGTTACGTCCATACAGTTACTCGTCCCCGGAATCCACCGACTCAATATCACTCTCGCTAAGTATGTCCTTGAAGGCAACTTTGCCGTTGTCTTGTCTCTTTAACCACGTATAAAACTTGTCAGCTTTGTGACCCTTACCCTCACACTCATAACATCTATTTTCATCTTTTTTTGGTAATGTTTTCTTTATTTTTCAAAAAAATTCTTGCTCAATATATTTTTTATCTTTCTCAAAACATTTTTTGAAGTATTTTCTTTTCTAAGTTTGAATTTTTTTTTGTAAAGAGGGCTAAATCATCCAAATAAAAATCATACTCTGTGTCAGATGCCACTTCCTCTTTATTTTTAGATTGAGCTTTTAAAGAAATTCCCTTTCCTTAGGTTTAACAGTTTCGGGAAGTATGTCGATCTCATACATTTGAAAGTTTCCTACGAGTTCTTGTAACCTAAGCATATCTAATTTTCCCCAATGAATTAAGAACGACAACCTTAGGAATAAAATGGGACAAAAGTGATCTCAAAATCGTTTAAACAACATGCATCTCAGGAATTTTCTCACCTAAATTAAAACTAGAGTTGATGATATCAAATAGTCATGCATAAAATTCATTAAAAGACTCAGCCTCTTGCATGGTAATAGTCTCAAATTGTATGGTGAGGTTTTGTAGCTTATAAGCTTTCACAGCATTGGTACCCTCATGAGTGAGTTGGAGGGTATCCTAGGCTTCTTTAGACGCGGTATACGTCATGATGCAGCGAAACTCTTCAGGGGTGACGACTTTAGAAATGGCCCTAAAACTGCGTGAGTTAAAATTTCTCCATCAAAATTACTCTTTTATCCAAGCAAAGACAGGTTTAATACTTTTGACATTATCGTTGGTCAGTGATTGGTGTCCACCCTCTTTCACACACAAGCCAGACTCTTTCATCAATAGATTTTAAGACAGACCTCATCCTAACTTTCCACTAAGCATAATTTGATCCATCAAAATTAGGCATCCTATTATAGAAATTATCCATAAATCGTATCACCAATTTAAGCAAAATGATATTAGAAAAAAAATGTAAAAAGGATCACACAAAATTTTAGTGCAACCATCTCTGGTACCAATTTGAGAATGCAAAATTTCTATGGATTGATTCTTATATTAGGCCAACCACACACAAATTCAATTTACCAAATTTTATCTTTGAATTAATTTCATGTTCATGAAAATATGTAGTCCAAACTAAATATAGCAAACTAAGCAGGCAAATACGCGAAGAACTAGGAAACATCTCTTTCGAGCAAAACCTTTAATACAGCAGTGTACAAGAATTGATAGACACGATACGACTTACAAAATACTTAGCTCACTAAGTATGATGCGCATTTATTCAAATCTTCTACAGTAACAACACAATCCAGTATTGTCCACATAATGCTGTCTTCTCTCGGTATCTACCAATCAACCTTCTTCGATAGTAGAGCCTCTGCCCCACAAATCAGTAATAGAGATGGACTTTACAAGGCCTTTGAACAATGATTGTGTTCTTCTTGATTTGATAAAGTGATCTCTAATTTTCCAAGGGGTTTGGATGAAAATTGGAAGAGTTTAATCACAGATGGAACTCTAAAAGGGCATGAAAAAGCTTCAAGAAGAGTTCTTAAAGACTCAAATTTTACAGATTTTTTAATAATGAAATTTGTTATCAAAGGATAAATATAAGATATTTGGATCAGATTTAATTAATAAAAGCAAAATCTCGCGCGCTCGTTCAAATAACTAGGTACCTCGTTCGAACGGCGTACTTGTATTTGTTTGAACCAACTTCCAACGACCTATCGAATGACATTCTAGTGAATGATGAAAAATTATCTCATTCGATCGTGGGAACACCATTCTAATGGCCTCGTGTAACTCGTTAATCGTTCTAATGAGTCGTCGAAATTTTCAAAAATTCTTAAATAATATTTTTAAAACATTTTGAAATAAAAGGTCTTACAAATATATACCCCCCTGAAAAATAAAGGGTTTATAAAATCAACCATAACTCTTCTGAATGTTGTTTAGATAAATGATTCTTTAATATTCCAAAAGTCTTCAACTTTGTCTTCAAGTACGTAGAAGAGTCATGATGGTGCAGTGTATGTGTAACGGGATAAGACAAAATTAAATTACAATGAGCAATTATAAAACCTTCTCCTACAGAACCCAAGAGTGGCCTGATTTATTTTCATAGGGATCTAAAAACACTTTCTAATGGTCCTAGTCATGTACGATTCAGACTTACGGTTTTTATTTGATGCTTGTTTTTTGAAAAGGTCCTTTTCTGGACTCCCTATAGGCACCCCAGACCCTCTATCTATAAGCATAAGGGTACTTTACTTTGCAAACAAGAAGATTAGGACCTATATCGATCGACAGACCCCTTAACCCTATTTCTTTTTATTTAAGAGGCTATGACCTCATTCCCAAGAACTATCTTTTCAACAATTAAATCATTCTTTTCCTCGACATAAATATGCCATCATCCTAAAAATCCCATTTTTTAAGCATTCTCTTAACTTTTCTTACATCCCTTTTACTTTAACTATTGCCACCCATTTTACCCTTACTCCACCACCATTCAACCACCATAAAAATCAGCCTATATCACTTCAAAATTAGTAGCGAAGTTTTATAAAAGGTATACTTTTACCCTTTTGACATCTCATGTAATTAGGGTTATTCGTTTACTTTTTCTTTCACTTTTGATATATTTTTCTTTATTTTTCTTTCTCACCTTAACTAATCTTTTTTATTATTAGTAATTTAATACACAAAAAAATATATTTTTATAAAAACTAAAAAAGCCAAAAGAGGGTTCACTTTTAACCTTAAAATAGAATTTTCCCACTTTTTTCACGCTCCTTAACTTGTGCACTTTTCTTTAACAAACTAGGGGAAATTCTAATTTCGATTTCATGGGTTAAACCCTACACTTTCTTTTTATCAAACTACATTGACTTTGATGCCTTTTTGCCTATGAAGGCATCACGAGTCATCCTCGAGATTCGAGTCCTATTTTCTTATTTCGTTACTTTGCATGCTTTTACATTTACTAGTATTGCATTATATATATATATATATATATATATATATATCTGTGTGTGTGTGTGTGTGTGTGTGTGTATGTGTGTGTCCACTAGTGACCTTGTTAAACATGTATATTCACTTCCTCATAGTGAATAATGATCCAATGGTTACTCACATCATATTTTCATCTTTTTAATTATATTTTCTTTTTCACGATCCCGTCAGACATGCATATCCACTTCTCCATATTGGATTATAGTCTAGTGTATTACATATCGTAACCATCTTTTTATCATATTTTTAGCAACGTTGTTAGATATGCATATTCCATTCTTCGTGATAGATTATGATCTGGTGCCTTACTTACATTTCGATGACATTGTCATGTTATTTTATACTCCTCAGAATGACTCGTCTCCATCCTTCCCATGACGCAAGTATGATGATTTATTCTTCTCATCTATTTTTATATCACACACATTATACACATGAGTTTCATTTTGAGGAAAAAATAGAATATTATCATAACCTATGAGAGAGCACAAGGGCACAAGGGCAGAATGGGTGCCTAATATTTTCCCATTCTATAACTTAGTCCCCAGACCCTCTATCTATCGTGTTTTGTATGCAGCATTTGATCTTTGTTGCCTTTCTTCAGGGATGACTACATCTTTTGCCTGTTTTGAGCAACATAGATTGGCGACTCCATTTTTTTTTAATCTTTTTATCCCTTTTTGATGACGAACAATTTATATCCATATGAGCCTATGAAGATCGTGTGAATGACGGAAGGGGGAATTCCCTCCATGATCCCCGCATGCGTCGAGAGTTTTCATTTCCTTTCGGGGAGACCCCATTTTATAGGAATCCCGGATGGCCACAGTGATGACTCTGCTGCGGACATTTATTTTTAAATGACTAGACTCTATTTCATATGGTCTTTATTTCCCTTTTCCACCCATTTATCTATTTTTCCCCATGTGTATATGTGCCTCTACTTATATATTATTCTTACTCTCATACTTACATGTTATATATATGCCTTTATCATATCATTATGTTTATATCTTTCATTATACTATGTTATTTTCCTCATTACATATATACACTACATTTTCTATCACATGCCTCATGCTTCAATCACTTGTGCATTGTTACCATGTCCGCTCCACCCATTGACCTTTGCACATGCTTGTTTCACACACCACTTATAGATATTCATGCTTAGTCCAACTACCACACACTTTCACATTACTCTCATTTGTATATATCCACATATTTTCCTCACTTACACATATTCCCATGTCACACTCACTTAGCAAATACCTTCTAGTGTATATTCACATGCCTCACACTTTGTATATACCATTATGATTTGTATATGCTCCATTCTTCATGTACATACTTGCTAGTTTTACTCTCTATTTTTATCCCTCTTGTCCCGTGCTACTCATATGTATTCCATGATCTACCTCATACTAGTAGTATTTCTCTTGCTTAGCATATATAAACTCTCCATAAAATATTAATTAAGACTCATTCATTCTTTCACACTACATCACGTGAGCATTACACTTTGACCAAAAAAACAATTTCGTACTGGGGGATCACTTTTTGATGGGTGCCAATCCTACGAGGCACGATTAACCTAAGCGATATGATTTTTTACCTTTTATTATCCTATTACCTTTGACATATATGGAGCGGTCCCCCTGCATCGTATCACTTGACCGAACACATGATAGGAGGTATATAACAGGGAACTATTTCACGTACGTCTATTATATTGCATTCTCTCTCATGTGTACCATCTCTATAAAAATTCACGTACACTCAAGTATATCAAATGGTTTGTCCATACATTCTGATGAATGATTTACCTTATAGGCAATAGGTATATCGTGGAAGTAATGCCAAAAAGTGGAACCTTACCACTAACCTTCCACTGCATCATCCTCATATAGGTGTATGCCCTAGGATACTCATACCTAGTTTGTCGGATTTAACAAGAAATTCTGCCAACATTTTGGGTCCCCTTACAGCCTAATTTTTTGTGCTATTTCACCTATTTATATAATAGGACCATATCCATGAATCTGGAAACAAATCAAACCATGTCTTGCATCGTATACCCCGTCTTTTCCCAGACTCGGAGTCGGTCTGGAATTTCCCTTACACCCTAGAGAGAACATAATATAACTGGATCCTAATAATAATAAATACACTAGGGAATTTCCTGCTCTCTTTTTTTTTTACCCAAAAGTATTTTTCAAAATCCCAAAGCTATTTTCTCTCTTTTTTAAAAAATATAATACCAAAATTATTCCTTTTCCACTACAATAAACAAAAAAATCATTTTCCCTCTCAGGTGCAATCACATACCTAATTTTCATCTGGCTCACATACTTCATCAATCCGCCTCAAAGTTCCACCACTTCCTTTAGAATTTGAGCAGTCCCTTTAAAGACTATTCATGGATAATGTTGACCAAAATGCAAATCTCCAGCCAGATCTGACGGCAGTCCTTTTCTTAGCTCAGTGTCAAGATCAATAGTCATCAGGCAAAGGTCCAGAAGATCTGGTGAGTCTTATCAAAAGAACTTCCTGTCATATATTATAAATTCAACGAGGAGCTAGTAATATCCCCATTTTAAAGCCCTCAAGGAGGCAGGGATCGATATTGAAGAAGGGTTCACCAGTCAAAAAGCTGAATCTCAACCGAAGAAGCTAATCAAGCAGGTAATCCCTCAAAAATATAATAAGTTAGCCAAAACCTCAGACTCAATGATCACCAACATCTTTAAACCTTCTAACTCATGGACACCCCAAACTCCTCCCATTCTAGTAAGAAAATAATTCATCGATCTCCATGCCCCCTTGTCAAAATTTTACCAACCCCTCCAGGCCCGATCTTATCAAGCCTTTAAAACCTCAATTGTTACCAAATACACTCCCCTAGAATTTTAAGTACGCCCATTAAGACTTCCATCAAATCAATGGGAACACCACTAACTAATGTTTTAACTTAAAGAATATAATCCAAAGCCTAATTGACAAGGGTATCATTGCCTCTCAAGCTAATCCAAAACGTTCTCCCGACACACCAGACCAGGGTAAACGCAATCCATTCATAAAAAAATCCAGATTATGACCCTTCTACCAAAATTAAATATATAAAAGTACTCAATTCATCTACCAATTCACCCAAACCCCTCAACGTGTGTCCTTCTTTCCTCTAGCATCTAGAGAACGCATCCGACCAAGATTTGTCCCTCATAACCAAGGCCTACATAGGCATTCATATCCGTTCAAAAATAAAAAGTATGGAGCTGGTCACAGTCTTAAATCAACTGTAGGAATTTGGGTTGAAACTGCCATTGGGAATGACCCTCAGAGAGATCAATTGTAAAAAGATCAGTGTTATGTACATGGAAACCCGACAGTGGGCCCGACAATTAAATGAATGGTTCGTATCAGTGGGAGACTTCAATTTGGACAGTATTATGAAAGTTATGTCTGATGAGTATCAAAAATCAAGAAATATGTACGGCCTCTAAACTAATTATAATCTTGAAACTCAAAGGTTATTTTCCCCCTCCTTCTAACACTTCTCTGATAAATGGGAAGACCTATATGAGAGGTTGCAGAAGTCATGGAATTCATTTACTTTCATGGAAAGAGGATAATTTTACACTAAATGGGGCGATGATTCGGATAGCTCAGATAATGAATAGGATAGTAGAGACATCGGCATAACTGCCTCCTAATGCAGAATGCTTTCTTTTAAATAATTGCTAAAAGGGATTAATGAGGTGTACATCATGCCTGAGGTAGATAAAGATATAGGGTTTCTATTATTCCCTACATCTGTAAATCACATGACTCGGTTCGAACGACACTATAAAGGCCCAATCCTCCCACCAACAGGTTCAAATAAAAAAAAAGGAATTGCTGAAGAGCTCCCGATGCCAGAAATGGTAGTAGGAGAAAGTAAGGTCCTCGATCAACTCAAGAAAACATGAGCCAATATTACTTCATGGGGGCTTTTCATGTGTTACCAATTGCATAGAAATTTTATAATCAAACTCCTCACAGGAATCACACTTCCTCCTACTACAACCCCCGAAGAAGTCGTTCGCATGGTGGTATCTCTAACCACAATAAGGCTCGTCTCCTTCTCTGAGGAGGAAATCACCCAGACCGGTATTAATCATAATTGCACTCCAATTATCTCAGTCGAATTCATGGGTAAAATATTTATACTAGCACTTGTTGACAACGGGTTTGCTCTAAATGTATGCCCATCGAGGACTCTCAACTTCATATGGATAAAGGTCAATGATCTCACCCCCCCCCCCCCCCACTTCTATCGTTATGCGCACCTATGATAATACTCGTGGAGATTTTATGGGCTCCATAAAACTCACACCAGGGTTTGGTCCTATATGCCCACAAACTGAGCTCCAAGTCTTCAATATATTAACATGCTACAACTTGCTCCTCGGTCTCCCTTGTCTTCATGGTATCCAAGGAATATCTTCTTCCCTCTATCAAAAGATGAAATTTTTTGCTATTCTCAGAGATGACGACAATTATGATGGAATCATCACGAGTAAGCCTACATTAGAAATTTAGTAGGGGCTTACGATATGTTCCTTTCGAGCTTCAAGATTGATCCACCTCCCATCCCAGTAGAAGAGCATTTCAAAGATAGAGTATGTCCATAGTACAACCCACACGGTAAGGTCAACGTCATCGAGTTGTTAACAAATATGCATTTCATGACCGAAATGGGGATAGGTCACCGTCAATAATGGATTCTCAAGACGATAATTTTGAAATAAATATTTCCCCCTTGCTAACTGAGTTATCAACCATCACTAGCTGAACTTAGAGCACTCAGCTAGCCATACCAAAAGAGAATCTTGATAAAAAAACAGACAGTCTCAAGAGACTCCCTAAATAGAAGATTTGTTAAAGAGGGACAAGACTTCCCCTTCTGTGGGTTCCCCGAGCCATGGTATGACGTTATAAAGGAAAAGATAAACCTAGGCCTAGAGGTTTTCCTTAGGAACAAAATTGACTGTAATGAAGACCAGAAACAGGAGCTGGAAAAGACTGAAAACTCTGAAAGCAGTTGTAATACCCCATTATTTTAAGGACTTATTTACGAATATTATATGATATTATTATTTTACTAATCGAATATTTTATATTAAATAAAAATATTTAACTGATATTACATTCGAAAAAATTATTTTGGTTTGAAATCGAATCAAGCATTTAAATTTAAATTTAAATAATTTTTTGGACATTTTATTATGTAAAGTAGACAATTTTGAATTAAAGGACAATATGGTAATATGAATTACCTTGGGCTCCAAGATAGGATTTTAGAGAGGGAATATATAAGGAATATTATGGCTGAATGTAAGGAAAGTAATATTAAAAATAGAGGCCAAAAATAAAATCTAAAGATGCAAAACGAGTGGAATGAGAAGAGTCATTTTGGAGTGTTTTAGATCTTCTTTTTGAGTCCTTTTGGATGAGATTTGAGAAAAACTCAAAACACATACCTTATCCAATTTTTTGTGTAGAATTCCAATCTGAATTTGGATTGGTGACTTGGATAATCTTTGGATCTGATTTTTTTTTTTGCATTTATAAAACAGGCCTACGATTGTGGATTTTGACTCTCTTGATGTAGTTTAGTTCTTCCGTTTTTTATTTAGAAAGTGCTACACGGATTAAACCTTGATTGTATAATTATATACACCCTAGGTGTTGAATTTATATGTCTTATATGTTTATATATTATATTCATTATTGCACCCATTGTGTATGTATTATTTTCATTCCGTGTAGTTTGGGGTAACGAAACTAGTTGATTTTTACGAGCATGTTGGGTTATACGAATTGGGTAGAATACATGTACACTTGATTTATGGGAATCGAATCTAAAATTTATTTGAGTTGAGAGAATGATATAATGATGATTATTATTATAGAATGCATAGGCTTTCCTTATACAAACTACCCGTTGGACGAGGTGTGCTGTTGGCTACGATTTTGTTTATTATTCCAAGACTATGACATGGATATTTATGGCATCCATGGATATTTACGGCATCGTTCAGATTCGGAGCATCATTAGAGGAACTGGATATTTATTTTCAAAATTTAAATGTATCGCTTTGTTTATTGTAAATTTTTTTGTAAGATAACATTTAAGATTTAATAAAATTGAGATATATTATTCAATTGATTTATATATTTATGCTTCCGCAAATTTATGCTCTATCTAAATGGAATTTTTAAAATAAAAAATCTCTAATTTATCAATATTTTTCAATAGCACCTCTCAGGGTGTTACAACAGTAATGACAATGAGTCGTTTGATCTATATACGTTGGGGTCGTATATCTGCCTAATCCATATGAAGGTCTAGTCGTCTGATTCTTCCAATAAGATCATCCCTAGTGAGAAATCACTCATTAATTGACACAATAATGTTGTAATACCTGCCTAAACCAATCCAAAACTTGTGGTTCACCCCTTCTAAAATGAACCAAAGTCTATCCATCTCCTTCTCTTACTGATATGATTGTAAATTAGACCTTCTTTGATGAGGTCCTCACTGTTGTTTTTTCGAAAGATATTTTTAACAAAATAATGATGATTTTGAGTATCTTGATGTGTCTTATATTAATTGCATTGATTCTAATCAAAAAAATTGAAGAAGATAATATAATAAATGAATAATTCTTAACTACTCTCAATAAGGAAAAATTAAACAACATAATCGTGTTCAAACTAATGATGATGAGATAATTGTTATCAATCTCATTTCTAGAAACAATCCACGTGAGTTAGGATAAGTTCCACCCTCGACGAGCATGAGAGGTCACAACTTGAAGAACTTTTTAAAGAATTTCTGGAAATCTTTGGATGGTCCTACATTGATATGCTTGGGATTGACCCAGAAATCATATAGCATGAGATTACTACCTTCCTATAAAGGAAGCTTATTAAGAAAAAGTTAGGAAATCTTTGGACAGAGTGGTCTCTCAATGTAAAAGACTAAGTGGTAAAGTAGTTGAACATATGTTTCATTTGCGTGGTCAGATATCCTACATGGCATGTAAACATCGTCATTTTGTCAAAGTTAGGAGGAAAAGTCTACATGTGCCTCGACTATCGAGATCTGAACAAAGAATCCTTAAAGGATGATTATCCTTTACTCAAAATCAACATGATTGTTAATAACGCTACAATTCATACCTTTAAATAATTTGTTGACGGTTTCATCGGGTACAACCAGATCAAGATACACCCTAACCATCAAGAGAATATTGCCTTTATCACCCCATGGGGAACCTTTGGCTACACGATTATGCATTTTGATCTCAAATGCTATAACTACCTACCAAAGGGCCTCTATAACCATTTTGCACGATCTTATCCACAAAGAAGTTGAAACCAATGTTAATGATATGATCATGAAGTCCAAAACTAGAGAAGGACACATCCCTACCTTAAGGAAATTCTTTAAAGGACTACAATAGTATCATATGCGCCTCATCCCATAAAAAAAAATTTGGTGTCACTAAAGGAAAACTCCTCGACTTCATGGTCTGTGAGAAGAAGATCGAAGCGGACCCTGCCAAACTCAAAGAGATTCTTAAAATTCAACCATCTTAGACAGAAAAAGAAGTTATCGGCTTCCTGGGCAAACTCCAATACATCAGTCAACTCATCAGCCAACTGACCTCCACTTGTGAGACCATATTCAAACTTCTTCAGAAGGATTCAACCAAAATTTGGAATGAGGCATGCTAAGAAGACTTTGAGTAAATCAAGTGACACCTTTCCTGAAATTCGGTGGCCATGCCTCTGCAGTAAGATCATCCCATCCTTTTATACCTCACCATCATGGACACCGCGACACGGGATAAGCTAGCTCAGTAGATTGAAGAATCACATAAAAAAGAGCCATATACTAAGTTAGTCAAAAGCTAGCAGGGTATGAGGTGAACTATACTGCATTAGAAAATTCATGTGTCGCCTTAGTCTGGGTCATGCAGAAGGTCGAACATTAAATGCTCGCGTTCCTCATGAAATTAATATCTGGAATAGATTCAATGAAATATATATATTAGAGAAGACTACCTCTTCTAGTCGCATGGCTCAATGGTTGATGTTATTAGTTGAATTTTACATCATGTATATTACTCAAAATCCCATGAAGGGAAGATCCATTTCTGACTATCTTGTCAAAAATCCCAAGGGGCAATCGAGGTATGGATTTTTGAGTTTTTGGATGAAGACATTCTTTACGCTTCCCATGAAGAGCTTAGACGAAAAATGTTTTTCGATGGGGTTACTAACAATGAAGGATATGGTATTAGGATACTCCTGATCGCGCCTAATGATTCTCACACTCCTATCACCATTAAGTTGGATTTCCCTTATACTAGCAACATGTTAGTGAATGAAGCAGTACCATATGTGTTAAGATCACCCCCGAGAAAGGAATCAGTCGCATCGATGTCTATGGAGATTTATCTCTGATTTAGGGAAAATCTTCAGAAAGTGGAAAGTTAAGACGAAAAGCTCCTACCTTTCCATGATCACCTCGAAGATCTTTCTTTATAGTTTGAATAAATCACCTTCCACAACCTTCGTCCTTAAGAAATAACCTAGCCAATGCGCTAGAAACCTTAGCCTCTATGGTTAACATACTAGAGGAAATAACGATAGCCCCCTTTCTAGTTCGCAAACAAGCGACGCCCACTTATTGCTACCATATCAGGCTCATAATAAAAGAAGATCCAGGCATAGATGGATTGTGGTATTATGAAATTCGGTACCTCCTCAAGCATAGTATATATCCTCAGGATGCTAACAAAAAAGACAGT
Organism: Sambucus nigra; assembly: GCA_949130495.1. Lineage (NCBI taxonomy): Eukaryota > Viridiplantae > Streptophyta > Magnoliopsida > Dipsacales > Adoxaceae > Sambucus > Sambucus nigra. Next base: position 88,805,117 of record OX422220.1, read on the forward strand.
GCCACCCTTTATATGCTTATTGCTTAGTACATCATCTATGACACGACACTCTTTAAGATAAATTTTGACAAAACCCATCTGCATCGCATGACATGGGATAAAGTAGAGCACGTGATGCAAATAATACGCAACTTGAACAGTCATATTCTTTCCATGAAAATCATCCGTCAGGGATATTACTGGACCACCATGATTCAAGACTATGATGCTTATGCTACAAGATGTCTCAACTCCTAACAGTTTATCAATATTTATCACTTGCCTTCTTGAGAGTTATATAACATGACTTCGCCTTGGCCTTCACAGCTTAAGGCATTGACATAATCAGGAAAGTCACTCCCAAAGCATCAAATGGGCACGAGTTCATCTTGGTCTTCATTGATTACTTCATGAAATGGGTTAAAGTCGAGTCACACATAGTATTGAATACAAAGGAAATAGCCAAGTTCATCAAGAAAAACATCATCTGCCATTACAGAGTTCCCCACAAGATGGTATCGGATAATAGGGCTCATTTTGAACCTAAACTCTCACAGTCAGTTGATTGAATATGGCATTCAAAGGGAAACGTCCTCTCCTTACTGATTGCAAAATAATGGGTTTTTGAAGATCCTAATAAAAGCCTCAAGTCCAAAATCAGCAAAATGACCGAAAGTAATAGAGATTGGGCACATCGGATCCTATATGCTCTCTAGAGCTACCATACTTCCATTATAACACCCAGTGGGGCTCCCCCTACTCCCTAGTCACTACTAGAAATAAACATTTTTATGACGAGGAAAAAGGGTCATAAAAGATTATTTATGACGGTTTTCAAAGCTTTAAAAATCGTCGTAATGTTGTGCATCATAATAAATTAGTGTTGACAAAACCGTCATAACAAACCATCCTATTACGACACTTTTTCATATAACTCGTCATTAACAATAATGTTGTGTCTTAATAAGATTGGTGTTGAAAAAATCGTCATAACAAACCATCCTATTATGATAGTTTTTTGTACAAACCGTCATAAAAGGTACCTATTACGACGGTTAATTTGTTAATTATAATGACAGAGTACATAAAACAGTCATAAAACATACTCATTTTTATATGTGAACTATAAACCATCATAAAAGTTTTTTTTCCTTTCTTTTTTTGCATTGTACTACTCAAATATCCCAAACATGTAATGTATAAAACTACGATTTGGAATTTTAAAGAACCAATTTCCAATATTAAAAGTAGCAAATTACAAGTACCAATATAACTTGAATAATAAGTATAAAAATTGTCATTAATATTTGAAATTAAAAATAAATAAATATACACCAACAGTTTCCCAATTGACTTCTAGACAACTCATAAACAAAAAGATATCTAAAACGACCTATACTATAGATATGAAAACTAGCAAATTAAACTGCAACATTAGCTCCATTCGTGTAACATGGAAACCCAATTTAGGAACAGCTACATCGGATACGCAATAGGCAATAACGGGATCGATATCTGAACAAAACAAGGAAACAAATAATAGTTAACAACTAAAACAGATTAACCATATAAAGAATATAACTCAAACAATAATGATATTCTAATATAATATCAAGCATAAAAAAATAAACATTTGCATAATTTTAAAGTTAATTTTTATTTCATTCTTTATTAAGGCGTGGGAGAGATAAATGGGAAAAGTATCATGAAAATTTCAGCAGAATTTCCTCTGTTTTTTAATAATCCAAAATAATGAAATTTTTAACCAACAATCATATAAAGCCCAATATGGGCATTCACCATCAATAATAATATAAATCCCACCCCGCGCATTTAGAGACAACAACAACAACAACAATAATATAAATCCCACCCCGGGCATCATTCATCATCAATAATAATATAATAAATACCACCCTGGGCATTCACAATCAACAACAATATAAAGGCCCAAACAGACATCACAATTAAACATTTGTATAATCTCGAAGTTAATTTTTACTTTATTCTTTATTAACGCATGGAAGAGATAAATCGGGAAGGTTTTATGAAAATTTCGACAGAGTTTCCTCTGTTTTTTTAATAATTCAAAATTAAACATCGCATGTTTAACCAACCACAACAATATAAAGCCCACATGGGGAATTCAGTATCATCATCAACAACAACAACAACAACAACAACAACAACAACAACAACAACAACAACAACAACAGCAGCAGCAGCAGCAACAGCAACAACAACAACAACAACAACAACAACAACAACAACAACAACAACAACAACAGTATAAATCCCATCACAGACATGCACTATCAACAATAACAATGCAAATACCACCATACACATTCACTATCAACAATAACAATATAAAGAACACCTTAGGGATTCACAATCAAAAACAATATAGAGGCCACCACGGGGATCACAAAATATTGGCATAATCTCAAAGTTAATTTTTACTTCATTTTTTTTTAACGCAGGGAAGAGATAAATGGGGAAGGCTTAGTGAAAATTTTGGCAGAGTTTCCTTTATTTTTTTAAAAATTCAAAATTAAACATGACATGTTTAGCCAACAAAATGAATATAAAGTCCAACCCGGGCGTTCACCATCAACAAAATAAAACCCACCCCAGGCATTCACCGTCAAAAATATAAAGCCCACCCGGGCATTCAACATCATCATCAACAGCGATAATATAAATCTCACCCTGTCCATTCACTAACAACAACGTTATTCTTGACATCATATTCTTAGTGTTTTGATAAGATTAATTACGATTTTTGTTATATTTTCATATATAGTATTTTGATTCTCTATATTAAACATTATTAACATCGACACAAAGTAATTAATTAGATTGAAGAAAACAAAGGTACCTGAAAAGATATGCCAAAATTGTTCTCCTCCGTGTGGATCCACGAGCGCAATGTTAGCTCCAAGATGAACATCTCGCACGCTTTCGCGAATATAATCGGAGCCTCGGCTGATATCATTCTGACGTCTTCTTCGGCCTTCATTATTTTCTTGATACTCCCGAGTGGGAGGGTGTAGTTCTTGAAATCGTTGGTTTGTTCAAATTCTTTCATTTGATCAGCCCAAAAATCTTGAAGTTGAATTTGGTTAGCAACCACAGGTTCAGTATGGTAGGGATGAGTGGTATACGTGATTTGACCAGGACCTGCTATAATTCTTACCACCGATTGTTGTTGTTGTTGTTGTGCCTGTTCTGATTGATCCATAATTAGATATAGTAGAGTGTCTATTTCCCTTTTTAGAACTCTCTCTTCATTGCAATGCTGAAAAGAAAACAATATAGGTGCTTAAAGAATAAACACATTTTTCCCTTGATTATATATCTGTAATAGAATCTATGCAAACGCACTATATATAACCAAATAGATTTAAAATGATAATCCATCTTTTAGCCTGCTACAGAATAAACAGGGGGTTGTAAAATTTTCTACATGTAAAAATCTCACGTTATTTGCACTTCAATGCAGGCGCTCGACGCTGATAGTTTACAATTTGTGTTCAATTTTATCGTTTGTTCTACTATTGTACACAACCGTAAAGATATTTTAAAGGGACCGTACGGCTTACATTAAGTTTAAAGAAAAGCTAGAAGCAAGGGGTGACCAGTCTTAGGGACTGACAACTAGTTCTTCAGATAAAAGCAAAAATATTATAGAGGGATTGAAAACTAAAATTTGTAAAAAAAATTCTATTAGCACTATTTTTTTTATTAAATTGACCAAATCCTAGTGACCTACAATTAATTGCAAAAATAAACCATTCAAAACTCACATATGTAATTCCCCGTGTCTATGAAAGCATTAAGCAATTCATTGATATTGAGATCGGTATGTGAATGTGTTAACCAAAACAAGCTTGGCCACTGGGATTTTCATTATATAGAATCTTAATTAACAACATGAAAAATTAATAAGTAAAAACCCTAATGTATTATTACTAAATTAAGCCCAAACAATTACAATTAAGAGTAGACTTCTTCTTGGACCGATCCACATGCCACACGTCCATCCTTGTTTGCATCAATAGCATGCACATACAAGAAAATAACATGAAAATAGAGCAATCTCGTTTACTAATCGTTTCTTTTCTTTTGTCTACATCCAAATTCCTACTTTTTTGCTTGCAAGTGTGGTAAGATACATTTTCTAAGATCCTAAATAGTACTGTGGTGAGTACTGATCCAACCTGATTCACCTTTCAAATATTCGCGAGTTTTAAACGATAGATAAACAGAACATAGAGATCCAAACTCATATTTAAACTGTTGTCTCCCCTATGGTAACAAGTAACGAGTAACAACTAATAAACAATCCACGCTTTCCACCTCACTTGGAAAACTACAAGCATAGAAGTGACGATGCAAACTAACATGCTATAACCTATTGCTACTACAGTTATAAAGAAACATAATACATTTTGTCAATTGTGCGAGTGTGCAATATATTTATTGCACGCACGCACAAAAAAAACACATCAAAGATCAAAAACAGGATTGGAATCTATGAAGCCCAGATACAGATGCATAACAACAGGATATTGTCATAAACGTAGGGCATGGACACATTGGGGAGACAGCCTATTATTCATACTTTTGTATATATTACTAAAAGAAAAACTTAACATTGTTCTTTATTTAGAAAGAAAACATTTCATGAACCTGCACTAGAATAGGAAAAGCCAGACATTCTTTCTTTTCAGAATTCCAGTCCTGCGGGCGTGCCCAAACTGTCAGTGATTCAAACAAAGAGGCGGGTCCGAGTCTTCCTCGGTTGAAGTACCAAAACTCCTCCTCCTTTATCTACTTCCAACCATCCGGGGGAAAGGATGAGACAGAGTTGACTCCCGCAGCCTCTCGATTACTAACAAAAATGACATTCTGAGCCCATTTTATGTTGAGGGTAATTATATTATAGTCTCAAATGTGATTGGGTATGTTCTCTAGGCCCAATGTGTCTATGTATGACAAATAAATAAAATAAAATGTAGACATTATCTAGGTGTGTTTGACATTCTTATACTAACTTTCCACACCTCCTTGACATTGCACAAGTCGTGCTTGTTATTTGCATGAAGGAAATATATATACAAACCTCTTCATTTAGTACTCGAAAAAGATCATGGTTCAAGAAGAGCTAAGCCTGTAGCTAATACCCAATCTTCATCCTCACATACAAGTGCTGAATATAAATTCTACCCCACGGCAATTCCAAATCAAAAATATTTTGAATATAACCTTTTTATCAGAAACAAATGTTTTCTATCAATAAAAGCAACCACAGACGGCCTCAATAGGAGACTTAAACAGGAAACTATCCTCAGTTGCACTTGCTGGAAATAATCAGCACCAAAACCTATATAAAGATCAGTCCCGAGGGCAATATAATCAAGCTACATCAACATAAAGGACTAGCAATCCAACAAAGAAGAAATTCCAATAAAGACATCCAATAACTTATCCCTGAAGGCATGGGTCAAACTGGAATTTTTGGATTGGTCAAAGGGTGGAGGGGGAGTCGAAATATTAAAATAAATAAAAGAGACAATGGGCAATATTATTCAAAGCTAAGAAACTACATATAAACCTACGATTTTTGTAATTTATTAAAAGTTAAGGGAGGCAAATCACCCCCCTCCCCCTTTTCTGTAAGACGTAGATCTGCCCCTTCTCGCAAGTCCTTCTATTTCTTTTTAACCATAGTTTTTGTCTATTCTTTTTTCTCCAACTTTAAGGGATGCCCCCAATCCTAAGTCGTTACACGCTTTACCTCAAAGGTATTTAGAATGTAACAAAAGATGGCCACACCACCCAACAATACGCGTGAGTAAACTCATTGGCCACACCACCCAACTTCCACTACCAACATCTCTGAGAAGCTCAGCACCACCTTGTGTTCCCAAGTAAAGAGAAGCATTTTCCTCAAGCACTTTGTCCACTAACAATACAACCTCTTTCTCATAATTCACTATGTGATTGTGCACTAAGTCTCGACGGGTAGCATCTATCCTTCCCTTGCCAATAAAATTACCATTGAACCCGATCACATCACATTAGACACCATCTTCTAGTGAGCAGGATTATACATTAAATGATGCAGCTGTCCCATTACTTGCACTTGCTCCAATAGTTGGGTAGGAATGAGACTTCCCCGACCTATCATTGTCTCCAAATTAGATTCCATATTAATGAGGGGAATTCTAGCCCTTGTCGGACAGATTCCTTACAGAAGACCGAGGGTGGCTGATGCCAAAAATGACGAAAGGTGCCTCTGTTGAGAATGACTACATGGCCCTTTGGAGGACAGTGCAGGCTCTTGGCTGAGCATGTCGACAATTGGCCCAGTATCAACCAAGGCCAGATAAGGAGGAGCGACAACTTTATATGAAGCATGTGTTAATTACATGTAATTCTTGTTGCTTACCAGAAAAGCACACATAAAACTAAGTTAAAGGAACCTCATTAGATATATATCTTGATAACTATATGCATAGACAATGAATTAATTAAAACTTCAAGTATAAGGGAATCACATACCTTCCCATAGTAGCTTATCTGTTCACATGCCAGCCTCCTTTTAACCGATAACGTGGCATTCTGACTTTCAACAGCTAAACTAAGTTGCATTTCAGTTCCCTGAATATGTTATCCTGCACATTATCAACAGTCACTCATACCCTTAGTGTTAAAACTTTTAAAACAAATAAATACGTTGTCCATTTGGAAATTGGTTTGCAAGCACACAAATTAAAATAATAAAAAAATTGCATCATGAACAAAACATACAGGATACGAGAATTATACAAATTAAACTAATCAAACACATCACATAGAATAAGTCAGAAAACTCTGTTTTGTTTGGCAGAGGAATAATGGAACATGAAAATAAGGGGATCAAAAAATGGAAAGAAGGTAAAAGTAATCTCGACAATCATATATACATACATACCAACTTTCTTTGGGGGTTTATTCTATCCCTATGGTTCCATTGGAGAGAACAATTTCTCAAAACTCTCTTTTAAACGTGTAAATTCTTGCACATGCAATACGTAGGATTATAAATACATGCACATATGTAAAGATACTAACACAGGGAGTTTATATAATATAAATAACTTATCTGATAACTAATGTTGCCTTATCCATTCTTTGAAGTTGAAGAAATCTGCATATCTTATTCTGCTAAGATAAGCACTCTTGACCGGATCGTCCATCCAGTGCGGATTCAATCTCTGGATTCATTAAAAGTCTTTAAATCAAGTCTAAACTCTAAAGCCTCGTTTGTTATTAATTATCCAATGGCCCGCGCGCAAAATATGTTGACTAAGAAACTCTGCGCTATAACCCAGGCTTCACCTGCATTTTTTTCATTTTCTTGGACAAATGAATTTTTTTTATGCTTGGGCCTGGAAAATATCACCATTCTAGGAGCAGTCTCATAATACGAAAAAAACTACATATATGCATAAAACCAATACACAGTGGATTGTTGATACCAATCACAAACACCAACTTTTTTATAAACCTCTTATACATATAAATATGAATTAAGCTACATGTGTATATGGAATTAAGGATGCATTGCATACAATACTAATAATCAAATGAAAAATCCACTAAAATTAAGCCACATCGCATCAAATTAGCAATCCACTGCAATGCATACAATACTAATTAATATAAATTAAGATAAGTTATCGCCTCATTCCTTATCATAACTTCAAAACTTAAATCTATGACTACAATCCACTGAAAATAATGTATCGAAAATGATGATGTGGTAAAAACTACTAAGACATCCATTTTTATTTATGAAATGGAGAGAATCACGAAGCGTGGAATAAGTGTATTGTGGTAGAAAATTCGCAAACTTTTAAACTACATAAGTGACTATTTTCATTTATCCATATGGAACTGATATTCATATTTAGTTCAGTCATTAAATTGTACCTATACTATGTTTTATAAGAAATCATAACCAACAATCAATACGAAATTGAAAACAAAATATATAATTGGATCTCAACACAATATGAACACCTAATTATTCATAAACTTTGAAATTCAATGAAAGTTATCTTCATCAACAATTTAACACAAGCTCAAACTCATAACCGAGTTCTAAATATAAGTAAACATGATGTAGCAGTTACAAATAAATGAATTCTGTAAGGACACAAATTTCCAATTGAGTCCATATATAGTTTTGGCTCAATTCCGGACAAAAACATTTATTCATAGGAAAGTATTTGATTGTAATATTCTCAAGCCTATGAAGTGTTTGTTGAAGACGCAGCGGCAAAGAGTATAAAGCATCATCAAATATGCCGGTTTATGTGCCTATTTTCTACGTCATCAACTATGGTTCCATGCTCCCAAGGTATGAATGCAATTATATTTATATAGGAGCTTGGAACAATATTTATTGGGTGTTAGGTTTAATAAAAACCATGTTTTACTTTCAGAATAATTTAATTGGAACTTTAATTTAAAGTATATAAAGTTTCTGGGCCAAAATAGAATTTTAGAAAAATTTCTGGAAGTCGTTCGAAATCTCGTTCGAACGAGTTTTTCGTTCTAACGAGGTTTCGTTTGAACGAGACTGCCAACGACCCTAAACTGGTCAGTCGTTCGATATGTCGTTTGAACGAGTTTGGTCGTTTTAACGAGATATCTAACGAGTTTCTAACGATCCCAGTCTGGTCGTTCGTTAGAAGTCTCGTTCGAATGAGAGTCAATGTCGTTCGAACGAGAATGCCAGGCGGGAACAGTTTTGAGCAGTTTTTGACAGTTTTTACCCCATTATCCCACTTGTTTCTTAACTGATTTTTTAAGGCTTAATTAAGGACGGGAATCACTTTTGAAGGGGTATCTTTTTCATACCATACAAACTCCTAGAGAGTGTTTTGAGAGAATATTTGTTTAAGGAAAAAGATCAAGTTTTGAGTGTTATTCTTTAATGAAAAATCCTACACACTCTAGTGTTTACACCCAATAGTTGTTTATCCAAGTTCTATATACATATCTTTACTTGGAGTTTTGGCACCGGTTTTCTCTACCGAATTGAAAAAGAGACGTTTTGAGTTTCCTTCTACATCCCATCACAAAGAAGAAGAAGTTTGTTGCGGTATTACTCACTTGGATAAAGGCTCCAAGCTTGGGTGACGGTGACCATACAAAGTCCTATCGGTGGATTCCGAGATCACGGTGGAGCTCCGTGGTTGTCCGCTAGGAAGAGGTTTCTACAAGAAGGAGCAACAAGGCTTGAGAGGGTTCGAGTCGAGGATGTATGTCTATTGTCTTGTAATTGTAATTCCATATCTAGTGGACTTGTGGCTAGGGCCGTCCGAGGTTTTTTCCCGTCTTGGGTTTTTCCTCGTACATCGCGGCGTAGTGTGATATTGTTTATTTTATCTTGCACAATAATTTAGAATCCATGCTTAGGATAATTTCAAGATAAAATTTGGTTCAATTATCACATTCATTTAATTTGGGACTTATATTAAATATTGGGTAAATTTGGTTTATTCAAGTCATTTGCTAAAATTTGGTTTCGCCTAACTTTGGATAATTTATAATTATGACTTAGGCAAATTCTAGGACTTGAGTTGGATTAATCTTTTGTGAAAATTAAAACTTGTTGTTTTGAAAGTTGAACCATCACATTTATAACGCTTTCGCATCGATTTACATAAAAGGAAATTATATTTTAATCGAATTATTTAAAATCCCGGGGATTGCCCCCTTTCAAATTGATATCAGAGCCAAAGCGATAAATTATTTCGTTAACGATCTTTTAAATAATCTTTGGCTAAAATGGACTTTTCCCCATTTTCAAAATTTCCTATTTTCGATGGTTCAAACTACGCGTATTGGAAAGCGCGAATGAGATCGGCACTAAAATCTATCGACGAGAGAGTTTGGATGTCTGTTGTTACCGGGTACTCCCCACCCACTTACTTAGTTGAAAATGAACGTGTTATCAAACCCGCCGATAGATGGACTGAAAATGAGTTTAAACTTGCTAACTTTAATTCCCGAGGTTTAAATGCCTTATTTAGCGCTGTCGCACCGGATGAATTCCAACGTATTATGACGTGTGAAACCGCTAAAGAAGCTTGGGATATTTTACAATTAACTCATGAAGGAACTAGTGTCGTTAAAGCTTCAAAACTCCAAAACCTCACCACTCAATTTGAAACTATCAAAATGGATGAAAAAGAAACTTTTGATAAATTTTATGCTAGACTTTCTGATATTGTTAATTCATCTTTTAACTTGGGAGAGAAAATACCTGACGACCGTGTTGTAAAGAAAATTTTAAGGTCCCTACCCGATAGATTTATTCCAAAGGTGACCGTTTTAAATTCTTTACCCACTTTAGCCTCTACGAAATTAGAAGAGCTTGTAGGTGATTTACAAACCTATGAACTAGATATGTTTCCCTCTAAAACTGAAAAGAAAATCGAAAAGGGCGTTGCTTTGAAAGCCCGAAAAGAGGTCAAACAAGTAGTAGAGAGCGATAGTGATAGTGACTCGGAAGATATGGCTTTGTTTGCTCGTAAATTTAGAAAATTTCTTAAATTTAACAAAGATAAATTTAAAAATGATTTTAAGAAATTTGATACTTCTAAACATGATAAAAGCGAGAAGTTTTCTAAAGCCGAGAAGATCCCTAAAACTAGTAATGACAATTTAGATAGGGACGAGTCTAATAAGTGTTTTGGTTGTGAAGGTTATGGCCATAGGGCTTTTGAGTGCCCCACTAAACTAAGGAAAGACGGTAAACGACCCATTTCATATAATGCGACCCTTAGTGATAGTGATAAGGAAGAGAAGCCCGATTCCCCCACTAAGAAAAATTTTGTGGCTTTTATGGCTAGTCATATGAGTGATAGTGAGAACTCATCGAATGATGAAACGATAGCACATGCCACTTCCAAGGTCATTGTACATGATTCTCTTCTTTTTGATGATAGTGAGAGTGAAGAAGAAAGAGAGAGTGAAAATGAAGATGAGGTTGATATGAGTGAACTTCAAAATGCTTTTCAAGAACTGTATACAGAATCTATTAAATTGAAAAGAGCTAATTTGAAGTTAGAAGCTAGTTTAAGAGAGAGTGTCAAGGTCGTTGATGAAAATGCTTTAATAGAAGACCTTAGGACACATGAGAGGGCTCTTCAAGAGAAGCTTGAATATGTAGAAGGCGAGAGAGATAGCCTTAGGGGTTTAATGGAATCCTTGAAAAAGGAGCTTCTTGCTTTTGAAGAGCGAAATGCTTTATTAGAATCTAAGATTTTAGATTTGGAACATAAATTAAAAGATTCTAGTAATGTCAAATTTGATTTGGAGTGTCGTTCGGAAAAACTAGATAAAATGTTAGGAACGGTCCAAATTAAAAATGACACTTGTGGTTTAGGCTTCAATACTTGTAATGAATTTACTCATAATGCCAAAACCAATGTTTTAGGAGAATCGTCTAGGAAAGATTTTAGAGATCACTCCTTAAGAAAATCTTTTCGACCTGTTCTTACTTGTACACATTGTGGTCGAAAAGGTCATCTTAGGAAATTTTGTTTAGATCTTAAACGAATTCCTAGAGAATCCCATAGTAAAGTAACCACGGTAATTAACGTTCCTACACCCCAAGATAGTCATTCTTCATTAATTTGGGTTAGGAAATCCAACTTGCTTGCCTTACAAAATAGGGATTTTGATTCTCATTTACCTTCACATGCTTCCTCCCTTGATAAATCTAAAGGATGAATGTGTTAGTGTTTGCATACTTTAGCGCTTGTACTTCATGCTATATTCATATGCTAAATGTATGCTTGTTTAGTCATTTTCTAGTCATTGCCTTATTTCATATCACATGCTAGAAATCATGACTTGTTTATCTTTTTGTATTATATTTTGTGTTTGAATTAATTAAAAAATATAAAAAGATTTTTGTTTATCATTTGTGTTTTATTTATTTCATTTAAGCTTAATGAAAAATACAAATGATTTTTGTTTAGTCTTTTGAGTATATATCTTTATTTTTGGTTAAAAATGTTAAAAACTCAAAAAGATTTTTTTTGTGTGTATTTTAGTTTGACACACTTTAAGTGGCATATACTTGTGTTTGAATCCCATCTTTTACGCTCCCACGTGGCTAGAACTTTTGGTTTAGATTGTCAATCCTTATTATGTTCTTTACCATATTTTATGGAGTAGTTGGATTTTGTATTGTTTAAATGGATTCTATTTTTATATGCCTCTTTTCACACATGCACGAGCTCTTTTGAAATCTTAATGTCACATGTTATATTTGAGCTTTTTGAGGTGTTCTCCTATCAATCTAGTCATCTACATATCTATGACCTAGGAGGACTAGTGCATGTCAAAATCCGTTGCATGTGAGATTTGTGTGAAAAATGAAAACATGATAAATAAATATGTGCACGGGGAAGGGCTCCGAAAGGATGAATTAAATCCTTTGCGATAGTAAGCCACCGTTGATTGGATCTAAAAGAAATAAGTGATCCAAAGGCCTAAAAACAGAATATTTGGCATTAAAAAGAAAAGCAATTGCCAAGGCCTATGTTTGTTTGATATATTCATTCAAAAACAAAAGAATATATATGCTTATTGAGGGAGAATTGGATGGTATATCAACGGTTTGCACAATGTCCGTTTATCCTAGTTGTCTTTAATGTCATGACTCTATTTGGTTTGTAGAATCATCATCATGCTAGTCTTGTATGCATTGTGTATGTTTGTTCATTGAGTTCAATCTTTATATTGTCACATGAGGTTATATTTCACTGTGATGAAGTTTGCAATCAAATGAGAACTCCGTGAACGTCTCTTAAGTGTTTGGGTCTAAATTTTAATTATTGCTAGTTCACACCCCTACACTTCCGTTTCCATATGACACATTTTTGCCATACGAGTGGGCAAACTTAATGTATTTTGTGTCATGTGTGTGTTTATATCTATATCTATATCTATATATATATGCAAGTGCATCGTTGGTATATTTATAGTTTATATATATATGATATTTGTTTGTCTTTGCCTTGCTTTAATTGCCCATATGCTTTCATGTTTTACTTCTTTTAGCTTCAACATGCTGTTTATTAGTTCTTTATCCTTTGCCTATTCCTGAACAAAAAGGGGGAGAATGATGATAGGGGGAGAAATGGTATCTCATCCTATTATTATCGTATCTTAGTTTGGAGGAGATTTATCTTAGGGGGAGACATCTAAGTATGTCATGTGTTTAAAAGGGAGAGAATTAATTTAGGGGGAGTAATTAATTAATTGCATTTAATATTTTGATATTCCCTATGCATTTGATGAGTTTGCTTAAGTGTGCAGGTATTATTCTAAAGCGGCATCTTTCAATGGCAAAGCATTTGATCCTTGGGTTGAGTCAAGTTTGGGTGGGTTATGTTTTGAGTCTAGTAGAGCTTGACGGCCCTTTAGGATTTTGTTTGGTTTTTGTCCCGGAATAGCCAAAGGGGGAGATTTGTAAGGACACAAATTTCCAATTGAGTCCATATATAGTTTTGGCTCAATTCCGGACAAAAACATTTATTCATAGGAAAGTATTTGATTGTAATATTCTCAAGCCTATGAAGTGTTTGTTGAAGACGTAGCGGCAAAGAGTATAAAGCATCATCAAATATGCCGGTTTATGTGCCTAGTTTCTACGTCATCAACTATGGTTCCATGCTCCCAAGGTATGAATGCAATTATATTTATATAGGATCTTGGAACAATATTTATTGGGTGTTAGGTTTAATAAAAACCATGTTTTACTTTCAGAATAATTTAATTGGAACTTTAATTTAAAGTATATAAAGTTTCTGGGCCAAAATAGAATTTTAGAAAAATTTCTGGAAGTCGTTCGAAATCTCGTTCGAACGAGTTTTTCGTTCTAACGAGGTTTCGTTCGAACGAGACTGCCAACGACCCTAAACTGGTCAGTCGTTCGATATGTCGTTCGAACGAGTTTGGTCGTTCTAACGAGATATCTAATGAGATATCTAACGAGTTTCTAACGAGCCCAGTCTGGTCGCTCGTTAGAAGTCTCGTTCGAACGAGAGTCAATGTCGTTCGAACGAGAATGCCAGGCGGGAACAGTTTTGAGCAGTTTTTGACAGTTTTTACCCCATTATCCCACTTGTTTCTTAACTGATTTTTTAAGGCTTAATTAAGGACGGGAATCACTTTTGAAGGGGTATCTTTTTCATACCATACAAACTCCTAGAGAGTGTTTTGAGAGAAAATTTGTTTAAGTAAAAAGATCAAGTTTTGAGTGTTATTCTTTAATGAAAAATCCTACACACTCTAGTGTTTACACCCAATAGTTGTTTATCCAAGTTCTATATACATATCTTTACTTGGAGTTTTGGCACCGGTTTTCTCTACCGAATTGAAAAAGAGACGTTTCGGGTTTCCTTCTACATCCCATCACAAAGAAGAAGAAGTTTGTTGCGGTATTACTCACTTGGAGAAAGGCTCCAAGCTTGGGTGACGGTGACCATACAAAGTCCTATCGGTGGATTCCGAGATCACGGTGGAGCTCCGTGGTTGTCCGCTAGGAAGAGGTTTCTACAAGAAGGAGCAACAAGGCTTGAGAGGGTTCGAGTCGAGGATGTAAGTCTTTTGTCTTGTAATTGTAATTCCATATCTAGTGGACTTGTGGCTAGGGCCGTCCGAGGTTTTTTCCCGTCTTGGGTTTTTCCTCGTACATCGCGGCGTAGTGTGATATTGTTTATTTTATCTTGCACAATAATTTAGAATCCATGCTTAGGATAATTTCAAGATAAAATTTGGTTTAATTATCACATTCATTTAATTTGGGACTTATATTAAATATTGGGTAAATTTGGTTTATTCTAGTCATTTGCTAAAATTTGGTTTCGACTAACTTTGGATAATTTATAATTATGACTTAGGCAAATTCTAGGACTTGAGTTGGATTAATCTTTTGTGAAAATTAAAACTTGTTGTTTTGAAAGTTGAACCATCACATTTATAACGCTTCCGCATCGATTTACATAAAAGGAAATTATATTTTAATCGAATTATTTAAAATCCCGGGGATTGCCCCCTTTCAAATTCCGAAGAAACATCATCACCTTTAGCTTCAGCTTCATTAAAAATTCAAGACAAACTCAGATTCACAACATACTATATATCTAAGACAAAAGTTATAAAAATGTGATAAACAACAAAATTGAGCTTCGTCAACAATTCAATATATACGCCACTTCAAAATCAAACTCCAAATATAAGTGAAACACAATACAAATGTAAATAATCAATTGACTCCATACACATGTCATCAGTTTTTAACTTCAGCTTCAACAAAACTCAAATTCAGCTAAATATAAGAGAAATACAATGAAAATATAAGAGACATAGATCATTAGTATGTGAGTGCTATTCATACCAAATCTATAATACCTCTCCCGTTACACTGTTGCAGAGTTCTTACACTTGTGATTCACTAGGGCCTTACAATCATACAAAATTTCATACTTCGCCCTAATTTAGCCTAAAACCATAAAAACAGAAAATGAAAGCAAGTCATCAGATATCCTTTCACAGAGGGCAATCATCAAACATCCAGATGACAAGAAATGTGGACACATGCTTTGCATAACAAGCTAAGCAAAAACAAAACATAATAGATAAATTACCCCACAAATTATAAAAAGAACAGTTGAAACTTCAAAATCAATTAACAAATACCCAGTTCAAAACATTACACTTCAATCTTCTTTCGTAACAAAAAAAAAGAAATGAAGCACATATAATGACTACCCAACATTGAAATTGACTACATGATAGATCAATCAAACTTCAATCTTGTTATTATATATTAATCAACCATACTATGGATTTGAAGAAAGTAGAATCAGATTTAAGCTAAAAACATAAGTAATAACCCTAGAAAACAACAATATTAAAGTTCCAAAAGAGTGAGAATGCTTACACAAAATCTGAAGTAGGAGACAATCGATGCGGGTAGAAGAAGGGTGGCATGCGGTTGTTGTGGGATATGGGATGCATTTGTTGTGGGATAAGGGAGACGACTCCATGATAATCGTACAGATAGAGTTGGGGGGAAGTGTGTATCTCCAAAATTTGAGATTGTTACTCTTATTTCCCTCCAAATTGCTTCTCTCTCTTGATATTTTTTCTTAAAATGGGTCGTAAATAATTTTAAAAAAAATATTAAAAAAATATTAATTTTATAAAATTATATTTAATATTACCATGTATATAAAACTGTCATAAAACGTAAATATATTATATGACAGTTAAAATATTACTGTCATAACATATCATATTAATATCACCAAATAAATATACACGTGTCATAACTATTTGTTTAAAAGAAAAAAAGGGTCATAATTGTGAAATAATCATATTTATTATGACAATTTAATTAAAATGGTCATAAAATTGAATTATAAAACTGTCATAAAAGGGTATTTTTCTAGTAGTGAGTATGTATAATAGAGGCGGTCCTACCTATCAAACTAAAAATACTTTCACTGTGATTCATGCTCGAAATTTAGGGCGGCGAGGTAGATTGGCAGCAAAGCCTCTACAACAAACTCATACTCTTGTATGAAAGAAAATTAAAGCCCTATATCATGTACAACTGTACCACCTATATATTGCACAATCATTCAATAAAAATTTATAGACCACAACATGTAGGAGGGATATAGTGCCCTCAAAGAAATTATAAAACCCATCTGATAATTTAAGCCCATCTGGAGTGGGCCCATGAAGAAAGTTCTATCAGGTAGCACCGCTATGCTCACAGATCTCGACAAAGAAGAGATGGCACGTCCAGTCAATTTGAATCATCTTAAAAAATTCTACCACTGTAAGGACATAATTTTATAAATGTCCGGGGTAGAATCTAGGAATTTTCTATTTTCTCCTAGATCACAGTTTGTATGTCTGATACCGCTACATTCGACACGTTAACAAGATCATCCTCGACGGCCTTTATCCGAATTCAATGCATTCAGTACCTTCACGTGCATCATGCTACATGTGACGTGCTGCTCATCTCATTCCCACTACTCCGCTACACTTTATCAGTAAAATGGTTTATTGGAGATTTAATATTTGAACAAATATTTGGGAAATTTTTTAGAAAATTATTTTTGAAGTCTGGATTAATTTTTATCAAAAGCAGAATTTTTTCTAAGTGTAGAAACGAATTTCCTTGAACGACGAGCTCGCTCAAACAACTTTGACTGTCATTCGCGCGAGATAGGCATGTCGCGCGATCTCGTTCGAATGACATCTGTCCTTCGTTCGAGTGACATGGATATCTCATTCGAACGAGCCGCCGCCTCGATTTTTGTATAAATACCTGTTCACCTTCTACACAATTTTTAAGTCTTTCTGCAATCTCAAAATTCTGCGAAAATAGTCTAGAATAAGACTTCATCTTTTTAAGGTTTTTTAAACCTTTTTGATTCACAAAACCATTCCCATATGTGTGTGTGAATCTTTAAAACCTTCAAGAGGATATTTTACTCATCTGGAGTAATTTATAAGGAATTCGTTCTATTCTTCATTGCTGCCCTACTGGAAAGGGATAGTTCCAGCCGATGACATCAGAACTGACACCCGAGGGTATTTCTGTGTCACATATTTTCATTGTAATTCGTGTGAGCCATTTTCTTACAAAATTATATTGAAAATAAAAGGTTTTGACCCTTTGGGGGATTTGTCCTCATTTGTGAGTGTTTGAATGTTCTTGTTTGATTTTATCATCATCAATCACACCAAGATGCATGTTTAGGACTTAATTGTTAAAAACTGAGTTTAATTAAATAACTTCCTTATTTGAACACAAGCGCACTCTTCTCAAATTGGTATCAGAACCAGTTATAAATTTTACCGTGTAATTTTCCGCAAAATTTTTCTAAGATATTAATTTTCTGAAAAAATGATTTTTGAAAACAAGTGTGTTCATGATGGAGAAGTTATATAATAAAATGCCAGTTTTTTACGGGACAAACTATGCATACTGGAAAGCCCGCATGAGATCTGCATTAAAAGCCATTGATGAACGTGTCTGGATTTTGGTTGAAAGAGGGTGGACACCTCCCTCCGTCACTCTTGAAAACGTGACCAATTTAAAACCTGTTACTACATGGACTGAAGAAGAATTTAAATGGTCATCTTTTAATTGTAAGGGTTTAAGTTCTATTTCTGTGTCTGTCACACCTGATGAGTTCAAACGCATAATAACGTGCACCACGTCAAAAGAGGCATGGGATGTTTTGCAACTTACCCATGAAGGAACTAATGCTGTGAAAGAGTCTAAACTGCAAAATTTAACAACTCAATTTGAAACAATCACCATGCTTGAATCTGAATGTTTTGATGAATTTTATGCTAGACTGTCTGATATTGTTAACACTAGCTTTAATCTTGCTGAACACATTCCTAATGCTAGAGTTGTTAAAAAGATTCTTAGATCACTGCCTAAGCATTTTATCCCCAAAGTCACTGTGTTAAATTCTATGGGTAATTTAAATAAGCTTAAATTAGAAGAACTTGTAGGAGACTTGCAAACGTATGAAATTGATATGTTTCCTAAACTTGTCAAGTCTAAAGATAAGGGAATTGCACTTAATGCCCAGGAGAGAAAGAGTGAGGGGTCGGCAAGAAAGAGGGGAGAGTCATCTAGAAAAAGAGAGACAGATACGTCATATTCTGAGTGTGATTTTGACTTAGATGATTTGGCTCTATTTGCTAAAAATTTCAAGAGAATTCTCAAATTTAAGAAAAATGGTAATTTTAAAGATAAAAAGAAGTTTGAGAAAAATAAGTTTGAAAAGAAAAATGAAAAAGATTTTAAAGATCCTCCTAAAAAGGAAAGTGAGAGATGCTTTGAGTGCGACGGTAGGGGTCATAGAGCTTTTGAGTGTGATACTAGGCTGAATAGAGAAAAGGGCAAAGTTGTCCTTAATGTTACCCTTAGTGACGACAGTGAGGTCATATCGGTGGATTCTGGAGAAGAGTCACCGCATGAGTGTAATTTCACCGCAATCATGTCTAGTTATGTACTTCTAGTTCTCCTCACGACGATGAGGATGCTGCTTCACAGGGACACCTCGACAGTGAGATCGATGTGAGTGAGGGGCAGGATAACACAAGTGAGAGCGAGAGTGATATTCAGCGCGCCTATGCCGAGCTATATTCTGAGTCATTTAAAACTAAAAAGCGTAACAAAGCGTTAGTTCTTAGGATCACCGCTTTAGAGGAAGATTTAAGATTGTTTGGAGAGAGAGAAAGTTTTTGTGAGAAAGAAAAAGAGAGAAATGAAAACCTTGAGAAAATAAGATGTTTTGAGTGTGTTGGGACAGGTCACAAGAAATTTGAGTGTCCCGCCGGACTTAGGAGAGAGGGCAAAAAAGTTATCATGCCCGCTACCCTAAGCGATAGTGAGGATGAGAAAGGTGATGAAAGTGTGATCCAAAAATCTTTTAAAAAGTTATTTATCGAGACCATGGAAACAAAAAGGTCAAATAGAATTCTAGGTCTTCGGATTTGTGAGTTCAAGTAAGAGAATGTTGAGCTAAAATGGGAAAAATGTGACTTGACCAACACTATGTCTAGTCTGATGACACGTGTATTCCATCTTGAGGATAATCTCATACAAACACGGGAGGTCCAAGTCTCATTAGAGAACGCATCTGAGAAGATTGATAAGATGGTTCCCTATCACGGTTTGAATAATGATGAGAATGTTGGAAAAGGTCATGACGGTGCATTCACTACTTCTAATGCGCTCGAGCCTATCTACACTTTGGTGAGTGATTCTCATAGGTGTGCGTCTAGGATACTTCAACCCAAAAATTTTGATAAATTAGTTCCTAGACCGGTCTATATTTTCTCCCACTGCAAAGAATGAGGACATCTTAGGGAGTTTTGCTCTAAGTTGGGTTTTGTGTCACATCATTCCACTTCTCACATTCTTGCACATGCACCCACTCATGATACCTTTCTTGCACATAATGATAGAGAGTTTGGACACATTCACGAGCAAGTGAAGTTTTTGATCAAGATCACACATGATCTTATGGATTTGGTCCAAAAGATGTCACCATCCTTGGAAAACTCCACCGCTCTTCCCAGTTGAGGTCTTAACATGTCTGCTAGCATAGGGTGGTTTTCATGATGTCTCTTTTGCCTATTGCTAGCATGTACCATTAATTTGTATTATTTTTTATTTTTAAAAAATCCAAAAAGATTTTCGTTTTATAAAAATTTTAGAAAAGCACAAAAAGATTTTTGTATTTTATTTGCACCTTTAATGGATGAGCATTTAAGATAGTCGAGTCACAATTTCATTCCATTTATCCATGTGACTGTTTGATAGAGATTTGAGACGCTACATCATTTCATCCATGTGCTTTATATTGTTTGGAGTCTTTGAGATGTGATTAGTGATATCTTTCTACATGTTTGACCCCTATCTCCTTTATTGCACACATGCACGGCTTTATTTGATTATTATACTTGTCTATCACATATTGGCTTGAGTGTTTCCGTCTCAATTCTGTCTATACAACTAACAATATGCGATAAAACTTGACAAGATTGGCATGCATGTAAAAAACTATTTTGGTGAGACTGTGTGTTTATTTTAAAATGGCGAAGGGCTGCGAAATGTTCATTTAGCCTTTGCAATTCTAAGCCACCGTTAAAAAGGACCTAAAAATTGAGGAATTTTATTATCCGGGGTCCAAAGAGGTTAAAAGAGCCCGAAAAAAATTAAAGGGAATAAAAACCAATATATGCCATCTATGGGACATTAGGTTTCACCATCAATTCTCCAAAGTTTGAGAATTTAGAAAGCCTCTATTCAAAATATATTTCTGAGGGAGTTTGGTTGGAGAATATCAATGGGTTTGCACTTTCTTGAAAGTCCTGAAATAGTTTTGGACGTTAGTGGTGTGGAAATCACTTTGAGCTTTGATTTGTTGATTTAATTGAGTCAATGTCTCTTATTACCATCTTTTTACACCAAAGGAAGAGTTTGAGTACATTCATTAGGAGTATCCGATATTCATTGTGCACTTATGTCATGTTTGTATGCATTGATTTTCCTATCGAATTTCACCACACCCCTTCATTTTCGCTTTCATCGACTTGGTTGTTTTTGTGTTCTTTCATGGTGTAATTGTTTGTTATATATTATATGTAAAAAAATTTGAAAAATAAAAAATAAAAGTTTATTCCCGTGTGTCATTCTCCTTGTGCATTCATTTATGCTTCTCATATCTGTCTATTTGGGGACATCATAAAAAGGGGGAGAAGAGTTATGGGGGAGAATTTTTTTGGTGTTTGGGTTATTTATGAATGATTTGCTTAAGGTTAATTGATCATCAATATTGGCATAGCATTATATTTCAAACTATTTCTTGTCACGAGTATTTTCTTTATCTCATGTGTGTAGGTACAACATTGCTCATTATTTGATTACACACCCTGATGAGAAAAGCTTTGGAAGTTTCTGAAGAGATGAAGATTTGGAATACATGTCATTTAGTAATCTCACTTTGAGGGTGGTTTAATGGGGATATTTTCTTGTATGTCAGTTGATTGCATAATTCGTATTTTTTATGTATGTATCGGCATAGACATAGGAGGAGATTTGTAAGGACATAATTTTATAAATGTCCGGGGTAGAATCTAGGAATTTTCTGTTTTCTCTTAGATCATAGTTTGTATGTCTGATACCACTACATTCGGCACGTCAACACAATCATCCTCGATGGCCTTTATTCGAATTCAATGCATCCAGTACCTTCACGTGCATCATGCAACATGCGATGTGCTGCTCAGCTCATTCCCACTACTCCACTACACTTTATCGGTAAAATGGTTTATTGGAGCTTTAATATTTGCATAAATATTTGGGAAATTTTTTAGAAAATTATTTTTGAAGTCTGGATTAATTTTTATCAAAAGTAAAAAAAAAAATTAAGTGTAGAAGCGAACTGCCTTGAACGACGAGCTCGCTCAAACGACCTTGACTGTCGTTCGCGCGAGATAGGCATGTCACACGATCTCGTTCGAACGACATCTGTCCTTCGTTCAAGCGGCATGGCTATCTTGCTCGAACGAGCCACCACCTCAATTTTCGTATAAATACCTGTTCACCTTCTACACGATTTTTAAGTCTTTCTGCAATCTCAAAATTATGTGAAAACAGTCTAGAATAAGACTTCATCTTTTTAAGGTTTTCTAAACCTTTTTTATTCACAAAACCATTCCCATATATGTGTGTGAATCTTTAAAACCTTCAAGAGGATCTTTTACTCATCTCGAGTAATTTCTGAGGAAGTCGTTCTCTTCTTCATTGTTGCCCTACTGGAAAGGGATAGTTTCAGCCGACGACATCAGCACCAACACCCGAGGGTATTTTTGTGTCACATATTTTCATTGTAATCCGTGTAATCCATTTTCTTACAAAATTATAGTGAAAATAAAAGGTTTTGCCCCTTTGGGGGATCTTTCCTCATTTGTGTGTGTTTGAATGTTCTTGCTTGATTTTATCATCATCAATCACAGCAAGATGCATGTTTAGGACTTAATTGTTAAAAACTGAGTTTAATTAAATAACTTCCTTATTTGAACACAAGCGCACTCTTATCAACCACTAGTTTAACTCTCGTTGCAATGCGACTCTTCTCACCTCCCTTCTATTATAAAAAAAATCTCCCCTCTCTTCTCAAAACTACGTGGGTCCTGATCCTCTCAACAAAACCTTTTTCAAAATTACACATAATTTTTAAACCCCATAGAGGTACATAGGCATTCCATAAGACACTTTAGGCAAGGTCTATTATTTTCATAAAATGCTATTCTTTTCTACCACCAAGAGCACTAGTCTTTCTCATCATTTAAACGAATAAAAGGTTTATGTATGCCTTAAAAATATTACAGATAATTTAAACAAAAGAGATTCTTCAAAGGAACAGTAAAATATGTTGAAAACATCATCCCATACTTCTATTAAAAGTGAAATATGGTGATTAATTGATGTATCAGTGTTAAGAATTTAAAAAAAAAACTTCATAACCCCATAACTTGACCTACACACACATATATATTGTCAAACTTGTCCTCATATTACCAACAAACCCACTTCAACTTCCAGGCAGACCCACTTCATCATCAGTACTAGTCCCTAGATGACTCTAAGAATCCCCATCTTGACTATGTTTCTATATGTGTTATGTGCAACACTATGCCTTGATCAACTTAGATAAAACAACAACTCTATCATAACCACACTATTCCATAGCCATTTCATATAATCTCCACGTATAAATCCAGGCTCCCCAAAGGAATGGGACGAATGCGTAGACTATGGAAGGCAGTGCCATAATAGTCCTAAAATCATTGTCTGAGATTCAGTTAGTTCCTCAAGAAGAAAGAAGTTGGTTACACAAGGAGAAGCAATATTCTCATGTCCTACTTAATGCAGAAGTCTCTAAGGAAAAATATAAGGAAATCTAGAGAAGGTCTACCAATCAAACATAATGGTAGTCACCCAGTTGCATAATAGCCTACAGTTTGCCCCACTATGGCACTGACTAGCAAAGATTTATATCCCCATGATCCATAAGATAACTCACCCAACTCTCCACGGATGGTCCACAGTTTTAAAAAGACCGTGCAAAAAAGATAAGGACACCTTTTAGAGGGTACTCAAGAGGAACCACCAGGCAAAGTCTCTTCGAAAACCACATGAATATAATCATGGGACTTCCTCATGTCTTCCAATCATCCAGTCCATTTAAAGTCTCCGTCAATATGATAGCAGATGGATAACGATGATGACATATTCGTAGCACAATCGCGGCCACCTGAGGGACCGCTATCATGTCACCAGGTATTAAGATCATCCTAATAGTCAATACCAAATCTATAACCCCCCAAAAAACATTATCGGTATAGTCTCTCTGACATATCAAATTTAGTACTGTAGAAAGGAGGATACTTCCCCCATGCCCCAATGGTCGAGCTACCAAAGGGGAAATATGAAGCAACTCAGCTAGTGACACCTGAGGGGAACAAGACAGGTCCGATATATCCACAGAAACACTAAGGTTGACTCCTAACATCACAAAAAACTCCTTGTAGGTGGGACACACTTTATCCTGACCAAAGTGAAACATAAGTTCCACGAGGTACCAGAACTGTAGTATTGGTTCCAAGATATTCCATTCCATGGAACGGTTATGACATAAGGTGGACAAACGCAAGTTAGAAGCCTCATAGTTAAATTTGTAAAGGCACATGGCCTCCAAACCCTCAAGGTAAGCTGCGAATGCTTCTATCATGGAACCGCCATCTCAAAAAAACATGGAAATTCGAGAGAAATAAAGAAGGTGAATTGGGGTGCGAAACTCCATATCAATGCTCCCTTTTATACTCAAACCACTCAAAAAAGGATCAAATTGATGTTATAACAATTGTTCCCAAGTACACCGAAGTGAGGAAAAAAATTAATAATGGCTAGAATAGTGATTTAGACCTAACTGGTATGCCGATTGGCAGGCCAAGGGATACGTCAATCAGCATCCCCCTATTTTGGGAAATTTCTATTTTTCCTTTTTTGTCCACCTTTTCAATAAATCCTTCTCTATCAAAACAACCTATTTACAAAGGTTTTCTTGAGTAGTACTCCCTAAAAAGTATTTCCCAAAAATTATTGATAATGCATATTTTTAAATTCTTCCTTGCTATGCAATAAATGAAACCCGGTGGATAATTAAAATGCCTATAGACTAGGAAAAATAATTTAACATAAATCAAGAGAATAAAAAATTCATCTTGTATATATTTATCATTATGCTTACATTTTCAGGTAAAAAAAAGGGAAAAAAGAAAAAAAGATCAAAATGTGTCGGGACACAGCCCAAACTTTCCAAAATCCAGTCAAATAGTCATCCTCAAGCACCTCGGTGAATTCGCTTTCCCCGATGGCAAACAGTGGACCCCTACTCCCAAAACTAGATATATCCTAAAAATTGGCCAATGGAACCCCACAAGACTTGGCTTCCATCCTCACGTAATCAAACACTGAAGCTATCCAGTCTCGAATGTCCCACAAATATGATGTCGATACAAGACCAGTCTGCAAGAGGATTAAAAACATAAAAACTTTAAAACATTCAGTAATAAAAGCGTGCCATCACTCACAAAACTATCATTATTGGCATACTACCTATAAGGATAAGAATTAAAATACATCGTTCGTATTAACCACTGGACGTTGGTGCCATTAATCAACATTATCCAACCTTTATATCCACAGAATTGGCCTCGACAATCTGAATCGATCTATTTCACCCTTTAGGTCCAAAATTATCCTCAACCCTCTGAATTAGTCTCCTTATTATTTAGGTTTGTAGAATTGACATAGTCCTATAGAGTTATCCTCGATCATCTGAATCGGTCGCCTTCACCCTTTAGGTCCATAGAATTAACCTATGCCCAGAATTGGCCTTGACCCTCTGAATTAGTTGCTTCCAGTTTTAAGGTCCAAAAAATTAATGCAGGTATACAAAATCATCCTCGACCCTATGAAATGGTTATTTTCACCATCTTTAGGTTTGTGTAACTGGCCTCGGCCCTATGAATCGATTGTAGCTACTCTTTATGGTTTGTAAAATTGACTTAGGCATGCAGAATTAGCCTCGACTCTTTGAATCAGTCGCTTCCACTTATTTCATATGGATAATATATTTAGGTCCACAGAATTAGCCTTGAGCCTCTAAATTGGTCTTCTCCACTCTTTAAGGTCTGTAAAATTGACGTAGGCCTATAGAGTTGGCCCCAAGCCCTAACATTGGTAGCTTTCACTCTTTAAGTCCACAGAATTGACCTAGGTTCATAGAATTGACCTTAACCCTCTGAATCTGTCACTTTCACTCTTTAGGTCTACAGAATCAACCTAGGCTCGCAGAATTGGCCTCGACCCTCTGAATCAGTTTCTTTCACTCTTTAGGTTCGTAGAATTGATCGAGGCCTGCAAAATTGACCTCGATTGTCTGAATTAGTCACTTTCACACTTTAGATCTGCAGAATTGGTCAAGGTCGATAGAATTGGCCTCGAATCTCTGAATTTGGTCGCTACCGCCTTTAATCCCCACTAGATCACCCAAACAGCTAAATTGGTAATATACACTCCTTAGGTCCTATGCGTCAAACCTTTACCCTAAAAACTTGTAGGTTTCCATGAGGTGTCTATTTTTTTTATGACCTATGCTTGTTCCAAGCTCACCCATCTAGGGGAACAATAAAGACCCCATCGTATTACAATCGAAATAACTAATGAGGTCCTTAACACTATTCCTTTCACCCTCAAACCACTGGTCCTACTCTAAACCTTGACCCAGACGCCATCAGAAACATTTGAGCTCCATTTAATTTTTATCAACTCTCAAACCCAAGATTATCTTATTTTACTTTCATAGTGCTCTTAATAATCTTTTCAATGATCCATATCGTGCACGAATCAGCCTTATGGTCTGCATGTACTTGCCTTTTTACTCTAAATCCTTAACCTAAAGATTATTAAACTCTTTCGAGATCCATTTGCTTTGGTCAACCCTCTGACTCAAGCATAGCTCATTGAATTTCATAGGTCTCTGAAGCACCCTTTCCAACGATCTATATCGTGCATAAGTCAGCCTTATGGTCTCCACGTACTTGTTGTTTTACTTCAAAACCTTGACCGATAGGTTATCGGATGCTTTCGAGCTACATTTAACTATTGTTCAGCCTCTAACCTGAACGTAGATGATTTCACTTTCATAGGTATCTAGATATATTTTACAAACGTCTATACCATGCGTGAATAGGACTTATGGTTCGCCCTTACTTGCATTTTTACTTTAAGAATCCCCCTTCACAAGCCACCGGGCGCTTTCAAGACCCTTTTGACTTTAGTCAACTCTCTAACCCAAGATTAGCTCCATATTTTTTCATGGGGCTTTAAATACCCTTTCTAATGGTCCCAACTGCATGCGATTGGGACTTACAGTTTCTATTTTGCACCCATTTTTTCAAAATCGTCCTTTTTGTACTACCTATTGACACCCAAGACCCTCTACCTATAGGCAGAAGAGTGTTTTACTTCTCTAACAAGCTAGGGTATACCACTAGACAATCTACGACCTATGTCGATCGGTAGACCCCCTAATCCTAATTCTTGATATTTAAGGAGGCCATGACCTCATTCCCAAAACCCCCTTTTTAATAATCTGAATATTCTCTTCCTCGAAATCAGTGCATCATCATCCTAAAAATTCCATTTTCCAAACATTCTCTCCACTTTCTAACATCACTTTCACCTTAACTTTTTTCACCCACTTCACCCTTACTCCATCACCATTTAAACACTATAAAAATTAGCCTACATCACTTTAAAATCATTAGCAAAATTTTATAGGCGCTCCATTTTTACCTTTTTTACATCTCATTTAATTAATGTTATTATTTTGCTTTTTCCTTCACTTTTAATATATTTTACTTTATTTGACTTTCTCACCTCAAGTAATATTTTTTTTATTAGTAGTACATATAAAATATATTTTCATAAAACCAAAAAAGCTAATAAGAAGGTTAACCATATATCATTTAAATTCATCGTTTTGACTCTCTAATGACATAATATAATAACTCATCACTTTTCACTCGTAAAACGACATATAACAATTCACATCTCTATTTATTAATGATACGCATGCAAATAGTAATAAAGATAAATAATAATCCTTATCTCGCTAATTAATATAAACCTAAATCAATTTAATTAATAAGTAAATATACACATGGAAATTCAATACTCATAAAACTACGAAGTATTATATTTTCCCCCTAATAATGGAATTTCGTCTCCAAACTTCCAACGTACCTGCCACAAAGAGCTCTGGATATTTTTCTTGTTTATCATCCTCGTGCTCCCATGCCGACTCGGCAACACTGTGGTATCCCCACTTTACATGCACTAGTGGCACCACCTTTAACCAATGCTTTTGCTCGCTCTGACCCAAAAAAGTGATAGATCTCTCCTCATAAGAAATGTTCGGTTGTAAGTTTATGTCCTCCAATGCTCTATGCCTATAAGCTAAATCATCCCTGAGATACCTCCTCAAAGACGATACAAGGAACACGCCATGAATCTCCTACAAATGCTTAGAAAAAGCAAGCCTATACATAACCTTCCCTACCCTCTCGATGATAGGAAAAGGTCACATATACCTATGCGCTAGCTTCCCCTTCTTTAGGAACCGCATCACTCCCTTTATGGGAGATATATGCACCAACACTTGATCACCATGTCGAACTCCAAAAATCTCAGATTCGCATTGGCGTAACTGATAGTCGGCTTAAACATCGTGTGTATGTAAAATATCTCATTGGTTGTTTACGCCCTATAAAAAATATATCAAGATTTAGCTAGCTAACTATTGAGTATAGTGGCAAGTAGGGATCAAATCCACAGGGAATAGTTGTTAGAATTTTATTAATATCGTACTTCTCGAATAAAAGTGTAAACGATGATAGGGTTAACAAGAGATTAATCTACGCATGTATTTAAACTAAGATTAACAAAACGAGTAAATCTATATATTGAGAATAATATCCCTCACCTCTCGTTAATGTATAAATGGTTACATGGGAAGACAAGTTTAGCAAGATTAAATCTCAACTAATCAATTAATTAAATCTAGAGTTGTCACCCCCTAACTTCTCATAAAACCCCACTATGATTTTGGCATCAACAAATATTCTGAGCGGGCGACTAAAAGCGCAATAGACTACGGTGTGGAAGTAAACTAATGCCGAATAAACTTGATTTACCTATGAGTTTTTATAGATTATCCAGGAGGAACCAATTTAAATTTACTTAAAATGTTAACTATAATGCAAACCGAATAAGGTTTAGCAAGTTAACTAAAGTCCTAATTATTATCTTGATTAAAGTAAGTGATTAAGAAGATAATAGCTAATTCAGTTTACTTAGGCGAGTTTCTATACTTAAGTCCTACTTTTTCGTGTTAGGTGATTAATGAAGAAATTTAAAGCATGCGGGGATTTATATTGAGTCGCAAAAACCCTTCCCGTGGGAAAAACGAAGGACCCTCTAGGGTCACCTAATCTACCAAGTTCACTGAAACCAAATCAAACAGGAACGATTTACCACCATGTAACAAGACCCAAAGTAGGATAAATCAGAAAAGCTATTACCTATCTCGACCAAGCCTCTCTCTGTTCTAGTTGCTCTTCCACAATTATCCTCAGTATGCATCTCTTATCCACCTCTCTTTCTTCACATCTTATATCTTCCCTTTAACTTCTTCAAAGCGCAGGAATTTCTCGGTGCCTTTAGAATTGTTCTAGTGACGTGTAGACGTGCAGTGCTTTGTGATATGACCTATTCTATAGGACACACTCGCCCTTAATGTTACAGCCCGATTGAAGATGCCACAGTTGTGATATTCTAAATATCAAGAATAAATCTTATGTTCCTTCTTTCTTGTTTAAATTAAGCTATCTTGATTTAAAATTATTTTTAGAAAACGTTCTTTTCAAAAATTAGAACAATCGGATATGGAAAGATATTTACAATAATATGTGCCTACGTGGATGTGTTCTATGTGAATGTTCAAACTATAGGATATGGAAATTTGAACAATCTTGAAACATCATTCCAGTTAAATATTATGCAACAAATATATTCAAATAAGGCAAGCACAATTAAGAACACAAATATTTGAGTAATGAATATAGCAATCTAAGCATAAGTCAATAATACAAAATTATTTTAAAGATATGCTTAGAATAAATCAGATTTAATCTAACAACCTAGTATGCAAGCTCTTAACAGTTTTGTTAAACAAATAGGTTTAAACCGCTAAACCTTCTAACATACGGTCAAATAGATGAACACAAAAATTAAATCAAACGTGACTATGAATGATATTCCGTGTAAAACTTTCACAAACTTCAGATCTAATCTAGATCTACAAACATATAACATATCACATATAGTTCGTGTAAATTTGTGCGTGTAGTATGTAGCTATACACCAGAATTAAAACATGCAAATAGATTTAAAACAAATCTTAAGACAAAATCAGTACTCGCAAGATATATGAACCAGTTGTGTAATATTTGTTCGTAATTTATGCCACAACATACGTACATCAGCAGATATACAAACGTGGTTTCTTGTGTGATTACGAGCTCAAATAAACACAAAAAATATGTCTCAATAACTGATCATGTCAAATCGTGTGTGAAGTGTAAAAAAACACCAAAACAAAAATGTAGCGATTACAATATGTTTTCTTGACGAAACCAGACTATATCCAGTACGAACAAAACTAATCACGGACCTCAGACGAGTAAAGCAGAAACTACAAATACTAGTGGCATAGGTGATAGTGTTTTACACTAAGAGATTAATATCGCAACATATACATAAACAAACATCACAAAAACAAGATCTAAGAACATATATCTAAGCATGTAAATAGAAGAGAGACGAATCACTTACAACCTGTTCTAATCGTGAAAAATCATAATTGTCCATGAGAGTTCTTGAAAGGATTCAAGGTGAAGCAAACGCACAAAATAGTGTGGATATTACAATCTAAACCTCTCTCTTTCTCTCTCTCTCTAGAAATTTATTTTGATAGAGTTTGGGCATAATTTTTATTTTCTCAGCTCGAAAAAAATGAGGGCCAGACGTCTCAATTTATAAGAGATTTTGATGTGTGCTGATTGGTGGAAAAGAAATCACATGAATTGTACCAAAACAATACATGTCGTAGATAAATAGTAATCGTAAGGCTAATAAAGAAAAACAAAAAGACGGCCTAAATGGTCGACACATATGAGCCAGCTGTAACCCATTAAAACAAACCCGTTTAGCGATATTATCCTTTACGATATCATTTTATAATAACAAACAAGGGATATTTTGGTTTTGTAGAAAACAATGGCTGGTAAGCAGTTTGGTCAAAAATTCGTAAATGAAAATCAAAAAGTTGCCATTATGACTAATTAAAACGATGTCATTTTTCCAAGTTGTGCAAAACCATTTTAATTTAAACAATAAATCCATGGGTCTTGAGTTAAAAATCATCGGCCAAAATCAACTACAAATGCTGGACATCGGCCAACATATCAATTCTCATGCAAATAAGTATATTCGGCCAGTTCATTTATCATAGGCATATAAATAATACAAGCACAAATGATCTATAATATACGAAATATACCAGTACAATATTCTAATAGTTGATAAAAAGAATTTATTTTATGAAGATTAAAATTATTAATCCGAATTTATTTTTGAAAAAGATTATTTAAATCTCCAAATTAATTCTGAAATTTATTTTAACGAAAATATTTAATCACATTAAATTAAATTTTAACTATTTTTAAAAATTCTTTTTAATCACATCCAACACATACTCATGATACATGACATAATGGAATGCAGTGTAGTGCATCCTATGTGACATAATTAAAACCTATGAGCCACAGATATAGGGTTTGAGATACAAACTTTTCTCGAAATGATAACTGAGTCGAATTCTGAATTTGTGAGATGTGTAGTCGACTGAGCAGAGGCCTTGGCATAGGTAACTAGACTCGACATAATTACATAAAATATTTTATCAAAATCAAGTTCAACTAGGTGAATGTCTATATAGCTAAATCACCACAAACAAACCCTAGGAGTGCGCTATATAGGTACCTTCAATCTCCCCCATTAGACTAATTTTGACAAAACCCTTTAGTACATCAAATGATATACTAAGGTAAAAAAATTCCTACAATTTCCTATAAAAAAATGTTTCTAACTACCCACCCAATCCTAGAAAAGAAAAGGACTACATAACGGACAACCGACGAGACAGAAAAACCTATAAAACAGAAAAATTATTTCTTCTAAAAATAAAGTTAGTAGCAAGTGCTCAATTTGAATTAATGAAAGTGATATAATTTAACTGCATCATCATAGGCTGAAACATGTACTCATCTCTCCCCCATTTTGTCTAAATTAAACAATGGTTGAGAGTAAACATAGGAATAAGTTATAATCTACAAAATAAAAGCCTCTTATATTAAACATGGTTCTAAAAGACACCTTTATTAGTAGATATGTTTATCCTAAAACCTCAGAGATCTAGTAATCAGGATGCAGAAATAGATAAGTTCAAGTTTTCAAGCAGAATTAATCTAATCATATGTAGACGTTATATCTAAATGAGAATTATCGAAATACTTAGAAAGTATATCAGCAACTTAAAAATCATAAGTATCATGTTGAACTACCCCATTTTATTTGGGAGTTTTAAGAGCACTAAACTGGTAAGAATATCCATTAGCCTCATAATACTCAATGACTCCGATTTTATTAAACTCACCTTCACCATCATTGAATAAATCAAAAGGGTTTGGTGGTTCTTAATTACTTATACTTGTCATGAGGAGACTTAAAAATTTCCTCAATTTGCCATGCGCTACCAATTTTAGTTGGAAGATCCTTTGATTTAAAAAAAATCTAGTTGAGGCCTTAGATCAGAACTCCTGATCCAAATAGGCAATGTTTTTTAAAGTTTTCGTGCGTTTTGGAATCGAGAACGGGATTTTTCTTTTGCAAAACGTTTATTACTACTCTGAGGTCTAGACTTATTAAGGAAGTGATTCTAATTATTATTAGTGCGTTGTGTAGGAAAATTTGTAAATCGCTTCACATTCTGGTTAAGTCCTTTAAAATGAGTACCTTTCTTACAATTACTAAGGCATTCCCAGTTTTGGAGTCCAAAAACATCACAAAAACATCAATAGCAATTAACAACAGATTTTTTAACATAAGGAACTAACTTTCTTGACTTATAGCCACCTAAGTCATGTTTACTAGTCACGTTTGTCCTTTTAGGGGGTGAAATGTACTTCGAAGAGTTAGCGTACTTTATCAGAGGATAATTGAGATCAAATTCAATTTTAGAAGTACTTTCATTCAAAATCTATTTTCCTTTATCAACTGTGGAACTACTCAGATTTGGTTTGACTTGGGTACTATCCCAAACAAATATAGTAAGTCTAAAATATGTATTGTTTTGAAATTTTTCTTCGTAACCCATTCCATTTGTATTAAAATCATATTTCTGAGAGTCCAAAAGTTTATCCAAATCAAAACCTTCTTCAAATTTTTCTAAGTTTATTTCTCTTTTCGTTTTAAAAGCATCAGCACACATTTCTTTAGATTTTTTAAGATCAACCAATGTGGCCTTATATTTTTGTTCAAAAATAGTAACCTTTTCGTTATGATCATAGATTTCAATTTTAAAATCAGATTTTTTTTCTTTTCAAAATGACTTCTTTCTTTTTCAATATTTGATTTGATATCAGTGATCTCCTGTTCAGTTTGGTTAACTATCCCATACTAACTTTCTAAAGTTTCACTA
The DNA here is from genome assembly GCA_949130495.1 of Sambucus nigra. Classification (NCBI taxonomy): domain Eukaryota; kingdom Viridiplantae; phylum Streptophyta; class Magnoliopsida; order Dipsacales; family Adoxaceae; genus Sambucus; species Sambucus nigra. Next base: position 88,838,680 of record OX422220.1, read on the forward strand.
AGTGATTTCATCAAATTAGATAAATCCTTCCTATTTCTTAGTGTTCTAACATACATTTTAGCAAAATCATCATCCCAAATAACTTCAGTGCTAGTGTGCGAAAAGTCATTAGTTTCTTGTGAAACAGAATTATCATAGCGAGCAACACATTTAGCATCTAAAGGAGCTGTTAATTCATGCATAGATGGTTGAGTAGCTAACAATGATTTAGCATATTCAATTAAATCTACATTCTCATCAGATTATTCTTCATCAGAATCATTTGGGCCAGTGATATATTTTTCACCACAGCAATCATAAGCACTACCAACAAAAGCAAGGCATTGTGACTCAGAATTATTCTGGTCCTCTTTCGAATCAGATTTTATTGGGTTTGGTCTATGATTTAACACGACAATCTATAATGAAATGTCCTAATTTACCACAGTTATGACAAGCCATTTTAAATTTATTTGCTTTGTTGTTATTATTACTATAATAACCAGTCTGATTTGTGTTTCTGTTGTGAGGCCTCTATGAATGGATGGATTGGGAGTTAGATTACACACAACTTTTTGCAAAATTATTTTTCTTTTTCAAAAGCATTTCCAACTACCTTGATATGAGTGCAATCTCACTATCAATCTTTTCTAATTCATTAACCTCTCCATCAGACTGATTTTTAGACTTTGATTGTATGGAAACTGGTTTATATTTTTCTTTAACAACATGATGAGTTTTGAATGCAAGTTTAGAACTACTAACAGAATCATGTTTAGACAAGTTTGTTAAATTCTTCCTAAATGTCGACTCTAATTCCATGGTCCTTAACTTAAAACTGAGAAGCTCGGGTGTGAATGGAGCGTCATTAATTTCTTCAATTATGTACCTCTTGTGATCGAATCTAAGCGCTAGAATTCTAAGGATTTTGAAGAATATTTCCTTACTAGTGTAATCTATACCATTTGCATGCAACCGGGTAATAATATCAGTTAGTCTCATATATAAGTCATCAAAACTACAAAAAAAATTGCTTTTTACTACGGTGCTCCAACCGTCTCAAAAAGTCCTCTAGCCGTCTCAAAAGCCTTTTGTGACACCATTTGAGACGAAAAATGAGAGTAGTATTAGACCCCCATTTTAAAAGCTTTTTGAGACGGCGACAGCGGTCTCAAAAAGTTCTTTTGAGACGAAAAATATGCTGTCTCAAAAGGTCATTTCTTACAGGACCCTTTTGAGACGAAAAAAAATTCGTCTTTTACAGTTTTTTTAGAGACACCAACATACGTCCCCGATGAGTTTTTTGAGACGATAACTTAACCATCTCAAAAAGTCCCCGTTTATGGAACCAGTCTTTAATAATTTTGGCACCAAATTTATAATTTCATCCATTCCATAATATACTCTATATAATTATAAACAAAACCTCTTAAAAACAATTTGACATATTTTGCATCCCATTTCAACATATAACATATAATTTTCAATTCAATTATAATTAAAGTTTATATAAAGAAAAAATACACAATTTAAACATTGTGTTCAACATAGACCTCTCTATACATTTTCACTTATCTCTTTAGAAAAAATACATAAAAAAACATCTATCCCTAACATAAAATGATGTACGCAAAGTAAACTCCCAATCTTCAAGCATACGACCTCCAGCAAAATGACTCAAATATCTTGCCTTGTCCATAAAGGGTTTTCACCTGCAATAAATTTATTAAACAAAGAAATAATTTTTTTTAATAGTTCCTATAGATGACAATCTTTAAAAACCTTATCAAATTTGTATATCTTCGTATTATTTACTTTTAAAATACTTAATATTTTAAAAAAAATCGGCAGAGTCTCCTTTATTTATTCATGAAAACCAACCTATTTAAACATAAAAATTAACTCAAAAACAACGACAGAAATAACCACAATTTTCCAAACAACTAATATAAATAAATATACAAAATACGATTCTTTTTTCGTTGGACAACATAATCAACAAAATTTAACTTGAATATGTCTGACCCCTATTTGTGGTTGAGAGAAAGACTAAAGAGGACATAAGCGACAAGGTCTTTGTTCGAGACAATAGATGCAAAATCTCCAACGATAAAAGGCTCAAGTATAAGTATAACAAGTCCTCGTGGGATATTAAACTTCCTACAACAAATGGGATACAAAACGCAATTAGCTATGGTTCTGAAAAAGTCAAGAAACATTAACTTGATTAAGATACTAGGTCAATACTTGTTTAAAACCCAATACAAAAGCCAGCTCCAAAGATGTCATGATTATATAAATATAAAATAAGAACAAACACTAAATACCTAGCTGATTTAACTATTTAACACTTAACGGACTAATTACAAACTGAACCAATGACCTGACTTAAAGATTGAAACAATATACTTATAATAATAAAACATCCACAAAAAGAGTAATGAAATTCCCCATAACCGAAGTACGAAGTAATAAAGCAACTAAGCCCACCCACCATACCGAGAACCAGCTAAGATCGACATTTAGAGAAATGCATAATAAATAATAGCACGTCTAGATATAGACCTAAAAGAACGAATATTATAAGTTATCTCAGCTTTGCAGATGACTTAATAATATTCTCTAATGAATCCAGAAAGAGTCTAAAGAAGCTAATGGAGTTCCCATCCTCTTATGAAGCTCAGTCTGATTAACTTATTAGTGTGGTCAAAAGTGTTTTCTTCACAAGCTCCAAATGCCCTTCTAGAACTATTCAATATGTGGTTGAGGTGACTAAATTCAGGCATGGATAACGAGTTATTAATTACCTTTATGTTCCTATATTCAAAGGGAGAAAGAAAGCTTCTGTGTTTAATTAATTGTTTCAAAGGACAGATACAAAAATATTTAATTGGAAGAAAAAAATCTTATCTTTTGGAGGTAGATTATGCCTTCTTCAATCAGTGTTAAGATCAATGCCAATCTACATTCTCTTTTTCCTTTTTCCTCCAAATAAGACTCTTTATCTAATTGATAAACTTTTTAGTTCTTTTCTATGGGGTTTCAGTAGAGAAAACTGGAAAAAATATTAGTGGGTGAGTTAGAAAAGAATTCATTTCCCTAAAATAGAAGGTGGGCTAGGAGTAAGGTTTTTGGAATCTATATCCAAGGCTATTAACCTCAAAATAGTTGGGATTATAAGAAGGGATCCTCAATATGGGCAGTATTAATGAAGAAGAAATATCCATCCATGCCTACCTTGAAAAACTTCTATGGGAGCTTGAAGGAAAAGTAAAGTATGCAACCTCATTAAAGACAATTCAATAGTGATCAGAGAGGAATGGGTTTGGTCAGCATCCCCTTCTTGAGATTTCACTTTCTCTTCAACAGTAAACATTTAAAGAGATTATCAAATAAAGAGTAAGACATTTTAGAGTTCTCAAATCTCGCTCTATTCCTACTGACCCGAATTTCCTAAAGAATATTACAAAATATGATCTTACAAAATCATTTCAGAACTTGACCAGAACTAGAACCTAACCACCAAGACATTATCTTAGATAAATATGAAGAAGAGGAAGTGATTCCAAGTTTGAATTCAAAGAAAGACCATATTTGAGAACCTATTGGACCACTATAGAATAAATGATTTCAAGATTCTTCAGAAGAGACTCATAACCTCAATACAGATAAATTAAAAGAAGGTATTGCCTCAGTCAAAGCAAGCGAAACAAAGAACAAAATGGTGTATAAGGTTCGAGAGAAACCTAATAAGAAGTGGGAAAAAAAAGAAGCTAAAGAATAACAAATTACAAGATCCACTAATGAGTTTGAAGAAGTTGAAATTCCAAAAAAATAATTTTCATTATCCAACGTTAGATTACCAGACTAATGAAGATTTAGAAGAAGAAATTAATGTAATTAAGGAGGAAAGAAACAAGATAATTGAGAAATCTTTTTAGATGGAAGATATAAACTCCTCATGTAGCTTTCTTTAATCCAAGAAACAAGGAATTAGAAGGAGTTAACAATAAAGAGGAGCGGCATCTAACTCAGAAACACCAGAAGGGAAAGTTTCCAACATAGATGACTTAAAACAATTCTCATTCCTAGTGAACAGAAAGATAAATAACTACACCAAGAAGAAAGAAAAAAAATCAACAATAAGAAGAAACCAATGAAGCATATTCCTCAGGGAAGTCTCATCCAGACTAAAAAGAATCATTGCTCTCATGGCCAGACCTTTTATTCGAGAAGATCCTCAAGGCTTACCCTAGTTGCCAAGATCCAAATTTTTCAATGATCATCTCCCTTATATAACATATAACAATTATATATGTTATAACATATATAACTGTTATAACATATATATGTTATATATGTTTTGACAGTTATATATGTTTTAACACATATAACTGTTATAACATATATAACTGCTATATGTGTTAAAACATATATAACTGTTAAAACAAATATAAAATATATATGTTATAAAAGTTATATATATTATATATGTTATAATAGATATAACTGTTATAACAGTAATATATGCTTTATAACATATATATGATTGGGGGTTTTGTTTATGATGTTTAAATGATTGGTATAGGTTTCAGATGTAAGGTAGTTTTTGAAATGGTTGATGAATACCATTGGCTAAAAGGAAAATTCATTGGCTAAAAAGGATTCTTCCAGACTTTATAACCTTTGAAAATTGTTTTTAAAGGAGGATTGATTCCACTCTAAGTCATTCCTACCTATATTTTCATCTTGGGGAGAAACAACATTGAAATCTCTAGTGATTAGGTGGGGATATTTATCGATCTAATTACAATCCAAAGAGACACTCTTTTTTCTCTTGTGCAATTTTCATAAACCACTGTAATTATAACGGGATATTTCAACATTTAATTTTCTATTTTACCGATAAAGTATTCCTCATTATGATGAATTATGGTAACAATTAAAGCAAATTTCCACATGAACCAAATTTTACTTGAAATTTAGCTATAGTTGTCTTCATAACGCAATTCAAATTTATGAGTTTTTATGGTACCCTTGTTATTTTAGACTCAATCAGGACTATATCAGGCATCTTATGAGTTCATGAAAGCTTTTGGATGTTTGGTATCTCAAGAAGACCTTGTTAAATGTTGCCGTAAGGATTTTCAATTCTTCTTATCTTGGAACTGAATATTCATCATTATCTTCAGCATCAGACTAATAGTATATTTGGTGGACTACGTGTTTGTCATATTCAAGTAAGTCAGTAGCTCTTATGCAAAGGTTGGAGGAATCAACTGCCAAAGCTTCCAATGCACTGATTTCACATTGTTGGAGCCAATTCACCATTGAAAGATCTTGAGTGGAGGAGTTTATTAACTTCCTGTTCAATTCATACTATTTTATGGGTTTTTTCACCCTGCTATTGTTGCTTGATTTTATTGATAGGAAATGTCTTCCGATCCACCATCAAACCCTGGGGCTTGTTATAGCAAACTACCTCCTCAGTCTGAGGTAGTCGATGTAGTTGCAGCACTGAGATCTCTTATGCCTAGTCAGCATGCTATGCAACACTAGCTGTTGGCGTTCAGCTAAGATATAATAAGCTATATGCCAGAGGAACTAATAGTGAATCTCATGATACTGGTCGCCATAAGATGGGATGCACCATTAGTATCCGAGGGCACCACCCCCAACTCCATCCAAAGAAGTTCAGTATGGCCTAAGGAGAAAAGAGATTGTTAATATCTATCGTCTCCTCCTTAGAGAGGAGGTACAATGTGGACTTAAGGAAGCGACGTATGAGGAGAAGCAAATCTAAAACTATGGCAAATGGTATGAAACAGAAAACCCATCATACCGACTAAGTAAAACTCTTCGTCATACTTACTAAGGTAGAAGTCTCCAATATACTCCTCAGAGTTAGCACAAGAATAGTTCTTTCACAAAGCTTATCAAGGGTTTACTATTTAATCGTCTTTGTCCAAAAGAGCATCATAGTTGAGACACTATTTTGAATAGCATATGCAGGACAAGGATCACTAGTCGTCTCAGCTAAGCTTTCCCAAGGCACCATCAAGAACAGAAGGAATGTCGAGAGGTAAATAATGTGAAAAGGGCTCCAAATAAAGGATCCACATCCGAAGTGGATCTTGAGTGGGAGTTAATAAACAATAGTCGAATCAACTGCCAAAGCTTCTAATAAGAGGCTGTTATTTTGTTTTAAATGCGATTGATAAGAACAGATCGCTCATCCAGTGTCTTTTGGTTGAAAGTGAAAGCATTATTTTATGTAATGGATTTTATTTTCAGAACCTGAGTGAGTTAAGAACTATTCCATGAATAATAACTATCAGGACTATTGTTGGTCCATCGGGCTCATAGTTCCACTCATTCCAACAAAACTCCTATAACGATGAATTTTTATGCGTCCTTCACACTTTTTATTCTCTTCCTGCACTGTCCATACAATGGTTTATCAGTTATTATATTATAGCCTTATCGACCTTACGACATAAGGTCCAAGAAATAATCTAAAATATACATGTACCATTTGTTTCTTTGCATCTTAGTGTTTCCTTTCAGATTCATTCTTTCTACTGGTGTGTATTAGAGAGAATCCTAGTTATAAAACTGGAAAAAAACTGAACTCTATACAAAGTTCTAACCATTAGATTTAAAGACTCATTTTACAATGTAATTAAGAAAATTTAATAATCCAATCACGTGTTGATTTGACCTAGTCAAATGTTATCTCCAATAAACCGATAACAATGGATATGCAAGGATCCAGATCTTTGGCTAAATTATGTAACTAACAATCTAGTTTCCAAGAAGATGATCTTCACTTGACTCAGCACCCCAGTTTGTTTGAAAAATAACTAAGTCGTATAATCCATTCAATATGATCCAAGAATCAGATTATGAAACGATCCAAGACATTATATCATAAATGCAATCCACTAACATAGCTCACCTTTGCTTCTTAAGATACATGGTGTGTTGACTAACAATTGAAATAGTTTAAATGTGTTCTTGTGCAACCATTTGATCCATTAAATAAAGATCAAAATTTAATATGAAACACAACTGACCCAACCCAAATGTCCCTTTATATTTGCTGACCTAGGAAATTAAATGACAATCATCGAATGAATGAATATTCATTCAAATAAATGTTACCATTAATTTGGTTGTGACAGAATTCAACACCGAAAAATTGACAAACTGAACGATCCATTCAAAATGAAGCATAAGTAAAACCATCTTGCCCACATGAGTTTGATACCCATATGAACCCATTTTGATGAAACTCTCAACCAAATGTCAATCGGTCTATGTGATATTAATTCTTTATAAAATGGGAATCAATATCCATGTTCTGCCTTAGTGAAAAAAAGATCACCAAATGTATATTTGAATCTACTACAAACATAAAAAGTTAGATCCCGGGCCCCATAAATAACACAATTTTGAATGCTTGTATCTATCGAGACCCAATTACCACCTCTTGGAGAAAACTCAAAAACATAGCCAATGTGTTGGATGACCTACTCGCTTTTGAACTCAATTAAAATCTTATGCAGTTTTCACGGATTGTTCTTTGGAGGAGGAGACTTAATATCTTCGTTGTGTGTGTTTTGGTTCTCTGATAAGTTTTTGGGTATGTTTAAAGCTTGGACGCCATTGTTGAATAAGTTGGGTTTTATGGTCCGGTGTGACAAAGGCTCCATTTATGATATGTAATGTTTTAACTTCCATAAATGAAACATCTGTTCATCGTATGGTTGAAGGGTACTTGGGGGATTGTAATTTAGAGGAGGGTTATTTTTCATTTAACCATGCCAATCACACTTCGCTTTTTTAAGGTACTAGAGCTGAGAGAAAATGTTGAGGGATTTTTATAAACAACTTCTTGCCAAAAACCATTATCACCACATCTATCCATACACAATTAGGATATTCATGCAATAGGTTGAGTCCTACACACACTCTAGTTATACTTGTATGATTGATTGATTCAGTTAAGGCATCCATTTTTAGAGGTCTTCCAATATGTGGTAAATAAAATACAGGGTTTGAAATTAAATCTCGGTGTTGCAAGCCCTACATGTTCATTTTGTTTCTAATCTATGAATCAATTTGTCTCTACACTGTTATTTATGAATGATATTTTGTTTATCCTATTTTTGTTTCATCTGTTATTAATTGGATTTAAATATCTATGTGTCATTTTTTATTCCAAATATATTCTTTGAAGTAGTAGCTGTCATGGTTTTGAAGTAGCTGTCAAAGGTTAGTGATACACTTAGCACTAAATTTTGAGGATGAACGATTCTTGGGGGTGTTGCGCATATGAGTTTTACTATTTTATATGGTGTCGCTGCCCACACGAGTTTTACTCTTTCATATGGTGGCATGTCGCACACGAGTTTTACTATTTCTTATGGTGGCATGGTTCCCAAGAGTTTTACTATTTCGTATGGTGGCGCAGCGCGGCACGATCGAGTTTTATTACCCACTTACTTCCACAAGTACATTACTTCTTCTAAGGAAATGATTTTTTCCAGCATCTAAACACTTTCAATGATTTGTGCAGGCTTTGATGAGTAATTTTACAATATATTGTTTTCTGGATTGGAGAGCTTCGACTCTAAAAGTCTACCTGCTGGTGAGTGTAATCCGGTCTATGCACATTAGTGATTTACAATATATGGATTTTCAGGTGTTTGATAAATTGTTTTATAGGTATTTCATTTCCCTCGGGGGGTTACTTCAAACTCAAAGTGGTGACCTGCTGCAACTGTTACTTTCACGTATGAACCTGAGATTCATATCAATGAAGAGATGGAAACTTTAATACTCGAGGAGAAAACAAGTTTGGTTGAAAGTAGTCCTATCAAAGTGTTTGACATTGATCTTGACACCCAAAAGGTTATTGTGGTTGACCCTGAGGCATATACGTACGGCGATGAAGTGCTCAAGAAAGTGGACGCTATGGGGAATCCGGTACTTAAAGAAATATATGCCAAAGAAGACAATTTTATATTCACAGTTGAGTCCACAGGTGCGGTCAAATCTTCTCAGTTGGAGCTCAATGCTATTGATATCCTGAAACAGAAACTCGATGAAGTTCGTCTTTCGGACGATACTATAGAAGCGGATGAATAGTTTGATGAACTGGGTGCCCATATGCGAGGTGGGTGATCAAAATCTCTTTCATGATGTACTTCATCACTTACAGAATGGATGATAAACTATCTTTTGTAAATCATGTCGAGTTTCAAAGGACAATCAACCTATAAACTCTTGCTGGTGTTGCGCACGTGTTGGAATTTTTTCATTGTTTATAGGTCCTCACAATGCAAATTTTTATTCATATCCCCCCCCCCCCCCCCAGGGATACTTGACACTCACAGGTTGTATATCTCATTTGTTCGAAAAGATTAAATATTCATAGGGTAAGTGTGTTTTTATGTTCCAATTTAAATCGTGTGTATTATTTTGGTTTCAAATGTATAAAAGTTGTTTGTATTATTTGAATTTCAGTTTTTTGTATTAATTTGGACACTATTTTAGGTATTTCTTTAATATACGGTGGAATTATAAGCCATTTTGAGTATTTCTTAACATGTATTTTGCATGTTTTATTGGGGAACAAAAATTTTGCCGTTTTGAAAGTTTAGTATATATATATATATATATATATATATATATATATATATATATATATATATATATACGTCATGTCTTTGCGGTGGCATGTCCTATTTTTTCTATGTTTGTTATGTCGGTGTGTCCTTGTCGTGTCGGACACGCCACCCGTATCCATGTTCGTGCTTCATATTCCCATGAGATATACTTGGATAACATTGTCGATTTTTTCAATGGTTATACATGTTTAAATTAATCGGATCTGTTACATCTATCACAAAATAAAATCATAATCGAATAGTAAACCAAATTACTGGCATAAAATACTTTCAAAGGACATGATTAATTAACACAAACAAACATATCAATAATTTAACTACAACAACCAATTGATAATTAATCCTAAAACAGTACTACAACAACCAATTGATAATTCGGGTTTTTAATTGGCTCACCCACAACCTCCTAACACCACTACAAATAAATCCAGTATAAAAACTAATGATATTAATCAATAACCAATAATTAAAATTACCTTTTATCCGTATCAATTCGACGATACTATAACTTGAATGTGATTAGCTTAGTTGATTAGATTGTCTTCCTACATCTAAAAATCATATTACAAATTTTAAGGTCAACCATGTATCACTGATTGCAGGAGTTGAAACACGGATAGAATAAACTAAATTCCAACTATCAAACACAGATTCGAAATAAAATTGCTGAAACCAATAGCATATCCACTGATTCAAAATATTTCATAAATTAGTAATTGGTCCACTGCTTAAATCAGTATGACACTACTCTTCACCTCCTATACAATCTTCCAACCAATTCAATTAAGAACATAAACCCTTTAACATGTAAGAATGGCATAAAACATAAAAATAATTAAGAGAGAAGAATTAGTCCTACTTACCTCAACTTCATCAGCGGCAATTGCGATGGAGAGGGTTGGTGCTAGGGCTAGGGAGACGAGGGTGTGCGGGGCTTAGGGCGGTCGAGGGGTGAAGAAGAAGAAGAACGGGCTTAGGGTGGGCGGGCCTTAAGAAAGACGATGGAGAGGGGGTTTTCTTTTGGTTTCTTTTTTTATTTTCTTAAACTTTGCTGATAGAAGAAGCGGGAGACTAAAATTCACTAAGGGGGAATCCAAAATTTTCAGCCGTCTCATAAGGTATACTTTTTTAGACGACTATTAATTTCTTCTCCCTTTTAATAGTATCTTTTGAGGCGGGTAATAAAAAGGGTCTTAAAAAGAGTAGTTTTTAAGACTGGTAATTTTTGCCGTCTCAAAAGGTGAGTTTTAGAGACCCAAATTTTTGCCGTCTCAAAAGGATATGTCTTAAAATGTACTTTTTTGTAGTGAAAGGCCCCATTATAGTTCATTACTAACATGTCATATTGTTGAACTAGCATCTGACTCTTACACTCCTTAACTCTCGTATCACCCTCGTGTGCAATGACATGTGTGTCCATTATCTCTTTACTCGTGGTGCAGTGACATATACGCTTCAACTCGTTCTTGCCCACATTCATAAAAATAGCATTATTTACCTTATTGTTAAAGTTGCTAAATTTCTTTTGTTCATTACTCATTTCAGTCGTCCAAAGTTTTCTAAGTATAGAACTACCTTCAGTGATAGGAATAATAAGATATATATAACCGTTTTCAGTAAAATCCCAAACATCATCTCCTAATGTACCTTGCATAAAGGTTGCCATACGAACTTTCCAGCAGGAAAAGTTAGGTACATAAAAAATGGGGGGTCTACTTAAATTTCCTAGTTTAAGTAACTGACTTGAATATTCCATTAAAACAAGGTAAAAACATGTTAAAAATAGTTTAAAAATGATCTTTTAAAGTCTATCTCTGATACCACTTGAGAGGGCGACTAAAAGCGCAAGTAAACTATGCCAAATAAACCCGAATTACCTATGATTTTTTATAGATTGCCCAAGAGGGACCAATTTAAACTTTACTTAAATTTTTAACTATAATATAAAGTGAATAAGGTATGGAAAGTTAATTAAAGTCCTAATTATTATCTTGATTAAACTAGGTTTTTAAGCAGATAATAACTAATTCAGTTTACTTAGGAGAGTTTCTATACTTAAGTCCTACTTTTTCGTGTTAGGTGATTAATGCAGAAATTTAAAGCATGAAAGGATTTATTTTACGTTGCAAAAACCCTTCCCCTGGGAAAAACGACGGACCCTCTAGGGTCACCTAATCTACGAAGTCCACTAAAATGAAATCAAACAGGAATGATTTACCAGCATGTAACAAGACTCAAAGTAAGATAAATCAAAAAAAGTTATTGCCTATCTCGACCAAGCCTCTCTCCGCTCTGGTTGCTCTTCCGTAATTAGCCTCACTATGCAGCTCTTGTCCACCTTTCTTTCTTCACATCTTAGCTCATCCTTTCAACTTCTTCAAAGTGCAAGAATTGCTCGTTTCCTTTTGAATTGTTCTAGTGATGTGTAATACTTTGTGATGTGCCCTATTCTACATAACACACTCACCCTTAATGTTACAACCCAAATGAATATGAAATATTTTTGGTATCCTAAATAACAAGAACAAATCTTATGTTCCTTTTTTCTACTTTAAATCAAGTTGTCCTAATTTAAAATGATTCTCATAAAATTTTCTTTTCGCAAATCAGAACAATCAGATATGGCAAGATATTTACAATAATATGTGCCAATGTGGATGTGTTCTAAGTTAATATTCAAACTATAAGATATGAAAATGTGAACAGTCCTAAAATATCACTCAAGTAAAATATTATGCAACAAATATATTCAAATAAAGCAGACAAAATCAAGAGCACAAATATTTGACTAATAAATATACAAATCGAAGAAGAAGTCAATAATACAAAACAGTTTTAAAGATATGTTTATATTAAACCAGATTTAATCTAACAAACTCATATGCAAGCTCTTAACAGTTTTGTTAAACAAATAGGTTTAAACAGCTAAACCTTTTAACATACGTTCAAACAGATGAGCACGAAAATAAAATCAGACGTGATTGTGCTTGATATTTCGTGCAAAATTTTCACAAACTTCAGATCTAAGCTATATCTACAAACATATAACATATGACATTTAGTTAGTGTAAATTTGTGTGTGTACTATGTAGCTAGACACCAGCATTAAAACATGCAAAAAGATTTACAACAGATCTTGAGACAAAATCAGTATTTGCAAGATATATGAACCAGTTGTGTAAGATTTGTTCGAAATTTACACCACAACATTAGTATACATCAGCAGATATACAAACGTGGTTTCTTATGTGATTACGAGATCAAACAAACACAAAAATAGATCTCAAAAATTGATCGTGTCAAACCGTGTATGAAGTGTAAGAAAACACCAATTCAAACATGTCGTAGTTACAATATGTTTTCTTAACAAAACTAGACTATGTCAAGTACGATCAGAACTAATCATGGATCTCGAACGAGTAAAGCAACAACTACAACTACAAGTGGTGCAGGTGATAGTGTTTTACACTAAGAAGTTAATGTAGCAACATATACATATACAAACACCACAAAAAGAAGATCTAATAACATATGTCTAAGCATGTAAAGAGAAGAGAGACGAATCACTTGCAAGATGTTCTAATCGTGAAAAATCATAAGTCTCAATGATAGTTCTTGAAAGGATTCAAGGTGAAGCACATGCACAAAATAGTGTGGATATTATATTCTAAAACTCTCTCTCTAGAAATTTATTTTGACAGAGTTTGGGCGTAATTTTTATTTTCTCAACTCAAAAAAATGAGGGCCAGACGTCTCAATTTCTAAGAGATTTTGATGTGTGCTGATTAGTGTAAAAGAAATCACTTGGATTGTACCAAAATAATACAAGCCGTAGATAAAGAGTTATTCTATGGCTGATAAAGAAACACAAAAGGACGGCCTAAATGGTTGACACGTATGACCCGACTATAACCCATTAAAATAAACCCGTTTAGAGATATTATCCTTTATGGCAACGTTTTATAATAACGAACAAGTGAGATTTTGGTTTTGTAGAAAACAATGGCTGGCAAGCGGTTTGGTTAAAAATTCGTAAATGAAAATTAAAAGGTTACCGTTATAACTAATTAATATGATGTCATTTTTCCAAGTTGTGCAAAACCATTTTGGTTTAAACAAGAAATCTATGGGTCTTGAGTCAAAAATCGTAGGCCAAAATCAACTACAAATGCAGGACATCGGCCAACATATCAATTCTCATGCAAATAAGTATATTCGGCCAGCTCATTTATCACACTAATAGGCATATAAACAATCCAAGCACAAATGATCTAAAATATACGAAATATACCAGTACAATATTCTAATAGTTGATAAAAAGAATTTATTTTATGAAGATTAAAATTATTAATCCGAATTTATTTTTGAAAAAGATTATTTAAATTTCCAAATTAATTATGAAATTTATTTTTACGAAAATATTTAATCACGTTAAATTAAATTTTAACTATTTTTAAAAATTCTTTTTAATCACATCCAACACATAATCATGATACATGACATAATGAAATGCAGTGTAGTGTGGTGTAGTGCATCCTATGTGACATAATTAAAACCTATGAGTCGTAGATATGGGTGTGAGATACAACCTTTTCTCGAAATGATAACTGAGTTAAATTCTGAATTTCTGAGATGTCTAGTCGACTGAGCAAAGGCCTTGGCATAGGTAACTAGACTCAACATAATTACAAAAAATATTTTGTCAAAATCCAGTCCAAGTTGATGAAGGTCTATATAGCTAAAGCACAACAAACAAACCCTATGAGTGCTCTATAATTGTACCTTTAAATTATGCACGCAGGGTCATATATACGGTGAATTCATGATATACACCATTGAATCTCCTAAGCATAAAATAAAGAACGACCTAACCCATTTAAACTCATATAATCATCACCAAAGCAAAGAAACCCATTAATACAGAGTGAGTTAAATCATATCAACCTAAAATAAGTTAGCTATAAATCATCATAAATGACATGAATTAAAGGAAGGCATGTAATAAAGAAATAATCTAGGTTAGTAAAGCAAGAAAACAAGAAATCAAAGCTTAAATAGATATGGAAGAAGATGAATAGTGTAACTTACATAAAAAAAAGGAAGAAACCCTAGGACAGAGCAAGAGATGGAAATCCCAATAAAACAACAAAATCTAACCTAAAATACGATATATAATATATGATGACTCTAATAAAAACCAACCTACATATATTGTAAATTAGAATAAAAGAAAAGGAAAAATAAAATAAAATAAACAAAACCTCCCAATATCCGATGGGCGCGGTCGACCGTTGCCCTATACCCGATCGATCGAGGGTTCTGAGTGAAGCCCATTATCCTCGTACGTAGGCCTAAAATAAAAGGACTTTAAATCGGGGTTCTTTGACTGGTCGATCGAGGCTCTGTTTCTGGGGCAATTTGGTTCTTTAAAAGGGGAAAAACTTGCATTACAAAATGGCTCTAACTTCATCATCCGAATTCAAAACGATGTGTTGTTTGCGACCACGGGAAGCTTACTTAACGAAATATAGTTCTATGGAGATCCATTGTATGGACCATGAAGTATGAAATTACGAAAATTCCCTTGAATTTATGTCGAATGACGAAACCTCCTCAAAATGCAACCAATTATCATGCTTAGAAGTTTAATACTTACAAAAGCTCAATTATACCTCACAAAGAATATAAACACACATAAACGAGGTTGTCTGTTTAACGAGATTAAAATAGTTGTTGATGTAAAAAATTAGATCATATCTAATTATTTAATCATAGATAAATAAATGAGACAAAGAATTTTTAAAGCGGTTCAGCCTTATAAGAATGGCCTACGTCCACTGTTATGTTATTGCTGAGTGTTTGGGAATTCTCGATAACGAATTCTATCCAGAAATTCCGGTCCCTTTACAATGAGGATTGTACAATGTATTTATAGCCCTGAGGCTGTAATGTGAAAGGGTAATACATTAAATGATGTACATATGAAAGGGTAATACATTCAATGCCCCTTAACCGTGTGCGTCTGAATGATAAACATATAATGAACAGTCAAACTGTTGGTTGTCCTGCTATTAATGCTTTGTTCGAGGTGAAGCTCGGACCGCCTGAGTTTCTCGGACCGCCTAAGCTTCTCGGTACTCAAGAGTTCCTCGCAGAGTTCTTGTTCCTCGGAGCGTATGAGTTCCTCGGGGAAGCAGTGTTCCTCGTTGTAGTATGGATCCTCGGAGCGTATATGTTCCTCGGAAGTGTTTGTTGTCACCTCATAGATTGCCACGTGCCTTCATTCAATTGGGCCATGTCAGCGGACTAAATTTGGTATCAACAGAAGCCTCCAATGTTTTATAGTTCGAAACTTGAGAAGTATGGAACATTCTTTCTCGGAATATGGTAGTTTTAAATGGTCCTCCTGATATTTAGGAGTCTTTTGTATTTATTTCTCCTTCCAAATTCGTAGAATCATGCTTTTTTTTGAATTTTTTATAAACGCATCGATCTCCGCGTACTTTTTGTCCTTTTAGCCGCCGGTAGCGTAATCGTTTGTTTGTGCAATCATTACTTTTTCCTTTTCCCAAGGCAAGGTATTTAAGCGTCACAGACAATCCCATCGTCTTCTACTTTTTCAAATTTGTATCTTCGAGTTTTCCATCGTCTCTTTCTCTCCTGTGTATTCATCTCTTCCATCGTTCGTTGTCAACAGATCCACTCTTTTTCTGTAAGATCTTCTTCCTTCTTCTTCATTTCCTTTATTCATCATGGTTTACCCTGTTGAATCTCTTGATAAATTTCGCTCTGATTTTTCTATTCCCTCCTGGGTTGTTTTGGAAGAGCTTTCTGAGCCTTCTGACTATTTCCGTTTGGCTGAGGGACATTGGTTCCCCAGTCTCTTTATTGCTGAATGCGGCTTTTCTTTTTCGCCAAATCCTCTATGTATGGAATTTTGTCAATATTTTGACGTTGTTCCTGCACGAATAGCCCCCAATACATGGAGAATAGTTAATGGGGTTCATAGGTTAAATCAAATTCATGAAACTCGTATAGGAATTCTAGAAATCGTGTATTGCTATAGATGGGCAGTTGGTGATAACACTTTTTATTTAAAAACTAGATTTTTAAATAGGGCTTTAGTGGTTAATCTCCCGGATGATAATAGGGACTATTTTGAGCATGGGGTTGTCATAAAAAATTGACAACATGCTCCTTTATCTAGAGATGAAGTTTATCAGGGTCCCAGATGCCCTCCCTATGGCAATGGGATAGGTTATTTTTATTTCATTTTATTTATTTCGAAATTATGCTTCCTTTATGTTTGACAAAATGTGCCACTGATATTGTAATTTTGATTTATTTGCAGTTGATAGCAAAAGAAAGTGTCCAAAAGAAGCAGACGTTAATACAAGGCACTTAAAACTTATCTGGAGTTTGCACCAGAGTGTTGCCGACGAGCACATTAGGTCAGCCTCATATCTGCTGCAGTACAAGAGTTACACTACTTCTTTTACTGCTCGTCCGGTAATAAGTGAAGCAGAACCTATACCAGCTTCTACCAGTTCCTCGCTCGAGTCACACATTCCTTTAAGTGAAAGGATGAAGAAGAGAAGACCTCCCACTCTCTTCAAAAAACCTGCCTCTGTTGCTGGAGAGGCAAAAAGAAATAAACATGATGTTCCAGAAGGGACAAAGAAAAATGATGCACCTTCCTCGGTTGCTGCTGTGAAGGTTGTCGAGAAGCCCCAAGTGGATCCGAGTAAGTCTGCTGCTCCAGGAGAAGTGATTGTGATATCACCGACCAAGAGTTCCTCCTTGGTCGAATCTATTCCTGTTCCTTCGAGGAAGCTGAAGAAGAGCTCATCGGTCAATTTGGCTGAAACCATCTCCCAGCCCCCAATCACTGGAACTGGGGTTCCTACTTTTGTTCCTCCGAGATCTGCCATGAGCTCGGTAAAGTCTTGGATCATTCCCGAGGTCCAAGGTTCTGAAGAAAACCTTTCTCGGGACATGGTTACCTCATTGGCTGCTCGCCACCTTGCTTCTGTAAGTCTTATTATTTTGGACTTTTCATCTTTCCCTTGTCATTTATGTTTCTGACTTGCTTTCATTTTCTTTTTATAGTTGGTGAGCTGCTTTAATATAATTGTGAAGAAATATGAAGCTATTAAAGCTTCAAGCTCCTCATCTGGGGTAGAGGAAGCTCTGGTGGGGCTGACGAAGTCTTTGGAAGATTCTCGTCAGAAGCATGATGCTGACAAGGCTGCTTGGGAGAAGAAATTTACCTCAACCGAGTAGGAGAAAGCTCAGGTTATTGAAGTCTCCAAGGGGTTGGAGAAGAAAATAAAGGACTTGGAGAAAAAGAATAAAGAGCTCGAAGGGAAGCTCAAGAATGCTGTGGAATTTGAAGATAAACTCAAAGTTGCTGAGGAAAAGTTGGGTCAGCTTCAGGAAGTAAGTCAGCAGAAGGAGGAGGTTGAGAATAAATTGAAGACTGCTGAAAACCTTCTGTCTGAGAAGCTTTCCTCGGAGAAGTTAAAGAGAAAATTGGTTGTGAAGAAGTCTTTCAGCGCTGGCTGGGACAAGGGGTGGAACAAGGGCTTGGCTGCCATGATGTCTCAAGTAGAATATGGCATCCTCAAGTACTTCAGAGATGGGTGGGTCGCTGCTCTATAAGAGATGAAGGTGGATGAAACTTCTGAGCTCTTCCAGCGACACATCCCTGGTCCCCCTCCAACTCCCGAAGATGAAGAAGAGGACGAAGCTGCCTCCGAAGAGTCTTTTATGGTGATGGGAGATCATCCCCCAGCCATCCAGCCTATTACCGAGGAACTTCAGCATCTCGCTACTTCCTCCGAGAAACCTCCAGCACTTCCCCAGCTACTACCTGCTCCATCCGAGCAACCTATCTCCTCGTCCCAGCCTCCCGAGAAAGTTTCAGGAGACAAGGAAAAGGTGTAGAGTTGTTCGAATTTATCTCTATTTTATTTTTCCTTTGTCAAATGTAACCATGGACATGTAACTTTGAATTTTGATATATAATAAAACTTGAACTTTTGTTTTTGCATACTTTTGTCTCTTCTTCATGCTCTGTCTTGATTCTTATTGATTATTGCTTTTCTTCCTCTGCTAGTTTCTGGCTAGGATGGAATTATTATCTGCTCACGATACAAAGCTGATGAGGCAATGCAATGATTATTTTAAGGCTGGTCACACAGATCTGAGTGCAGCATAAATCGTCGACATCCTCGGCCAAGATTCTTCTGAACAGGAAGTTGAATCCTACCAATATTTGAAGTGTCTACTTGATCGGGCGGTGGCCAATAATGTGGCTTATTATGATATGATCGAGGATCTCCAAGGCACCCTCGAAGACCTTCAGCATCAATATAAGGAATCCACTTCCCTCTTGCACGAGGGTTACGAGAAGAAGTACCAGCAGATCATTGCCGACAAGGGTTACGAGAAACTTTTTACTAGCTACGATGTGAGGGAGAGAACTCTGAGGGGTGAGGTCGAGGAGTGCAGACAAATAGCTGAATTATTAGAGCAAGAGAACAACAACCTACAAAGAGAGTTGTCACAGTTGAAGTCTGCAGCTTCCACTTCACAAGCCTTGATCCCAGTGACTGATGAGGGATTCTCGTTCTTGTAGGTCGAGAACGCCAACTTGAGGGATGAGTTGGAAACCTTGAAGAGAGCTGGCCCCTCTATATCATCTCGTGGATGAGCAAGAGATCCTCAGGGACGAGCAAGAGCTGCTCGGGTTCCTATCGAGGAACAGAGGACTCAATCCGCTTTAGAGAACCAGGCCTTCCAATTAATGGCGAAGAACCAGGCGTTGGCTGAAATGTCAAAGAAGATCAGGGACCTGGAAGAGTAACTTTCCACGAAGAAGTCTACCTTGGAGAACAAGGAACTCTTCATCAAAAATCTCCACGAGCAGCTGGAAAGGTTGACATATCAATTCCATAAACAGCCCAGGGAATTATGGATGGCTGGATACAACGAGGCTCTATACCACTTGGACGATCGTATCCAGAATGCCAATAATGAGGGCTACAAGCAAGGCTGGTTGAATGCCTTAAGTGTGATGCAACTCGAACAGGGTCATTACCTGTGGGACTACCATGATCCTAGGCTGCTCGACCTACCCGTGCCACCATACAAACTGGATATGAGTTGGATCCCTGCTCGGGCCATTCCTCGATGCTTGATTTCCAAATATCTCGGTGACTACAATCTCCATTCAAATGCCGAGATATCTCGTCCCGAGCACCTCCTAGATCGGCCATCCATGATGAATATCAGGATGTTAAAAGATTTGAACTTTATAAAATCTCCTCTTGCTTTAAATGATCCGCCTGCTGGTGAGGAACCTGTTACAAAAGCAGAGGGGAAGAAACCAATAGAGTAGGAATATTTATGTAATAAATTTGTACACATTTCATTATCAATGTAATTTGTTTTGGATTTAATGAAAGACTTTCATTTTTGTTCGCAATCCTAATTGCTATTGTCTTGTAACACTTTACATCTGTGCATGTATATCTATTAAAAAGATAACAATATTGTGTTGTTTGTCGATCAACTTATTGTCGACTAGCTTGAATTTGTGGTAATCATTTGGCAAAAATAATATTTTGTTTCTCGACCAACTTAGTAAAAAGTTACGAGTATAAAAAATGTTGCTCGATCACTTTCTCGTCTTCATAAAATGTTTTCGACCAACCACGGTCGGTAAATTTTCCTTGTCGACAACTACAGTTAATGGGTTTTTATCCCCGACCAGTCATAGTTAGTAGATTTATTTTTATTAACGAGCAACTTTGGCACTTTTTGGAATAATTTTACCTCCCGACCAACTCAAGTTGGCATTTTTGAGAATATATTTACTTCCTAACCGACATAAGTTGGCATTTTTAGGAATACTTTTATTTCCCGAGGAACATATAGTTTTACTTCCCATAGGAATACAAGTTTTACTTCCTGGAGGAATACAAGTTTTACTTCCCGGAGGAATACAAGTAGCTTTACTTCTCGGAGGAATATAAGTAGCTTTACTTCCCGGAGGAATATTGGTAGCTTTACTTCCCGGAGGAATATTGGTAGCTTTACTTCCCGGAGGAATATAGGTAGCTTTACTTCCCGAAGGAATATAGGTAGCTTTACTTCCCGGAGGAATTTGGTAGCTTTACTTCCCAGAGGAATATTGGTAGCTTTACTTCCCGGAGGAATATTGGTAGCTTTACTTCTCGGAGGAATATTGGTAGCTTTACTTCCCGAAGGAATATTGGTTTCTCGACCAAACTTAGTTGGCTCTTTCGAGAATAAATTTGAAAATTTGAGTAGTTTGAGCTTTGTCGAGTTTTGACGAGTAGTGTGTAGCACTAGTATTCCCCAAAAAACTTTCAATAAGAAGAAAGAATTCGGCAGAATATCTTCATTTTATTCATCACTGATAATACTTGCGTAGGTGCTCTGCGTTCCATGCATTCTTAAACTCCTCCCCTTCTAAAGTTGCTATTCGGTAAGTTCCTGGTCGAACAACTTCTGTAACTCGGTATGGTCCATGCCAGTTTGCCTCCAGTTTATTGTGCTATTGAATCACTTTCTTCAGCACATAGTCTCCTTCTTTCAGGTCGCACTTCTTCACCCTCTTAGTGTAGAACAAAGTTGTTTGCTGCTGATAAGCAGCATTTCTGATGGCTGCTTCTTCTCTAACTTCCTCGAGCATGTCTAGATCCAATCTTCTCATTAGTTCGCTGACAGGGGAATTGAAATTCAGTACCCTGTGTGTTGGGAGGCCCAACTCGGCAGGTATAACAGCTTCACTTCCAAACGCCAGCATGTATGGTGATTCTCCTGTTGGTACTCGGGGAGTAGTTCGGTAAGCCCAGAGTACTGATTGTAGCTCATTGATCCAGTTTGCTTTTGCGTCACTTAGTCTTTTCTTCAAGCCATTTAGCAGCGTTCTGTTTGTCACTTCAGTTTGTCCATTGCTTTGAGGATGGCCTGGTGCTGAGTGGACCTTCAAAATATTTGACTGATGACAATAGGTAGTGAACTCCTCGTTATCAAATTGTGTTCCATGGTCTGTGATGAAAGCATGAGGGAGACCATATCGACAAATTATGTTCTTCCAAACAAATTGGTACACCTTGTCGTACATCATATCAATGAGAGGCTCAGCTTCTACCCACTTAGTAAAATAATCCACTGTGACGATGAGGTATTTGAACTTTCCTCTGGTCGTTGGCAGTGGCCCGACCAAATCTATTCCCCACATGTCAAATGGCCAAGGGGAAGTTATGGGTGTCAACAATGCTTGTGGAGTTCTTCGAATGGAGGAAAAATGTTGGCACTTGTCACATTTCTTGGCATAGGCTATACAATCAGCCCTCATCGTCGGCCAGTAGTATCCCTGCGTCATTACCCTTTGCAAAAGCGTCTGACCTGCTACATGTGCTCCACAGGACCCTTCATGGATTTCTTCAATTAAATCTTTCACCTCGGTGGGATGCACACATCTCTGCAAACCTGCCATAATTCCTTGTCTATATAGAATACCGTTAGTTAATACATACCGAGCAACTTTAAACTTCAATTTCTTGGCTGCGAGCTTGTCAATTGGTAATTCTCCCTCTTCAACATATGCCCTGATGGGATCCATCCAAGATGGTCCTAAATCAAGGGTAATAAAGTTAATCATCAGATCTTCATCTATACTCCGACCAGCTAAAACTTCAATTGGGATTGTTCTCCGGAGCTCGATACGAGTAGCTAATGCTAGTCGAGCTAAGGCTTCTGCTCTTGCATTCTCCATTCTTGGTATCCTGACTAGCTGAATAGCAGCAAATTCTGATACTAACTTCTTCGCCTTTGCATGATATCTGATCATTAATTCTCCTTTGACTGCATATACTCCCAACATTTGATTTACGATCAATTGATAATCACTGAAAACAATGACCTACTACGCCTCCATAATTTTTGCCAAATTAAGACCTGCAATCATGGCCTCACACTCAGCCTCATTGTTGGAAACTTTAAATTGGAAATGCAGGGCGTATTCCATGTCGACCTCGTCCAGAGTGTTCAAAACTATCCCCGCACCACATCCTGTAGTACAAGATGAGCCATCTACATATAGCCTCCATATAGGTAACTCGTCTTCAAACTTCTGATCTGACAGAGTTCCTCGGTGAAATATTTGTTGCTTCCTTTCATCCTCCCCTAATATTTTGTGCTCTTCGTCGATCATCTTTTCTTTCCCTTTTACCAACCGGAGTTGGTCTAAGCTGGAATTTGATGATCTTGTAACATCCACTTGCCCTTTTACTAACCGGAGTTGGTCTGAGCTTGTGTTTGATGATCCTGTAACATCCACAGGTTGATCAGTGAGCAACTTTTGCTCCTCGGGGGTATCAGGATAGGTGAACTCTGCTATAAAATCTGCTACAGCCTTCCCTTTTAGCGATGATCTGGGTTCATAAACTATATCATATTCACCGAGCTCTATTACCCAGTACATCAATCTCCCTGATTTTTCGTGTTTATGAAGGGCTTGCCTCAATGGTATATCAGTATATACTACTATGGTATGAGCCTGGAAGTATAGCCTCATTCTCCTACTCGCCTCAATCAACGCCAGTGATAACTTTTCCAGCCTTGGATATCTGATCTCTGCTCCTCGGAAGGCCTTACTTGTGTAGTAGATTGGTTTTTGTACTCCATTCTCCACTCTTATCAACACCGAGATTCTCTGATACTGCTAGACACAAGTACAATTTTTCTCCCATCACCGGCCCGAACAACAGTGGAGGTGCTCCCAAGTATTTCTTCAAGTCTTGAAAAGCCTTCTCACATTCATCATTCCACTCAAAAGTCTTTCGGAGTGTCTTGAAGAATGGGACACATCGATCAGTTGCTCGTGATACAAATCTGTTGAGTGCTGCTACTCGTCCTGTAAGACTTTGCACCTCTTTCTTCATCGTTGGAGATCGCAGCCCTAATAGAGCTTTGATCTTTTCAGGATTTGCCTCAATGCCTCGTTGGTTGACAATGTATCCGAGAAACATGCCTTCTCATACTCCAAATATGCACTTCATCGGGTTCAACTTCATTTGACATTTATCTAGTTGATCAAAAGTCTTACTTAAGTCAACTAGATGATCGGCAACTTTCTTGCTCTTTGTCACCATGTCGTCAACATAGACTTCCATATTACAACTTATTTGTTCGGCAAAGACCTTGTTCATCAGTCACTGATATGTTGCACCTGCATTTTTCAAACCAAAAGGCATAACATTATAACACTAAGTTCCCCTAGGGGTAATGAAAGAAGTTCTTTACCTATCCTCAGGTTTCATATTAATCTGATTGTAACCAGAATAAGCATCCATGAAGCTCAGCAGCTCGTGTCCCGAGGTAGCATCCACCAGTTGATCAATTCGGGGCAATGGAAAGTGATCCTTTGGGCATGCTTTGTTGAGGTCGGTGAAATCTACACACATCCTCCACTTGTTGTTTTTCTTCTTTACCATCACCACATTGGCTAACCAGTCTGGATATTTAACATCTTCAATGAAACAAGCTTTCTGGAGTTTCTCGACTTCCTCCTGTATAGCTTGGTTCTTCTCGGGCCTGAACACTCTTCTTCTCTGCTTCACTGGCTTGATCTCCTTATTCACATTGAGTTCGTGACATAAGAAATTTGGATCTATTCCGGGCATATCTTCATGACTCCACGCAAAAGTTTGTTTTCTGCTTCTTAGGAAAGTTATCAATTCCTGTTTTAATGAGGCTTCCAACGATGAACCTACTTGAGTAGTTTATTCAGGGTGCTCGTCGTCCAGAATGATGTTTTTAGTAGCTTCCACAACTTGACCCTTCACGAGTTGTGACTCATCTCTAGGATCCAATGTTTCAATTTATGCACCTTCATCCACTTGATAGGTAGTAGACTTTTTCCTTGATTCCTCCAGTTCCTCTTGCTCGGCGGATGAATAATAACATTCTCGAGCTACTTTCTGGTCACCTTTCACGACTCCTACTCCAAAATTTGTTGGAAATTTTAGGCACTGATGCACTGTAGATGGTACAGCCTCGAACTTTTTCAATCCTACTCTTCCCATTATGATATTGTACGATGATTGAACATTCTTATCCATCACGAAGAAGCATATTCTTTCTGTTCGACAAGCAGGCCACGTACCGATGAATATATCTAACTTGATCGTCCCAAGTGGAAAAACTTTCTCGCCAGCAAAACCGAGGAGGGGTCTATGATAAGGCTCCAGTTGAGATAGCTTTAGATTTAAACTGTCGAAGCACGAGTAGAACATGATGTCTGTCGAGATACCATTATCTACCAGTACTCTGGAAATCATTACCTCCTTCATTCTCATCTTGATCACCAATGGGTCATCATGAGGATATAGAACACCTGCCACGTCATTCTTTGAGAAACTAATGACCAATTTCTCTTTATTTACCTTTCTCGGGCAATCCTCTTCAGCTAGATTTATTCGTTGAATGTATGAGCAAGCTTGAGCCTCACAGAGGTAAGCTTTTCTCTCGGTAGTAAGGTCTCCTCCTCCTGCATCTCCACCTGTTATAACATTACAGTCAAATGACCCAAAACGTATTGAAAATACCTCTCGTTCTGGCTGCCTTGATCTCTTGGGAAGATCGGGGTCGTCTACTGGATCAACTTCATGGTTTCTTTTCTTTTTCTCCTCTACTCGACGAGGAGATCTAGACCTCTATCTTGCTCGGTCGTTGTTTCTTCTTTCGCTTCCATGATCAACATACTTTGACAGCTTTCCTCATCGGATGAGTGTTTCAATCTCATTTTGAAGAGCTATGCAATTTTTGGTCATATGGCCATGATCTTTATGAAACTCGCAATACTTTGCCTTATTCCTCTTGTCAGGGTCTGCCTTCATTTTCTCTGGCCAGTTTAACTCCTCATTGTTCTTGATTTCTTCTAGAACATGGTTGATATCCTTCTTCAAAGGAGTATAATTATCATATTTCTTCATTACGTCCCATACCGACCTAGTTTTTGAATGTTTGTCATTACCATTGTTCTTATGCTCTTTCTTCTTAGCTTTATCACCTTCCACCTTGGTTTCTTCAGCATCCATATTCTTCTTCGCACCCATAGCCTCCTCGGCATTCATAATCTTGGACGCTTTTCCCATCAGGTCTGATATTGTTCGAGGTGGATCTTTAGCCAAAGTGTAGTACAACTTGTTGTGCAATTATCCACTCATCAGGGCAGTAATCGTTGTCTTCTCCTCATAATCAATGACTTCGAGTTTCTCGTTATTAAAACGAGTTATATAATCTCTGGTACTCTCACCAGCTTTTTGTCTAACACTTAACAAATGCGCTACTCGTTTAACTGGCTTTGCCCCAAAACAGAAATTCCCAATGAATAGCTCGGCCAGTTGAAGAAAAATTGAGATCTTACCCCGAGGAAGATTATTATACCATATTTGAGCAGATTCGGTAAGAGTTCCCGAGAATTCTCTGCATCTCATCTCATCTGGAATAGCATAGATATCGGCTGCAGCTTGGTATTGTTCTATATGAAGGACAGGGTCAGTCTTTCCATCATATTTGGGGGTCACAACAGGTGCTTTGAACTTTGATGGTGTTGGAAAATCTACAATGGCCTGGACAAAAGGTGTTCCTTGAACAAAAGTTCATTGTAGAGGGTTCTTGGCCTAAGCCATTTCCCCTAATCTGTCCTCCAGCCTCTGAATAGAGCCTTTCCATGCATCATTCCCTTCCTCGGGCCTATTAGTTCGAGCAGCTGATCGCGTTGATGTGGCTTCCTGAGATCTATCTTGACGAGCAGCTGGTCGCGACTGGGCAGATCCTTTCCTTAAATCTGATGGTCGTCGAAAACTCCTCGATACGACTTTAGGAGGACTTCTTCTCCTTCTAAGTCCTAATCGATCAAAAGGTGATACCCTGCTTAACCTCTCTAGCGCACTAGTCCTTTCTGGAGAGAGAGTGATACGTTGTTCAGTATCTATGGCTCGCACTGACGAAGTTCGTCCAGGTTGGTAAGAAAAATCTTCAGATTCCTCAGTACGATATGAATCAGTATGCCTAGTACGCGAAGATGGTGCACGGGTGTTTCTTTGAATACTCCGCAGTCCTGAATGGGTTGGTGCACCGCCATGGAGGGTTTGGATGAGTTATCGCATTATTTCTTGCATGACGGTTTGGCCTTGAGCAAGATTTGTCATTATTCCAGCCAGATCTGGAATATTTGGCAGAGCAGATGGATTTGGAGGGCTTCCAGCGTTTCGATTGCTGGATTCTGGAATATCAGCCATTTGTGATGAATTATTTTTGATGAAAAATGATATTATCAGTCGTTTCCCATAGACGGCGCCAATCTGTTGATGTAAAAAATTAGATCATATCTAATTATTTAATCACAGATAAATAAATGAGACAAAGAATTTTTAAAGTGGTTCAGCCTTATAAGAATGGCCTACGTCCACTGTTATGTTATTGCTGAGTGTTTGGGAATTCTCGATAACAAATTCTATCCAGAAATTCCGGTCCCTTTACAATGAGGATTGTACAATGTATTTATAGCCCTGAGGCTGTAATGTGAAAGGGTAATACATTAAATGATGTACATATGAAAAGGTAATACATTCAATGCCCCTTAAGCGTGTGCGTCTAAATGATAAAAATTTAATGAACAGTCAAACTGTTGGTTGTCCTGCTATTAATGCTTTGTTCGAGGTGCAGCTCGGACCGCCTGAGTTGCTCGGACCTCCTAAGCTTCTCGGTACTCAAGAGTTCCTCGAAGAGTTCTTGTTCCTCGGAGCGTATGAGTTCCTCGGGGAAGCAGTGTTCCTCGTTGTAGTATGGTTCCTCGGAGCGTATATGTTCCTCGGAAGTGTTTGTTATCGCCTCGTAGATTGCCACATGTCTTCATTCAATTGGGCCATGTCAGCGGACTAAATTTGGTATCAACAATAGTAATTAAGGAACACAAAAGTGATAGAATGCAAAAGAATAATGAGTGCAAATATGCAATATTTGTGATGTATCACACCCCCTAACTTAGACATTGTTCGTCCCTAGTGATGAAACAAAATGAAATCAGTATAACAGAGAGTGAAAATAAAAAGTATAAAATCATAAAAGATAGAAATGCCACTTTCACGGGCGAACGATTGCATTTAGCATATGCAATAAATCGTTAAACCCCTACATTACCCTAGTGGACGAGTGTTGTGTCGTGAGGATTTTCAGAGATGAAACCCACAAACATCAAGTTTTATCAAAATATACCCAATCAACAATACAAGACAAACTCAAAAATAAAGAAAAGGATTTCAACATGTTATTAGTACAGTGAATGAATTTACACAAAAGTCCGTACTTATTAACTTTTCTATAATGAACTTCATCAAATTGAAAACTTACGCATGGGAGGAAAAACGAAAAAATGCAAAGTATAATTTGGCAACACGTTTATAGTCCGGATAAGCAATAAAGAGTAGCATGATTTCAATCATCACCATTGTATACACTCAACAAATGAAATCACTATTAATGGAACGTAATACAAAGGACATGTCGGCATAACGAGTAAATGGAAATGGAAACTGGGTCGCACACATGTCATTAATGAAGAACGTTATATATAAAATGAAAAATATTGCAATCTTAGTAAGAGGATATCATCATTAAATGAGGTGAAACGCATTTTTACATATTATTGCAATTGTTTAAACTTTTAAATTATATTCACTTTAGGATCACATAGGACTTTTATAAGGTTGTAATATAGGTTTAGGGTTAAGGTTATGAAATGAAGGGAATATGTACGGATTCAAAGGTCTTTGTGGATGAAACACTTGGGATAATAGAAAATTATGGGCAATTTCAAAATTGGAATATGATTTCCAAAACAAACATTGAATATAGCATTGGAAAGTGAGAAAGATTATTGAACATTATATACAAAATGAAAATAGTTTCTCTTTCTTTTGTTTTCTTCTTTTTCTCTTCTTTTTCTTTTCTTTTTTCTTTTTTTCACTTTTTTTCTTCTTTTGTTATTCACTTTTTTCTTTTCTTTCACAGTCTCACATGCTTAATTGCAACCATGTA
This sequence comes from Sambucus nigra, assembly GCA_949130495.1. Lineage (NCBI taxonomy): Eukaryota > Viridiplantae > Streptophyta > Magnoliopsida > Dipsacales > Adoxaceae > Sambucus > Sambucus nigra. The sequence goes on from OX422220.1 coordinate 88,867,494, forward strand.
ACAATAATGTTATTCAATCCCATGTATCATTCCAAACAAAGGTATGGAATGTGAATATATAGTTTTAAAACTCTGATTTGGAGTTGGTTATGGGATTTTAGGTTATGAAACAAAAGGTTATATTTAAGTACTCAATGAAAGAATAGTGAGATGACTGACGACTTTATCGTTTTAAAAGAGGAAAGAGTAATGTAAAACACTCACAAGCGAATAAAAGCACAAACGCTCACTTGATGTAAGTATATACAATGCGATAAAAGATTGCTGAGTTATAAAAATCATAAACCAAATCAATTAGATAAGAAAAGTTCATGTGCTCATGGTTCTAAAGTTTAATTCATGAAGTTTTACATAATATCAATGATTCGGGGACTAAAGTATAATAACATCTAAAGTAGAGAATACGCATCATTGAATTATCTATCGGATCAGGCCTTTATTGAAATTTATCATCAGAAATAAGGAGAAAATGCCCAACAAAAGAGAAAATATAAAGAAAACATTTTTTTGAAAATTTTAATTTTTACAACAACAAAAGCACGCTTGATAAGAACATATAATCAATCAATGTAACACAAAAAATAATGGATAGCATATCCCACACCCCCTAATGTAAACCTTGCATTGTCCTCAATCTGAACCAAGAACCAAGTTAAAGGGAGGAAAAGAGTGATATTACCCAAAATGGAGCGATCTCTAAAAAGTACAAGTTCAAAAATTCTACAAAACATCTTAGTACCAAGAATAACAAAAAAGAGAAGAACTAAAACTTTAACTAATTACATAACTAAAAATTTAACTAATTACACTAAACAATAAGTCAAAATAAAATAAAATCTAATATGTACAACCAACAATTTTAACTTCTAACTAGTTATACACTAGAAGTTGAAATTTTTTTTTAGGCCCACCCAAAATACAATTTGACTTTGAGGGATAATCGGTGTACCGTCATATGAGTGTAAATCGCTGGAAAATTAAATTCAAACCGCACAACTCTAGAAAATTAAATTCAAACTCCCACAACTCTAGAAAATATATTTACACTCCATTTAATAAATCACCCACTAGGATCGATTCATCAAAATTCAAATAAATCATAGAAAATAAAATTTAGAGTAGAAACTCAAGGAATAGTACCATATTTGAGAAACCCCTATCGCTAGTTCGAATCTAAAGTAGGTATTATATCTCGAATTTTGATTTTCTCTCGAAAATAATTTACCCTCTCTCGAGGCGTAAATTAAAAGATGAAGGATCAAAATTAACATTCAAAGGGAATTTCAAATAAAGATACTAATTAATTAAAACAACAATAAATAAGGGTTCATCCCACCCCTTGAAATGAGTATTTAGCCTAACATGATATGAAATATGATAAACAAATAATCAAAGGCATTAAAATATAAGAGTAGAGAAAGAGAATAAATATGCAAACAGGTCGCCTTAAATTTGCCAAATTGAACTCTATCCTCATCAATACAATTCAATCCCTCAATAATTAATCCTCACAAATTCTCTAAGGAAAAATAAAAGAAATAAAAAAAATATGTATTATCTCTCTATTCTTCTCTCTACAATGCTTCTTCTTTTTTTATGCTTCTAGTTCTTGCACCCTCTTTTATACATGCACATAGATCGAGGGGTATTTTGGGCTTGGGGGAAGTTTTAGTGTGCGTGAGAGGTGTAAGGTGAGAGAGAGGCAAGGGTACTGCACATGAGTGCATGTGGATAATGGGGTTAATGAGGGTAGTTAGGAAAAATGGGTATATAGAGTGGCATTTAACACATGTGGGGTGGCAGCTACAATCGGGTTATTGTGTGTTAAAAGAATAATGGGTAAGGTGGGTTATTGGTTTTGATGGGAAGATCAGGTTCGCCCGAATTTGATATGGCAAGAGGTTGGGAATGGGCTTTATAGGTTTTGGTTTGGAGTAGCAGAGGTTTGGATGTAAGCCGGGTCAATAGTGGGCTTGGCTCGGGTAGGTGAGGGGATTAGTGGTAGCCGAGTTCAGGCTAGGTGGAGCTAGAGTTTGTGTTCGAAGTGGGTGAGGCTAAGGAGGTAGGGCTGGTCAGGTGGTAGACGGGTTTAGGCGAGGTGTGCTTAATTTCTCCTATGTGATTTTTATTATCTCATTGCATTAATTTTGGATAGTTTGATAAATTAATGAACCTAAGACCCATACTCCATCATTGAAACAATAAGGGATTTCATCACCCGAATCACTCGCTTATCAATTGTGTGCTCCCCTAGATATCATTAAATTTAAAATCAATCAACTATCTAGCCAAGTAGAAAGACACTTTTTGCAAAATTGATCACAAAGATAAATTCCATGATTTTTGTTGCCCGCGGATTAATTAAAATTTGACTATTTTTTCTCTAATTTTGAAGGTAAAAATTAGTTATGTGCTAGTTAGGATTTATCATTTACTTGTGTGTGTCTAATTCTATATTTTGGTAGTCGGTTTTAGTGAGTTCGTCAAATTCTAGAGTCCAAATATTTTTATCCTATCTTTTTTTCCAAAAAAATCCAAAAACATTTTCTTCCATTCTTTTTCTAAGAATCCAAAAATTTTCTTTTCTATAACAAAATATTTTCTTTCCTTTTAAATGAAATTTTATAAAAAAAATATAATCTACTCTCGTCATGGACAAAGAACGTCCTTTATAAGACTACTTTGGTAATTTTCTATTATCTTAAAGTATATTTGAAATTGATCCCGAATCCAACCTCCATACTATACTTAGTGGCTTGAACGCTCTCACACGGGCCGTTGATACTCTTGTATCATCCACACACGCATCTCATATTACATCGCCTCTGATGATGAGTGCCAATGGGTCCAATGCTTCATCGTGCACCTATTCCTTTCACGTTGATCACTTGTCTCATGAGGTCCCTTAACTTTCATATCCATCTGAACAAACCATGGCCCAATTGTATCCATATTACCCTCCCATGCAATACGAATCCCAACCCATGTTGTGGATTCTCACATGTTCCAACAATCATCATGGAAACCTAGTGCACCCCATCCCCATCAGTCCTCTAACTATGCTACCCATGATTATGAACCTTTTGTCTCTCATGAAGGTCATCCTCCCGTGTATAACGAACTTGATTCCACTCCACACACTTCATACGAGTATTGTCCATATAGTTCTATTGATAGTGAGATCATCCACATCCGCTCTTGAAAGCCTCTTTCAAAAGTTCATCCTCTAGTAAGAGGAAGCCATTCAATATCAAAATCAAGCCCTTTAATTGGTTAACCAATGGTTAAATGAATTTGAGTGTGAAAGAGAGTTGGATTTTACCTCACTTCAACCCATTGTTATACTCATGTGGAACGATGATGAGTCGTCTTGTAACATAAATTTTGAGTGTGACCAACCCTATCACCCTAATAATCTCGAAGTTGAGACCACCCAGTGGTTCGGGGCCCAAGTTGACAATTATGTTGGCTTATCCAAAGATTGTGAGACTTATCAAACACCTCTTTATCCTAAATAACCCATCAATGAGGATCATATTTACCCTCCCATTGAATCTAAAAAAAATTCCCGAGTCTACACTTATTAACCCAATCAAATGAGTCTCCGAGATACTAATTTCTCATAGGGTAACTCCGTCTATGAGTGCTCACCATTTTCTCGAGATTGCATCAGAGACGGTTATCACCTCTCTTGATATGGATGATGTCCCACTATGCATGGCTCCCTTTGAGCCTATTATTTCTAGTAATTCCTCTATCTTCGATCTTGGTGCCACGTTTGACTTACCCACCACATTAATAGGTGATGGTCTTGTGGAGAAGTTGACCACTCTATATTTAGATACCACTCTCCCTTGTGAGTATTCATTTACTCCTCCCGACGAGTGTGTGTCCCCTACACTTGATTTCGATAACCTTCCTTCACCTTTTATCCCACCTGATCCACCTTTTGTCCCACCCAACCCACCCATTATCCCACCTAACACACCACCATGTTTGGACCCTATTTCCTTACCATTCTCATCTATCCATTTAGGTCCTTACTTAAAATCTCTGATAAGCACCCAAAAGTGTTAATTTTACACCCCGAATAGACTCATTTTAGTTACTCGTTTTAATTTACAAATGGCCTTATGTCGTATTTGTTTATTTCTCAGGTCAATATGATGCCACGATATCAAATTATGGCAATTCGGTGTAATTGCGACAAAGTAGCGATTAAAAGAGATCAACGGAGAAAATCAAAGCATCCGTGAAGACAAAAGTCCTTTTTTGAGCTTGCCTGATGTGTTTCTATGTCCCGAGCCCAGTCCCGAACCAAACCTAAGCCTAAACCCCTATCAAGTCCCGAGCCTCGTGTGTGTTTAGTTTGTAATTTTATTTTATTTTTTTATTTTATTTTATTTTAAATTTTTATTCGAGTCGTTTATAATTTTTATGGTTTACTTTATATTTTTAAGATTTTTCTTATTTATTTGTTTCATATAATGTATGTATTAGAGTCAGTACTATGCGTCGTGTTGTAATTATTAGGGTCCGTGTATTTATTATTTACCCCGAGTGTTTTTATATTTTTTTATGTAAATATAATAGTGTGCATAGTTATTAAATTTTTAGTTATTTTATTTGTTTTTAGTTTTTATTTTATTACTATTTTATTTGAGTCTTTTATTAATAGGTTAGGAATTTAATTTTAATAAATTCTATTGTTTAGTTTTATTAATTGCATATTTTCTAGTGGAGTCCTTAGATAGTTTCATTTTAATTTTTTTAGGTCCAAATTACGCACTCACCGACCCACACCTAACTTCCATGCACCTCACCACACACATTAAACCCCTCATCATCTTCTTCCCTACACCACCCACTTGTCTCTCTTCCCACCATAACCAAAATCACCACCACCTCCTAAACCCACATCCCATTTAACTAACCACCTTACATCCCCACACTAACCCACACGACCCAAACCTACCATACCCATTCGCATATAACCCTATCCCAGGTCGGCCTAACCAACCCGCGATCCGATTGGCATTCCAGGCAGCTCCAACCCTCTCGTAACCAGATCCCACCTACCCTACGACCTAGTTGCTAAACCCACACCTGCTCAATCTCTAAACCTGAAACCATAACCCGACAACACGCTTCCTCGATACCCATAATCGCGCATCCATAACTACTACTCCAACTTAACTCGGGCGAACTCCATACTCGAGATCCAAACCCGAATCCAAAACAACTCGTGAACCACTTCAACCCGACCTCCTACCCGATAACATACCTCATTACACAATCAAAACCCATTTGCCTCCACCCATTACCCGCTAGGCATCTATCCCATTAAAAATTGGAACCCTCGACTATTTTGACTTATTCAAACAAAACAACCCCCCGCCAACTTTCTTTTAACCCAATTCCCCTTTCACCCACGTGCCTATCCTATTAAAAAATTTGACTTGGCCAAAATTTAAATCCTAAACAAATCTCCTCTATAATACTATTCGTGGAATATAAAGAAAAGAAGTGGCAGCTCATTTGGAGGACTCTCATAGATAGAACGTAGGACACTGCAGAAAGAAAAGAAACAGTGTACATTATGTACAGTGTAGGAACATAAAAAAAATTTACAAAAATATAAAAACAATTAGTGTAGTCTTAAAATAAAATTTTAGGTTTAGTTTTTGTTTTTATTTTTATTTGTGTATCAAGTGTTGGATTTGTGAAGACATTAGGACACACTTGTATGAACGCGATTCAAGATATCAATTCTAAAGGAGACTTTTGCGTATTGTATTTCTTGCTCTACTCTTTAATTTATTGTTCCATGTTTGTGAATGAGATTGATTATTTAATTATGCTTGGCTAATCACCCTATTCAAGGGGTGGGATGCACTGCGTAGGATATTAAATTAATTGATTAATTTCATTAATGCTATATTTCTAGGTTGATTAATTTAAAATTGTCACTAATTAATTTATGTAACGAGAGTTAGTAAATTAATTTTAAAAATTAAAGTTTGATTTTGAGAATTGAACTAGAGATAGTTTTTTCCTAAAATTATATATTAATTCGCGGTTGAAATTAGAGAATTGATACGGTTTTTATTAAATTGATCCTAGTGGGTAATTTTCTTGAAAATAGTATACTTCTTAATTTTTTATCGTGTGACATTTTTAAATTAGTTTTCTGAAAAAGATATTATCAAATTTATAATTATAACGAGAGTTAGATTATCGATTTAATATTATCTCGAAATATTTCAAATTAATAAATTGATAATGTGGTATAATCCCATCTCTTGACTTTCTCACATTTATCACACTTGGTTACACATTATTTTTTGCTCTTTTGTCATTCCATATTTTTAGCATTTATTAGTTAATTCTCCCTTGAAATTTAAAAAAAAAATTGAAATTGCAATCATTCACGTTAATTGTTTCACCTTGAAAGTTGGATTGATACATGTACTTATTACAATACAAGTTGTTTTAACAAGTAGGTAATTCAAGAGAATTTTAAGATTGGCTTTTGAAGACAACGACGATACACAAAAAGCCTCTTACCAATCTCCAATCAACCATGAACTCCACAATCCCACTCGTGAGTTCTTCCTTTATCCCACCATTCATGAGAGTATATGTGGTTCCACTATCACTTGTGACGTTGAGCTCGTTCCTTTACGCACACCACTTACTTGTGGTGTTGATTTTTCATATTTCCATCTCATCAATGTGTCACAGCATGACCATTATCATCGTCCATTTATAGAATGGTCATGTGTTTTCTATGACCCCCACCCCATTCCACTTTCCAAACCATTTTACCTTCCTATCCAAATTGAGCACCATTTTCGTAGGGCCCTCATTTTCCTCACCTTTATGCTCAATAAGGTTCGTGATCGGTGCTTCTTCACCCTCACCCTTGCCTTTCTTTCCTATGCATCGCGTGAAGCATTTTGTCATATAAGTGCATTGACCTTGTAGCCATTATCCAACAAGACAGACGTTTCAGTCTTCTTTAGGGGTGATTGTCATCACCCAATTTTTTTTCACCCCATGCTTTCATAGTTCTTATCTTTATGATAAGTTTCCTTTAGTCTAGTTGAAGACATTAAACTTAGCACTACCGGGAGGCAGCCCGTTGTTTTTTAGTATAAGTTTTATCCTGTTTGGAGGTGGTGTTTCACACTATCCATTGCTTTACCATGTTTATAGACTTGTACACATTTTTATCTCATTACTTATTCAGTTTTATCTTGAATACCTGTGGTTCACATCATTACCGGTTAATTATGATAATCCTTTTCCTGACCAATGCTCTCAATTTTAAAAATAAATTTATTTAATGTCGAGTACGATGTTCCTTTTTGTTTGGGGGTGGGGAATTTTAAAAATCCCTCTGTTTGAGACTATGTGACCCATGAACTCTCGCAAAGTCTGAAGAATCATATGCAAATGCTCTGCATGCTCGCCCTCTGATAGAAAATAAACTAAGATGTCATCTATAAAAATAATGACAAACTGATCTAAGAAATACCTGAACATTTTGTTCATAAGATTCATGAAATTTCTAGGGCATTAGTTCGCCCAAATGGCATAATACCGAACTCATAAGACCTGTATCTCATAAAAATGTGGTCTTAGGGACGTCCGTCTCCATGACACGTAACTGATGGTGCAAAGTGGTGATCGCTTAAATAAGCTCTGATACCAATTTGTAAAAGTGGTGATCGCTTAAATAAGCTCAGATACCAATTTGTAGAATCGCTACAGCGGAAATATTGCGATTTCTCAAATAAAATCCAATTTTAATTATTCCCAAATTTTAGTTAAACCCTAAAACATGCATCTAGATGATTTATCCAATAAAATAAAGCATGCAGGATAAAACAAACAATTTCTGGAAAAATCCCCCAAAGGGGCAAAACCTTTTATTTCACTATAATTTGTAAGAAAACGGTTTACATGGATTACAATGAAATAGAGTGACATACGAAATACTCGCATGTGTCGGTTTTGATGTCTCGGCTGAAACTTTCCCTTTCCAGGAGGGCAGCAGTGAAGAAGAAGATGGATCCTCCATAAGTTACGACTGGAATTTTCCCTTTCCAGGAGGGCAGCAATGAAGAAGAAAAACGGCTTCTCCATAAGAGTGAACTTTATAAGGACTCCCTCCACAATAGCATGCAACTGTCGGTTGTAGAGCTCTCCCCACAAAGTATAAACAAGAGCAAAGTATGTTCTTGAAAACCAAAACAATTCACTAAATCATATGGGAGTTTTGTGAATTGAAAACAAAAACGGATTAAAACCCTAAAGGAAGAAGCCTAAAAGAATTCTGCTTTTGCAGTTTTTCTGTTCGTCAAAACGCTGTGACTTCTTAATGAAAACGAAACCAGAGAATGAGATTTTATAGAAAATCATTCCGCCTCAAAAATAGAGCTCGTTCGAACGAGATCAGCATGTCGCTCGAACGAAGGATAAATGTCGTTTGAACGAGATCTAACGAGATGCTATATCGTTTGAATGACAATTGAAGGTCGTTCAAATGACATATCAAACGAGATTCCATGTGTGCCTGTAGAAAATTTAGATACGAATGTGTGGCTGCCAGTTTCGTGTCTTTCTGATTTTTTATGAATTAGTTATGATTTTTCTACGGAAACGTGTCCGAGAACAAAATCTTTAAAAAAAATATTTTGTAAAAATATTCCAAAAGCTCTAAGTGAAATGTTAAGGTATTTAAAACATAACCTTACCGTAGTAAACTTCGCGGAGTCTTGAATGATGAAGAACTTGAGTAATTCGGATCCGTCTTTGATGTCGATGTCTCTTGAATGCTCTTCGATAGTGTAGCGGTATATGACATAATAAATTGATAACGGACCTATGAAAATATGTCCTTACAAATCTCCCCCTATGTCTATGCCGGTACATACAAAAAAAATTCGAATTATCAAAAACCAAAATGCCTATACAAATCTACCCTCCCATGAATAAATTTGCAAGACCACAAAATTGTTCTTCAATCATCTTCGTCAAATCTCAAAGCTTTTCTCATGAGGGTGTGCAACAACATGATCTTCAATCTTTGTACCTACACACATGAGAAAAAGAAAAATTCCTTCGTGGCGCATCGAGTTTGAAATGATATAAGAATAAAGCATTAATAAATCAAATCTCCCCCATAATGCAAAAACTCCCCCATAACTGATAATTCTTTCTCCCCCTTTTTATGATGTCCCCAAATAGACAGATAAGAAGAAAAAATCAAAACATGGAGTGTCACAACAAAATGCATAGAAAACATGGATCAAACTATGCGCATGCAAAGGAGTATCGCACAAGCATTCACAAACTATTTTTTATTTTTCAAATTTTTTCATACAAAAAATAAGATACAAAAATCACACCATGGATTTAAACTCAAACAACCAAGTCATGGAAATGGAATATATGGGTGTGAACACATTCGATAGGTAAATAAACTCAATCAATCATATATGCACGATGAATACATGAACTCCTAACGAATGAACATCAAAAGGATCCTTAGGTGTAATAATTATTGAATTTAAATGACATCGTCTTATACAAATCAACAAATCAAAGTCAAATGATTTCCACACCAATAACGTCCAAAACTATTTAGTGTTGTTTCGAGAACATTTCAAAGGACGTGCAAACCCATTGATATATCCATCCAAAACTCCCTCATATATAATAATACAATTCTTTATATCTAAAGAGGTACTAAATTCTGAACTTAGAGAAAACCTATTGGCCCAAATTTTTGGCATATTTCATCTTTTTATTGCCTTAATTTTTTTGTGTGGGCTCTTTTCAAACGGTGGCTTTCACGACGTGATTACTATTCACTCGCAGCCCTTTCCCGTTGTTGATGTAAAAAATTAGATCATATCTAATTATTCAATCACAGATAAATAAATGAGACAAAGAATTTTAAAGTGGTTCAGCCTTATAAGAATGGCCTACGTCCACTGTTGTGTTATTGCTGAGTGTTTAGGAATTCTCGATTACAAGTTCTATCAAGAAATTCCGGTCCCCTTATGATCAGGATTGTACAATGTATTTATAGCCCTGAGGCTTTAATGTGAAAGGGTAATACATTAAATGATGTATATATGAAAGGGTAATACATTCAATGCCCCTTAAACGTGTGCGTCTGAATGATAAGCATTTAATGAATCAGTCGAACTGTTGGTTATCCAGCTATTAATGCTTTGTTCGAGGTGCAGCTCGGACCGCCTGAGTTGCTCGTACCGCCTAAGCTTCTCGGTACTCAAGAGTTCCTCGGAGAGTTCTTGTTCCTCGAAGCGTATGAGTTCCTCGGAGCGTGTGAGTTCCTCGGAAGTATTTGTTGTTGCCATGTAGATTGCCACGTGTCTTCATTTAATTGGGCCATATCACCAGACTAAATTTGGTATCAACAGAAGCCCCCAATGTTTCATAGTTCGAACTTTAAGGAGTGTGGAACATTCTTTCTCGGAATATGGCAGTTTTAAATGGTCATCCTAAAATTTAGGAGTCTTTTGTATTTATTTCTCCTTGCCAATTCGTAGAATCAGCCTTTTTTGAATTTTTATAACCACTTCGATTGTCGCGCGCTTTTTGTCCTTCTAGCCGCCGGTAGCGTAATCGTTTCTTTTTGTAATCATTACTTTTTCCTTTTCCCAAGGCAAGGTATTTAAGCGTCACAGACAATCCCATCGTCTTCTACTTTTTCAAATTTGTATCTTCGAGTTTTCCATCGTCTCTTTATCTCCTGTGTATCCATCTCTTCCATCGTTCGTTGTCAACAGATCCACTCTTTTTCTATAAGATCTTCTTCCTTCTTCTTCATTTCCTTTATTCATCATGGTTTATCCTGTTGAATCTCTTGATAAGTTTCGCTCTAATTTTTCTATTCCCTCCTGAGTTGTCTTGGAAGAGCTTTCTGAGCCTTCTGATTATTTCCATTTGGCTCAGGGACATTTGTTCCCAGCCTCTTTATTGCTGAGTGTGGATTTTCTTTCCCACCAAATCCTCTATGTTTGGAATTTTGTCAATATTTTGACGTTGTTCCTGCAAGAATAGACCCCAATACATGGAGAATAGTTAATGGGGTTCATAGGTTAAATCAAATCCATGGAACTCGCATAGGAATTCCAGAAATCATGTTTTGTTATAGATGGGCAGTTGGTGATAACACCTTTTATTTAAAAACTAGATTTTTAAATAGGGCCTTAGTAGTCAATCTCCCTGATGCCAATAGGGATTATTTTGAGCACGAGGTTGTCATAAAAAATTAGCAACATGCTCCTTTATCAGGAGATGAAGTTTACCAGGGTCCCAGATGCCCTCCCTATGGCAATGGGATAGGTTATTCTTATTTCATTTTATTTATTTTGAAATTATGCTTCCTTTATGTTTGATAAAATGTGTCACTGATGGCAATGTTTATTTATTTGCAGTTGATAGCAAAAGAAAGTGCCCAAAGGAAGCAGACGTTAATATAAGACATTTGAAACTTATCTGGAGTTTGCATCAGTCTGTTGCTGATGAGCACGTTAGATCAGCTTCATATCTACTGCAGTACAAGAGCTGCACCACTTCTTTCACTTCTCGTTCGGTGATAAGTGAAGCAGAACCTGTACCAGCTTCTACCAGTTCCTTGCCTGAATCACACGTCCCTTTAAGAGAAAGGATGAAGAGAAGAAGACCTCCCACTCTCTTCGAGAAACCTGCCTCTGCTGCTGGAAAGGCCAAAAAGAGTAAAACTGATGTCCCAGAAGGGACAAAGAAAACTGATGCGCCTTCCTCGGCTGCTATTGTTGTGAAGGTTGTAGAGAAGCCCCAAGTGGCTCCGAGCAGGTCTGCTGCTCCTGGAGAGGTGATTGTAATATCACCGACCAAGAGTTCTACCTTGGTCAAAACTGTTTATGTTCCTCCGAGGAGGGTGAAGAAAAGCTCCTCGGTTAATTTGGCTGAAACCATTGCTCAGCCCCCAACTACTGGAACTGGGGTTCCTACTTTTGTCCCTCCGAGCTTTGCCATGAGCTCGGTAAAATCTTGGATCATTTTCGAGGTCCAAGGTACTTAAGAAAACCTTACTCGGGACATGGTCACTTCGTTAGTTGCTCGCCATATTGCTTCTGTAAGTCCCATTATTTTGAACTTTTCATCTTTTCTTTGTTATATCTGTCTCTGACTTATTTCATTTTCTTTTTACATTTGGTGAGCTGCTTTAATATAATTGTGAAGAAAGATGAGGCGATTAAAGCTTCATGCTCCTCGTCTAGTGTGGAGGGAGCTCTGGAGGAAGCTATTAAGTCTTTGGAAGATTCTCGCCAGAAATATGCTACTGACAAGGCAATCTGGGAGAACAAGCTTGCCTCCACTGAGCAGGAAAAAGCTCAAAAATTATCGAAGTCTCCAAGGAGTTGGAGAAGAGAATAAATGACTTGGAAAGGAAAAATAAAGAGCTCGACGAGAAGCTCAAGAATGCTGGAGAGCTAGAGACTAAGCTCAAGGTTGCTGAAGAGGAGTTGGCTCAACTTCGGGAGGTAAATTGGCAGAAGGAGGAGATTGAAAATAAATTGAAAGCTGCTGATAACTTGCTGTCGGAGAAGCTTTCCTCGGAGAAGTTGAAGAGGAAGATGGCTGTGAAGAAGTCCTTCAGCGCTGGCTAGGACAAGGGGTGGAACAAGGGCTTGGCTGCCATGATGTCACAAGTTGAATATGGCAGCTTAAAATACTTCAGAGATGGGTGGGTCACTGCTCTACAGGAGATGAAAGTGGATGAAAATTCCGAGCTCTTTCAGCGACACATCCCTGGTCCCCCTCCAACTCCAGAAGATGAAGAAGAGGACGAAGCTGCCTCCGAAGAGTCTTCTATGGTGATGGGAGATCATCCCCCAACTATCCAGCCTGTTAACGAGGAACCTCAGCAAATCATTACTTCTTACGAGCAACTGCTGGCGCTCCCCGAGTAACTTTCTACTCCCTCCGAGCAACCTACTTCCTCGTCCCAGCCTCCCGAGAAGGTTTTGGGAGACAAGGAAAAGGTGTAGAGTTGTTCGGGTTTATCTTTATATTTTTCTTTTGTCAATTGTAACCATGAATATGTAACTCTGAATCTTGTACTTCTGACCTTTATGATATAATAAAACTTGAACTTGTGTTTATTCATACTGTTGTCTCTTCTTCATACTCTATCTTGATTCTTATTGATTATTGCATCTTCTTCCTCTTCTAGTTTCTGGCCAGGATGGAATTACTATCTGCCCATGATACAAAGCTGTTGCGACAATGTAATGAATACTTTAAGGCTGGTCACACAGACCTGAGTGCAGCACAAGTCGTCGACATCCTCGGCCAAGATGCTTCAGAACAGGCAGTTGAAGCATATCAATATCTGAAGTGTATACTTTATCGAGAAGTGGCCAATAATGTGGCCTATTATGATATGATCGAGGATCTCCAAGGCACCCTCGAAGACCTTCAGTAACAATACAAAGAATCCACTCCCCTGTTGCATGAGGGGTACAAGAAGAAGTACCAGCAGATCATTGCTGACAAGGGCTACGAGAAGCTTTTTGCTGGCTACGATGTAAGGGAGAGAACCTTGAGGGGTGAGGTCGAGGAGTGCAGACAAATCGCTGAACTATTAGAGCAAGAGAACAACAACCTACAAAGGGAGTTGTCACAGTTGAAGTTTGCAGCTTCCACTTCAAAAGCCTTGATCCCAGTGACTGATGAGGGATTTTAATTCTTGGAGGTCGAGAACGCCAACTTGAGGGACGAGTTGGAAACCTTGAAAAGGTCTGGCCCTTCTTCTTCTTCTCGGGGACGAGCAAGAGCAGCTCGAATTCCTGTCGAGGAACAAAGGACTCAGTCTGCCTTAGAGAACCAGGCCTTCCAGTTAATGGCGAAGAACCAGGCGTTGGCTGAAATGTCAAAGAAGATCAGGGACTTGGAAGAGCAGCTCTCTGAGCAGAAATCTACCTTGGAGAACAAAGAGCTCTTCGTCAAAAATCTCCACAAGCAGCTAGAAAGATTGAGCTATCAGTTCCACAAACAGACCAAGGAGTTCTGGATGGATGGATACCACGAGGCGCTCTACCATTTGGACGATCGTATCCAGAATGCCAATAATGAGGGCTACAAGCAAGGCTGGTTGAATTCCTTAGGTGTGCTGCAACTCCAACAGGGTCATTACCTGTGGGACTACCATGATCCCGGGTTGCTCGACTTACCTGTGCCACCATACAAGCTGGATATGAGTTGGATCCCTGCTCGGGCCATTCCTCGGAGCTTGATTTCCAAATATCTCGGTGACTACAATCTCCATTCAAATGCCGAGATATCTCGTCCTGAGCACCTCTTAGATCGACCATCCGTGATGAATATCAGGATGTTAAAGGATCTCAACTTTATAAATTCTCCTCTGGCTTTAAATGATCCGCCTGCTAGCGAGGAACCTGTGTAAAGCAGAGGGGAAAAGACCAGTAGAATAGGAATATTAATGTAATAAATTTGTATACATTTCACAATCAATGTAATTTTCATTTCATTATCAATGTAATTTGTTTTGAATTTAATGAAAGACTTTCATTTTTGTTTGCAATCTTAATCGCCATTGTCTTGTAATACTTTATGCATGTGTATCTGTTAAAAAGATAACTATATTGTGTTGTTTATCGACCAACTTATTGTCGAGTAGTGTGAATTTCTTTTTTACCCAAGTTTTGTTTCTCGACCAACTCAGTAATAATTAAAGAGTTACGAGTACCAAAAATGTTGTGGCAGTCATTTGGCAAACATAATGTTTTGTTTCTCGACCAACTTAGTAAAAAGTTACAAGTATCAAAAATGTTGCTCGAACACTTTCTTATTTTCATAAAATGTTTCCGACCAACCAAGGTCGATAAATTTTCCTTGTCGACCAACTACAGTTAGTGGGTTTTTATCCCCGACCATCCATAGTTAGTAGATTTTTTCATTTTCATAAAATGTTTCCGACCAACCAAGGTCGGTAAATTTTCCTTGTCGACCAACTACAGTTAGTGGGTTTTAATCCTCGACCAACCATAGTATTTTTGGAATAGTTGTAGCTCCCGACCAACCTTAATTGGCATTTTCGAGAATATATTTACTTCCTAACCGACATAAGTCGGCATTTTTAGGAATATTTTTATTTCCCGAGGAACATATACTTTTACTTCCCGTAGGAATACAAAGTTTTTCTTCCCGGAGGAATACAAATTTTTTCTTCCCGGAGGAATATTGGTAGCTTTACTTCCCGGAGTTATATTGGTAGCTTTACTTCCCGGAATTGGTAGCTTTACTTCCCGGAGGAATATTGGTTTCTCGACCAACCTTAGTTGGCATTTTCAAAAAAAAAATTGAGTAGTCTGAGCTTTGCCGAGTTTTTCCCCGAGTAGTGTGTAGCACTAGTATTCCCCGAAAAACTTTCAATAAAAAGAAAGAATTCGGCGGAATATCTTCATTTTATTCATCACTGATAATACTTGCGCAGGTGCTCTGCGTTCCATGCATTCTTAAACTCCTCCCCTTCTAAAGTTGCTATTCGGTAAGTTCCTGGTCGAACAACTTCTGTAACTCGGTATGGTCCATGCCAGTTTGCCTCCAATTTATTGTACTTTTGAATTACTTTCTTCAGCACATAGTCTCCTTCTTTCAGGTCGCACTTATTCACCCTTTTATTGTAAAACAAAGATGTTCGCTGCTGGTAAGCAGCATTTCGAATGGCTGCTTCTTCTCTAACTTTCTCGAGCATGTCTAAATCCAATCTTCTCATTTAGTCGCTGACAGGGGAATTGAAATTCAGTACCCTGTGTGTCGGGAGGCCCAACTCGGCAGGTATAACAGCTTCACTTCCAAACGCCAGCATATATGGTGATTCTCATGTTGCTACTCGGGGAGTAGTTCGATAAGCACAGAGTACTGATTATAGCTCGTTGATCCATTTTGCTTTTGCATCATCCAGTCTTTTCTTCAAGCCATTTAGCAACGTTCTGTTTGTCACTTCAGTTTGTCCATTTCTTTGAGGATGGCCTGGTGCTGAGTGGACCTTCAAAATGTTTGATTGATGACAATAAGCAGCGAACTCCTCGTTATCAAATTGTGTTCCATGGTCTGTGATGAAAGCATGAGGAAGACCATATCGACAAATGATGTTCTTCCAAACAAATTGGTACACCTTCTCGTACGTCATATCGATAAGAGGCTCAGCTTCTACCCACTTAGTAAAATAATCCACTACGATGACGAGGTATTTGAACCTTCCTCTGGTCATTGGCAGTGGCCCAACCAAATCTATTCCCCACATGGCAAATGGCCAAGGGGAAGTTATGGGTGTCAATAATGCTTGTGGAGTTCTTCGGATGGAGGAAAAGCGCTGGCACTTGTCACATTTCTTGGCATAGGCTATACAATCAGCTCTCATCGTCGGCCAGTATTATCCCTGTGTCATCACCCTTTGCAAAAGCGTCTGACCTGCTACATGTGCTCCACAGGACCCTTCATGGATCTCTTAAATCAAATCTTTCACCTCGGTGGGATGCACGCATCTCTGCAAACCTGCCATAATTCCTCGTCTATACAGAATACCGTTAGTTAATACATACCGAGCAGCTTTAAACTTCAATTTCTTGGTTGCGAGCTTGTCAATTGGTAATTCTCCCTCTTCAACATATGCCTTGATGGGATCCATCCAAGATGGTCCTAAATCAAGGGTAATAAAGTTAATCATCAGATCTTCATCTATACTCCGACCAGCTAAAACTTCAATTGGGATTGTTCTCCGGAGCTCGATACGAGTAGCTAATGCTAGTCGAGCTAAGGCGTCTGCTCTTGTATTCTCCATTCTTGGTATCCTGACTAGCTGAATAGCAGCAAATTCTGATACTAACTTCTTCGCCTTTGCATGACATCTGATCATTAATTCTCCTTTGACTGCAAATACTCCCAACATTTGATTTACGATCAATTGATAATCACTGAAAACAATGACCTACTATGCCTCCATAATTTTTGCCAAATTAAGACCTGCAATCATGGCCTCATACTCAGCCTCATTGTTGGAAGCTTTAAATTGGAAACGCAGGGCGTATTCCATGTCCACCTCATCCAGAGTGTTCAAAACTATCCCCGTACCACATCCTGTAGTACAAGATGAGCCATCTACATATAGCCTCCATATAGGTAACTCGTCTTCAAATTTCTGATCTGTCAGAGTTCCTCGGTGAAATATTTGTTGCTTCCTTTCATCCTCCCCTGATATTTTTTGCTCTTCGTTGATCATCTTTTCTTGCCCTTTTACCAACCGGAGTTGGTCTGAGCTCGAATTTGATGATCTTGTAACATCCACTTGCCCTTTTACCAACCGGAGTTGGTCTGAGCTTGTGTTTGATGGTCCTGTAATATCCACAGGTTGATCAACGAGCAACTTTTGCACCTCGGGTGTATCAAGATAGGTTAACTCTGCTATAAAATCTGCTACAGTCTTCCCTTTTAGCGAAGATCTGGGTTCATAAACTATATTATATTCACCGAGCTCTATTGCCCAGTACATCAATCTCCCTAATTTTTCTAGTTTATGAAGGGCTTGCCTCAATGCCATATCAGTACATACTACTATGGTATGAGCCTGGAAGTATGGCCTCATTCTCCTACTCGCCTCAATCAATGCCAGTGCTAACTTTTCCAGCCTTGAATATCTGATCTCTGCTCCTCGGAAGGCCTTACTTGTGTAATAAATTGATTTTTGCACTCCATTCTCCACTCTGATCAACGCCGAGCTAACTGCATTCTCGAACACTGCTAGATATAAGTACAATTTCTCTCCCATCACCGGCCTGGACAACAGTGGAGGTGCACCCAAGTATTTCTTCAAGTCTTGAAAAGCCTTCTCACATTCATCATTCCACTCAAAAGTCTTTCTGAGCGTCTTGAAGAATGGGAGACATCGGTCAGTTGCTCGCGATATAAATCTGTTGAGTGCTGCTACTCGTCCTGTAAGACTTTGCACCTCTTTCTTCGTCGTCGGAGATCGCAGCCCTAATAGAGCTTTGATCTTTTCAGGATTTCCTTCAATGCCTCGTTGATTGACAATGTACCCGAGAAATATGCCTTCTCGTACTCCAAATATGCACTTCGTCGGGTTCAGCTTCATTTGATATTTATCCAGTTGATCAAAAGTCTGACTTAAGTCAACTAGATGATCAGCAGCTTTCTTGCTCCATATTGCAACGGATTTGTTCAGCAAAGACCTTGTTCATCAGCCGCTGATATGTCGCACCTGCATTTTTCAAACCAAAAGGCATAACATTATAATAATAAGTTCCCCTAGGGGTAATGAAAGAAGTACTTTCCCTATCTTCAGGTTTCATTTTAAT
This sequence comes from Sambucus nigra, assembly GCA_949130495.1. Taxonomy (NCBI): domain Eukaryota; kingdom Viridiplantae; phylum Streptophyta; class Magnoliopsida; order Dipsacales; family Adoxaceae; genus Sambucus; species Sambucus nigra. The sequence goes on from OX422220.1 coordinate 88,885,919, forward strand.
CTGATTGTAGCCAGAATAAGCATCCATGAAACTCAGAAGCTCGTGTCCCGAGGTAGCATCCACCAATTGGTCAATTCGGGGCAATGGAAAGTGATCCTTTGGGCATGCTTTATTGAGGTCGATGAAGCCTACACACATCATCCACCTGTTGTTTTTCTTCTTTACCATCACCACATTGGCTAACCAGTCTGGATATTTAACATCTTCAATGAAACAAGCTTTCTAGAGCTTCTCGACTTCCTCCTGTATAGCTTGGTTCTTCTCGGGGCTGAACACTCTTCTTCTCTGCTCCACTGGCTTGATCTCCTTATTCACATTGATCTCGTGACATAAGAAATTTGGGTCTATCCCAGGCATAACCTCATGACTCCATGCAAAAGTTTGCTTTCTGCTTCTTAGGAAAGTTATCAATTCATGTTTCAATGAGACTTCCAACGACGAACCTACTTGAGTAGTTCGCTCAGGGTGCTCGTCGTCCAGAATGATATTTTCAGTAGCTTCCACCACTTGACCCTTCACGAGTTGTGACTCATATCTAAGATCCAATGTTTCAATTTCAGCACCTTCATCCACTTGATAGGTAGTAGTCTTTTTCCTTGATTCCTCCACTTCCTCTTGCTCGACGGATGAATAATAGCATTCCTGAGCTACTTTCTGATCACCTTTCACAACTCCTACTCCAAAATTTATTGGAAATTTTAGGCACTGATGCACTGTAGATGGTGCAACCTCGAATTTTTTCAATCCTACTCTTCCCATGATGATATTGTATGATGATTGAACATTCTTATCCATCATGAAGAAGCATATTCTTTCTGTTCGATAAGCAGGCCACGTACCAATGAATATATCCAACTTGATCGTCCCAAGTGGAAATACTTTCTCGCCAGCAAAATCGAGGAGGGGTCTATAATAAGGCTCCAGTTGAGATAGCTTTAGATTTAAACTGTCGAAGCACGAGTAGAACATGATGTCTGTCGAGCTACCATTATCTACTAGTACCCTGGAAATCATTACTTCCTTCATTCTCATCTTGATCACCAATGGGTCATCATGAGGATATAGAACACATGCAAGGTCGTTCTTTGAGAACCCAATGACCAACTTCTCTTTGTTCACCTTTCTCGGGCGATCCTCTTCGGCTAGATTTATTCGTTGAATGTACGAGCAAGCTTGAGCCTCACCGAGGTAAGATTTTCTCTCTGCAGTAAGGTCTCCTCCTCCTGTATCTCCACCTGTTATAACATTACAGTCAAATAACCCAAAGTGTATTGAAAATACCTCTCTTTCTGGCTGCCTTAGTCTCTTGGGAAGATCAGGGTCGTATTCTGGATCAACTTCATGGTTTCTTTTCTTGTTCTCCTCTGCCCGACGAGGAGATCTAGACCTCTCCCTTGTTCGGTCGTTGTTTCTTCTTTCATTTCCCCGATCAACATACTTTGCCAGCTTTCCTCTTCTGATGAGTGCTTCAATCTCATTCTGAAGAGCTATGCAGTTTTTGGTCATATGGCCACGATCTTTATGAAACTCGCAATACTTTACCTTATTCCTCTTGTCAGGGTCTGCCTTCATTTTCTCTGGCCAGTTTAGCTCCTCGTTGTTCTTGATTTCTTCTAGAACATGGTTGATGTCCTTCTTCAAAGGAGTATAATTATCATATTTCTTCATTACGTCCCATACCGACCTATTTTTTGAATGTTTGTCATTACCATTATTCTTATTCTCTTTCTTCTTAGCTTTATCACCTTCCACCTTGGTTTCTTTGGCATCCATATTCTTCTTCGCAGCCATAGCCTCCTTGGCATTCATAATCTTGGATGCTTTTCCCATGAGGTCTGACATGGTTCGAGGTGGATCTTTGGCCAAAGTGTAGTACAACTTGTTGGGCAATAATCCACTCATCAAGGCAGTAATCGCTGTCATCTCCTCATAATCAATGACTTCGAGTTTCTCGTTATTAAAACGAGTTATATAATCTCTGGTACTTTCACCAGCTTTTTGTCTAACACTTAACAAATGTGCTACTCGTTTAACTGGCTTTGCCCCAAAATAGAAATTCCCAATGAATAACTCGGCCAGTTGAAGAAAAGTTGAGATCTTACCCCGAGGAAGATTATTATACCATATTTGAGCAGATCCGATAAGAGTTCTCGAGAATGCCCTGCATCTCATCTCATCTGGAACAGCGTAGATGTCGGCTGCAGCTTGGTATTGTTCTATATGAAGGACAGGGTCAGTGTTTCCATCATACTTGGAAGTCACAACAGGTGCTTTGAACTTTGATGGTGTTGGAAAATCTACAATGGCCTGGACAAAAGGTGTTCCTTGAACAAAAGTTCGTTGTAGAGGGTTCTTGGCCTTAACCATTTCCCCTAATCTATCCTCCAGCCTCTGAATAGAGCCTTTCCATGCATCATTTCCTTCCTCGGGCCTGTTGGTTTGAGCAACTGATCGCGTTGGATCTATCTTGACGAGCAGCTAGTAGCTCATGGGATCTATCTTGACGAGCAGCTGGTCGAGACTGGGCAGATCCCTCCCTTAAATCTGATGGTCGTCGAAAACTCCTCGATACGACTTTAGGAGGTCTTCTACTCCTTTTAAGTCCTAATGGATCAAAAGGTGATACCCTGCTTAACCTCTCTAGCGCACTAGTCCTTTCTGGAGAAAGAGTGATACGTTGTTCAGTATCTGTGGCTCACACTGACGAAGTTCATCCAGGTTGATAAGAGAAATCTTCAGACTCCTCATTGCGATATGAATTAGTATGCCTAGTACGCGAGGATGGTTCACGGGTGTTTCTTTGAATACTCCGCAATCCTGAATGAGTTGGTGCACCGCCGTGGAGGGTTTGTATGAGTTATCGCATCGTTTCTTGCATGACGGTCTGGCCCTGAGCTAGATTTGTCCTTATTCCAGCTAGATCTGGAATATTTGGCGGAGCAGATGAATTTGGAGGGTTTCCAACGTTTCGATTGCTGGATTCTGGAATATCAGCCATTTGTGATGAATTGTTTTTGATGAAAAATGATATTACCAGTCGTTTCCCACAGACGGCGCCAATCTGTTGATGTAAAAAATTAGATATATCTAATTATTCAATCACAGATAAATAAATGTGACAAAGAATTTTAAAGTGGTTCGGCCTTATAAGAATGGCCTATGTCCACTGTTGTGTTATTGCTGAGTGTTTAGGAATTCTCGATTACAAGTTCTATCAAGAAATTTCGGTCCCTTTATGATGAGGATTGTACAATGTATTTATAGCCCTAAGGTTGTAATGTGAAAGGGTAATACATTAAATGATGTACATATGAAAGGGTAATACATTCAATTCCCCTTAAACGTGTGCGTCTGAATGATAAGCATTTAATGAATCAGTCGAACCGTTGGTTATCCAGCTATTAATGCTTTGTTCGAGGTGCAGCTCGGACCGCCTGAGTTGCTCGGACCGCCTAAGCTTCTTGGTACTCAAGAGTTCCTCGGAGAGTTCTTGTTCCTCGGAGCGTATGAGTTCCTCGGAGCGTGTGAGTTCCTCGAAAGTATTTGTTGTTGCCATGTAGATTGCCACGTGTCTTCATTTAATTGGGCCATGTCAGCAGACTAAATTTGGTATCAACACCCGTGTTCACTCATCATTTTTTCAAACTAAACAAATTTCTCACGGGCAATGGTTTTTACATGCACTACTTTTATTACTCTCGTATTATTGCACTTGGTTCGTTTTAAGGACGGGATTGACATGAAAACACCCAGCCAACATGTGATAAGTCAAGAATAATAATCAAACAAATTCGTGCATGTCTGCAATAAAGGAAATTATGAGTCAAACATGTAGGAAGTAACACTTAATCAATCTTAATGACTCCAAACGTTATAAAGCACATGGATGAATTGACCTATTGTCTCAAAACACTATCAAATAGTCACATGGATAAGTGGAATGAAATTGTGACTCGGTCATCCTAAGTGTCTGTCCATAAACAGTGTAAATAAAATACAAAAATCTTTTTGGATTTTCCAAAAAAAATTCAAATAAAATCTTTTTGTATTTTTTTTTTCAAAATTTTCAAAAAGAAAAATAACTACAAAATGATACAACCAGCAATAGGCATATAATATCGATATGCGCAACATCATATGCTAGCAAACAATAATCACACAAGAGAATCCACAATGAAAGTATATGTGATAAATGAGTAATGCAGTGTTATCAATTAAGCATGGATACCAAGACTAACTGCATATAAACTAACTAGAAGCAAACCTATCAGTACCAAAAATCTAAGCATATGAACACCGGGTACTGGAATCAGAAGGGAAGCAAAAACAGAATTTTCAAACAGGTCGCTCAAACGATATCTCTCTGTCGCTCGAACGACAAGGGCATGTCGTGAGAAGCGACTTCGCGCGAGACAGGGTTGTCGCTCAAACGACATATAGGTCTCGCTCGAACGAGAAAATAAAAAATTCCCAAAATTCCCAAAAAATCATACAGTTTTGCCCAGTGCAAAAATTTCGTGAAAAGAGTACCTGTAAGGGGCAAACAGATCCAAAACAGTGCTAAATCAGTAGCGAAACACACAAATGCAATAAATATTCCAATGTGCGCTACATCAAAATGAGTCATAACACTAGAAAGAATATAACATGATGCGTCTCTAGTGTATGACAAACATCCAATACAATCAGTCAAACGATCTCACATGGGGTGAATCACGTGCAAGCAAACGGGAATCGTGGACAAGTAAACCATAAGCCTCTAAATCCGATTTCCTGACCCAAATCGATGTGTAACGAGGTGTGGGGGTGTGGGGAATAAAATTTATTCTTCTATTAACCTTCTTAGGTCCATTTAAAAGATTGTAATAAAAACGCCTAAGATGACCTTGCCTACCGCAATGTGTGCAAGTGTAAATTGGGCGGTGTGTGTTACCTAAAGCTTGGTGGCCCTCTCCTCAAATTTCTCGGTTGCTCTCTCCGAATTTTCCTGGGTGGGTCTCTCCTAATGATCCTAGGAGGTTCTCTCATGATGTTCCTAGGTGGCTCTTTCCTAACAAACTTAGGTGTCTCTTTCTTAACAATCCTAGGAGGCTCTCTCACACGTGTGGAAATGGGTGTAACATATTTTTCAAGACCAATCCCACCCCTATCCTTTTTTATCTCGGTGGTGCCTAGAATCTTATCAAGTTTTTTAGTCCTAGACTCCAAATCAAATTTCACCTTACTTGAATCTTTCAATTTCACCTCCAGTTCACCTATCCTAGATTCAAGTACACGTCTAGAATCCTCAAACTCTAAAATCTCCTTTTTCATAGTCTCCATCAACCCTCTAACACTATCTCTCTCATCCTCAACATATCCTAATTTCTCTTTAAGCATCTCCTCACGTGCCTTAAGATCCTTAATCAACGCATCAACATTATCATTATCTAAAGAACGTTTCTTTAATTCATCTTTAAGTTTCAAGTTTGCTTTTTTTGTCTTTAAAGATTCAAAATACAAATTATTGTAGGCAACTTGCAACTCACTCAATTCTTCTTTTTCCTCCTCACTCGTTTCACCCTCACTCTCATCACTAATCACACGGATGGGTACCTCTCGCCTAGAAGCATAAAAGGCTTCTTCTTCCGAATCACTATCACTAAGGGTAGAAACATGAGAAATCGATTTATTCAATTTTTTCTTTAAATTTGTGGTACACTCATCTAACGTGTGACCAACACCCTCACAAGAAGGACACCTCTCAGAATCGTTTTCAACAAAAGATTTAAAACAAGAGTTCGTGTGAATTTTCCAATTAACTTTTTCAAAAATTTGACATCGAAGATCATCAAAACCATCAAAAGCCATTTTTGTGCAAAATCAGGATCAAAACACAATAACTTAGTGCAACACGCTCTGATACCAATTTGTAAACGTGAGTAGACAAATTGTATCAGAAAGTAAATCCAAAAAAAATCAGGATCACACGATAAATTAGTGTAACCCGATCTGATACCAATTTGTAAAGTGGTGATCGCTTAAATAAGCTCTGATACCAATTTGTAAAAGTGGTGATCGCTTAAATAAGCTCAGATACCAATTTGTAGAATCACTACAGCGGAAATATTGCGACTTCTCAAATAAAATCCAATTTTAATTATTCCCAAATTTTAGTTAAACCCTAAAACATGCATCTAGATGATTTATCCAATAAAATAAAGCATGCAGGATAAAACATACAATATCAGAAAAAATCCCCCAAAGGGGCAAAACCTTTTATTTCACTATAATTTGTAAGAAAACGGCTTACACGAATTACAATGAAATAGGGTGATATATGAAATACCCGTAGGTGTCGGTTCTGATGTCTCGGCTGGAACCTTCCCTTTCCAGGAGGGCAGCGGTGAAGAAGAAGACGGCTCCTCCATAAGTTACGGATGGAATTTTCCCTTTCCAGGAGGGCAGCAATGAAGAAGAAAAACGGCTTCTCCACAAGATTGAACTTTATAAGGAGTCCCTCCACAATAACATGCAACTGTCGGTTATAGAGCTCTCCCCACAAAGTATAAACAAGAGCAAAGTATGTTCTTGAAAACCAAAACAATTCACTAAGGCATATGGGAGTTTTGTGAATTGAAAACAAAAAGGGAATAAAACCCTAAAGGAAGAAGCCTAAAAGAATTCTGCTTTTGCAGTTTTTCTGTTCGTCAAAATGCTGCGACTTCTTAATGAAAACGTAACCAGAGAATGAAATTTTATAGAAAATCATGCCACCTCAAAAACAGAGCTCGTTCGAACGAGATCATCATGTCTCTCGAACGAAGGACAAATGTCGTTCGAACGAGATCTAACGAGATGCTATATCGTTTGAATGATAATTGAAGGTCGTTCGAATGACATATCAAACAAGATTCCACGCGTCCTATAGAAAATTTCGATACGAACGCGTGGCTGCCAGTTTTGTGTCTTTCTGATTTTTTATGAATTAGTTATGATTTTTCTACGGAAAGGTGTCCGAGAACAAAATCTTTAAAAAAATATTTTGTAAAAATATCCCAAAAGCTCAAAGTGAAAAGCTAAGGTATTTAAAATATAACCTTACCAAAGTAAACTTCGCGAAGTCTTGAATGATGAAGAACTTGAGTAATTCGGATCCGTCTTTGATGTAGATGTCTCTTGGATGCTCTTCGACGGTGTAGCGGTATATGACGTAATAAATTGATAACGGACCTATGAAAATATGTCCTTACAGATGGAACCCTGATCTCCAATCAATCTTTGATAAGTCGACTACTCCTCTCAGCTGATCGAACAAGTCATCAATGCATGGCAACAGATACTTGTTCCGAATAGTGACCTTATTCAACACCAGATAGTTAATACACAATCTCAATGACCCATTTTTTTTTCACAAATAGTTTTGATGCACCCAAAGAATATGTACTCGTACGGATAAAACCCTAACCCAAAAGTTTCTAAATCGGATCTCTCAACTCTTGCATCTCTAAAAGAGCCATACGATACATTGCACGCATTATCGTCATAATCCCTAATGTTGAGTCAATCACAAAATCAATCTCGAAACTCAGCGGTACCCCCGACATCTCCTGAAATACTTCAATAAAATATCGAACCATAGGGATCGAATCTAGAGAGATAACAATACCCTCCAAAGTCTTCTCCTTAATATAATATAAATGTGTGCTCGATTCTTTCTCGGGACGGGGCATCACCACAAGAAACATTTACTGCCCTAGAATTGCAAACATGATAGTCCTACTGTAATAGTCCATCATCACTCTATACGTCATTAACCAATCCATACCCAGAATAACATCATTCTCGTACATCTCTCAAATGATTAGATCCTCTATTAAACATAACCTCTCAATTTTCACACCCACTCCCCTGCAGATAGAAAGAATTACAGCCCCGCTACCCAATGGTGAATCTATATTCATAATAATATCAGATGTTGTATCCACTAAACCCGTCTTTGGTGAGAATCTAGTGCTAATAAAAGAGTGTGATGCTCCCGTGTCAAATAATACTTATCTCATGTGCCCATGGATAGAAAATATACCATAAACTGCTGGCAGTGTTGGCATTAAAATTGGCCCATGGACGTTATAAACACACCAAACTGTAATTGTCCCTACGGAGGCGGTAATGTTGGAACTTTTGGTGGGGCTGGAAATTACGACAGTTGTTGCCACTACTGGGCATCTTATTTTTGACACCTACCCCTATTGGGGCATAGAAATTGCATGTGGTCTTGCTCTCCATATACAAAAAATCTCCCTCCGACCTTTAGCCCTGTTGGCCTTGGTGAAGCTGTCGTGGTTGCTGGCCCTACTAGCCCTGATAAACACGGCCCTACTGGCCTCCAATTTGGTTCCCCTAGTCCTGCTTTCCCTGAGGAGCATGTTGTTAGCCCTAGTGGCCTTGCCTAAAACTCACATTACCCGACCTGAACCTCTTAATCGAGTGCCCCTGCTGCCTCCCTACTGTTGTGATGCCATGTTGCCACCATTTTCCCCCAGCCTTGCCTTGTGAGCTTGACTCTACTGTCCTCTTCGCTCCCCTTATATGGAAGTGATGGTCTTAGCAGTGAAGCAACGCATCGTTAATGACATCAGTATAAGTTCTCAACGTCGGGTTCCCCTTACGGATGTTGGTGGATCCTCTAGGTAAGCCCTTTTATAAACTTGATAATCCACTTCTCATCAGTGTTCAACTCATCTGGAACAAGGCTCTCCAAGTGAGTGAACACCTCCTTATACTCGTCCACTATCCAGCACTCCTATGTGAGACCTAAGAATCTCCTCCTCACCTCTATCTGCACGGCTGATGGAAGGAACTTGTGATCAAATCGCACCTTGAACTCCTGAATAGTTATAGCATCTATCCCCTATGGCATGGTAACTGACTCCCACCACTGTAGATCTATCCCAACTAGCTTAAACATAGATAATACCTTCTTTTGAGTGTCACTACACTCAACCATATGAAGATACCTTTGGATGTTCTTCTTCCATTGGCTCATTGCTACTATATCTGCACTCCCCTAAAACTTTGGTAGATGGCCCTTGTGAATGGCCTACCTCACTCGCTCCTACATGGATGGTAATGGATGAGTAATGGTGCTGCCAGTGGTGGATGTGGCTATGCTTGGGATACGTGTTATGACATGGTTATTATGGCAGCATTAATTATCTGTGCTACTATAGTTGCGACCTTTGTTTCGGTCACAGTCCCGTAAGTGGCGTGTGGCTTCGGATGAACCTCCCTCTCTGTAGCACTCCTCTCTGCACGAGATGGTCTAGTTTATCATCTAAAACCAAACCAAAATTCTATGAGATTCCATTTAAATATATACAATAGCAAAAGAACATAAATGCGCAATATGAAACAACAGTACTAAATACGGGGCTCTATATTACTCACAATGTAGAAAGTTCACACAGATCTCAAGGATACTAGAACTTGATGCTCCGATACCAACTCTAACACCTTGCCTATTCTAATAACGAGTGATCAATCCTGTATTAAAATAAAATAAGAATCTAGTATGATTTCATTCTTAGCATCACTGTTGCAATAAGTAATATAAATATAAAAACAATAAATCCATACGCAGTGAAAAGACAGAATAACTAATAAGTATAAATATAAATAATATGAATCGAATAAACCATCGATCACTATAAATAATCATCTAACATAAATAAATGCCAATAAATGAAGAATATCACTACAGTTGCACAACTATGGTTTTGAGAACAACAAAAATAGATTTTCTAGCGGGTCAAAGTCCAAAAAATATTTGAAAATATTTTGCAAGTATTTAAATGCTTTAAATAAAAATCATTCAGTGTATTACCTTCATACTTAACTTATCGGTCCCACTGACATGAGACATATCCTCACCTCTCATCTACAGTGCACACCTAACGCATTCATTTTATTATCCTAATCATACTACCCAGCCTAACAAGGACAATAATTGCTATCGTATCCCATTCCACTAATAGTCACCATTGTCAAAGGGTACACTACCCTCACTAGGTATACTTTCATAAATACTAACATAGCTGCACACGTGCTATAAATAAATATTCACATAATATAATAAAAATTTTATAAATAGACATACATATCATATATCGTATACACACACATATATCACTCACTATATACGTATAAACTTCAAACCCAGAGCCAGTACCTTGTGGATGTATCCCTCATGTGCTATCAGGATCTAGGTATATCAGGTACCATAACTAGGCCATTGGGTCATAATCCCACCACCGAACGCAAATGTAAATACAAACAATTAGAGGCGGTCATATACATATGTCCAAAGTGGGGGTCACAACCAAATCGCATCAAACTGGTCTCCAAACCATTATCTATCCTCATACATAAATAGTAGCCATGTAACAGTACTATGACTTGGGAAATCAATCCAACACCTTTTGGTCAACGTCATGGTGGATTTCCCACTACTTGCAACCTCTTAATTATAGCATTACCAAGTAGGTAGCTTCAACAGAAACAAGCAACACACACACACACACACACACACACATACACACACACACACACACACACACACACACATATATATATATATATATATATATATATATATAAACACACACAAGTGATCCCACACTATGTATATATATAAAATACTGACTATGTACATAAATCCAACAATGTACTAGTCTACTAATTCCAAAGTATGGATCGACTTTCCAATCATACAACTTAAGTGTTCACTCACTTGTAGCTTGATTCATCTCACTCGAACACATCTAACCATTGTCCCAGTGCACGTACCGACCCCTAATAAAGTTCTCTGGTAGTCCCAATCTACTCCAGAAGCCCATACGTCCATTTGTCAAACATTAATGGGTCAAAATAACGCACAACAAAAATCTGGACAGGCCAGTAAAATGAACTAGTTTGCTGTAAAAGCGTGTGATAACGATTAAAACTAACTCGCAAGTTTCCAATCAAATCTTAGTTAATTAGAGTCTATTTTAAACCAAATTAATTCATCCCCTAAACAAGCATTTAAAGTGCGTGTGTCAACCCATAAATAAATATAAAGCATGCGACACAATAAATATGCTGAGACACAAATTTCAGGAAAAATCCCCCAAAGGGGCAAAACCTTTTATTTCACTATAATTTGTAAGAAAACGGCTTACACGGATTGCAATGAAATAGGGTGACATACGAAATACCCGCAGGTGTCGGTTCCGATGTCTCAGTTGGAACTTTCCCTTTCCAAGAGGGCAGTAATGAAGAAGAAGACAGCTCCTCCACAAGAGTGAACTTTATAAGGACTCCCTCCACAATTGCATCCAGCGATCGATTGTAGAGCTCTCCCCACAAAGTATAAACAAGAGCAAAGTATGTTATTGAAAACTAAAAAAACTCACTAAAGCATATGGGAGTTTTGTGAATTGAAAACAAAAAGGGATTAAACCCTAAAGGAAGAAGCCAAAAAGGATTCTGCTTTCGCAGTTTTTTTTTTTGTCAAAACGTTGTGACTTCTTAAGAAAAATGTTACCATTTAATGAGTATTTATAATAAAAATGTGCTGCCTTGAAATACGAGCTCGTTTGAATGAGATAAGCATGTCGCTCGAACGAAGGACACGTGTTGCTCAAACGACTTCTCACGAGATGCTATGTCGTTTGAACGACAAATGCAGGTTGTTCGAATGACCTATCAAACGAGATTCCACCTGAGCTTGTAGATACTTTCCATACGAACGCGTGGCCGCCAGTTTCGTATTTTTCTGATTTTTTATGAATTAGTTATGATTTTTCTACGGAAAGGTGTCCGAGAACAAAATCTTTAGAAAAATGTTTTATAAAAATATCCCAACACTTTAAATGAATGCTAAGGAATTAAAACTCAACCTTACCAAAGTAAACTTCGCGGAGTCTTTTTGATAAAGAACTTGATATTCGGATCCATCTTTGATGCTTAAATGTTCTTGAATGCTCTTCGACGGTATAGCGGTATAAGACATAATAAATTGATAAAGAACTTATAAAAATATGTCCTTACAAATCTCCCCCTATGTCTATGCCGGTACATACATAAAAATATCTGAATTATCAAAAACCAAAATGCCTATACAAATCTACCCTCCTATGAATAAATTTGTAAGTTCTCAAACTGTTCTTCAAAAGTCTTCATCAAATCTCAAAGCTTTTCTCATCAGGGTGTGCAATATAAAAGTCTTCAATCTTTGTACCTACACACATGAGATAAAGAAAAAACCTTTGTGACGCAATGGGTGTGAAATGATATAAGAATAAATCATTAATGCAAAAACTCCATCATAACATGATAATTATGATAATTCTTTCTCCCCCTTTTTATGATGTCTCCAAATAGACAGATAAGAAGAAAAAATCAAAACATGGAGTGCCACGATAAAGTGCAATGCAAACAAGGATCGAACTATGGGCATGCAAAGGTACGTCTCAAAAAGTTTCACAAACTATTTTTGATTTTTCAAAAAAAAAATTTATACAAAAATAAGATACCAAAAATCACACCATGGATTTAAACTAAAACAACCAAGTCGTGGAAATGGAATGTACGGGTGTGAACTCATTCGATAGGAAAATCAACTCAATCAATCATATGTGCACGATGCATATGTGTACTCCTAACGAATGAACATCAAAAGTATCCGTAGGTGTAAAAATTATTGAATTTAAATGACATCGTCTTATGAAAATCAACAAATCAAAGTCAAAGTGATTTTCACACCAATAACGTCCAAAACTATTTAGCGCTTTTTCAAGATTTTCAAGGATGTGCAAACCTGTTTTAATTCTCCATCCAAACTCCCTCATAGATATTTTCTTTTAGAGCTGTATAAACTAAATTCTCAAACTTTGGAGAATTGGTGCAAAAACCTAAATGACCCATAATTGACATCAATTTCTTTTTATTGACTTTAAATTTTTTCGAGCTCTTTTTAAACCTCTTTGGACCCCGGGTAATAAAATTCCTCAATTTTTTAGGTCCAATTTAAGCGGCGGCTTAATCGCAAAGGATAAAAAATAATCTTTCGTAGCCCTTCACCGTTTTCAAACAAAGCACACAAACTCATAAACGGCTCTTACATGCACAACTTTCTTATCAAGTTTTATCGCGCTTAGTTCATTTTAAGGACAGGATTGAAGTGAAAACACCCAACCAACATGTGATCATACAAGCACAATAATCAAACAAATTCGTGCATGTGTGCAATAAAGGAAACATGAGTCAAACATGTAGGAAGAAACACTTAATTACATCTTAATGACTCCAAACATTATAAAGCACACAGATGACATGATATATTGTTTAAAAACACTATCAAATAGTCACATGAAAAAAAATGGAATGATGTTGTGACTTGATCATCCTAAGTATCCATCCATAAACGGTGCAAACAAAATACAAAAATCTTTTTAGATTTTTCAAAATTTATCAAAATAAAATCTGTTTGTATTTTTCAAAAGGAAAAATTTATACAAAAAGTACATGTCACAACGCTAGCAAACATAAATATCATTAAACAAAAACTAGCGTATGAAAAACATGCAAACACACTCATCTATATGATATGGCAAGAGAATAATCATGTGCAAGCAAATGGGAATCAACTTGTCTAAAATCTAGTGCCTCTAAAAGTGATTTCCTAACCCAAATAGATGTCAAACGTTGTGTGGTGTATTTGGGAACCACGGGAACACTAGACATAAACTTCTTAGGACTTTTTTCAAGATCAAAACAAAATAGCCTAAGGTGACATTTCCTACCACAATATGAACATGTGTAAACAGGTGGAACGAAACCTATGGGTTGACCTTTTCTAATGTACTTGGGATTGGTTGACCCTCTAAAACAATAATAGTTTTGGCTTTAGCACTAGAAGCGTGAGAACAAGGTGAGCCATTACCATCACTATCAAACCTACTCGAGTCGGTCAAATCATTTTTTAACTTCACAATTTTTTACTCAAGCAAAGAATTAGACTCTTCCAATGACAAGGATTTCTTTTTTAAATTTTCAATTAAACTTAACAGTTTATCACGCTCCCCTTCAATTAAAGCAAACATTTCCCTAAGAGTCTCTTCACGTGCCACAAACTCATTGATTAAAATATTTTTGTCATCTTTGGCACAAACACAAACCATCGAATTTTTAAGGTCCTCTAATTCTTTTTCTAAAAATAGGACCCTATCATCACTCTCCTTCTCGGAAAATTTTAAAGTAACAAAGTCATGGTCCAAGAAAACAAATTTTTCACGATAAAAATCTCTTTGATTTCTAACCGTTTGCAAAAGATCCAATGCGAATTTAAAACGAGAATTTTCTTTTTCCAAAAAATCAATTCTTTTAGCAAACGTCAAATTCAAATGATGTATATGATCAAAACTCTGACTCGTGTCATCAAAGGGGGGCATCCGATTAGATAAGTTCTCCGTCGAAAAAATAGCGATTTCTCACAAAACTTATTTTTCAAAAAAAATCAATATCACACAATTTTGCGGAAAATAGGAATACGCGATAAGTTAGCGCAACCCGCTCTGATACCAATTTGACGACGTGAGAAGTCAAATTGTATTAAAAAAAATCCTTGAAAAATCATGATCACGCGATAAATTAGCGTAACCCTCTCTGATACCAATTTGTAAAAGCGCGTGATACCGATTAAAATTAACTCGCAAGTTTCCAATCAAACCTTAGTTAATTAGAGTCTATTTTAAACCAAATTAATCCAACCACTAAACAAGCATCTAAAGTGCGTGTGTCAACCCATAAATAAATATAAAGCATGCGACACAATAAATATGCTAAGACACAGATTTCAGGAAAAATCTCCCAAAGGGGCAAAACATTTTATTTCACTATAATTTGTAAGAAAATAGCTTACACGGATTACAATGAAATAGGATGACATACGAAATACCCGCAGGTGTCGGTTCCGATGTCTCGGTTGGAACTTTCCCTTTCCAGGAGGGCGATAGTGAAGAAGACGGCTCCTCTATAAGAGTGAACTTTATAAGGACTTCTTCCACAATAACATGCAGCTGTCGATTGTAGAGCTCTCCCCACAAAGTATAAACAGGGCAAAGTATGTTCTTTAAAACAAAAACAATTCACTAAAGCATATGGGAGTTTTGTGAATTGAAAACAAAAAAGGATTAAACCCTAAAGGAAGAAGCCAAAAAGGATTCTTCTTTCGTAGTTTTTCTATTCGTCAAAACGTTGTGACTTCTTAAGAAAAACTTTACCATTTAATGAGTATTGATAATAAAAATGTACCGCCTCAAAATACGAGCTCGTTCGAACGAGATAAGCATGTCGCTCGAACGAAGGACACGTGTCGCTTGAATGACTTCTCATGAGATGCTATGTCATTTGAATGACAAATGCAGGTCGTTCGAATGACCTATCAAACACGATTCCACCCGAGCTTGTGGATAATTTCGATACGAACGTGTGGCCGCCAGTTTTGTATTTTTTAAATTTTTTATGAATTAGTTATGATTTTTCTACGGAAAGGTGTCCGAGAACAAAATATTTGATAAAAATATTCCAACACTTTAAGTGAAATGCTAAGTAATTAAAACTCAACCTTACCAAAGTAAACTTTGCGGAGTCTTTTTGATGAAGAACTTGATATTCGGATCCGTTGTTGATGCTTGAATGTTCTTGAATTCTCTTCGACGGTGTAGCGGTATAAGACATAATAAATTGATAACGAACTTATAAAAATATGTCCTTACATTTACTTGGCAGACCAAACCGGTTCACTTGACCAAATCAATTTTATACCCCAATGAACCAGTTCGATTTGTTGGGCTACCCATCGTCTTTTTCCTCGGGTTTTCACTTCTTAAACCCTTCAATAAACATCTCAGGCCTCCCAAAATCACAAATTGACATCCTACATTAATATAACCAATCCAAAAGTATTCTAACATCAAATTAAACCTAAATCCATCATCGTAACACAAGGAATCCGAAGCATAAATCGATTCATCCAACTCACAATGTAACAAACCTTTGAAATTGATTGATTTTAACACCCTATCAATGTTCTCAGGTTCAGGATCTTAAACCCATATTAGTATTATGAATTTCTCACATATTCATTATAAATCATTATCAACTACCAATAGAGGTTAAACACAAACCAAATCATTTATTGAATTCTTAAAAGTTTTCATCTTTTAATTCCCAAATTTGCTCCTAATTTATTATGAACGTAATTAACCGCAAAAATTGCAATCTAAAGCAAGTAAACACTTGACTTTTGTATCTGAATCCGAAGTCTCGACTAGATGATTTAGTTCAGAGTTGTTCTTCCTCTCCTCTCCACGTTATCTTCTCTTTTTTATTCTCTTACTATCCCCGTAATCACAATTATGCAGAGGTAAGAATGAGGTTACCATCTACATCCCTAATCCTTAAATACTTCTTAATTACACCCTAATCTCGTTTTTGAGTGTAGCCTTAAAGATAAAAAGATACCCATACCCCCATACGGACCCTACTACGTCTAAAAAGACCTTGGAACCCAACTATAACCTCCGGGTACCTATTCTATATCATTTCAAACCATTACGGATTACTGGTGCACTCAAAAAGGTAATTTGAGTCACCTAACTAAAAAATACTATCATCTCATTAATCGATCACTACACCAAATCTGCTGAATTGTCACGGTCATTGACCCTGACAAGTTAGACTTGTCAAGGTCAATGACCGTGACAATTCTGGGGGTGACAACTTTTGTTGTCATGAATTTATCACGGTCATTAACTATGACAAGTTCATTAGACTTGTCACGGTCATGTCACGCTCCTTAACCTTGACAAGTTTTGTCACGGTTAAGGACCGTGACAAACCCGTGACATTTAATAAAAATTTGTAATGGTCATTGATCGTGACAAGTCCGTGACAAGTTTCTTTATCACGGACTTATCACGGTCAATGACCGTGACAATTCTAGGCAGAATTAAAAAAAAAAATCTGCTAGGCAGTATGGCCACTGTCACTGCCTAGCAGTATATTTGTACTTGTTATAGCAACGTTGTACCTGTTCAAACATCATATATCCAAATAAAATAGAGATAATGCAAATATACATTCAAAACAATGTGCATCATGATATAATCCAAATATAATTCAAATGTAACAACTTAAAACAATTCAATTCAAATAATGTCACTACATGTCTGGGGTAAGGTTAGCTCTGAAGAGGTGAGTAGGCCACACGATATACGAATTGACACACTCAATAATATACATCGTGCTACATTGTTCGCATAACCACAAGGGGTATTTCTCCTTCTCGGGTATCACATGCGTGATGAGCGCCTTGGACTCGATGTCTTGAAGAAAATGTCCATGAACTGGCATACCCTGGATGGTATTCGGGTCCCTCAACCCCCGCCCTATCCGTTGGCCATCAAATATGTTTAGTAAAAACATGCTCAGCTAACCAAGTGTCGACATCGGTCGGTTGAAGGGAGCCAAATAGGGGAGTGGATCATCAAAGTCCGCACGTGTCGGCGATGAAGCAACGAGGTTCACATCCTCATCATCATGCACCTCCTCCTCCACCACCTACTCCTTCTCTTTCTCCTTATGGTTTTCGCCTAATGAACGCTTCATGAATGAGAACATATCTTGGATCGTCGCCTTCAAACGGGACAGCTTCGCATCATGCGAGTCCATCATTCGAGTCAACCCGGTGTCGCTCGTCTCCAATCCAATGATCCTAGATTTGGCCACCCGCGAGCTCACCCCCTTGTCCTCCCCTTGTGATATGTGCCAAGAACTTGGATGAGTGTGTCTGTGGACAAAAATGCCATATCGGCATCAGACTGCGACTCATGCACTTCCTTAAGCTTTGCCTGAAACGACAAAAGTACATGAATCATAAAATAAGTAAATAAAAAAATTATAACGTAATTAATAAAAAGTAAACTGTCGGATTACTTACAATTGTGGTCGCGATGCTTGGGGACACCTCCTTATCCTTCCCCTTCTTCGTCCGAATAGTCACATAAGTATCGAGCCTATGTGGCCTACCCCCAGGGCCACTCCTTGTCCCCTGAAATAAAATAAAGTAAAATTAGTATCAGCCCCGGAAAGTAAAATAATGCAGAATAATATATTTATGTAGTTATAGAAAATTAAATCTTACCATCATCCTATGCTCCACCTCGGCATAAGACGTCCGGCCGGAGTAGTGCACGTTCGTCCTTTTTGCCCGGTTTTCCCTCCCCGATTGGCGAGATGCCAATTGTCACTCCCCGATCTCATTGTCAATGAAATTTTATCATTGTCCCAATGAGATCGGCTCCTTCGACGGGACGGATTCACGCATTCGAATAATGGACTCTTGGGTCTTCCCAAAGTACCAGGTTCGCATATTTTTCTTCCACATCTTGTGTTACTCCCTCAACTGCTCCAAGACGGAATCGCGTATCTTTGAATCCAGGTTGAATTGTTCCTGTCCAATAAATACAATGTTAGTTGCGAATAAATATAAATATAAATATAAAATAAAATCGAAATTGAAATTAAAATATTCATATAAATATAAATGTAAATTCATTACCTGTAGTTCCACCCAAATAGCTACCTTGAGCTCATTTGGCACCTCCCTCCAACTAGTGTACACCGGGCTGATGATCGTCTTTACCAGCTCGAGGGGTCTCGCTAATAGCCCCGTCTAATTCTCGATGGCCATCCCTAATTTTCCATATTTGGGGAGCCTAGGGGCCGAGGAGCCCTCCTCGCCTCCGCTACCACCGCGCCCAGATGACATCATCATAATCAGCATCATCATCCTCGCCTTAATACCTGAAGAACACATTTGCTGTAAACAAATGTTGTTATTAGTACAAATCAAAATGAATTAGAATAAGACATGAAAATATGTATAATTACTACAAATCCAAATGAATTGTTAGTGTTTAACACCTCAATTCTGAATTCCAAAACAACAGCATCTAGCTCATAATATGTACAATTACTAAAAATCCGAAACATCCCCCCCCCCCTACCCCTATTGCCCACACACATGCACACTATACAAGAGTGAAAATGATAAAGTGCAAATCAATTAAAAGCATTAAAATGGATTGATAAAATACAAATTGGAATATTTATTACAAATTGAAAAATTGTTTCAAATTCGGGTAATCATCAAAATCGATAACTATCTTGCATACCCGATCTTAACAAATATAGTTCAACTGTTTTCCACTCAAACACCTTACCATTCTTACACCTAGCACACGGACACGAAAACTCTTCATAATTATGACATCTCTTTGCGTATTTCACAAATTCGTTAGCACCTCTGCGAAACACATCCCCCATTCTATTTGTCTCGCCCATCCACTCTTTGTATTTCGGATATCCCATCACAGCTACCACAACTAATCACCTATTAAACGTAAGAAGCGTATATTCATGGATTAGTATAAACAAAACTTAGATTTATAGTATGTTTTATTTAATTATGTCTTATTTATATTCGATTTTTAAATTTCAAATTCAATTTATAATAGAAATTTATATTTCCTCCATCTCCTCTAAAGGGTGAGTGGTCATATCCCATTCAAGATCGCATTTTTCTGTGTTATACTTAACAACTCATGCACATTGTTACGATTTGAGAAAAATTTGGTAGCATATCCCCGTAGTTCTCCAAGTACACGACATAGATTGGCAAGTGTGAGTGTTATTTAAATTGATCAATTAAAATAACAGTCACACTTGTCAATCTACTATGTACCCAAAGAACATTAGGATACGACTGCCGAATTTCCTCCGAAAGTAATAACTTTAAGACACTAAGAATATTATTATATAGAAATTATGCAGTCCCAAACTGTCCAAACAGGATAATTCGAGAGATCTCATTACAGGGGTAATGACTCTCGAACGGGTCTAAGGGCTATTGAATGCGTATGCATAAGAACTAGAAGGCTAGTATCTATGCGCACTATATGTAATTTCAAGTATGTTTCATTTAATTATCATACTACATATATATTGTTCGTTATACAAAGTAATTTTCATAAAAAGTTGAAAAATCCCACCCCCATATGGACAATAATCCAGTGGTCATGCCACTTTTAAAATTAACCAACCCAACATCGATTCACTATAATCAAACTGCAATGGCAACAACAAATGTGTATCCCGTACTCCTTCTAATTAATCTACTCAATTAATTCTTTTCATCAATTAAACTAACAATTGAAGTATACAATTATTAATTTACTAATTTACAATGAGGGGCAATCCTACTTGTATATGAAAGGGGCACCAATTATTAATTTACAAAAAAAATTAACAACCAATCAAAATTAAATCAATCAATTCTTTTACAAGGGGCACTACAGTATGAGGGGCAATATCTAATAAACCAATAAAAATTTAATTAAAAAAACACACACGCGCATATACACCCCTTGCCCCCCACCCCCTGCCCTACCCCATACCCCCCCCCCCACTACCCACCACACGCACACACACACATATATACACATGCACATATACACACACATGCATACACACACACATACACCCCCAACCCTACCCCCAGCCCTGCTGCCTCCCCCCCCCCCCCCCCCACACACACACACACACACGCGCGCACATTTACACACACATATATACACACACGCACATATACATACACATATACATAAATGGAGGAGAAACAAAGAGAGAAAATATACCAAAGTTGTAGAGAGAGAGAGTGAGCAGCCGCTGAGAGAGAGAGAGAAATGGAGGGAACAAAATCGGTGGGAAAAAAAGAAAAGGGAGGGTTTTTTACTGACAGAATTATCGCGGACATGTCACGGTCATTGACCATGACAACTTTATAGGCTTGCCACGGTCATTGACCGTGACAAGCCTTTGTTAGGCCTTGTCACGGTCAATGACTGTGACAAAAAATGCGTATTTTTTTATTACGATCAATGACCGTGACAAGGCTAAGCGCTTAAAGGGTGCCAATTTGACCATTTTGGTGTAGTGGATCCCGACACGTGCGTACAGTACGCATCGCCCATAAATCATTTAAACTCGTCATTCTGACTCTTTAATGATATAATATAATAACCCGTCACTTTTCACTCATAAAATGACATATAATAATTCACATCTCTATTTACTAATCAAACACAAGAAAATAATAATAATGATAAATATCAATCCTTATCTTGTTAATTAATATTTACCAAAACCAATATAGTTTCCCAACTAAATTAATAATTAAATGCACACATGGAAATTAAATAATCATACAAGTATGGGGTGTTGCATGTTGTTTCAACCTAGCTTATAACTTCAAGTTATTCTTTTTTCAAATTCATCGTGTCCTCATACATCTCATGATAGGCAACTTCGAGTTCACTATCCTCATCATCATCTTCTTCTCCACTATCTTCACTATCACTCACTTGGAAATAAAAAATAATGGCCTTAGAAGTGTGATGCTTAGAATTATCTTCGTGGGAAGATTTTTCATCAAGGCTTGCATGGCTATCCATGAACGCAACGTAGTTGTGCTCAATGGAGGAATCGGGTTCCTCTTTCATATCACTATCACTAAGGGTGGCATTGTACACCTCTGATTTCTTACCCTCCTTCCTTAGTTTAGTGGTACATTTAGTTTCCCTATGGATATAACCTTCATATCGAAAACATTTATTCGACTCTTTCCTATTAAAATTATCATTACGATTTTTAGATAATTGTTCGGCCTTATTATATTTATTTTTCTCAAACTTCTTTACATCTTTTGATTGTTTTTAAAACTTGATAAATTTTATTAACTTATTTGCATACATGGCCATATCTGTGGAATCGATGTTAGCGTCATCATCTAAAATCTAGGTTTGCTCCTTGCGATCTTTCAAAGTAATGCCCTTATATTTCGTCATATTTTTTTTAGGGAAACATGTCGATCTCATAACTTTGAAGATCGCCTACAAGATCTTGAGTTTTATAGATTCCAAAGTACCAAAGGAATTCAAAACTGTCACTTTTGAATTAAATCTTCCAGGCAAGGACCTTAAAATTTTCTCGACTTCTTGAGTTTCCGGTATTCACTCTCTTAAGTTAGAAGGCAAGTTCACGATATCTGATAGTCCAACATAGAA
Organism: Sambucus nigra; assembly: GCA_949130495.1. NCBI lineage: Eukaryota > Viridiplantae > Streptophyta > Magnoliopsida > Dipsacales > Adoxaceae > Sambucus > Sambucus nigra. The sequence continues at coordinate 88,908,130 of OX422220.1, forward strand.
ATCATCGAAGGTTTTAGCCTCCTCCATCCTAGTGGTTTCAAAGTGGGTGATGATGTTTTGGAGTTGGGAAGCCTTAACATCACTAGTACCCTCATGAGTGAATTGGACTATGTCCCAAGCCGCTTTAGATGTTTCATATGTCATAATACGACGAAACTTCTTCGATGTGACTGCAAAACACAAAGCATTCAAGCCACATAAATTATAGTTGGGCAGTTTAATCTCATCCTCACTCCAGGTTTATACGAGTTTGGGAATCTTATAATCACCAGCTAAGTCTATAGGGGCAGACCAACCCTTAACTACCGCTTGCCATACCACTTAAGTGATTATTTCATATGCATTTTTCAGTACGTGTAGTTAGATTCATCAAAAACTAGAAACCTCGAAAATGACTAACTTTCCATATTCAAGCCTAAACAAGATCTAACACAATAGCTTTTTGCACCTTCTCTAATACCAATTTGAAGGGTAAAATTAGGAAATATGGAATAATATTGGATGGGATGGTTCAAATATACACAAACCAAATTTATTTAGAATTTTTCAAGTTAACTTTATCTTAAACAAAATTAATCAAGTATGAATTAGATAATTTTGAGATCAACCAATTTTATCTTAAACTTAAGCATGCATCTAAGCGAGTATTGCAAGATAAAATAAATCAACCACGATGCCCAATGTACGAGGAAAGATCAAATGGGAAAAACCTTCAATGACCCAACCACACAAAATCCACTAAGTACGGCAATTTAAAAAAAAGACATGACAAAAGACTTACAACATAGGCTCGATGCCCTCGACAACCCTAAATCTCTTCTTCTGTCAACCTCTGCTCAGTTTCATGCCACTCGCATAGATGTAATGACATGTGAGTCCACACACGCCTCAAAATTCATCGATAAATCTCACGAACCATCATTCATGCAATCCACCGCCTGAAACAACTCTTAAAAAGATGTAGATTATAAACAATGATTCTAAAACACGATCTTAAAGAATATATGGGATGAATCTTGGATCTTAAAATACTTTGGTGAAAACTAGGGTTTGTGTTTGAAAACTTAATCATGAATGGTTAAGGAAAGCTTGGAAAAGTTTTAGAACTCAAAAGAATGAAAAAAATCTCACTTATAACGGTTGCTTTGCACTCTTTAAAAAGTTGGGAATTCTGAGAATATGGGATAGTGAAAAAAAATGTATTTTTTAAAAAACTCATCGAGTCATCCGAACGAGATGGTACTTCGTTCGAACAAAGACTCCATTCTAATTCGAACCGCTTCGAATGAAACTTCCAATAAGATTTCAGAGAAGGAAAAATTGACTTCATTCAAAGTTTGTTATAACTCAATCTAAAGAGGTATAGGATCTCATTCGAATGACATCAAGTGTCATTCTAACAACCTCATAAAAAAATGTATATTTGTCCCTAAAAATATAAAATCATATTAAAAACATTTTAAAATAATCCTAACACCCAACAATAAAATATCCAAGGCTCAACATTAATATGCATCGATACTTGAAAGATACTTGGAACTTTGACAATGAAATGTGACTCAAAACACGACATGATGATATGTTATCTTTAGCTTCACTACTACTTCTTCAACAAACATGCCATAGACTTGAAAGGTCAGTAACTCAAGTCTTAACTTATGACTCAATAATTTTTTTTCCAAACATGGAATTAAGACAAAATACAAATAAATTGACTCCGTTAGAAATTTATCTACACTAATGGTTGAAATAGTAATTTTATAATTTTTAGACTCCAAGTTTTGAGTTTGAAAATTAAAATTGTGGATTTTTCACTATTTAATTGAATATTTTTTACTTTTATGTAATTATTGAATAAAATGATTTTTTGTTAAAAATCATAGGGGCATTCGAGCATTTTTTGTTTTTGCCTAGACTCCAAGAAAATAATTTGAATTGTGTGAAAACGTACTATTTTAAAAGAGTTTCAAGTTTGATTTTTTTCCTAAGTTTATATGGTCCTTGTTTTATAAAGAGAAAGAAAAAAAATGGCAGTTGGAACTTTTATATTTGTTCTTAACTTGGTTTTTTGTAATTCTAAGGACTCTTTTTCTACTTGACTTTTAACAAAGTGTTGGCCTTGGACTTTTTACTCAACGAAGACACACACCTTTATTCTTCCAAATTCTCTTTTTTCAAAACATAAGGAATATCTTCAGTACCCCTTATTTTTAACCCTAATCCTCCATTAGAGAAAAGTTCAATGTAGCAGTGGTGAATAGACTAGGGCTACTTGACCAACATTTAATATATATTCATGCTTCACCAATGTGGCAACATCCATATGCGATATGTGTCATTAAATAGATGAAGATTACAAATTGAATGACTTTTTGTTTCTTCCCCATACAAAGTAATATATCTTCTCACAAACAACCCTCACACATAATAATCAAAGCCTCACGCAATATTAATCTCACCAAAGGCACCTAGACTATACCTAACTCGAAATTGAGAATACCCAAAATTGGTCCCCAAATAACCAATCTTCTTCAGAAAGAGGCTCGCAAATTTATCTTATTGAGTCATAAGATAAAGATGGCCCAATTCTCTAATATCCAATTTTCAGTGGAAACACTTATTAAATAGGAGATAAAACCCAAGAGTCTTAAATGGTGTAAGATACCTCACAAAGTAGGTAACTGTACCTATCAAACTTGGATGCTAAAATCCCACTTGATAACATAAGATAAACCAAAGAAGATTTTAAGTTAAACTCAAACTCTCTTAACATCGACATCCAACAAATATAGGAGTCCCATTTGATCCAAACTATACAAATCTCCACCTTGGCTAAATCAATAAGAACACAAAATTGAGTCTTCCAATCTCTGTTGTCAAACTCGTTTGCTGAAAGGAACAAAATGGCTTCATTGGTCACGACCTCATCATTGAGGCGATGACCCACCCTCACTGATAGCGCTAATCGAAAAAAATCTCTAAAAACTACATAACATTTGCTGACGCGAAGGATCTTTCATTGCTGCGACTTTATTTTTCGCTGAGGTGAAACTGAGTTCGTTAGTTGTGAACCCCTCGAGGACAATCTTCTTTCACAAAATTTTGCTTTCAGCAAACTCCAATGAATAATCCAAGAAAACATAACGTGAGGATTATCATTAACATAAATGATCGCCATTGTCAAAACACTAATAAAGATTTCTGACTAGTTTTGAGGCCTCCTCAAACCTAAGTCTCGTTTCACTCTTGAACCAATTTATATCTTGTGAATCCATAATAATTCCTTCATCATATATGTCAAGCTCATAATTATCCATACCACTCTTAGAAACCCCTGGCTGATTGTCACACCTAACAACCTCCCCCAACTACCTCATAGCCGTCGGTTAGATATTAAAATTCAACTTATCCCCATTGGGAGATTTAGGCACCCCCCCTGACGTTCCCGTGCATCAATATCTTAACTGACTGCGTCCTTTTCACTCGTCTTCGTGACTCTCAAATTGGCTACCTCAATTCCACTACAACTACTACAAACTAATGGAATTATGCCTCCCTTTAAGGACTTTTGCAATTTTTGTTTCCATATAGAAGTGGATTTCACTCTCCCAAAATGTTTTGTAACCCCCTTAAAATTCGAATCAGAGTAACGATCGTCAATCTTCACATAATTCATGATTTTCTTTCCATCTCCTTTATTTTCAAGATTTAAATGTGATATTTCACTCGTCATGGAAGACCCAACAATAGCTCCACCTGTTACTGCCTTTCCATGGACAACATATGGATTTTTCACCTTGGTTCCCCTAAACACCACAAAGGAACCTATCAAGATCCCCATATATCCATTCGATGTTAAAATGTTGTAACCCATGGAGTCTAGCACACCCACCAACATAAGGTTCATCCTAAGACCTGAAATGTGTTAAACTCCTCATAAAGAACTCACTAGCTCATCAAATATCTTGAATTTGATTGATCCAATTTTTAGACTTTTAAGGGTCTCCCATCAGTCATTAAAACATAGTCAGCTTTCACCTCTTCGTAAGAGGAGAAAAAAATCCCAATTGGGACACATATGAATTGTATAACCATAACCAAGGACCCAATCATCATTAAAGAACTCGTTAAAATCTTGGGTTGCCATGAGAGAAAAATTGTCAATATCCTCCGAATAACTTGCATTTTCCAACACGGATAATGCATCTTGAACCTTCTCTTTTCCTTTCTCATTCTTTCATTTGGGACAGGAATGCATGATGTGCCTAATATCAAGAGAGTAATAACATTCTCGATCATTGTGCCCCTTCGACTTGGACCTGCAGCTCTTCGAATATAGATTCTCCAGTCTTCCTCTAATGACTAGACTTGCGGCATTATCGTTATCCTCAACCACATTCCTCCTATCTTCATTGGAGAGAAGGGTTGATGTAACATCATCCAAAGCAATACTTTTCGTGTCGTATATCATTGTACTCACCAAATTATTGCACCTGTCAGGAAGAGAAGCTAGAAAAATCACAATCTTGTCTTCTTTCTCCATCTTTACTTCATGTTTAATTGTTCTGGGAGAATCCTACAACTCACTGAAGTGGTAATTTAATGAAGTACTCATACCCACACTAAATCGATAGAATTCCTTCTTGATATTAATCTGATTTGTCAAAGACTTCTTCAAATAAATTTTTAAGCTTCACCCAAAATACCTTAGTGGAAGTCTCTATCATAACGTTGTTTTTAATCTCCATAAACAAACATAACTTAATTGTGAAATAAGCCTCCTCATCTGTCTTTTTCTTCCACTTGCCAAAGGCCAAAATTGTCCATTCGATCAAATTCTCCACATCATACTTTATCTTCGATGGCATAACAAATTACCCTAGTTTGTAATCTAGGCTTTAATAGCAATTTGTTTTGCGGAATCACGGCGGTGGTGAATCAATTAGGCACCCAAATATGGCAATCGAAATAAAGAAAATAGAAAAAGGATGAAAAACCACAAAATTTATGTGGTTCACTAATTTGGCTACGTCCATAGGCGATTCGCATCACTAATAGATTACTCGCATCACTAATAGAAGAAGATTGCATATAGAATGATTTTTGGTTCTTCTTCACACAAAATAATTCTTATTCTCAAAAATAACCTCACGCACAATAATGAAAGACTCGTATAATATTAATCTCACTAAAGGCACCTAGATTTTACTAAAATTTCAATACTGAATACCCAAAATTGGTCCAAAAAATAGTCAATTTTCTATAAAGTGAACCATTAATATCACTCACAAAATTCTCTTATTGAGTCACAAGATGATTCTCTCATATCCAATTTTAGGTGGGGAAACACTCCTTAAATAAAAGATAAAATTTAAGAGTCCTAATGGTATAAGACACCTCACAAAGTAGGTAACTAAAAATACCTATCAAACTTGGAACCAAAATCTCACCGAATAAAATAAGATAAATCAAAGAAAAGTTTGAGTTAAACTCAAACTCTCTTACCACCGACATCCCACGAATGTAATAGTCCCATTCGAGCCAAACTCTAACAATATGTAAAAACTTTATGAGTATCCTTAACTATTTATATATGATATCAGACATATATAATTATATGTGAATGTGTGGAAAAGACGAATATATATTATATATATAAGGGATAAAAGGGTCTTGAGCCCCAACATGACTTTTTTAATTACCCATATGCCAAAAAAATAATGTAAGAGCAAATGATATTTTTAATAACTCAAGGAAGAATATATATAGATAGTCAAAAGTCATGTAGATCAGTAGTGAAAAAATATTTTTAGAGGAAAAAAGAATGGGGTTCTCCTTGTCGGCACCACATCTGGTAAAGTCTCTCATTCTCTTCTCGGTTTATCTCGTCTCTTCCTCTTTTAACTATTTATTTGTCTTTGCATCTTCTAGAGTTTCAATCAATCAATCTCTAATTTTTCTTTTCCTTGTAGTTCCCTCCAATTTTCATAGGTCTCTTTCTCTTGATTTTTAATTTAGGGTTAATACTAGGGCGTTGATTCTAATTCAATTTCTAATGTTAATGTTATAGTTAGTTTTAGTTAAAGGTTAATTTTAGGGTTAAATTTAATGAGTAAGGTTGGTTGAAATTTTAGGGTTTATGATTTTGTTATCTTTTACACTATAAAAATTGTTTTGGGGATGTATGTATCCATTTAAAATGTTAGAAATTTATTGAATATTTATTTAATTGATAAATATTTAAGAAATTATTCAGTAAATACTTAAATATAACTTTAAAAATTTTGACTTGAGTCCTAAAATTATCATTAACTTAGCTCCTACCCACTAAAACTCTGAAATTCTTATGTCGGTGTATTAATGTAGAGAATACCAAACAATAAATAAAAATTGGTCTTTTATTTTATAATCAATATTGTACATGTGTCAAGATGTGATAAGACGGTCGTGTAAGACAACTTACTCCAAGAATGGTCTTTTTGGACATCTGTATTTTTTTCTCTTCGCTATACTATTCTTAGTTTGTATATGTATGTGTGTATGAACATTGTATTATTTTCATTGTTAATATGAAGGGTAGCTATTGGAATAGTTTCTTGCACTTACTAATTTGTGAAATAAGAGCATCCACGTAGGCTTAAAAGATAAGTCTGCTTCATCAAGGCCATTATAAAACACTATCTTTTTTCTCTCTTTCGGATATTATATTCATATATTCCTCATCTTCTAGTCGGATGTATTTCAATTTCTGTTTATCCTATATATTTTATGCATATTACAGCTCTAGCCAACCGTGCAAAAACCTTGCAAGCTCAGGAGAACAATCACATCACATACCAAAAAGTTTACTTGGAACTCATGAAAATAGTTTATATTCATATTGTTTAGTGATGAAACAAGACCTCGAGAACTAAAACACATGCTTGACTTTTTCGAAGCCCATTCAAAACCAGAAAGAAATAAGTGATTCACCTCACCAGCTTTGCGAGATAAGGCATGTCTGATTAGAATAATAATTCTGAAGAGAGATAATTGAGCGTAATTATATATAGGCATGCGAGGTAAGCCATATCCGATTGGTATAATAATTCTCAAAAATTATATTTGAGTTTTAGTTATATATATGTGTAGGGTGTGCCATCTCAAAGTCATCTGCTACAATGGAAAACAGAGAATATAGAAGAAGGCGGAGAAAAAATTTCTGAGTGGGCCACCACTCTCTACAAAACATCAACCATCATGTTTTTCATTATTTACAATTCTAGATAATTACAAACTCAAATAAAACAACTTCACATCATAATGCCACAAGTACCAAAACCTTATACAACAATAAATAAATTTATGTAAAATACAAATTAAGAAAAATTAAATAAAATAATTTTGAGTGGGACACTCATAAAAATTACATCCACCCCTCGAGGTAATTTCAAATTTCCTTTCAAAATGATTCTTTTTTCAAGAAATCCCGCCCAGCCCAAGTCCCCCCCACCCCAAAAAAAAAAAAAACATGAACATACACCCCAAATCCGCCACTCAAAGAATCGAAGAAGGGAAGAAATGTGTAGTCTAAAATAGAAAAATCATGCATATTTGTAAGACAAAGAAAAATTCTTAAATAACTCATTGAACCAATATAGGATAACATTACATTATAATCACTTTTTATTACATCTTAATAAACAATACTTACAGCACTTCCCATTGGATTTTCACCCTGACATCCACTCAATTACTACAAATTTACTAAAATATTACTAAGAAAAATTAAAGGAAAAATAAAAGTAAAGAAAAATATAAGGAAATTACTAAATAACCTTTGGACTCCTTAATAGTTTTAATTCCTTCCTCGACATATGGTCATTAGTATTCCGGTTTTTAATTAAAATAAGTAATTTCCTAACAAAATGGTTCATATTCCAAAAACGAAATGGATATTAAAATGAGTTAAAATTCTAATTAAATGTCTACCCTGATGGACGATTTAGATTAATTAACCTTGAAATTTTGGCCATCTTTCTACCTATAAATAGATGCTTTTCTTCCATCAAAATGGCATCCACGAAATACACATATAAAGGTTTAAAGGCAAGGAGAGATAAGTCAAAATTCTCCGTTAAAGGACTGTTACGGTTGTCGGATCGGCGACAAACAGCGACATCACATCTATGACGATGAAAGGAGGTACTACATTATCCATCTTTTCACATATATATTATCTGATTATTGTAACACCCCGCATTTTTAATAGTTAATTAAATTAATTAATTGAGAAATTCGAGAAAAAATAAAATTTTGAATTTAATTATTCTTAGTAATTAAATTTGTTGGTTTTTATATATAAAAATAAGGTTTTAAGTGGAATTTAAATCGGGATTAAACTTTGGAAATTATAATTTTTGTATAAAAATCGGGGGAGGATCCGAGTTAAGAAGGATAAAAATAATATTTTTTAAAATCCAACCGTTCGATCAAGCTGAATTTCTTACAGAAGCTCCGTCTCACTGTTTGCTACAAGATACATAACTTTCAAGCCATTCGGACGGTTGGATAGTCCGTAATAATTTTTTGAGTGTTTGTGTTTGATTGGGACTCAAATTCTTTTTGGTATATAAACAAATTGACGATTTTAGTACCTTTAAAAATACATTTTTCTAAACCCTAAGCGCAGCAATCTCCTCTTTTACATCTTCTTCCTCCCTCAAATCCTTAACTCCAATGGAAAGCTATTTTCAATCCAAGTTTTGAAACTTTAAACCGAGTTTTCTCAAGATTGTTCAAGAATGACTCTTTGCTAATTTTTTGAGAGGAATTCAACTGTCAACTCAGATTTTCTTCATCTAAATCACAGGCATGAATACTTTATTCCTATCCTTTAGTATTATACGTTTTAAGTGTCGCCTAAACCCTTAATCATGTTTTTTCTTAACAGAGATTAGTGACTTAATTAGGAATAATGATAACAATTTTTGGGATTATTTTTATATAATCTTTCAATATGAATAATATTCATAACCCTTTAGTACGTAGGATTTATGAGTGGATTTTGGGTTTTATTGGTGTAGGTTGCATGTAGAAAAACCTCAGTTTTGATTTGAATGAATTTGGGAGCGTATAACTCATGTAATTTGTGTTGAGATAATGAAATTGAAATTATGATGTATTAATGATGAAATATCAGTGTATTTAATTTAATATAATTGTATGGGATTAATTGGGTGTTTATGACGGTGTGAAAATTAAATTAAGATTTAATTGAATTGGACTATCATGTGTAGTTTGATACATTGATTAATTGTGTTAGTTTGTGTGACTTGTTGATATTATTAAATTGCCATTGTGACGACGGATTATTGGGTTTTTTTGCTCTCCATATATTTTAGGATGCCTTCTAGGTATGAGACTAGTGCGTAGGCCTTTTGATGATTTACGCCTTCTAAGAATGGGACTAGTGAGGGAATTTTATCATATCGGGGGTGGGCTGATTTTCAGTATTTTATCGTCGTCACACTAGTCTAGGCACGTGACTAGGTCGAGATTTATGTTAGAAATTCATCATATACATAGGGTATGACGTATTGATAACTTGGGGAGCCTTAGGTATAGGACTAAGAGGTATTTTAAGGATCTCACATCGATAATGAGGGTGGAAAAAATTTGTAAATTGTGAAACTGAGAAAATTGAGAATTTAATACCTAAGATAATAAAATGGGTATTAATATATATTGGCGTCGTTAATAATGTGTAGGATCAACAGTTTAAACGGGTTGGCTGGCTATGAAGACGTGTGGGTGTGTGACGTCTGAATAACGTGCAGGACTGACAGTTTAAATGGGCTGGTTAGCTATGAAGACCTGTCGTGTGTGGAACCTCGTGCATAACGTGCAGAGATGACAATTTAAATGAGTTGGTTGGCTATGGCGAGGGAAATTGCGGGTGGTGTAGAATTTATTGCGAAAGTACCGTAATGGATTATAAAAATGAGAAAATGATAATTTGGGTTAATTTTAATTAAATTAACACTTTGCGGATATGGGATAATTAAAATGATATTGGTGTCTTTTTATCAGAATCTTTAGGGGTGGTTAGTAATTTATCTTACCCGCGTTTAATTATATTCGTAATTAAAATATTCTATTGTGATATTTATTGCGTATAATGCTACTGTCTGGGTTCACAGACCCCATTTGAGGGGAGTAGTGTTTATTTGTGCTCGGGGCATTGACCTCGTGCGTTGACTAACTTTTCATGTATTAGTGCTAGAGTAGTTGCATAGAATTTATTGAATATCGGTTGGAGGTGCAGCTGAAGTTTTTTATCGCTTTATTTAGTTAGACTTTCTTTTCAGTCGTATTTCATTATGAGACTTCATTTGGGTTTTATTGGGCGATTTGGTTCCAAAGTTGTTATGGGTTTTATTCAGTTATTTTACTGGATTCAGTTAGAGATCATTCAGTTTCATATTATTAGAGATTGGATTTACTTTGAGTTTAGCATGGAGATGGATCTTTTATCGATTAGTTGGATGGTTTATCTTTTGAGATTGATTATCATTTATTTTGTGGATTAATTTTATATATCTCATATAGCATGTGATGGATCTTTTATCGTTCGTTTGTTATTCTCATTTGGGATTGATTCAAATATTTATCTTATGGATTGATTTTATTATGTCTCATATCTGTCTCATGCTAAGAATGGTATTTTATTTAGTCGCACCCAGCATAGTTTTGGTGGCGACTGACGCCAGAATTACGCGGGGTGTGATAGATGGTATGAGAGCATGGTATTAGGTCTTGTAGGTTGTGAGCTTGTTTAGCTTTCATGTTATCGATCTTTGATTCCCATTATTGATTCATACTCCTTAAAGTATAGGGTCTAGCATACGTGTTAGATGTGTTTCTTGGAGATATACATTTTTTTTATTAAGGGCGTTGTAGGCATTGATTTTAGAGTTAACAAGCTTGATGTGAGGATCCTTAGAGTTGATTTTGGAGATAAATTTTGGGTATGTCTTATATCGATGCAGCGATGTGATTTGATTTGAGGATTTATGTGTTGCAAAGATTATCGGAGATAGAATCGAGTGGTGATTTGCGAGAGCGCGTGGTACCCCGCCACTTTCATAGTTATGTATATATATAGAGATATATTATTTTATTGTTTGTGGAGTAGGTGCGCGTAGGATTGGGTGTATGGGTGTCCAATTATGGCATGCAACGAGTAGGTGCATGTGAGCGTTATTTTGTGTTTCGCATTTTACGTTTGATGTTTGTGCTTCGTCTAATTTCAAGGATGAAATTCCTTTGCTTGTGGGGAAGTATGTAACACCCGTGTTTTTAATAGTTAATTAAATTAATTAATTGAGAAATTCGAGAAAAAATAAAACTTTGGATTTAATTATTCTTAGTACTTAAATCTGTTGTTTTTATATACAAAATAAGGTTTTAAGTGGAATTTAAATCAGGATTAAAATTTGGAAATTATAATTTTTTGTATAAAAATCGAGGGAGGACCTGAGTTAAGTAGGATAACAATATTATGTTTTAAAATGCAACCGTCCGATCGAGCTGAATTTTTTACAGCAACTTCGTCTCACCGTTTCCTACAACATACTAAAGCCATTGTGACTGTCGGATCGTCCATAATAATTTTTGAGTGTTTGTATTTGATTAGGACTCAAATTTTTTTGGTATATAAACAAAGTGACGAGTTTAATACTTTTAAAAATACATTCTTCTAAACCCTAAGCGCAGGAATCTCCTATTTTACATATTCTTCCTCCCTCAAAACCTTAACGCCATTAGAGAGCTATTTTCAATCCAAGTTTTGAAACTTTAAACCGGATTTTCTCAAGATTGTTCAAGAAAAACTCTTTGCTAATTTTTTGAGAGGAATTAAACCCTCAACTCAGATTTTCTTCAAGTAAATTACAGGCATGAATACTCTATTCCTTTCCTTTAGTATTATGCATTTTAAGTGTCGACTAAACCCTTAATTATGTTTTTTCTTAAAAGAGATTAGTGACCTAATTAGGAATAATGCTAACAATTTTTGGGACTATTTTTATAAAATCTTTCAATACGAATAATATTCATAGCCCTTGGGTACGTAGTATTTATGAGTGGATTTGGGGTTATATTGGTGTAGGTTGCATGTAAAAAAACCTTAGTTTTGATTTGAATTAACTTGGGGACGTATAACTCAAGTAATTTGTGTTTAGATAATAAAATTTGAATTATGATGTATTAATGATGAAATCTCAGCGTATTTAATTTAAAATAATTAAATGGGATTAATTGGGTGTTTATGACGATGTGAAAATTAAATTAAGATTTAATTGAATTGGACTATCATGTGTAGTTTGGTACACTAATTAATTATACTGGTTTGTGTGACTTGTTGGTATTATTAAATTGTCATTGTGACGACGGTTTGTTGGGTATTTTTGCTATCTCTATATTTTAGGATGCCTTCTAGGTATGGGACTAGTGCGTAGGCCTTTTGATGATTTACGCCTTCAAGGTATGGGATTAGTGAAGGTAGATTACGCGATTTTATCATATCGAGGGTTGGCTGATTTTCAGTATTTTATCATCGTCACACTAGTCTAGGGTAAATATCCTTTTACCCCCAATTCCGTAGGTTGTTGGGAATCCATCCATTGTTGAATCTTTAGGCAATGAGGAACACCCAATAAATGATCAATAACTCCATGATGAGATTATCGTCAATGAACCTATGGATGAAGCACCTGAGGAACCAGCATTAAGGAGGTCTCATCGTCATAGGAGATCTATTATTTCTAATGATTACGTGCGTTACTAAGTAGAATATGGTGTTAGGATAATAAAAGATCCAATTTCATATTCATAAATCATTAAAGATGTTAATTCTTGTAAATGGATTGATTCCATAGAGGATGAGCTAAAATCAATGGTTGAAAATCAAGTTTGGGACGTTGTTCAGTTGCCAACAGGACACAAACCAGTCAGGTGTAAGTGGGTCTTTAAAACTAAACGCGACTACAATGGCAATATTGAATGACAAAAAGCTCACCTTGTAGCCAAAGGTTTGAAAAGATTCTCTTAGAATTATCATGGCATTAGTAGCTCATTATTACCTCGAATTACATCAAATGGATGTGAAAATAGCCTTTCTTAATGGAGACTTACAAGAGGAAGTCTATATACGTCAACCTGAAGGCTTCGTAATCGAAGGTCAGGGAGACATGGTCTGCAAACTTAAGAAATCAATATATGGACTGAACCAAGCTTCGAGGCAATGGTATCTAAAGTTTGATGAAATCATTACGAACTTTGATTTTAAATAAAACTTAGTTTATCCATGTATATACCTCAAGATCAGTGGGAGTAAGTTCATATTTTTAGTATTGTATGTTGATGACATATTACTAGCAAGCAACGATCTTATTCTATTACATGAGACAAAGAATCATCTCTCTAAGAATTTTGAAATTAAAGATATGGGTGAGGCTTCCTATGTGATAGGAATTGAAATATTCCGTGATAGGTTACTTGAAATTTTGGGAATGTCTCAGAAAGCATATATTAACAAATTTTTATAGATATTTGGAATGATGACATGTTCTTCTAGTATCATTCCAATGCAGAGAGGAGACAAGCTTGATCTTAGCCAATGTCCGCAGAATTACTTGGAATGTAAAGAAATGGAAAATTATCCTTATGCTTCTCTTGTGGGAAGTTAGATGTATGCACGGGTTTGCACCAGACCTGACATTAGCCATGTTATTGGTATACTAGGTAGATTTCAGAGTAACCCAGGAATCGCTCATTGGAAAGCTGCAAAGAAAGTACTGAGATATTTAAAGGGAACGAGGAATTACATGCTCACATATAGGAAATCAGCTTATCTACAGATGGTTGGGTTTTCATATTCATATTTTGGTGGATGTCCTAACACAAGACATTGTACTCTTGGCTATGTGTATCTCCTAACTGGAGGTACAATATCACGAAAAAGTCAGAAGTCCGAATTGATCTACACACTTACTATGGAGGCTGAATTTGTGGCATGTTATGAGGTTGCAAATCAAGGAGCATGGTTGCGAAATTTTGTCTCTAAGTTTGGAGCTTTGAGTTTCATTTATAAGCCCTTAATTATTTACTATGACAATGAAGCGTCAATTTTTTTGTCCAAGCATGAAAGGATATCTAAAGGATCTAAACACATGGATCTTAAATATCTGATTAGGCATAAATTCTTCGCATTTATCCCCTTAATTTCGGTATTTTTATGATCCCGTGCGGTGTAAATAGCTTGGATTTGTCTCATATTTATGATACTAACACTTTTTGGCAAGTATTTCGTATTTTGTGTATCTCTTATGTGTTTTACAGATATTTCATGCAAGAAAGATGGAAAACAGAACTCAAAATAGTGAAAGAAAACCAAGAAATGAGGAATTAAAGGGCATTTTCGTAATTTTTTAGCCTTATTTCGGAAGTGGGGCCAACTAGAAAGTTGAAGATCTTTCAATTACAAGAACACAGGAAAAATAGCACCTCAATCCGAGCTACGGTGAAGAAGTTATGCCCATTTGAAGTTGATAAGAAATCCAAGAAAAAATCTGTGAGACCCAAACCGAACCGAAGCTGAGGAAAAAGAACCGGTCCGCCCATCTTTCACGCACCAAATCCGTTACAAAATTAGTCACGCTTTCTAAGTGTGACAAATTGGCAGATACGGGATTTTTATTTTGTGCTTATCTTTTAGCCAAAAGATTTTTATGTTTTGGGGACTCTTCTAAACGACCTCTAGCCTATATATTTCGTCATTTAGACTGTTTTTATTAAGATTTCATTGATGTAAAAGATCCATAACAAGTAAGAACATCTAGGAGAAGGATTTACATATTTTGCACCATTAATTCAAGAACTTTTCTAGTTTTTCTTCAATCTTTGATTTCTTCTTGCATGTTCTTGTTCTTCAATCTTGGTAACTTTTATTTTCAGGACTTTTATTATTATTTCACCATGTTAGGCTAGGTTTTTAAAGGTTGGGATGCATGAACTCAACCTGGTGTGGTAGTTGCATGTGTATAAAATTAATCCTCTAAATTTAATGGTTTATTACGACCGTATTGGGAGGTTGTGTCTCTACCTGTAACACCTCGCCTAATTAAATATCGGGTGATCAATCATTTATTAAATTAAAATCAAGGTGAATGGTTGGTTCATTCTCAGCATCACTGTCGTAAAATAAATTTTCCAATTTAAACACCCTAATATTTAAGCTAACTGTCAAAACCATTTAAGCCTTATTCCCATTTTTATTTAAGTCCAATTATAAAACCTTTGATAATTAACAGTTTAAGAGTCACACAATAATAGTAAGGATGTAAATGATCATTCAAGAATTTAATCATCAATTGTAAATCCCAACTTCAAAACACCAAAGAAAAACATTCTGACAGTAATAATTCCCAAAGTAAAACTACTAAAAGTAAATGAATTACAATCCCTCACAAAAACCAACTAAACAATAAAAAGGGAGACACATGCCCAACTAGATAAAGTAGAACTAGAAACGGAATCAATAATGAGGTCGTCTAAGCACAAGGCCTACAACTCCCACAAAAGCTACAACGCATTCCATATATATATATATATATATATATATATATATATATATATATATATATATATATATATATATATATATATATAGAGGAGAGATAACAGTAAACGGGTCAGAGCCCGATTGTAAAACAGTTTAAAATTTTAGTTTAGAAAGTATTTGAAATATTTAATGGCTAATGCAACAACATATTAGTAACGACACTCTCTTTGAGAAAGTCTCACCTCTCTTCTAGTGTTCACCCTACCGCACTATTAATCCCAAAAGATTAACTTACTTCAAATTCCTCATTAGATTCCATGCCGAAGATTTCTAGGACTAAGATAATTAAATTCCAGTAATTTAAGGTTTTCACATAACTCTTATTTGATTAAAAAGTCTTTCAACAGTGTCGCAACATTTCAGCCATATATAATAAAACCGAAATATTTACCCATTAATTAACTTCTTTTAGCCTCGGTAGGAAGTTACAAATTTCAAGACTATATATATATATATATATATATACATTAATTACCCATATAATATATATATATACTACTGGCACCCCACATAATATTTATAGTCCTGGCATACTCTACTATCAAGTCCCCGTGTCACTCGTACTAAGGGAAATACTAGTTCGGAATCACTCTCGAGCTGTATTAATACAAACAAACACAAATTGTGGCGAAGCATAGTTCCAAGTCACTAAGAGGTCAGCACATACCCTCACGTCTCTTATGACTGTCTGACTATCAATTGGATAGCCTGTACCAAGGATTTCTATGTTTTAGGCTACGAGTCAATATCCCCCATAAAGGTCCCATCAAGATAAGACTGTCCCAGCGCGAAAACCTCAGCGATAGCAAGTAGTGCGGGCATGATTTATTTACACGTATATAAGATATATGATCAATCACAGAGTCATATAGATATATAATTATTCACATTTATAAGTTAGGTACGCCCACGGCCCAACTATATATTATTCTATTCTTAGTACATTTTTATTCGATTATTTCTTATAACGGACTTATTCATTTTATTTTCGAAATTTAATTTATTCCAACTCACTTCTCATCTCTCGAAGTATTCCCTTTACCTAAGTACAATTTCAGTAGGCCCTCACTTACCTTCTAATTCAATTCTAGACATTTCGATTATTAAGTCTACGCACGTTAGATTTCTTAGGTATGAATATTTCCTTGTTTACACTTCATTTTCCCATTTCATTAAAGCTCCACTTAACGGGGTTTACCTTAAACCTACTGGTGCTTTTTATGTTTCATTATGTCCTAATAACATTAATCAAGGTTTATTACGCTTCTAATCGGATTAAGTCAACACAAGGAAAAAACCTAGTTTTCCAGAAGGGGTCGATCGATCGATAAAAAGAGGTCGATCGATCGAATCGTGGATCGATCGACACTCTTTGGTAGATTGATCGACACTCTTTGGTCGATCGATCGATCAAGCAGGTATGGCGAAAACTGCAGAATACCAGTTACGAGAATTATCATCCAAAATTATCCAAATCCAAGTTTTTTAACTCCCAAACTCCCAGAAATTTATACCACAAGCATTATAAACCCAATGAATAATATTCTACGTATGGCATGCGAGTTTTCATCAAGTATCATGAATTAAAAGGGACAAAATCTATATAAATCTCATGAACCCTAATAATTTCTTTAACTTAGTTCTTCTCATTCTTTTTCCAGAATTTCTACTTTTAACCCAATGTAAATTCGTGGTTCAACCTCTACATGTGAAGGGGATTTCTAGAATGATGTTTATATCTCTACAACATGCGATTTCTAACCTCCAACATATGTTTTCTTTCATAAAAACTCATCCTAATCAACCCTAAACTAATATGAATGAAGCATTAACTAAATTAAGCAAGATAAATACTTTCCTGGGAATTTTTGTTTCTGATTTGTGGATAAAATCAGTGTGGTGGTGATCCTCATTGCGCGATCTAACGTTTGGCGGTGACGGCGGTGCAAACGGAGGAGTTCTTGGCGTAGAACTCCTTGGTAAGCTTTTCCTTTCCTTCTCCAATGGACGTCTTTTGTTTTTGGTTGTGTTAACCCTAGAAGACAACCCTAAGCATCTAATATAACCTAGAAAATTCGTAGGTTTCCAAGCCCAAAGATACAAAATGCCTAAAACGCCCTCCCAGGGTGTTAATTAAGCCTAAAAACGCCCCGAGACCCAAACTAAACCCCCGGGCACATTATTTTGACTATCTCGATCCTTCCGAACACTTTAGAGCACTCGAAATGATCATACGGGCGACTTATAATTTATTCACTTTGATTAATCAAAATTTAGTCCTGACACGACACGGGCGCGTCCCGAGTTAAATTTTCAAAATTGTCATTTTATTCACTCGTGACATTTAATAGAACCAATATTATATATTACTTTGCTCATTAGTAATATTCAACAAGTTTCCAATAATTACTAACTCTCGTCACATTAGTAATTATAAAAAAATTAATTAATTTCCGATTTTATATTAAATTAATAACTCACATCAAATTTAATAAACCCCCAAATTTAGAAAGCATAAAAATACGGGGTATTACATACTTCCCCCTAATAACGGAATTTCGTCCAGAAATTCAAAAAATAATCATACCTGGTAAGAATAAATCTGGGTACTTCTCATGCTTGTCCACCTCACGCTCCCAAGTGGATTCTTCCACATTATGATGCTCCCACTGGACCCGGACAAGTGGGACTACCTTTGACCTCAATCTCCTTTCGCTATGGTCTAGGATAGCCACTGGCCTCTCCTCGTAAGAGCTGTCGGGCTGTAAGTTAATCTCCTTAATCGCGATATGGGTATGGGCCATGTCATCTCGAAGGTATTGTCTCAACGACGAGATATGGAATACATCGTGAATGCGATGTAAATGCTCTGGCAGTCCCAATTTGTATGCTACCAGCCCAATCCTCTCGATAATGGGAAATGGTCCCACATACCTTGGGGCCAATTTCCTTTTCTTCCCTAACCTCATCACTCCTTTCATAGGAGAGACACGTAGTAGTACTTGTTCCCCCACATTAAACTCTCGAAAGAACTGTTTTACATCGGCGTAGCTTTTCTGCCTGTCCTGGGCTACCCGAAGGCGACTCCTGATAATCTCAATCCTAGTGGAGGTTTCCTGAATAACCTCTGGTCTGAGCAACTTGTTATCCCCCACCTCTAGCCAACACGTTGGGGAACGGCAAGCCTTCCATACAAAGCCTCGAATGGAGCCATGCCAATCGTGAACTGATAAGAGTTATTATAAGCAAACTCTACCAATAGAATATGTGGATCCCAAACTCCTCCAAAATCAAGGACACACATGCGTGGCATATCCTCCAACATCCGATTCGTACGCTCTGTCTTTCCATCTGTCTGTGGGTGATAAGCTAAACTCAACCTCAACTCTGTACCCATGGCCTCCTGAAAGCTCTCCCAAAAACGCGACAGAAAAATTTTGTCCCTATCTGACACAATATTCAGGGGCACCCCATGTAATCTGACAATCTCAATAATGAACAACTGAGAATACTGACCCATTGTATAGTCTGTCCGCACCGACAGAAAATGAGCCACCTTGGTCAAACGATCCACAATCACCCAGATGGAGTTGTGGCCCCGCTATGATGTAGGCAACCCAGTAATAAAATCCATGAAAATACTCTCCCACTTTCACACGGGTATTTCCAATAGCTGAAGCAACCCCGATAGTTTCTGGTGGTCAACCTTTACCAGCTGGCAGGTAGAACACTTGGACACGAAATCAACAATGTCCTTTTTCATCCCACTCCACCAGTATTTCCACCTCATATCCTGGTACATCTTATATCCCCTAGGATGTACTACAAATCGGGACCCGTGAGACTGGGTCATCACTGCATGACATAAGTCTGCTCCTTCTGGGACCACTAATCTCCCATTAAACCTCAAACCTCCATCAGAACTAATAGAATAGGACTCAGCACCCTCAGCTAAAAGTCGTACAATCTGCTCCTGGAAAAATGGGTCTGCGGTCTGTGCCTGTATTACCCTAGTAACAATCTCGGGTGTCACTGTCATGACAGATATGAAGGAACGGACTACTGCATCCTGGTGACCCAACTCTTTCCACTTTGCTTTCCAGAAGTCCGTTACATCGTCTACCGGTATACGGCTCAACGCATCGGTAACTACGTTGGCCTTCCCTGGATGGTACTGTATGTCGAACTGATAGTCCTTCACAAACTCTAACCACCTGCGCTGACGCATATTCAGCTCTCGCTGAGTGAACAGTTACTGCAGTGACTTGTGGTCTGTGAACAAGCGAAATTTCTACCCCATTAAATAGTGTCTCCATATCCTCAATGCAAAGATGACCGCTGCTAACTCTAGGTCATGTGTGGGGTAATTTTTCTCATGCGGTTTAAGCTTGCGGGAGGCAAAATCTATAGCCTTCTCCACCTACTAAAGTACTCCCCCAAGTCCCTGTAAAGAGGCGTCAGTGTAAACCAGATACTCCACGCCCGGTTTAGGTAAAGCAAGGACCAGTGCTGAAGTAAGCTTGTCTTTCAGCTCGTCGAAAGCCAATTGACAAGCATCGTCCCAAACATATGGTACCCCCTTCCGAGTCAGGTTCGTCAATGGACCCGCTATTTTGGAGAACCCCCGAATGAATCTCCCGTAGTATTCGGCTAATCCCAAGAAATTACGTACTTTCGTCGGTGTCGTAGGCTGTCCCCACTCCCTTACCGCTGACATTTTACTCGGGTTAACTGCTATCCCTTGTTCAGAAACAACATGTCCCAAGAACTGCACTTCCTATAACCAGAACCCGTACTTCTCGTACTTAGCATACAGCTGATGCTCTCGTAGAGTCTGAAGAACCTGCCTCAAGTGCTCGGCATGCTCTTCCTCGGTTTATGAATATATCAAGATGTCATCTATGAAGACGATGACAAATTGATCTAAAAAATCTCTGAACACTCGGTTCATCAAGTCCATGAATACGGCTGGAGCATTTGTGAGTTAAAATGGCATCACTCTGAACTCATAGGACCCATATCTCGTCAAGAAAGAAGTCTTTGAAACATCTTTCTCCCTAATACGTAGCTGATGGTACCCTGACCTCAGATCTATCTTCAAAAATAAAGTTGCTCCCCTCAGCTGGTCGAATAGATCATCGATTCGAGGCAACGAATACTTGTTTTGTATCGTGACCTTGTTTAATTCTCGGTAGTCCACACATAGCCTCAGTGATCCATCTCTCTTTTTCACAAACAACACTGGAGCGCCTCAAGGTGAGGTACTCCTACGAATGAAGCCCTGACCTAACAGCTGCTCTATCTGATCTCGTAACTCTCGCATCTACGCCGAGCCATACGGTATGGGGCGCGTGCTATAGGTCGAGTATCCAGTAATAACTCTATGACAAAATCTATCTACCTGTGGGTAGGCCTGGTATCTCCTGAAACACATCAAAATACTCACGAACAACTGGGATTGAGTCTAAGGGAATCACGACCTCCTTAGAGGTATCCTCTTCTATGTAATACAAATGAGCGGTCGAGCCCCCCTATGGGCGACGCATCGCCGCTACAAACATCTCTTGCCCCGGAATGGCAAAGACAATACTTCCATCAAAAAAATATATCATGGATCTGTAAGATGCGAGCCAATCCATACCAATAATAACGTCATGCTCATGCATATCTAAGACTAACATGTCTGCTGGTAATACCAAGCTACCAATCTCCACTCTCACACCCCGATATATAAAGAAAATTAGTGATCTATTTCCCAGTGGTGAGTCTACACACGTTACAGTGCTCTCTGCTCTGGCTAATAACCCTAAGGCCTTTGCAAAATGGGTAGCTATAAAATAGTGTGTCGCCCTAGTATCAAATAAAACCTGACCCATAGTACCATGAATAGGAAACATACCCTCAATCGCGGGTGGCGCCTATGGAACTGCTGCCTGGTGGACATTATAGACACGTCCGTACTGTAACTGTCCTTGCTGTACTGGAGCGGCTGGAATGGCTGGTAGGGCTGGTACCTGAGCTGGTGCTAGTAGGGCGGATGTAAAAAGTGGCCTCCGTGGCTCATTACGGACACCCTGCTGTTGTGGGGCCCTCTCTCCCTCTGGACAATTCTGGCGCCTATGGCCATTCTTGCCGCACCCAAAACATCGATCCTTGAAATTACCTCCCCTCTGACCCTGCTGACCACGGCCCTGTTGGCCATTACCACCCCGCCACTGGCCCGATTGGCCCTGATGAAAACGTTGTTGGCACTGTTGGCCCTGCTGCTAACCCTGCTACTAACCCTGCTGCTGACGATGTTGGCCTTACTGGCCCTGCTGATTAGGTTGGCCCTGCTGGCCCTGCCTAAATCCTCCAAATCCCTGCCTAGAGTCACCTGATTGGAACCGCTTGGCAGAGTTTCCCTGATGGGAATTCTTCTCAAGATGACGTGATTGCCCCTGGGTTGCTGGTGCCCCACCAGCACTACCTCCTCATGTCCTGCCCTGCTGACTGGACTCTCTCCTATGTTTGCTTCCCTGCAGATGGAAGTGGTGATCCTGGCAATGTAATAAGGCGGCGTTGAGTACGTCAGAGTAGGTACTCAAGGATAGATTGCCTATGAGGTGCTGACGGATCCTCCAGGCTAATCCATCAACAAATAGCAGTATCTTCTTCCCCTCAATGGGTGCCACATCTGGCACTATAGTGAGAAGTCTCATGAACTCCTCCTCATACTCAGTAACAGTCGTATTCTCCTATTTCAAGTTCAGTAACTTCTGCCTCATCTCAGTTTTCACGGCGGATGGAAAATATTTACGGTTAAATCGCTCCCAGAATGACTGAATCGGGATAACATTCCTCTCCTCTAATGTGGTGGTGGACTCCCACCACTGCAAAGCGGCCCCCACTAGGTTAAAGGAAGACAACAACTATTTTTGCACGTCTGTGCACTCATACATACACAGATCCCTCTAGATATCTTTCTTCCACTGGCAGATAATGATGATATCTGAACCACCCGAGAACTCAGGGGGATGCGCCTTCTGAAAGGCATCCCTAACCCGCTCCCATGCAGATGGAAGCTATGCAGGTACTAGCGCCACTGCCTGAATCTGGGGTGGGGCATGTTGCACTACCGCTAATGCGGCATTCACTGCCTGAGCAACAATAGAGGCTACCTCATTTGCATTCATCATTCTCTGAACCGGAGCTTCTGGTTGCTCGGTCGAGGCATCCCTGTTTCGGAGTGCGCGTCTCGTAGGCATCTGAAACGAGAAGGAAGTTTATTAGTCTACATTTATTATCAATTCTTTAATAGCTGAAGACATAAGCATAAATATAAGAATACAACAGCCCTAAAAATAGGGCTCTATATCAAGGATGCTAAGCTGTAAACGAAAATAATCCGTACAGATCCTAAAGGACACTAGAACCTGATGCTCTGAAACCACCTGTAACCCCCGGCCTAATCAAATACCGGGTGATCAATCCTTTATTAAATTAAAATCAATGTGAATGGTTGGTTCATTCTCAGCATCACTGTCGTAAAATAAATTTTCCAATTTAAACACCCTAATATTTAAGTTAAGTGTCAAAACCATTTAAACCTTATTCCCATTTTTATTTAAGTCCAATTATAAAACCTTTGATAATTAATAGTTTAAGAGTCACACAATAATAGTAAGGATGTAAATGATCATTCAAGAATTTAATCATCAATAGTAAATCCCAACTTCAAAACACCAAAGAAAAACATTCTGACAGTAATAATTCCCAAAGTAAAACTACTGAAAGTAAATGAATTACAATCCCTCACAAAAACCAAATAAATAATAAAAAGGGCGACACATGCCCAACTAGATAAAGTAGAACTAGAAATGGAATCAATAATGAGATCGTCTAAGCACAAGGCCTGCAACTCCTACAAAAGCTTCAGCGCGTTCCATATCCAGAGAATCCTAAGCCTGACACCCCTGTGGCTGGGCCCCTGTAATACATGCATACATATAAATAAATAAATAAATATATATATATATATATATATATATATATATATATATATATATATATATATATATATATATATACAAGATAGGAGAGATAACAGTAAACGGGTCAGAGCCCGATTGTAAAACAGTTTAAAATTTTAGTTTATCAAGTATTTAAAATGTTTACTGGCTAATGCAACAACATAATAGTAACGACACTCTCTTGAGAAAGTCTCACCTCTTTTCTAGTGTGCACCGTACCGCACTATTAATCCCAAAAGATTAACTTAATTCAAATTCCTCATTAGATTCCATGACGACAATTTCTAGGACTAAGATAATTAAATTCCAGTAATTTAAGGTTTTCACATAACTCTTGTTTGATTTAAAAGTCTTTCAACAGTGTCACAACATTTCAGCCATATATAATAAAACCAGAATATTTATCCATTAATTAACTTCTTTTAGCCTCGGTAGGAAGTTAAAAATTTCAAGACTATATATATATATATATATATATATATATATATACATTAATTACCCATAAAATATATATATACTACTGGCACCCCACATAATATTTATGGTGCTTGCATACTCTGCTATCAAGTCTCGTATCACTCGTACTAAGGGAAATACTAGTTCGGAATCACTCTCGAACTGTATTAATACAAACAAACACAAATTGAGGCGAAGCATAGTTCCAAGTCACTAAGAGGTCAGTACATACCCTCACGTCTCTTAGGACCGTCTGACTATCAATCGGATAGCCTGTACCAAGGATTCCTATGTTCTAGGGTACGATTCAATATCCCCCATAAAGGTCCCATCAAGATAAGACTGTCCCAGCGCGAAAACCTCAGCGATAGCAAGTAGCGCGGGCATGATTTGTTTACACGTATATAAGATATATGATCAATCACAGAGTCATATAGATATATAATTATTCACATTCATAAGTTAGGTACGCCCACGGACCAACTATATATTATTCTATTCTTAGTACATTTTTAGTCGATTATTTCTTATAACGGACTTATTCATTTTATTTTCGAAATTTAATTTATTCCAACTCACTTCTCATCTCTCGAAGTATTCCCTTTACCTAAGTACAATTTCAGTAGGCCCTCACTTACCTTCTAATTCAATTCTAGACATTTCGATTATTAAGTCTACGCACGTTAGATTTCTTAGGTATGAATATTTCCTTGTTTACCCTTCATTTTCCCATTTCATTAAAGTTCCACTTAACGGGGTTAACCTTAAACCTACTGGTCTTTTTTATGTTTCATTATGTCCTAATAACATTAATCAAGATTTATTACGCTTCTAATCGGATTAAGTCAACACAAGGAAAAAACTAGTTTTCCAGAAGGGGTCGATCGATCGAATCATCGATCGATCGACACTCTTTGGTCGATCGATCGATCAAGTAGGTATAGCGAAAACTGCAGAATACCAGTTACGAGAATTATCATCCAAAATTATCCAAATCCAAGTTTTTTAACTCCCAAACTCCCAGAAATTTATACCACAAGCATTATAAACCCAATGAACAATATTCTACGTATGGCATGCGAGTTTTCATCAAGTATCATGAATTAAAAGGGACAAAATCTATATAAATCTCATGAACCCTAATAATTTCTTTAACTTAGTTCTTCTCATTCTTTTTCCAGAATTTCTACTTTTAACCCAATGTAAATTCGTGGTTCAACCTCTACATGTGAAGGGGATTTCTAGAATGATGTTTATATCTCTACAACAAGCGATTTCTAACCTCCAACATATGTTTTCTTTCATAAAAACTCATCCTAATCAACCCTAAACTAATATGAATGAAGCATTAAATAAATTAAGCAAGATAAATACTTTCCTGGGAATTTTTGTTTCTGATTTGTGGATAAAATCAGTGTGGTGGTGATCCTCGTTGCGCGATCTAACGTTTGGCGGTGACGGCGATGCAAACGGAGGAGTTCTTGGCGTAGAACTCCTTGGTAAGCTTTTCCTTTCCTTCTCCAATGGACGTCTTTTGTTTTTGGTTGTGTTAACCCTAGAAGACAACCCTAAGCATCTGATATAACCTAGAAAATTCGTAGGTTTCCAAGCCCAAAGATACAAAATGCCTAAAACGCCCTCCTAGGGTGTTAATTAAGCCTAAAAACGCCCCGAGACCCAAACTAAACCCCCGGGCACATTATTTTGACTATCTCGATCCTTCTGAACACTTTGGCGCACTCGAAATGATCATACGAGTGACTTATAATTTATTCACTTTGATTAATCAAAATTTAGTCCTGACACGACACGGGCGCGTCCCGACTTAAATTTTCAAAATTGTCATTTTATTCACTCGTGACATTTAATAGAACCAATATTATATATTACTTTGATCATTAGTAATATTCAACAAGTTTCCAATAATTACTAACTCTCGTCATGTTAGTAATTATAAAAAAAAATATTGATTTTCGGATTTATATTAAATTAATAACTCACATCAAATTTAATAAATGCCCAAATTTAGAAAGCATAAAAATACGGGGTATTACACTACCTTAATTTTTCAATTAGTTTTAGTTAACTTCTTTATTTCCCCCTTTTTCCTTTTTCACTCAATCATCATCTTCTACACTTTATTTTTTGAAGTAATAAATCTATCAAACATTCGCTGTGGATTCGATACCCAGACTCGCCACTATAATCCGCAAGAGTGTAGTTAAAGTTTAGTTTTTTTTGTATTGTGGTCGGAAGCCGATAACAATGATTAGCATATTTACACGAATGCTCAGTTTCCAACACAATCAAAATGGCGTCGTTACCGGGGGTACGACGACCTCGTTGTAACAGCTCACTCCACCCCGTAAGCGGGGTCTGACAACCAAACAGTGTCGACTTCTTCCACACACGCCTCTAGATATGGCTTTAGGTGTTGTCCATTTACTTTGAATGTATTTTCCCGTTCAAATCGTCTAATTCAACGGCTCCATGAGGAAAAACATTCTTTATAACGAATGGGCCAGACCATCGTGACCGCAACTTGCCCGAAAAGAGATGAAGCCGAGAGTTATAAAGAAGCACTTTTCGCCCGGGAAGAAACTCTTTGTGTCGAGTGATGCTATCGTGAGCGAGTTTTATCCTTTCTTTGGAGATTTTTTCATTCTCATACGCATCATTGCGTATCTCTTCTAACTCAGTTAATTGAAGCTTGCGAGATTCACCGGCTTTATCCATGGCATAGTTCAACTTCTTGATCGCCCAATACGCCAAGCGAAACGAGTACATGCCGAGTGGATTTTTGTATGCGGTACGATAGGCCCATAGCGAATCATTCAATATAAGTGACCAATCTTTTCGGGTAGGATTGACAGTCTTTTTAAGAATGTTCTTGATTTCCCGATTTGATAGTTCGGCCTGCCCATTCGTTTGCAGGTGATAAGTCATTCAAACTTTGTGAACGACACCATACTTTCTCATTAGCTTCTCGAATGACCTATTGCAAAAGTGCGTGCCATTATCGTTGATTATCACTTTTGGTGCACCGAAGCTGGAAAGTATGTGTTCCTGCAGGAATTTTATCACCACTTTGTTGTCATTTATCTTGGTAGCTATAGCTTCCACCCATTTATAAACGTAGTCTACCGCGATAAGGATGTATAGGAAACCAAAGGACGGGTGGAAAGGACCCATGAAGTCAATACCCCAACAGTCGAAGATCTCAATGACGAGTATGAGGGTAAGAGGCATCATGTCTCGTCGGGTAATGGTCCTCATCCGTTGGCACCTATTGCAAGATTTGCAAGCATCGTTCACATCCCGAAATATTATGGGCCAATAGAGGCCGCATTGCAGAATTTTAGAGTTCATCTTTTTCATCGAAAAGTGGCCTCCACAAGCTTTTGAATGACAAAACTAGATGACTTTTGAGATCTCGTCATCCGGTACACATCGTCGGATGATTTGGTCGGCGCAACATTTAAAAAGGAAGGGATCGTCATAGAAAAACATGTGCGACCAAATAAGAAACATCTTCTTATCTTGCGGTGTCCAGTCGGGAGGGACGGCTCCCGTGATAAGGTAGTTCACTATATCCGCAAACCAGGGCAAAGAAGAGGTAGCAAAGAGTTGCTCATCCGAAAAGTATTCGTCTATGGGTATGGGATCACTAGGTACGTCGGACGAAAGCCGTGATAAGTGGTCGGCAACGACGTTTTCTACCCATTTCTTATATTTAATGGAGAGATTGAACTCTTGTAGGAGTAGGATCCACCTTATGAGGCGCGACTTTGCATATTTCTTTGTAAGTAGGTATTTCAGTTCCGCGTGGTCGGTGAAGCAAGTAATGGGGGAACCGATAAGGTATGACCGAAATTTATCAAGGGCAAAGACTACCGCAAGCAACCCCTTCTCCGTGGTAGAGTAGTTGAGTTGTGGTTCGGTAAGAGTCCGGGTAGTGTAGTAGATGGCATGAGCCTGTTTATCTTTTCTTTGGCCCAAAACATCTCCTATCGCATAATCGCTAGCATCACACATAAGTTCGAATGGTAGAGACCAATCCGGAACTTGCATGATGGGAGCGGACACAAGCATGGTTTTCAGTTTTTCAAAAGAGCTTTGGCATGCTTCTGTCCACTCGAATGGGGTGTCCTTCATGAGTAGGTTGCTTAAGGGTCTAGCGATGGTGCTAAATTCCTTAATGAACCTTCGATAAAACCCCATGTATCCCAAGAAAGAGCGCACGTCCTTGAGCGATTTTGGTGGGGCAAGATTAGTTATGGCATCTATTTTTGCACTATCAACTTCTATTCCCTTGGATGATACTATGTGACCAAGAACTATTCCCTCAGTTACCATGAAATGGCATTTCCCCCAATTCAGCACTAAGTTCTTTTCCACACACCGGGCAAGTACTTTTTCCAGTTTTTCTAGACAATGATCGAAAGAGGTGCCATGTGACACCTCACCTAATTAAACATCGGGTGATCAGGCCTTTATTAAATTAAAACAGGTTTCTCAAATGGTTCATTCTTAGCATCACTGTCGAAAACTTTTTAATTACTAATCCCCTAAGTGAAAATTAGACCGGTGCTAAATTTTATCTTTCTTAAAACAGATAAATCAACCATGCGGAACAAAGTATAACAATCACCATGTACTATAACCCAATCAATAAAGTGTAAGTACAAAAGAATAATAGTATTACCGAATAAACCATCGGCTAAAATCCCAAAATAATAATAGAACAACCACTAGTCTGAAACTAAACATCTGAGACTGATACCGGAGCACAAGTCCATACAAAGAATAGTGTGAAATCCTGCACTAGATCTGAATGAGAGAGATCGTATAAGCAAAGTCCTGTAAGCATCCACTGTTCAACAGCTTCCAGTCCCTAGAATGAAATCATCATACATGGCGTTCCTGTGGCTGGACACCTAAAAGGTTTTGAAAATATTTTATAGCAAGAGTTAGTACTGAAAACATTTTGAAAATATTTAGCAAGCGTTTATCACAATATAAAATGCGATTATTGATTACACGTGTTAGGTTCTCGTACACTCTCTTGATTGTACTCACCCCTCATCTTTTGGGCACACCTAACGTTCTACACTTAGTTTACCTAGCCATATCTCCCAAGCTAACTAGGACTAAGTAATCATCTGAACTTATCTATACTTAAGTTCTCGTGCCGTCCACACAGTACATCCATTTCATTAACATCTCGCGAAGGTTAATTAATACTCAAGTAACATTTCACCTATGTTATGTTTCAAAACTTCTCATTTAGTTTCACTACTAAATTTCTACAATTATCACAATTTATATCTTCCCACTTTTGTAATTAAGTTTCACTACTTAAATTACTAAATAGATATTCTCTATCTAACGTTACGTTTCATAATTAAGTTTCACTACTTAACTTACCAGTTTGATCTGTATCTTTAAATACATAATATATATCAATCTACTAATACACAGAAGTAGAATATCATTAAGTATATATTTCACACACAATATATACTAAATATCAGTCATTACTATTTTGTCCTTTTTACACACGTAAAGGACTCTTGGTTCGGAATGATTCATCGACCCCAAGTAAGAATTGGTTCGGAATGATACATCGACCCCAATTATTTATATACACAAATTCTGGCTCGGACTCTTTCATCACGCCACCAGTTCAAAGGTTTGGTTCGGCATTTTACATCGACCCCAAACATATAATAACCCTATGTTAGTTCGGAATATCTCATCGACCCTAACATAGTTAATTTAGGTATACTTCTCTTAACCTAAAAGTTCATACAATTCAGTAGGTACACACCCTACCTATCAACCATGTTCGTACGTAATATTTTATTCTCTTATATTTACCGTACTATATTCATTTTAAGATTTATCTCATTAATCGCATTTATTTGAGTATTCACACCACTCTAAGGGCCCTAGTTACCCCTAACGTAATATCAATTCAGTAGTTACCCTTGTTAACATACTGACCCAATAAATTTAAGCTCGCTCATGTTTTTTCGTAATTATATTCTTATCATCTCGAATTAGAATACGTCACAATCAAGCCTATGAATCTCCACTTTAATTCTCTCACAAACTTAAAGTCCAATGCTCAATGATAAACCTACTTCCATAACATTATTCCAAAAATATATTTCATCAAGGTCCCAAACACTTCCCCTATAAAATTTTAGGCATTTGAGGCTTAAAATTAAATATCTTACATTTTCTCGCAGTCTAACGAATCATAAAATTTTCTGGCAGATTAAACACCCTCTAGTAAAACTTCGACTTCTCCCTCTACAGAACTCCGATTGACCTTATTCTAAGTTCATTGGAAATCTAAGAGATATATCTTTCCATAAATATATTATTCAAACTCTAATTCTAAGCACAACTCAAATCGTACACGTTTAAAGTCACGTCAAACTTCTCGCAGATTACTATGCTGGCAGATTAAACACCCCTTAGTAAAACTTAGATTTCTCCTTCTATAGAACTCCGATTGACCCGATTCCAAGTTCATTGGATATCTAAGAGATATACCTTTCCAGGAATGTATGGTTAAAACTCTAATTCGAAGTAAAATCAAAATGGAATATGTTTAAAGTTACGTTAAAAATTCTGGCAGATTGACATCTTGTGTTCATCAATTAAACCCTAAGTCATTCAAGATTCATCTTCTTCAACCAAGAACTCGTAAAGATTCTATGTTAATCATCAAATATATTCAAATTTCATTTTACCTTTACTTAGGGATTCATTCTACATGCAATCCTACCCAAAATGTGATCAATTCAAACATTTAATTCATGATTTTTCAATAGAATTAACCAATTCTTAAAACTCCCTACACATGGGTATTATAACTTGAATTTAATTTGCAATAAACACTTGACTTGATAGAGGGGTTATGATTTTGTGATTGTTGTGGATGATTGATTGTTTTTCTCCTTCAATCTTCCTTCCCCACAAGTTTGTGGTGAAAATCTCTTTTAATCCTTCTCGATTCTTCCTTTTGCCTTGAGAATTGTTTCTCTCTTCTCTCTAATGGCTATGGTGTATTTTTTCTTCTCTCTAACCCTAGCCTCCAAATCTTATAATCTGACTTAGAGTTATTAAATTCGTAGGTCTTCTCACTCCTATATTTTAAAAGACTAAAACGCCCCTGAACGGTCCCGGCTTAGCCCAAAAACATCCTGGGACCCAACTAGTACCCCTGGGTATACTATTTTGACTATTTCGACCCTTCCGGGATTAACCGTGACCTATAACTTGTCATTTGAGTCACTCAAAAATATATTACTCGTTCTCACCCCACAACGGTATACACGCGTTAAGTAACTATTTACTACTCGCACTAAGTAAATAGAATGAGGCTTTATTAATCGGTATCTATCTCTCGATTAATACTCCATAATCATATTTTTTTATAAATATCATTAAAGTACTTCTCTTACGTAATTTAAATTAAACCGTCCTTTCTCATTTAATTCTCCAATTTAATTAAATAGAAATATTCAGAAATACGGGGTATTACATACTTCCCCCCTTACAAAGGAATTTCGTCCTCGAAATTAGGTTAAAACTGGTATTAAGACTAAGGACTTTAAACATCACTGCATCCTCTAATTCCCGAAAATCAAATCATATCATCCTAACGGTCGTCCCAAGTACATGCCTTGCTTCATTATAAACCCTTATCGCATGTTATCCATGCCTCATATATTATAATTAAGTCTCACTACTTAATTTATCCATAGATTTTCCCAATCTAACGTTAACTCTTGAAATTAAGTTTCTCCCTACTTAATTTACCCTTTTGATGTATATCTCCATATATAACATCTATGGATCTACTATCACTCATAAGTAGAATTTTATAAGGTATATATTTCACACACAATATATACTATAAGGTAAATTGGTCCGGCAAAATCATCGGCCCCAAAAATCCTATCATTTACATTGGTCCGGAAATCCCTCGACCCCAAGGTAAATGTAATGCATATGTTGGTTCAGACCTTCTGTCGATACCAATAATTATCATCGATTTGGTTCGGAAAATCATCGACCCCAAATCGATCCTTCACGTATTGGTCCGGAACATCATCGACCCCAATACATAATTAAGCATACTTATTATCGCACATAAGTAGGAAAATCATAAGGTATATATTTCTTACACATAACATATACTATCAACACTAATATTATAATCACCCCCCCCCCCTTCTATAACACTTTTGGGGTTATTGGCTCGGAATCTCACCTCGATCACAAATAGTGATTGGTTATATTGTCTCAGAATCACACTTCGAGAACTAATATATGTAAATATATCTCATCGCACATGAGTAGACAATTTATGAGCCATATATTACACCCTTCATATATCCTAAAATGTCATACTCCAATAGAATGTCCTCATATCACGCATTAAGGACTAAGAGTTCGAAATGTCTCCTCGAACCACACCTCAAAGTACATATAAGTTCATAATAGGTACCCAAGAACCTAATCCTTATGTACAGTCCATATAGGCACCCACACTACCTATAAAATATGCTCATACGGTTATACATTCAACCTATGAATTGATCAGTGGTTTCTTCCAAAATTCCACTATCGTTAGGACGTAGTATCTTCCTTTCTCACAATCATTGGGTCATAGGTGACACAGCACACCCAAAATAAAACATTATCTCCATTCCTCCCTAACCATCTCTCACAGGGTGGAATTTTAGGATTTCATCCTGATTCACAACAATATAGAGCCGCACCTTGCACTTGTGCACTCTACCTTTTTAACGACATATTAGTTCATCACGGTCAACCCATTTCGCTAACCCAACGGAATGTTGACTTAGTTACGATGTCCACAGCCCATCCATAAATTATAAGTCTGCCTACGCATTCCATCACTGGAAACGTAGGTTCACCACTGAATTTCGGTTGCTCATTTCGAGATCGTCTTTCTCTATCAACTAGTGGTGCGTCTGGAGACAATCTCACTTTATCTCTTTCGCAACACCGCTACCCACTTACGTTATCTTTCCTCAAGTGGTAACCTATTCCCTTTTCTCTTCGGGTATTTGATACTTTACAATTTGTTCCCTCTTCGTAATTGGTGCACCCTTAGGTTTGGTTACCTTATAATAATCAACATTTTAGTAACGCGTAAGTCGCTCTCAACACTCAGTCAAGTAGCACCCTGCATTACTTCTTCACAATAGTTAGGTACCTTTGAATGGCTTCCCACTGATTCTTATCCCATAGGGTATGCTGGCTCTCTCAGCACATATCCTTGGATCATCATCTATCTCCCATGAGGTTCAATCCATTTCATCAATACGACTTGCCTCATAACTTCCCCACCGGCGTACTTATCAAAAATAATTTTTTTTTCCGCGTCCCTCTATCTCGGATGCCTAAGAAAGCCAATTGACTAGGGCGCCCATACACCATTTTCTCCGTGCACATTTGTAAAAACATTGCAAACGTCGCACTCGTAGCATGCTTCTCCTCAACTCTATCCTTGTCTTCACAGCGTGACTACAATCTTGCGGGTATTCTCCATCCCCTATAGACCAAAAATCAAATCCTTGCCCACAAAGTCCCACTTATCCCTTCGTGGTGAAATAAGCCTTTCAGTATTTCTCCACAACACTATCGGCTCCACTGATGCCCTAGCATCTAATAATGTCTCTTCTCGTGACGTGCATAAAAATTCAATCGTATCCCCTTTCGCAACCGAACTTAAACAAGGGAATTCTCCCCATGCATTCTTACCGAGCATTCTCGAAACAACACATAGTCGAGATACTCAAATTCCATTCCCCGACAATATGTGCAACCATACTCCAATATCTCTAAAGGAGTCAAGTGGTATTGGTCTTATACTATCACTAAGCCCTTAGCACTAATCACAACAACTAGCTCGATCTCTCTGCTCAGCGGTCATATGATATACCTTGAGTCATATCATTAAGGTCCCTACACACCGGGATCAATCACTATGAGACATCCATAATCTCTTAAATCTCCAACATACCGATGAATAATGCGAGATCGACCCTCTTTGAGGTAAGGCATCGTCATATACCCCATTCACTCGAGGTTAAAACTCATATACTTTCATGCCCATCGCACTGGTGGTTCAAATGGTTCCCAGACATAACAAGCTTGTCCTTCCCGAAATGCAAAACTTATCGAAGTTATTATTCCCTTAAATAACTTCTAATAATATCAAAATGTGTGGTCTTACATCCCATATAAGACATATTTTCATAAATCCCCTTATTCCAGGCCACACCGACCGGTTCACGCAGTCTCGATTTTGAACACCATCATCATAGTTCCTTTAGTTCCTCTGACCAAGAGGAATGCGCTATTGGACTTAACAGTCCCGACTTAGAATCCAATTAATAAATTCCCCTAGTGGTTTTCCACTTATGGCTTGCACTAGCCCCTTTACATGCAGTCTTACTCTTTGACTAATTCCTTAAACTCTTTTAGCTCCGCCCACCTAGGAGCATGTTCATCAACCTTGTAAGAAGCATCGTACTGCCATCATACACATAAGTCGTCCAAGCATAATTTTCCCGAAAATTGCAAGTGACAACAACTCGTGAGTCCATTCTCTCACGGGCTCTTTTTCCCTTGTACCTATCTCTTCAGGTACAAGTTCACTTCAACAGATAAATTTCTTTCTCACAATTGGCCTCTACCAGGCTTTCATGTGATGGGTTTAGAAATTCCATTTACTTCGCTTCTGAACCATCATTAGAGGAATTTGCTGTTAGACTATATCTAAGATACCTCTATTTGTATACTGACCCTCGGTCCGGATGTGGTGACTTATATCCCCACTACGTTGCCTTAAAAATTTACCCAAATTTTACTTATGAGTACTTCTACTCTATCCTTAATTCTAAGACATCTGGACATTCTACATCCATTGGTTATCATGCACAATCGAGGTTTTTAGATTTTTCATGGGTCATTCTCTTCATAGATATTTCAGACCTCCTCCCATTATCACTTCATTAGGCGGGTCTAGATTAGCATCACCCTTTGCCATCATGGTACTTGGAAAATGCCTGTTATGCCCCAAAAGTCCTTGCAGTATCTACTTTCATTACACACTCGGAGTGACCTCGACAACGGTCATCTCTCCCATGATTACCATCCTCGAACACTCCATGCTTCATGTTGAGCTCCTCCCTCCAGCAGTCCTTCCAACGCCAATGCTGGTCCTACCGCCATGTTCGACATACCATGCCCAATCGAACTCGTATATATAACACTACATCTACTAAATAGCAGGAGAATGAAAACTACGTACGTAGAGGAGTAAAAAAATCCTAATATAGGGATCTATATCAATCAAACGATACGCTGAAAACGTAGTAAGACGTACAGATCCAATGGACACTAGAACCTGACACTCTGATACCATCTGTGACACCCTGCCCAATTAAACATCGGGTGATCAGGCCTTTATTAAATTAAAACAGGTTTCTCAAATGGTTCATTCTTAGCATCACTGTCGAAAACTTTTTAATTACTAATCCCCTAAGTGAAAATTAGACGGGTGCTAAATTTTATCTTTCTTAAAACAGATAAATCAACCATACGGAACAAAGTATAACAATCACCATGTACTATAACCCAATCAACAATGTGTAAGTACAAAAGAATAATAGTATTACCGAATAAACCATCGGCTAAAATCCCAAAATAATAATAGAACAACCACTAGTCTGAAACTAAACATCTGAGACTGATACCGGACCACAAAACCATACAAAGAATAGTGTGAGATCCTGCACTAGATCTGAATTAGAGAGATCGTCTAATCAAAGTCCTGTAAGCATTTACTGTTCTACAGCTTCCAGTCCCTGGAATGAAATCATCATACATGGCGTCCCTGTGGCTGGACACCTAAAAGGTTTTGAAAATATTTTATAGCAAGAGTTAGTACTCAAAACATTCTGAAAATATTGAGCAAGCATTTATCACAATATAAAATGCGGTTATTGATTACACATGTTAGGTTCTCGTACACTCTCTTGAGTGTACTCACCCCTCATCTTTTGTGCACACCTAACGTTCTACACTTAGTTTACCTAGCCATATCTCATAAGCTAACTAGGACTAAGTAATCATCTGAACTTATCTATACTTAAGTTCTCGTGCTGCCCACACAGTACATCCATTTCATTAACATCTCGCGAAGGTTAATTAATACTCAAATAACATTTCACCTATGTTATGTTTCAAAATTTCTCATTTAGTTTCACTACTAAATTTCTACAATTATCACAATTTATATCTTCCCACTTTTGTAATTAAGTTTCACTACTTAAATTACTAAATAGATATTCTCTATCTAACGTTACGTTTCATAATTAAGTTTCACTACTTAACTTACCAGTTTGATCTGTATCTTTAAATACATAATATATATCAAACTACTAATACACAGAAGTAGAATATCATTAAGTATATATTTCACACACAATATATACTAAATATCAGTCATTACTATTTTGTCCTTTTTACACACGTAAAGGACTCTTGGTTCGGAATGATTCATCGACCCCAAGTAAGAATTGGTTCAGAATGATACATCGACCCCAATTATTTATATACACAAATTCTGGTTCGGACTCTTTCATCACGCCACCAGTTCAAAGGTTTGGTTCGGCATTTTACATCGACCCCAAACATATAATAACCCTATGTTAGTTTGAAATATCTCATCGACCCTAACGTAGTTAATTTAGGTATACTTCTCTTAACATAAAAGTTCATACAATTCAGTAGGTACACGCCCGACCTATCAACCATGTTCGTACGTAATATTTTATTCTCTTATATTTACCGTACTATATTCCTTTTACGATTTATCTCATTAATCGCATTTATTTGAGTACTCACACCACTCTAAGGGCCCTAGTTAACCCTAACGTAATATCAATTCAGTAGTTACCCTTGTTAACATACTGACCCAATAAATTTAAGCTCGCTCATATTTTTTCGTAATTATATTCTTATCATCTCGAATTAGAATACGTCACAATCAAGCCTATGAATCTCCACTTTAATTCTCTCACAAACTTAAAGTCCATTGCTCAATAATAGACCTACTTCCATAACATTATCCAAAAATATATTTCATCAAGGTCCCAAACACTTCCCCTATAAAATTTTAGGCATTTGAGGCTTAAAATTAAATATCTTACATTTTCTCTCATCATAACGAATCATAAAATTTTCTGGCAGATTAAACACCCTCTAGTAAAACTTCGATTTCTCCCTCTACAGAACTCCGATTGACCTGATTCTAAGTTCATTTGAAAGCTAAGAGATATACCTTTCCATAAATATATTATTCACACTCTAATTCTAAGCGCAACTCAAATCGTACACGTTTAAAGTCACGTCAAACTTCTCGCAGATTACTATGCTGGCAGATTAAACACCCTCTAGTAAAACTTAGATTTCTCCCTCTATAGAACTCCGATTGACCCGATTCCAAGTTCATTGGATAGCTAAGAGATATATCTTTCTAGGAATGTATGGTTCACACTCTAATTCGAAGTAAAATTCAAATGGCATATGTTTAAAGTTACGTCAAAATTCTGGCAGATTGACATCTTGTGTTCATCAATTAAACCCTAAGTCATTCAAGATTCATCTTCTTCAACCAAG
Organism: Sambucus nigra; assembly: GCA_949130495.1. Taxonomy (NCBI): domain Eukaryota; kingdom Viridiplantae; phylum Streptophyta; class Magnoliopsida; order Dipsacales; family Adoxaceae; genus Sambucus; species Sambucus nigra. Next base: position 88,945,999 of record OX422220.1, read on the forward strand.
AACTCGTAAAGATTATATGTTAATCATCAAATATATTCAAATTTCATTTTTCCTTTACTTAGGGATTCATTCTACATGCAATCCTACCAAAACATGTGATCAATTCAAACATTTATTTCATGATTTTTCAATAGAATTAACCAATTCTTAATACTCCCTACACATGGGTATTATAACTTGAATTTAATTTGCAATAAACACTTGCCTTGATAGAGGGGTTCTGATTTTGTGATTTTTGTTGATGATTGATTTTTTTTCTCCCTCAATCTTCCTTCCCCACAAGTTTGTGGTGAAAATCTCCTTTGAATCCTTCCCAATTCTTCCTTTTGCCTTGAGAATTATTTCTCTCTTCTCTCTAATGGATATGGTGTGTTTTTTCTTCTCTCTAACCCTAGCCTCCAAATCTTATAATCTGACTTAGATTTATTAAATTCGTAGGTCTTCTCACTCCTATATTTTAAAAGACTAAAACGCCCATGAACGGTCCCGGCTTAGCCCAAAAACATCCCGGGACCCAACTAGTGCCCCTGGGTATACTATTTTGACTATTTTGACCCTTTCGGGATTAACCGTGACCTCTAAGTTGTCATTTGAGTCACTTAAAAATATATTACTCGTTCTCGCCCCAAAACGGTCTACACGCGTTAAGTAACTATTTACTACTCGCACTAAGTAAATAGAATGAGGCAATATTAATCGGTATCTATCTCTCGATTAGTACTCCATAATCATAATTTTTTATAAATCTCATTAAATTACTTCTCTTACGTAATTTAAATTAAACCGTCTTTTCTCATTTAATTCTCCAATTTAATTAAATAAAATATTCAGAAATACAGGGTATTACATGCCAAAAACGCTGAAATCGTCCATGAACACTTCGAGTCTTCTCTCGACCATGTCGCTAAATAGGCTCAACTTGCACATTTGAAAGGTCACGGGTGCATTATAGAAGCCAAATGGCATAGGTTTGTAGGCAAACGTACCAAAAGGGCAAGTGAAGGTCGTTTTCTCCTGGTCAAGTACATCTACCTCAATTTGGTTATATCCGGAATAACCATCAAGGAAGCAATAGAAAGGGTGGCCCGCTACTCTCTCAAGCACTTGATCAATAAATGGTAAGGGGAAATGGTCTTTCCTAGTTCCCGCATTGAGTTTTCGGTAATCAATGCAAACGCGTCACTCGGTGGTGGTACATTGGGAAACTAGAATTCCCTTAGCATTCTCAATCACTGTCTTGCCCGACTTCTTCGGGACGACTTGAATAGGGCTCACCCACTTGCTATCTGAGATTGGGTAGATAATCCTGGCATCCAATAACTTGATAATTTCGGTTCTCACCACTTCTTTCATATTGGGGTTTATCCTTCTTTGCATTTCTCTTGAGGGCTTGACATCCTCTTCGAGATGGATCTTGTAAGTGCAAATCAACGGACTTATCCCCTTCAAATCAGCAATGCACCAACCAAAAGCACTCTAGTGCTTTCTTAAAAATTTTAAAAGTTTACCATCCTGCTCTTCGTCTAGGCTAGAAGAGACAACAACAGGAAATGTCTCATCCTCTCCAAGGTATGCATATTTAATATGGGAGGGGAGTTTCTTCAATTCAAGGGTTGGAAACTTTTCGTCGGAGGGAACCATGCGTGTATCCCTCGGAGGTAACTCCTCGAATCTAGAAACCCAACTAACATCTCTCGCATCCTCGTCTGACGCTCTTTCATCAAGTAATTCTCTCAACTCCTTAACCTCCCTCTCGAATGCGGTGTACGTTCCCTCCCTCTCGTGTCTCGACACTAAACAGGACCCTAAGGCGTCTCCACAATAGTTCTCCTCAAATTACCCCTCTAATATCTTATCTATGAATCTCACCGCGTGAAGATCACCTTCTTCCCCCGTATATTGGGCTATATGGAAGATGTTGGTCTCTAAGGTCATGTTCCCAAAAGTGAGTTGCATCTGCCCATTCCTAGTGTTGATGATAGCGTTAGCCGTAGCTAAAAATGGGTGCCCGAGAATGATGGGAACATGATTGCTTGAGGTGAAAGAAGGCTTCGTGTCCCAAATGACAAAATCTACCGGGAAGTAGAAGGTGTCAACTTGGACGATCACGTCCTCAACTACACCTCTTGGGATCTTCATAGTTCGATCCGCTAATTGGAGAGTGATTCTTGTGGGCTTGAGGTCGCCCAAATCAAGTTGCCTATAAATGTAGTAAGGAAGGATATTGACACGTGCTCCCAAATCAAGTAAGGCTTTTTTAATTTTATTTTCTCTAATGATGCAGGAAATGGTGGGTGCACCGGGATCTTTGAATTTAGGCAAGAGATCGTTAAGTAGAATGGAGTTCATGTTCTGTGCTAGAAAAACATTTTTCTTTACCTTCATCTTTCTCTTTACCATCAACAAGTCTTTGATGACTTTTTCATAAGCGGGAATTTGCCTAATGGCATCGAGGAAAGGTAAATTCAGCTTTACTTGCTTTAGCATGTGTAGCACGTCCTCACATGGGTTTCCTTAGGAAGGAATCAACCTTTGAGGAACCGTGTGACACCCCGCCTAATTAAATAACGGGTGATCAGTCCTTTATTAAATTATAATCAAGGTGAACGGTTGATTCATTCTTAGCATCACTGTCGCAAATAAACATTCCAATTGAAACACCCGAAATAATTAAGCTAAGTGACAAAACCATTTAAAACATTATCTCCATTTATTAAATCCAATTATGAAATCCTTTATTACGTAACATTTAAGATTCACACAATTATTAAGACTGGAAATAAACACCAATGAATTTAATCATTCAGATAATCCAATACCAACTTTAAAACTACAAAGGAAAAACCATCCTGACAGTAATTTAAATCCCAAAGAGTAAAAATGCTAAAAATAAATGAACATAATCTCTGACAAATCCAACTGAATAAGGAAATGGGCGACAGATGCCCTAACTAATCATAACTATAATGAGAGTAGATTCAACATCGAGGTCGTCTAAGTAATGTCTTGCATCTCCCACATAAGCTGCAGCGCGTTCGGTCCCAAAGAATCTACTCAAGACACCCCTGTGGCTGGGCACCTGAAATATATATATATATATATATATATATATATAAAAGAGAAAAGAGATAACAAAAAATGGGTCAGAGCCCGAGTGTAAAACAGTTTAAAATTAGTTTAGCAAGTATTTAAAATGCTTACCTGCTAATGCAACAACCATGTTAGTATGCGATACTCTCTTGAGAATTCTCACCTCTCATCTAGTGCGCACGCCTACCGTATTAATAAATCTCATAAATTTCCCTATCTTATTCTCCATAAGGTTTTATCATGTGAAAAGCGAGGTTATGATAATTTACTTTAGGAAACCATTCTCTTCAAGATTCCTTGCGTTATTTAAAACAACTCATTATCCTTATAAAGTTCCTGAACACTTATAATAAAGTTGAAGCATTTATTAATTACTTATCTACTTATACGCACATTAGAAAGTTCCCATATATATATATATATATATATATATATATATATACGGATATATATTAGTCACACATATTATATATATACTAACAGCACCCTACATAAGATCTATGGTGTTGGCATACTCTGCTATCAAGTCCCCGTATCTTACAAACTAAGGGGAATACTAGTTCAGAATCACTCTCGAACTGTATTGACACAAAACACAAACAAATGGAGGCGAAGCATAGTTCCCGAACGTGACACACCTGTCTAAACCAAAACAAAACTACTTTAATCGTTGTCCCTTACTAGACACCATACTCTTGTCCTCTATACTCACTTCGGGAAAAATATTTTAGCACGTGTGATTTCACTCTCCACAAAATACCTCGATACTTACTCTACTTATCACCTGAAATACATTTGAAAACTCACAAACGACTGGAATCGAATCGAGGAGAATCCCAATCTCCTTAGAGGTATCCTCCTTTATATAATAAAAATAGGTGGAAGATCCCCCTTCTGGGCGTGGCATCACTACTCAAACATCTCCTACCCCGCAATGACAAAGGTAATACTCTTACCGAATCAATTTATCATGGCTCTGTGCGTAGCGAGCCAATCCATGCCAAATATTAACGCCATGCTCATGTATGACTAAAACTAGTATGACTACAGGTAAAACCCAACTACCAAACTATATACCTACACCTCAGCGTATACAGAAAATAAATGACCCTTTCCCCAATGATGAGTCTACGCATGACACCGTACTTTAGTAATGTCTAAAAATCCTAAGGTCCGTGCCAAACGAGTATCTATAAAATAGTATGATGCCCCAGTATTAAATAAAATGTTCCCCATAGTACTATAAGGAAAGAACTTAGCATCAATGGACGATGATGGCTGCTGGGTTTCAGTATGCTTGGCGTCGTACACACATTCGTGATGTTTCTGCCCCTGCTACTAGGGTATCTTACTCTTATCTGGGCAATCCTGCTCCGGTGACCCATTCTTCCGCAATTAAAGCATCTACCTCTAAACTTTTTCATTTTACAGCTCTGTTGGTTTTGGTCCGGTTGTATAGTTCCACTTTTTCCTCGGCCTTGTTGAGCATCTTGATGAAAAATGACATTTGGTTGAGGACAGTCCCTCCACTTGTGACCCATTTGTACACACTTATAGCAGAGTCCTGAAATTTCTCGCTGGTTGGGTTGGAGTTCCTCTCTAAACTGATCCGGGAAAGTTTGACGTTTATGACCATCCATTCCATATTTGAAATACCTCTTCATGACTTCACTCGGACCCCGACTTTGTTGGCCCCGAGGCTTTTGGGTTTCCCTACACAATTTGTTACCTTCGTGGCATTTACAGTCTTGAGGATCTTGTTGTTGCGATTTTTGTGCCTTCACACACTTATTATTTCCATTCATGACAGACTAACTATACTCTCTAGATCTTTTGCCCCCATAAGCTGCGTTCTGCGTTCTTGATACTATAAGACCACAGTGGTAACTTCATGTGCCACAATACCTGCTAACTCGGCGGTTGATACTCTCTCTGGAGACACCTGAGGTGTGAGTCGACCTTGCTCGTTGATTCCCCTAACGGCATTAGCTAGTTCTTCTTGACGATCCATCTGAAAATTTAAATAATCTGGATGAGTTCATCATTCGCATAAACAAATCACAGAAGCACGAATTCCCGATGCATAGAGATGAATACAACATTCCTAATATTAGGGCTCTATATCAAAGACGCTAAGCTGGAAACGAAATAAGCCATACAGATCCTAAAGGACACTAGAACCTGATGCTCTGATACCACCTGTGACACCCCACCTAATTATAAATCGGGTGATAAGTCCTTTATTAAATTATAATCAAGGTGAACAGTTGATTCATTCTTAGCATCACTATCGCAAATAAACATTCCAATTGAAACACCCAAAATAATTAAGCTAAGTGACAAAACAATTTAAAACATTATCTCCATTTATTAAATCCAATTATGAAATCCTTTATTACATAACAGTTTAAGATTCACACAATTATTAAGATTGGAAATAAACACCCACGAATTTAATCATTCAGATAATCCAATACCAACTTTAAAACTACAAAGGAAAAACCATCCTGACAGTAATTTAAATCCATAAAAGTAAAAATGCTATAGATAAATGAACATAATCTCTGATAAATCCAACTGAATAAGGAAATGGGCGAGACATGCCCTAACTAATCATAACTAGAATGAGAGTAGATTCAACATCGAGGTCGTCTAAGTAATGTCCCGCATCTGCCACATAAGCTGCAGCACGTCCGGTCCCAAAGAATCTACTCAAGACGCCCATGTGGCTGGGAACCTGAAATATATATATATATATATATATATATAAGAGAAAAGAGATAACAAAAAATGGGTCAGAGCCCGAGTGTAAAACAGTTTAAAATTAGTTTAGCAAGTATTTAAAATGCTTACCTGCTAATGCAACAACCATATTAGTATGCGATACTCTCTTGAGAATTCTCACCTCTCATCTAGTGCGCACGCCTACCGTATTAATAAATCTCATAAATTTCCCTATCTTATTCTCCATAAGGTTTTATCATGTGAAAAGCGAGGTTATGATAATTTACTTTAGGAAACCATTCTCTTCAAGATTCCTTACATTATTTAAAACAACGCATTATCCTTATAAAGTTCCCGAACACTTATAATAAAGTTGAAGCATTTATTAATTACTTATCTACTTATACGCACATTAGAAAGTTCCCATATATATATATATATATATATATATATATATATATATATATATATATATATACGGATATATATTAGTCACAAATATTATATATATACTAACAGCACCCCACATAAGATCTATGGTGTTGGCATACTCTACTATCAAGTCCCCGTATCTTACAAACTAAGGGGAATACTAGTTCAGAATCACTCTCGAACTGTATTGACACAAAACACAAACAAATGGAGGCGAAGCATAGTTCCCAGTCCTAAGAGGTCAGCACATACCCACACGTCTCTTAGGACCATATGACTATAACTCAGATGGCTTGTAATCAACGATAGTATCTTCTAGGGTACAAGTCGTTATCCCCCATAAAGGTCCAATCGAGATAAGACTGTTCCGGCGCGAAAACCCCCATGATAGCAAGTAGCTCTTATACGATTTTCACACAGATATATAATATATGCACAATCACAAAGTCGTATATATATAAATATCCACATTTCTAAATTAGGTGTGATCACGACCCATAATCATAATTATCCGTTATCAACATATTTTACTCGATTATTACGCATAATGAACACGTCATTTTTATTCTCATTTAATATGCATTCCATACTCACTTCTCCTTTCTCGAAGTATTCTAAGTATAATTTCAGTAGGCACATACTCACTTACGTTTGGGTCTAACTTCCTTACGAGTCTCAATATTTTTATTAAGTATACGCATGGTTTCTTATACACATGAATCATTCCTCATTAACCCAAAATCTCATCCTACACTAACATGTTACTCAACGGGGGTTACCTAGGCCCTACTGGTATTATCTATATCCCATTATACTATAACAACAACAATCAAGGGTTCCCATGCATCTTAATCGGATTAAACCAACGGATGAGAAATATGCAGTATTCCAGGAGTGGTCGATCGATCGATGACAAGGGGTCGATCGATCAAGCAGTTCTTGCCCAGAAACTGCAAATTAGACCTACGGGTTTCATCTTCCAATTTCTCCGAAAACGTCATTAATAAGTCTAAAATTATCAAATAACGATACTACGAGTTCTATATGCATATATACAAGATTTCTTATGTGAAACATGTATAATTACATCAACGATATCGAAGTAATGGGGTAAAATCGACATAATCTTCAAGAACCCTAATTTTGGAAGAATTATCCATCCCTCTAATTATTTCCCAGATTTCTTGTTTCTAAACTCATAGTAATTTGTGGGTAATCCTCTACATGTGATGGGTATATCCAGAATATTTTAAATCTCTCTAAACATGTGATTTAAAGTTTCTAAATTAACAATTTCTTTCATAAAACATGATCTTGGCATTCCTAAACTAACATGGGTGAGGCATTAACCAAAAATAAAGAAAGATAGATACTTGCCTGAAATTCAAGGTTCTGATTTCGTGGATGAAATGGTATGGTTGCTTTCCCCGTCGCGCGATCTACGTTTTGGTGATGGTGGCGGTGTAACCGGATGAGTTATTGGCCTTAGATTGCTTGGAAAGCTTCCTACCTTCTTCTTTAATGGTCGTTCTAAGGTTTTGGGTTTGCTTACCCTAAGAGACAACTCCAAATGGCTGATTTAACCTAATTCAATTCGTGGGTTTAATTACCCAAAAATACAAGATGTCTATAATACCCTCCCGAGATGTCAAATAGGCCTAAAAATGCCCCGAGACCCAAACTAAACCTCCGGGTACACTTTTCTGACTATATCAACCCTTTCGGACACATTGGCACACTCAAAATGACCATATGAGCAACTTGTAATTTATTCACTTTATATACTAATAATTTAGTCCTGACACGACACAGGCGCGTCCCAATTTAAATTTCCATAATTGTCATTTTATTCACTCGTGATAATTTTTATAACATCAATCTTATATATTACTTTACTCATCTAGTAATATTCAACAATTTCAATAATTACTAACACTTGTCACGCTAATAAACATTTAAATTAAATTTCTGGATTAATATTAAATTAATATCTCAATTTCAATTAATAATTTCCCAAATTTAAAGTCCATAAAAATACGGGGTATTACAAAATAGTGTCGCGGAGGGTGGTTTCACTACTACCTCGGGCTCACTAGTGTCTTCTTTGTCATTCTCATTCAAGGGGACATCTTCGGCCTCTTTCATGTCGGACGAAATCTCCTTGTCTTTCTCTGTGTCGTGTGGGGGAGGTGATACATCAACGACTCTCCCACTACGAAGAGTGGTCACAGAATGACATAGCTCATGATGTTCAGTAGAGGTGGAGCTAACACTAGTTTGACATTGGGGAGGTCTTTGGCCCTGGGCAGGAAACTTGCCCTTCTCTTAAACACTCAATGAGGATTGTATCTTTGACAGACTTGTATTTATGTCGCTAATCAGGAGATCATATCTAGCATTGGTTGCAGTTTGGCTAGTGATAAATTGATTCATAGTATTCTCGAGAGTTCTCCGCGGTGGCGGGATATATGCTCCTTGAGGTGGTGGTGCTGGCACATGTCCTTGCATGTGTGGAGCTTGTTGAAAGTGTTGTGGTGGAGGAGGGCCAACATGGGAAGTGGGGTTCATCGCATCATGTTATTACCCATAGCTAAAACCAGGATGGTTTTTTCATGAAGGGTTCTAAGAATTCCCGTGTGGTGCACCGAAATTACCCTTAAATCCTCCTATACCACTAACTTGCTCTTGAAGCACAACTTTGTAGGCGGGTATAGTAGGGCATTCCTCAGTTGAATGACCCGCCTCACAAATCGCACACACATTCTCGACGGGATTTGGTATGCATCCAGTTAGCCCTCTTCCATATACCTCACATAGGTCTCGAAATCCTTTCTTAAGCGTATCTAATCGACTGTCCATCGTAGAATTCTTATCTACGTGAAATATCCCGGACGTCGCTGGAGTGGTGGTCACTTGACGATTTTGATTTTGAGCATTAGGATCAGATGTATCCCAGGATTGGGTAGTCTCGGTGACATACCTCAGGTAAAACTCAGCATCGTGGGCATCTAAGTCGACAAACGGACCACTACCCATGGTCTCAACGAGTTGCTTGGAGTTAAGATTTAACCCATTATAGAGAAAGGAAATTATTTGCGCTGTATCAAATCCATGATGGGGGCATGAAGTAACAAACTCATTGAATTGCTCATAACATCGATGAAATGGCTCATTTTCTGATTGTCTGAACACTTGAATTTGAGCCTTTATGGAGATTGTTCGATGTGGTGGGAAAAATTTCTTGAGAAATCTAGATTGCAACTCTTTCTGAGATGGAATCGAGCTTGGAGGTAAAGACCATAGCCAGGTCTTAGCTTTATCTTTTAGCGAAAAGGGGAAGAGTTTGAGGCGGATCACCTCTTGTGTGTAGGTTTGATCACTAAGAGTATTGCACACATCCTCAAATTCCCTAATGTGAAGATATAGATTTTCAGAATCCATACCATGGTAATTGGGTAACATTTGGATCATCCCATTTTTAAAACAAAATTGCTCGGAATTATACGAGAGTATAATGCATACCGGAGAGACAGTGTGCTCGGGATATAAGATTTCTCTCAGCAGGCGATATGGGGCCTCTTTCGCACCGGCTGCTGCACTACCGTGTTGCGCCATTTTTCCCTCTCTTGAAGACTCGGTATCCTCACTTGGTGTGCTTGAAGTGTGCTCGGAGGTGTGTCTTAAGAAGGAAAATGGAGTGTTGTTTGAGATTGAGTGTGACGGTGTGGGAGGTGGAATCCAGAATTGTGGGGCGTTAGGAGTGTGAAGGCTATCGGGGTTGTACTCAACGATTAGATTTTTGTGAATGCTGGTTGGAGTATTATGGGGTGTAGGACTGAGTTCAGAATTTTGCATTAATAGCTTATGAGAGATGGTGATGGATCTTTTTGTGCTTTTTGAAATTTTTATATGTTTTTGGATTTTTGGGAAATTTTTGGTCAAAGTTTTAGATTGACTCGATCTAATCCTAAGTCTACCTAATCTCCCCAGCAACGATGCCAAAAACTTGACGCGACTCAGAAAGTGTCTCTAATGTGCGTTCACTCTAGGCTCAAGTGCAAGCCTGTCGCGTTAGTAATAAACCCGATAAGTCGGGTCGTATCCTCAGGAAAATAGGACAACGGAGTTGTGACAACGTTGGATAGACAAGGAAATCTTAACTCCAACTCTAAAGGAAAAGGAAAAATGATTTGGTTTATGGAATGACTACACTAGATGCAACTATAAAATTATGAAAAGGTGCAATTATACTAACTTACCTAAAATACTGATGAAGAACGGTTTGAAACTTTAAACTATATGATGATAAAAACAGGATGGGAATATAATCCCCCAACCCTAGTGTATTGCAGGTATAATACTAATCGTAAATTTAACTGATTAATTAGACCCAGAATTTAGTACTCCCAAGCATTACGTATATGAGGTTCAAGCTCGCACCATACTTAATCAGAGGATGAGTAAATCGGTATTACGATAGTTACCCTCGAATTGCATTCTAAAGCATCCCGGTTACCCAGAAGCAAACGAGATCCAACGATCTACAATTGTCGTGTTCCTACACAATACGGTCGTAATAAATCACTAAATTCAGAGGATTAATGTTATACACATGCAACTATCACATCAGGTTGGGTTCATGTATCCCGACCTTAGAAAATCTAGCCTAGCATGCTGAAACTAATGAAAACAATTTTTGAATTGCAGGAAACCATGATTAAACTAAGGAAAATTTATAGAATGATGTAGAAAGGAATTGGATTGAAGAAAATTAACTCCTAATCTTACCAAAGCAGTAAAAGCAGCAAGTAAGAACACTTGTAATCACAGAAATCTGAATAATCTTCACTATTGGAATTAAGGTTGTAATCTACCTTCTAAACTAGGGTTTTACAGAAAGAATTGGAAAATTATATTAATTCTCTGTCCTAAAAAATGATAATAACTTGGGTATATATACCCTACAAAATTTTAGCAGTTTTAGCTGCACTAGGACTCCCCATTAGAGAAGGATAAGAAATTAAAACTCGATAGCCGGACCGGTCTGGGTCTCCTGCGGATCGATCTGCCTGGAATGTGGACCGATTCTTTTATTTCTGGGGCGGATCGGTCCGGGGCGGACCATTTCATTTATTTTTCCTCCCTCTTCGGTTTGCTTTTGGTCTGGGATTCTCTGGAATATGCACTGCGGACCGGTCTGGCCTTCCTACAGATCGGTCTACCTCTTTGACTTTTTTCTCCAACTTTGACTGCTCAGAACTTTTGTTTCGGGACTCCGATTGAGGTATGTGCTCATGAATGTGATATCTTCAACTTCTCTTTAGGTGCCTCATCCGAATTCCGGGTAGAAATTACACTTTTTCCCTTTTGACTTTCCTTCTTTTCTTTTTCGATTCTTCCGGTTTCTTTCTTTCATTTTTGACATTAAATACCTGCAAAATTAGTACGAAATACCAAAAACTCAGTGTACTCGTTAGGATAAGTTAGTAGCAAGATTATAAGATAAATTCAAATTGATTACGTTGTTCGAGGTGCTAAAAGTAACTAAATTAAGGGATAAATTGGAAAGAATTTATACCTAATCAATATCTCTCATTGAAGTAAGATGTTAGAAGAGGAAAAAATGCCATGGAACAATTAGGCACATATATTATGGTTGCAGATATTTTTACAAAAGGACTACCTCTAAAGACATTTCAGAGACATACAGAAAGCATGGGTCTTGAAGATAGTTCTTAGTTATTTCTTTTCTGCAATTTATTATGCCTGTATTTGACATTTGTTGAGCTCTTGATAAAATTTCTACATCTATTTTATTATGTTTTCCATTGTGTACACTTATTATTCTTGGATGAATTATAATAGAAAATTTTCTTCTTTAACACATTATGGGACCATTATGTAAACTCATGATTATGGCCTAGTTAAGAAGGCCGTCGATGATGTGGTACGTGGAAGGAATCATGTTACATATATGCGATAGCCGTGACTCCCATTGACTACTGGACTAGCCAAGGAACTTATGAAAACCAATTATTAAAGGATTTAGCATATAATGCGTGCCTTGTGATTCTTAATTAAAAACATCAATGGATTCTTCTACCAAGTGAGAGACTGTAAGGAAATTACTAAATAACCTTCGGGTTCCTTAATAGTTTTATTTCCTTCCCCGAAATATGGTCATTATTATTTCAATTTTTAATTAAAATATGTTATTTTCTAACAAAATGGTTAATATTCCAAAAAGTAAATGGATATTAAAAGGAGTTAAAATTCCAATTAAATCTCTACCTTAATGGACGGTTTAGATTAATCGGCCGTTGAAATTTAGACCCTCTTTCCACCTATAAATAGATGCCTTTCTATTATCAAAAGGTCATCCACGAAATACACATATATAAAGGTTTAGAGGCAAGGAGAGAGAAGCCAAAATTCTCCGTTAAAGGACTGTTAAGGTGGTCCGATCGGTGGCAATCAGTGGCGACAAATAGCGACATCACATCCATGACGATGAAATGAGGTATTACACTATCCCTCTTTTCACATATTTATTAGGTGATAATCATGATGTTCATGATCTTAGGGTTTATGTAAATAATTTTTTTTACATAAAAGAGTACTTCCTCAATAATGATAGAATCTATCTTGGACAATGTAAGGATACCAACCTTAGAAAAGAAGTCTTTGCGCTAATGCATACGTGTATACTCAGTTTTGTCCTTGTGGGGGCAATCAGTGGATTATGAAAATGTGTAACTTTCAATATTTCTAGTTTATTTTTCGTTAAATAAACAATATTCGTGGTTGTCCCTTCTAGGCCAAAGAGTACTGGACGAATTTGATAATTAGGGATTAGGTTATGAGTTGGGGAGGTGTTAGGCCCTCAATCCGCCTTTATCTTATGTAAATATTTGTTTTTATGCCTTCCCTAAAGATGTATTCTAAGACATGTGATATTGACGTGCATAGTGGGTTCATTTTATAGGTGTACCATCATGCTTTGTTCTATGCAATGGATTGAGAAGTGATAAATTCTTTAACAAAATTATACTTGAGTTGGGAGGGTCTATAATCCTGTAACGCCTACATACCTGCTCGTGCAGAATAAAAGTCGGCATACTTGACCATTATGGGACTTAAATGAACCTTTTCAGTTCCAAAAGGAGCGTTTTTGCAAATGGTAGGCTTAGGCTTTAGACCTTTTCGAAGAAAACAAATATGTTTTATAGTTTTAACCAAAAAATTTGGGAAAAGGTCAAAGATTTTTGGGGTAATGAAGGAAATTATGTTCAAAATTATATGGTTGTATGTACAGTTAGATGGCGGTATACATCGTAGGGCAATGGTTTATAATAAATTGTCTCATATTTTATATAGTTTTTTTTTTGTTTTAGTCCCATTTTTAAAGTTTTGTTTGTCTCCCAACCCATGTTTTTTTAAGTTGCTTTAAGTCCCATAACCGCCCTCAACTTCCATGTAACCTCTCTTAATCGCTCATGTCTCTTTTTGTAGAGAATGACAAGTGTAAAAATGTAGGACCAACAACAAAAAAAATAATGACATGGGATTAAACATACATATATTCAAAAATGTAGGACTAAAAACTTGTAATCCCTTTGCTTGCATGAGAAATGTTTTGTTTGTAAAAATTGCGAGATAATTAGATATTGTATTTTGCAACAATAAAAATGCATTCCAGTATGTAACGGAAATCTGGTGTTAAACCTTGGGTTGTGGACATCATCGTTGGGCTACTCTTGTAGTGTTGCCAACATGTCGGTATGGTAGAGAAATTCTCCTCTAACTTTACGTGGTACATAATTTTTCATAAGTTTGTGTTTCAAAGGTAATAATATTTAAATATAAAGCTAACCATTCAACTCTTGCTTTTAAATTATTTTTCTCTTTTCAACTTTCCAACAACTGCTACAATGATGTGGGATACAAAATCACGAGACAAGCATGAGAGTAAACATAAGGTAAACTATAATGAGTCGTTTCTCTAAAGGGACACAGTTTAAGGGTCAATTTATGAAATTACTTTTAAAAATTATTTTTAAAAAATGATCTAATTTATTTTATATGATGTTGAACTATTTTAGGAAAAACCCACCAAAAAAATCAACTTAATATAAATTTGTTTGCTATTTTAACAAAATTGGGTGAAAATATGTCAATTTTAAGCTTACATAATTTGACTGTTTTTTTTTAAATAGCAATAAAAATCATTTTGAGTTGAAATTTTATGGAAGAATTTACTGAAATACTTAAAACTCGTATAGAAAAATCAGCTCAACAAAATTATTTTTGAGCATAGGTCCTTAAATTACCCTTAAACAGTGTCCCTTTCAAGAGACTTTCCGAAACAATAATTGGGTGTTAGGAATTTAAGATAATGCTTGTAGGTACCCGAATTTGCCATCATGGGCCCAGACGAGTAGCCTAATAAAAACAGCCCAAAGTTCGAACCCTTCGCACCTTAACTAAATTCAGTTATGACTTAGTCTTCTCCTAGAATCTCGTATAGAGATATTCCAGGAGAGAAAGATGGACGTGGGGGAGTCCAACACCCCCACTCCCCGAAGATAAACATGTATCTAATAAACCCTAAGCCTGGGGAAAGAGGAACTCACTGTATTCTCTGTAAATGCTCCCCGGAGTATATAGAAATAATACTGACTGCACCACCGTGAACGTAGGCATTCTTGTTGAACCACGTACATACTGTGTTGTGTGATTGGCATTTTATGTTCTTTATTTTTCTTGGTGATTGCGCTTTTCTCATTTATTTGTGTTGAATATAATTGTCACCACAACCGGCGCCGTCTGTGGGAACGTTTTTCTTCCCTGAGAAAGCCCACACCAACAAAGAAGTTTTAAATGTCTATTCACAGCAGTAATGCCCCTCTGGCAAGAGATATCCAAGAACAACCTGCTCCTCGTAGGATCAGATCTGAAGTTCGGTGTTCAGATCAGAGGGCTCGCCCAGAGAGGCCAGCCTTTGAGGAAAGCCAAAGACTAGTAAGGTCCACACTAATCTCAAGACTGATTGATGCCTATGAGGCAAGGCTCCAAGAGCAAAGGGATTCTGCTCGCAAGCAAGAGGCTGAGAATGCTCTCCTCAAAAGGAAATTAGAAAGGATGGAGAAAGAGCTCCATCGCAGCACTAGGCGATGTCCATACCGCACTCTTAGCCCTCTGGCGAGCAAGTCTCGCAGCCGAGGAAGGATCCCTAGGCGTGGATCCCAAAAGAGTGAGAAGCACGAGTCAAGAGACGACTCTCTCGAGCACCAACGATCGTCTCTCCGTTATAGGAGCCCAGCTCGCAGCAATGAGAACATATGAAATTTGGTCTGAAGGGAGATGGACCAACACCAAGTACATCGCAGTGCAAAATTAACCAGGGAGCTTGCTAGATGAGCTCTCAAGACCCAGATGAAATCCCCTTTCTCAAGGGAGATAGAAGAAGAGGAAGACCCAAAGAAATTTGCTATTCCAAGATTCAAGATTTATAACGAAAAAACTGACCCCATTGATCATGTAAGGTAGTACAGGCAAGCCATGACTCTTTGGAACCACCGAGATGCACTGATGTGCCGAATTTTTCCCTCGATCCTGCATGACGTGGCATAAAAATGGTTCGAAAGTCTCCCTCATCGGTCTATCAGGAGCTTTGAGTCCCCGGCCGAGCTCTTTACGGCCCGCTTCATTACAAGTAGCTCCCATCCCAAAAGGATGGATGATTTACTAACAATGAAAAATATGCCTCAAGAGAGCCTCCGCGACTACGCGAAGAGGTACTGGGAGTTATTCAATAAGGTCGAGGACTGCTCGGAGCAAGTAGCAGTGGCCTCTTTCAAAATTAGGCTACCCAGCTCTTGCCTTTTGCACCAATCCCTAACGAAGAAAGAGGCCATGACCATCGACGACCTGATGGCTCGCATCGAGAAGTAGGCCAAAGTGGAGGATGTGACTCGCCTCAGCACAGGGGAAAACGGTTGAACTAAGCTCGCAGCCAAAGGCAACGACAAAGCTGAGAACCAGAAGAAAGGAGTCAAGAATGGGGGCAAGAATGGCTCCAAGAACGGAGGCAAGAACGATATATCAAAAGCATTTCAGGCAGTCAACATTATCTTCAAAGAACCAATTTATAAGACTCTAGAAAAGATCAAAGACGAGCCATTTATTAAGTGGCCTAGAAAGATGGGAGGAGATCCCTTAAAGAGAAATAATGCGCTGAGATGCTCTTTTCATAAAGAGGGAGGACATAAGACTGAGCACTGCAAAGCACTTAAGTCCCACCTCGAAAAACTGGCCCAGTCTGGGCACCTGAACAAGTTTGTAGAGAAGAAGGCAGAGAAAGTTTCTTCCAACAGAGAAATAAGACCTGATAACGTACTCGAAGACGATGTTGGGCATGAATTCACGGTAATTCATGGGGCATATGATATGAAGAAGATTTAGGGGAATTCAGTTTGAATGGAGGTAAAAAAGCTTACAGCAGTAATGCAATCTTTTCAGATCGATCCAGTAAAGATCCAATCAGGAAAGCGTCGACGAGCAGATGATGTCTACTATAGCAAACATATCGTGTTCACAGATGAAGATCTGGTGGGAGTGAGAACCCCACATCATGATGCCTTGATCATTACTCTCGGGATAGCCAACTATGACGTCGATAAATTGCTCGTCGACTAAGGAAGCTCATCCGAGGTAATGTATCTCGACCTGTTCAGAAAATTGAAGTTGAGCATCGCCGACCTAAAGGAAGCCATTGTCCCTCTAGTTGGCTTCGCTGGAAAAGTGAATATTCCATTGGGAAAGATTGTGCTACCAGTAAGGCAGGAAGTATCTCCAAGATGATTGAGTTTTTGGTAGTCGACATTGACTCGCCATACCAAGCTATCCTCGGCAGAGGATGGCTACATGCGATGAAGGCAGTCCCCTCGACCTACCATCAGAAACTCAAATATGTGATCGAGCGAGGAGTAATGGAGATCCATGGAGATCAAGCAATGGCAAGAAGGTGATTCATAGTGGCCATCCGCCCAAGACCAGAGAAGAAGGACAAAAAGCCCAATGAGAAGGTCGAGGAACAAGAAGGACATGATATTCTTGATTGGAGCTTCTCTCACAGGTCAAGAAAAGAAGGAATTGATGATTCTGTTGAGAAGCAACGTAGACGTTTTCACGTGGGAACTATATGAGCTGCCTGGAATTGATTCCAATGTGGTTTGTCATCGGTTGCATGTCGACCCCACTTTCAAACCTATCACGCAAAAGGCACGACGAACTGCGCCAGAGAAGGCAAAAGCCGTAGAAAAAGAAGTTGAAAAATTTTTAGATGCAGGATCCATACGGGAGGTTCAATTCCCTAAATGGTTATCTAACCCAGTAGTAGTTCCAAAGAGTAACAGGAAATGGAGAGTCTACATTGACTTCACTGACCTTAATAGGGCTTGCCCTAAGGACAGTTTCCCTCTCCCAAAAATTGACCAATTGGTGGACGCGACAGCAGCTCACGAAGGAATGAGTTTTCTGGATGCATATTCGGGGTATCATCATATCCCTCTGTATGCATCAAACCAGGACAAGACATCATTCATTACCACTGTCGAATTATACTGTTACAAAGTCATGCCCTTCGGGCTTAAAAACGTAGGGGCAACCTACCAGCGGTTGGTCACCAAGATGTTCAAAAACCAAATGGGAGACACTATGGAAGTCTCCATCGATGATATGCTCATCAAGAGAAGGAACAAAGAAGACCACCTGTCAGACCTGTCATGAACCTTTGAAATCCTCAGGAAATATCGAATGAAGCTCAACGCGAGCAAGTGTTCTTTCGGTGTCCAGTCAGGAAAATTTCTTGGGTACTTGGTTAGTAAGAGAGGCATCGAGGCCAATTCGGACCAAATCGATGCAATCAATAAGGTACAGCCCCCTCGCACGATACGGGACGTACTGAAGCTCACCAGTATGCTCGCTACTTTGAACCATTTCATCTTGAAGTCCTCCGAGAAATGCAAACCATTTTTCCATCTCTTTAAGGTAAACAAGACAGTAGAATGGAATCAAAATTGCTCGCAAGCATTGAACGAGCTTAAGGCTTACCTTAGCTCACCACCCCTGCTCGTCATACCTCAAGAAAGAGATTCCATATACTTATACCTCGTCGTTTCCAACCACGTCATTAGTTCTGCGCTGGTGTGCCAGCACCCCATTTATTACGCGAGCAAGACCTTATTAGAGGCTGAGTAACGGTACCTACCACTAGAGAAGCTCACCTTTGCACTTGTAGTAGCTTAAAGGAAGTTGAAGCACTACTTTGAAGATCACACCATAATCATCCTTACATTGCACCCCCTTAAAGCAATCCTGAGGAAAGCGGATTTATCGGGCAGATTGACTAAATGGTCGGTCAAGCTCAGATGATTTAACATCCAATTTCAACCAAGGAATGCAATCAAAGGATAAGTCCTTACTGATCTCATAGATGAATTCATAGGCGAGCATCCTCTCGACAAACTTCAACCCATGAAACAAAAAGAGAATCACGCAACAGAGGGAGTTTGGTAATTATTTGTTAATGGAGCCTCCAACTCAAAGGGGGCAGGAGTAGGCATTGTGCTTATTACTCCAGAAGATACAATCCTCGAACAGGGAATCAGGCTTGGATTTGAAGCCTCCAACAATGAGGCAGAGCATGAGGATTTAATATTCCGCCTTCAGAAGGCACACACTTTGGGGGTAAAACAGTTACAGGTGTACGGTGACTCACAATTAGTCTCCAATCAGATAAGTCGGGACTACAATGCAAAAGATTAAAGAATGGCAGCCTACCTTGCCTTGGCAAAGAGGCTAATGGCTAGCTTAGAGGAAGTCAGTGTCCAGTAATTTCCCAGAGGGAAGAACAGCCATGCTGATGCCCTAGCAGCCCTGAGTTCGGCAATCAATACTGACTTAAAAAGAACGATCCCCATCGACTTCCTCGCTCATCCGAGCATTAACCAGAGCGATGAGCTGTCAGGCGTGGAACATGTGCTCCAGATTGAGTCAGCACCCAGTTGGATGGACCCTTTAAGGGACTATTTGAAAGATGGCACACTTCCAACGATAGGAAGACCGCTCATCAGATAAGAGTCAAAGCTCCTCGCTTTCACTTATCTCCTGAGGTCAAGTTGTATAAGAGATTATTCTCCGACCCTTACCTACAATGTGTTCACCTGAGGGATGTCGAGAAAATTCTACATGAGCTCCATGAAGGAATCTGTGGAAGACATATTAGAGAAAGATCACTAGCTTTTTGAGCTATGAAGGAAGGCTACTGGTGGTCATATATGCAAAACAATTTGACAGTGTACGCTCGCAAATGCGAGAAATGTCAACTACATGCTCCTATGGTTCATCAACCTGCCAGCGGCCTAAGATCACTCACCAACCCTTGGCCTTTCCCCCAATGGGGAATGGACATCGTAGGACCACTTCCTACCACCGCCGGTAACCGCAAGTATCTGTTGGTCGTAATGGATTACTTCACCTAATGGATCGAGACAGAGCCACTGGAAAACATCCAAGATGCAAATATGATGAGATTCATATGGAAAAACATAATTACTCGTTTTGGAATCCCCAGAACCATCATCACTGATAACGGAACACAGTTAGAGAGTGTCCCTTTCCATAACTTCTGCAATGAACACGGGATCAGGCACTATTTTAGCTCGATGGCGTATCCTTAGAGCAACGGTCAAGTCGAAACTTCCAATAAAATGGTGATTGATGGGTTAAAGAAACGATTAGAACGAGCCAAAGGCGCATGGGTCAACGAACTACTGCATATTCTGTGGGTGTACTGCACTACCCCATATTGGGCAACGGGGGAAACCCCATTCTCACTAACGTATGGAATGGAAGCGATCATCCCATTGGAAGCAGGCCTACCAACTATGAGGTTCACCCTTGTCGACCAGGGCCAGAATAATGCAGCATTGCTCGCTGAACTCGACCTAGCCGACGAACGCAGAGAACTTGCCTTAGTTAAACTAGCGAGCTATCAGCAATAGCTCGTAAAACACTATAGCAAGAAGGTCAATCCAAGGGCATTCCGAGTTGGAGACTATGTCCTAAGGAAAGTCCTTGGCAGTGCAGTAAAACCATCAGACGGTAAGTTAGGGCCAAACTGGGAAGGACCATTGAAGATAACAAGAGATGATCTGCAAAGAGCCTATCACTTAGAAACGCTAGAGGGCAGAGAGATACCCCGAGCATGGAATACGTCCAATCTTAAGAAATTCTATTTCTAGTTTTTTCTTTTGTCTTTTACCAGATTCATGAAACTGGCAGCTCATTTACTTGTGATTAATAAAACTTATTTGGCAGTTGCATTCTGTGAGGTATCAGTTAACTAATATGTGAACTTTATAACTTGCACACCCTTTCCAAGTGACAGGCACACTACTCAATACACGATATCAGGGAAAACACCCTCCTCAGGTTTTCGTTATGAAGCACGAATAATCTCTTAGCATTGCCCCTGGCAATATATGAAGCTCTACAGGATATCCTTAGGCAATCTGGCCAAGTCAAATTGGTCGCCAAACAATGTTTGGTTAGCAAAACCCTGATCGAATTGAGAATCTAACACCAGGTGTGTCCTCTCCAATTGCCATACTTAGGCCTAAGGGAGTGTGAAGACATGGCCTAAAAGGTAAAGTAAGGCAGAATTATATCTCATAAGCATACTGGATTGGAGGGACACTTACTCAACAATGCAAACTTACCAATCTAGTCGGCCACGAGAGGCCCGAGATTATTAAGCGAAGAATAAATGACGTAAAAAATATAAAACACATGTTTAGTCGGCGAGTTCGCCCAAAATATAGATATTATATTACTTCATCACATTTACAACAAGAATGTACAACCTATGTTTAATCGGGGAGATCGCCCAAAGCATCAATATGACATTACTTCATTACATATGTATACAGAGTTACAACTGGTAAAATCCTAATGAGGCTGAGGCCTCTGAATAAGATAATCAGCCACTTGTGCTCTTCGACCGTCATCCAGATAAGGAGCTAATTCCTCCTCGACCTCATTCGCATCTGACTCCAATAGCTACCGGGGGATGACATCGATAGGGATCCACTGATCATCCCTCCTGAAGGGGTTAGGCCTTAAAGTGGAAGGAGAGATCTCGTAACGGTACCAGAGTATTGAGTTCCTTGGAACTTGCAGCTCCCTGAGGGCACTCAACCATCCCCTGATAAATGAGAGCTCTTCAAACTCTGTCAGCCTCGTCGGAGAATCTCCTAACCTTGGTCATAAACATCAGCCCACACTCGTCGAGGACCTTTTTTGAACAGATGTCTCAGCCGTGTAACATCCCTTTGAAGCCCAGCAATAATCATGTATGCTCGACGAACATCTTCTCGGAGCTCGTCCATTTCCCTAGCTGGGATTCTTACATTTATACCAGCTCGCGGAACAGTCGATAGGGTAGAACCTCGCAGCACCGGAGGAGCATCTCTTGGTCCTGTGCCAGCTCGTGATGAGGAGGAACCCCTTAAAATGCGAGGTGCGGTGCTCGACGCATGCTCCCTGAGGATCAACACTTCCCTCCTCAATGACTCATTTTCCTATTGTAGAACTTCTCTGACTTGGTTAATCTCAGTAGCATCGAGGAGTCTTACTCTCAAAGTGTTCACTTCCTCTTGAACAGAAGCTCCAACCTCTTCCATTTCCTGAAGCTTATCTTTCAGTTTAGCAACGAGCTCCTTCTGATTTATGAAACTATTATTCCTCGATCGCAGTGATTTACAAATTCTTATAAAGGTCTGGCAAACTTGAGGACTCACATCAGGACCAAGAATTATGCCCAATCGAGAAGTGGTTGGTATATATTCATCTACATCAATCGACTACAGGCCATAAAAGAGCAGTAAAGGATAAAATGAATCAGTACACTGAGAGAAAAAGTCTTTTCATTTCATTCACACATAAAGGATCAGAGTATATTGAGAATCAGAAAGGAACATTACAAATAAGTCAAAAATACAAAAGCAATCCTAAGAGTAGATTAACTGGCGACCTCGATTTGTTCAGAAGAAGCTGACTGCTTCCCCTTATCAGCAGCAGTAGGGGCATCTCCCTCGGGAGGGTCAACTTCTGTCGCCCAAGCAGGAAGGGAATCAACAGGAACTGACTAAAAAGTAGGGTCAATACCTTCGATGGCTGGGGCAGGAGCTTCATCTACGACAGGCTTTAGGGATGGATCATGCTCATCGAATAAGGGAGAAGTAACATCCACCCCGGCAGCCAAGAGGGCCTTATTCCATCCCTTCTTGAAGTTCAGACGGCTGATGTAGCCTATCTAAACCTCAGCATCTTCATATGTGGCAGCCCACCCGGAATTATATGAATCTTCATTAATGGTGGCTGCCTCGGACTCCTTCTCCTTCAGCTTCTCCACCAGCACCTTATTCTCCTCCACTACCACTAGTTTGCTTGAGCAGACTAAATTATAGGCCTGCCACAGTTCGTTCAGTTCCTTGATCGCTGCCTCCCTCGCTTGATTGGCTTCAATAAGGGCCAGATCAGAAGTCCTTCGAGCAGTATCAGTAGCCTTCAAGCTGGCCTCAAGCTCGATACTCTTCCTTTTCAAAGCAGCATTCTGCTTCTCCATCTCATCATTCTTATTCACCAGCTCGTTGTGAGAGAGATAGAGAACGAAAAAATTAGTCACGAACTGCAAGTAAAAAAAGGCATTAGAAGAAAGAAAAAAACATAATTTTACAAGTGTTAAAGAGAATAAATAGACCTACCAAGGCTAGCCTCTGACTCGCTCTCAAGGCTAACTGGTCAGTACCCATTTCCCTTTGGTGATTAGCAGGCAGGACTGCTCTTTCGAGCAGCCCAGGAGCCAGTTGGGGAGAGATGGAAACCGAGGCCCCCTCTGGAAACGCAGACACGGGCACTAAGGCCTGCCCAGACTTTGTCCTTGCTTCCATTCTCCTCCTCTCCTCCTCTCTCTCCTTTTCCTTCTCTACCCTCTTCCTCTCCTCAACCTTATTTTTCTCTTTAGTCTTCTTCCTCTCCTCTTCTCTCTTTCTCTCTCTCAACTGCTCTTCTTCTTTTCTCTTCTTCTCCTGCTCATGAGCAGAAGACTGAGAACTAGTGGAAATAGCCCCACTACTAGACTTTTGCTTCTTCGACCACTGAGTGAGAAGCACATCATCCTCATCATCATCATCACGGATCAGGTTCCTCCTGAGGGGAGCCATTTCCTCGCTAGAACTTTTGGATGTACTTAAAGACTCTTGAGCCTTAGAAACCTCTTCTGAGCTGGAGGAACTTTCACCACTGGAGCTCACCTCACTAGAACCGCCTTCAGTACCTCCTCTGATATTACTTTCAGAACTACTCTCTTCATCATCCAACTGAATGGGATCGACAGCAGCTTCTTCAGAAATATCTAAGTCAGGAATGCTGTCCACAGGCCTCGCAATGAAACTCGACCCGATGTTCTTTTACTCCAGCCGGAAAGTAGTGGATCGGGTATGTTCACCGTCAGCCAGAGGTTCCCTTATATTCCAAGCTTTAATCAGCTCAGTAGCTCGGACCTCTCTAAGAGCAGGTTCCAAGTTCTTTATCCTCGTTGAAAAGAAAAAAGGAAAGTATCAGAAAAATCACACATTAACAAGGATATTGAAAGAGCAGAGTAAAGACTACCTATGTACTCTTCCCCATAAAAGGGAATAGTGAATCTATCAGACCTCGCCCCCTCAGTCTGGGGGGAGAATTGTTAATTCCTAGCAAGAAACCCATCTTGTTAGTAGTCCTTGTGGGAATCAGGTAAATTTACTACCAATACCCTGTCAGGACTCCTGGCCTCAAGGTAGAGAAGACCGGAGCTCGTTCGGGAGAAAGAATAACAAAAATAAACTTTAGCGAGCCCCAATTTAGTGCCATAAAGTTGATTTATTCTATGGACACCATTGACTATCTTCCAGACGTTGGGAGAACACTGTGCAGGGACAATGTTGAAATAACCAAAGAAATGAAGGAACAAATTGTTTGGAGGAAAATTAATCCCCTCATGGGAAAGCAACAAGACATGAATCCAATGAGCGCCCTCTATCTCTCTAACATTCTTAGGAGAGAGGCGCACTCAATCTCTACCCGCTCTGTGATATTATAAAACTTCCTAAACTCAGACACTAATCTATTACCTATCTTTGTCATTTGTAAACCCTAAATTGGAAATTCAAAGAAAACTCAACAGAGAAAGCACAGAGAGAGAGTAAAGGGGACTTACGAGATGAAAGTTTGACTTGGACGATGCAAGATCACAAGCCCAGATGACGAGGGAGATTGAAAGCGAATAAAATGAAGACCTGGAGAAGAGGGCACAACAGCTAAAACTCGTAGAAGATGAGGGAACGCTAAGAAGTTTAAAATGACAACTATGGAACGCTGCTCCAAATAACTTTTAAATGCTCCCAATCATTGCGCACAGGTTATGAAGTAACTGCCGCCTAAATCAGTTTTCAACTTTGGGAAGAGTTACACTATTCACAAAAGAGCCATTATGACAAATCATTTAAATTTATTGAGCCCAAATTGTGGCCCAACAACTTTAGGGGAAATTATGGGTACCCGGATTTGCCATCATGGGCCCAGGCAAGTAGCCTAATAAAAACGGCCCAAAGTCCGAACCCTTCGCACCTTAACTAAATTCAGTTATGACTTAGTCTTCTCCTAGAATCTCGTATTGAGATATTCCAGGAGAGAAAGATGGACGTGGGGGAGTCCAACACCCCCACTCCCCGAAGATAAGCATGTATATAATAAACCGTAAGCCTGGGGTAAGAGGCACTGTATTCTCTGTAAATGCTCCCCGGAGTATATAGAAAAAATACTGACTGCACCATCGTGGACGTAGGCATTTTTGCTGAACCACGTACATACTGTGTTGTGTTATTGGCATTTTATGTTCTTTATTTTCCTTGGTGATTGCGCTTTTCTCATTTATATGTGTTGAATATAATTGTCACCACAATACTCATTAAAAGTACCTGGATAGACAGCTAGGGAAAGCATCATTATAATTGTTATTCATAATTATGTGTTTTTTTATTAAAGAAATATAAAACAAATCATATCTTTTTTTAATAAAAAAAATTAGATCAATAGACAACGTACAAGCGAAGAAGATGACCGAGTCGAGTGTTGGATACTCTCTCGTCAAGACAAAATGCGCTCCCGCTACAGTGCTTACGATAATGAACAATGAGTGTCTGCCTATCAAGATGAAATGGCCTCGACACGCGCAAGAAGCACTTCATTGTACATGTCACACAAATCAATTATGTTTGATACTCTCTCCGACTCGTTTAGGAATGAAAAATATTGAAAAACATTTTTCTCTATTTCAAAATGAAGATAAGTCTTGTAGTTATAGAAAACAAAGTGTTCTTTAATGAAAAAAGATGTGTCTTTTTCCTAATAGTCACTTTAGGAACGTTTTTTCATGAACAGTCAATATATAGCGAATAGTCACGACCTTTAGCGACAGCTTAGAAAATTCGTCCCTAAAAATTAAATAAAATTTTCAATAATTTTCATACATAAATGGGGCACTTTAAAACCGAATTTCGTATTCATCATTTGTCTATTTTTAACATATGAATATATCACGTGACTCGTCTTGCTACAAGAAACACGTGCGTACTTGGTCTCACCCTATTTAAAGTGAGGATCCTATTTTTATAATGGCTCAAAGTTGATAAATATATTAATTTGATCATAATATTAATTTATGTAAAAACATAATATTTTTCAACACTAATTTGAAGTTAAATTGAAGTGGAAAGTGTTGTGTTTGTCTTTCACATAGTTGATTCAATAACACGTTTATGAGGTCGAGTGAATCTCTGTTTGGCAATGCGGGGAGTTTGATCATGGGATCAGTTGAGAGACATTGGGTTTTATAGTTTCAGAACTAGCGTAGGTTTGAGAATTTGCGGTAAATAAGTGTTTTAACTCCAGGAGATTATTATTTCTCTCAAAACTACATCATTGTTTATATGGTAGACTTTTATTATTAATATGAAAAGGATGCATGTGAAATAACTAGATTGTCCTCGTAATAACGTTGAAATTTTAAAAAGATCCACATGGAGATAAAAACCATCGATGATCACCATAACGAAAAGGACCTGGTGATCTTGGTGTCAAAATTGGTACAGTGGTCGTCTATCATGGTACAACAATTTGGTGACTAACTAATGTATGATTACCTCCATGTAGTGAATAGGTTCACATGTATGCATGATGTGGGTCACTCAATTGGCTGACAACAGTTCGACAACAGTGTGCTTATATGGAATTTTCATATCTTTTAGGAAACTTTTATAGTTCTTTAGGGGTTGCAAAGGAGTTTGAATATAACATATGCTCACTTGAGCCTTTTCTTGGAGAATGTTGTTATGGTTTCGATGACGGATGATATGCCCCTAAGTTTCGAAGATCAAGGTGTTTATAAAGCCCCTTAGCAGAATAGGTTGGTAGAAGCATATGATGTTAAAAGGCACGACCCGATGGATTTCGTAATGTTGCGGGAGTCAAAGGCGGCATTACATCAAATTATTTTCAAGGATGTCATATAATTTATGTAATTTAAGTTTGTGAACAGAGTTGTGTCAGGTGACAACAGAGTCGTGATTTCTCGAGACCATAGTCTTTTTTAGGAGATAACCCAGTTGTTATGAATCGTGACGAGGTTGTGCTTTCCCCAAGTTTGAGTTTTATTATTGTGGGGGGAATAATTATAACATACTTTAGAAGAGGGCACATGTACAATGATCCTATCAATATCTCATCAAAGAAGATAAAGATTGTCAATACCCACATGTGAAAATCTTGGAGTTGGATACGATCAATGAGGGTGGGATAGTCATCTCAAATCATAGAATATTGTATAGATCAACTATCATTGTTTCCTATAAATGTAACCCTCACCCCGAGGAAAAATGAGAAGGTAATATTTGTGATTTAAATAAGAGCAATAGAACAGAGAAAACTTCCCATGGACGTAGGCAGATTTTTTAACCGCGTAAATAATTTTCTTATGTAATTGTGCATGATTTATTTTATGCTCACCTTAATATTGTGTTGGATATAACTAGTAGGATTTTACTACCTATAATTGGCACCGCCTATAGCAAACGATTTCCTTTCTCAACCAAAAAAATTCATCAAGCAGTCAAGTCTCATTCTCACAATGAGCAAACACCATCTCACGATCATCGCCAAAATAATGAGAATGACCATGAAACTCCTAGGATTAGGTATGTGATCCAACCCAATAGGAGACTTAATACTACCACTTCTCGCTATTGTCCATGCGAAGATCAAATGGTCGAAAGTAACGAGCAACCACGATCCAACTAGATATCTCATCTTATGGATGCCTATGAGCAATACCTTTATCATTCGTACTCCATCAACAAGTGGAACATTCCCACCTCCAACGTTGCTTGGAGAGAATGGAGAAAGAGCTTCGTGGAGATAAACATAAACGTCGTGAGACTACCTGCACCCCTAACTCTCAGGCGAGTAAAACTCGTAGCCGAAGAGGAATTAAAGGAACGACCACGACCATTCCTATCATAATGGATCACCATGCAGGAGAGATCGCCACGGTAATTGGTGGAATAAGAAGGATCTTCGTAACCTCATACAAAGGGAGATGGAAGACCATTCTTCCCACCAAGGAGCCAGAACCACTAACGAACTAGCTAGGAGGGCACCTATTACCGGATGAAGTCTTCGTTCAACTAATCGATAGAGGACTTTGAGACTCAAAAAAATTTATCATCCCCAGATTCACAATTTATGATGGGAAAAATGACCCCACCGACCATGTTTGCCAGTGCAGCCAGACCATGACACTTTGGAACAATAACGGGACCCTCATATGCTATATTTTTTCTCCCAGTTTGGGATAAGTTGTGAAAAAATGGTTCGATAAATTACCACATCGATCGATCACCCGCTTTAAACATCTTGAAGAAACCTTCACCCCGAGGTTTATCACTAGCCATCCAAAGAAGATGGACTCCTTCCTCAGGATGAAGAATAAGCCCCAAGAAACCTTGTCTGACTATTCTCGACAATATTGGAAAATCTAAAACAATGTAAAGGACTACTCGTAACAGGTGGCAATGATCTCATTCAAGATAGGCTTGTCGAACAACTCCATGCTATACTAGTCCCTTGCTACGAAAGAAGCCACCATTATAGATGACCTAATGTATCTAATTAAGAAGTATGTCAAAGTGGAGGATGTAGTGGAAGGTATACAATTAGATGACGACCGAACAAAGGTGGGAAAACACGGAGACAAGGATACACTACACCAAAATAAGCTTTTAGTAACACACTATTTTTTTGATTACTAACAGTAACTTACCATTACTATTCCTCACAGTAAAATAGCATTAGTAATATAATATATATGTTACTAATTTTAGTTCAATATTAAAAAAAAAAATCTGCCCCCCAAAACCCAAAAAAATCGTTCATTTGTCATGTTCTCATAGGGTTTCTCCCAACGCATCGCATAGGGTTCTCATTCGGTGCTCCTTGTTTATTGTCCAAGCTTCTTGTTCATTCGGTGCTCAGATCGATGTTCATTCATCCCAACATATATGGTACATTCATTTGGTGCTCAGATCGATCTTTTATACATAAGGTAAATTCATTCGGTGCTCAGATCTTTCATTAGTACTGTTGTTTGGATGTCGTCGTCATCACACATAAGGTAAATTCATTCTGTTGCAAGATGTTCTTAGATTTAGGTCGTGAAATTTTTTGTGGGGGTTGAGGTACACTCTTTCCCACTGAACCTCATTCTCAGCCCCTACCCCAACACTCAGTCGCAAGCTTCTGAACCTCAGTCGCAAGCTTAATGGATTTGATTTTATAAATTCGTAAGATCATAATAATTAGGGTTTGTATATTGTTTGAAATTTTAGGACCATAATAAGAGAACCAAAAGATCAAACCATAAAAGAGAGGGTTTATGATTTATTTTTTCATTTTACTGTAATAGATGGTTTCAAATTTTTTTAGTCATAAAATGTTATTTACTATACTGATTTTTTGTCTTATAATTTGTCGATTTCGTCTAATGATTTCAAATTTGTTATATTTAGTTTTTTAATTTTGATTTTACTAACTAAATTTCATTTATCTAGTTATGACCCCTTAATATATTAACAAGTATCTATCCAAATGTTGGTTAAGTTTACCTTGTTAATCATTTTTCCTTTTCACAATTGTAACTTGCATGCAAGATGCTTGATAAAATGTCTATTTGATTACTCTTTCTTTGGTGATGTTTTGTCTTATATTGTTCAACTTGAATACTAAAAGCCCTCTTCGAGAAAACAGATATATACTTCTTTGAGCATGTGCATATAAACATATCAACTCTCTCTTTATCGAAATTAATGGTAGCAATTTTGATTTTGTATTTTTTTATTTATAATTCCATCTCAACTTTCATGAGTTGAAATGCAAAAAATTATACATATTAACGATGTCTTATATTGATACTAAGTGATAAATTTATTCTTATTCTAAAATTTGGGTGAGTTTATAATTAGCACAATTTCATACTCATTTGGGTCATATATAGAGTGATTATTTTGTTAATGTTACTTTTATAGAATTTGTACCAATTCCTTTTTTGGAGACCTTATAATGAAATATAATCGTGGCATGGTGATACACGTATAAACTTACATGAAAGTGATTGGTATGATTATTTTGCAAATATTGAGTTGAAGGTGGTAGTATTGGATCCAATGACATGAATGTGTGCATATTCAATTGTCTATGCCCAAAATACTGCATAGCTTGATTTTAAAGCATATCCTCTATCAAACTCATAATTACATACGTATATAACTATGGAAATTGCACCCCCTCCCCTGAACTTTAAGGTATGTTCTAACAAAATTACATATTCTAACTGTGATTTTTCTTATGTGTATCAATAATTCTATTTTTTGTATATTGTCATATAACTTCTGTGTAAACCATATTTTTTTGGTAGTGCGGAATGTCACAAACATTGAACAAAGAGTAGATGAATGAGAGGAATAGAATAAGTGAGGAGTACACAAATGGAGTTGCGTTTTTTCTTAATTTTGTAATTGCAAACAATGGACATCAATTCTCGACCTTTACTTGTCCATGTGTTAAGTGCCGAAATAAGAAGCGTTTTATTGCGGTAGATATCAAGGGTCATTTGATAATGCATGGTATAGATAGGGCATATACTAAGTGGGTTTTACATGGTGAAACACTATCATCGAACCTAACATGTCCCGTAGTAGAACCTATTGATTGTGAATGACATGATGAAGCTGATAATAATGAGAATGAAAGGTTGCGAAACTTAGTTGATGCATGTTACGGAGTGCACGAACAACATTGTGTAGAACCCGATTAGGAAGGATTCTCTAAAAAATCGTATGTCGATAATGAGAAGTATAACCAATATAATAAATTAGCGATCGAGAAATTGTACCCTTCATGTGAGGGTCATGAGACTACTGTCTCTGCACTTGTGGAATTGTATAATTTGAAAAGGCGGTTTGGTTGGTCAGGAAATAGCGTGACATCTCTCTTGTCGGTCTTAAAGAGGTGTCTTCCAAAAGAAAACACATTACCAGAAAAATATTCGCACATGAAGAGAATGATTAAAAACCTAAGGATGAAAGCAAATTACATTCATGATTGCGTTAATAACTGTATTTTATACTGGAAAGAGAATGAAGATTTGGAGGAATGTCCTCAGTGTAGAGAACTGAGATATGCAGTGAGCTCAAAGAAAGGGAAAAGCATATGCAAAGAACCAATGAAAGTGTTGAGACATTTCCCTTTAATTCCAAGGCTAGTGAGATTGTACAATATACCTTAGATAGCGCATGAAATGACATGGCACCATCAGGTAACAAGTTCATGGAATTATCAGCGACATCCTTGTGATTTATCCCAATAGATAATGCTAAAAAGTAGATGGCCTGATTTCGATGAGGAAGGGCGCAATGTTTGGCTTGCAATAGCAACAGATGGATTCAATCCCCATGGTATTCAGTCTAGTAGTTATAGTTCTGGCCTGTCATGATCGCGCCTTATAATGTGGGACCTTCTATGTGCTTGAAGCGTGAGTTCCAAATTTTATCTTTGTTGATTCCTGGGCCAAAGGCATTTGGTCAAAACATTGATGTTTTTCTTCAACCATTAGTAGATGAGTTGAAACAACTATGGGAAGGAGTTCCATCTATTGACATGCACAAAATGCAACCTTTTACGTTGAGAGCTATGTTGATGTGGGGGATTCATGATTTTCCTGCATATGGAAACTTATCTAGGTGTGTAACACATAGTTACAAAGCAGATTCTATTTATGGCAATGACACTCCATCCATTTGTCTAGAACACAGCATGAAGATAGTTTACACAAACTATCATATGTTTCTTAAAAGTGATCATCCTTTTCGGAGTGGTAGAGGTTTGGGACTTAGGACACAAGAAGTTGGACGTCCCCCGGTTCGACTAAACATAGATGCACTTGTGGAGAAGTTAAGAAATATAAAGTATGTACCAAGAAAAGTCTCATAAGTTCCCGCTAAGAAGAGAAAGTCTAATAATGTTAATGGGAGTGCTAATGTTGAAGTTAAAGAAGCTTGGTATAAATAATCTATTTTCTTTTATTTGGAATACTTGCTATATCATCAAGTTCGACATGTCCTTGATGCGATGCACATCGAAAAGAATGTTACAGAGCATTTAATAAACACAATTCTTAATGATAATAAAACAAAGGATACTGAAAAGGATCGATTGGATATGAAGGGTATGGGCATACACAACGGTCAATGGCTTCAAGTTGATGGACGCACTAGAAAAATGATAAAAGCAACAGCACCATTTATCTTGGATAAAGAAGAAAAAAGACAATTATGCCAAATTTTGAACTTAAAGCTTCCTACCAGTTTTTCCTCTAACTTGAGCAATACAGTAAGTCTTAGTCCCCCATATTTGCACTCCTTGACGTCGCATGATTATCATGTCATAATTGAACATCTGCTGCCTGTGTTGCTCCAACATGCCTTTTCGGAACATCGAGATTTAAGAAGAGCAATCCAACAATTAAGTTTGTTCTTTAACATGTTGTGCTCTAAGGTCCTAATTCGTCAAGATATCCAAAGATCCAAATACATGGTTGTTGAAACATTGTGCGTGTTGGAAAAATATTTCCTACCTACATTTTTTTATATTAGCATTCACCTCACTATACATCTAGCAGATGAAGCCCTGGTTTGTGGACCTACCGACGCTCATTGGATGTATCCGTTCGAAAGGTGATTTTTTTACCTTTTAATATAATAAAATATGCCCCATTTAAGTTAATAATGCTTGTTATTAACTATTACTACCTTATACAAATAGGACGATGAAAGATTTCAAAAATATACCCAGCAATAAGCGGTATGTTGAAGGTTCCATTGCAGAATCCTACGTTGTTACTGAATCTGTTACATATTGCATGGAGTACATACCAAATCCATCTGATGGAAATCATAAAAACTCACGCGAAGCCTTTTTAAAGGAAGGTGGAGAGTTCTCTGACGAAGGGCCTTTGCTTGATGATAAGACTATAACGTTGAAACCCGTACAGTTTCAACAAATACGTCGATGGGTATTATTTTGACTAAATGTTGATGGACTTCAAGAGTACTATAGGTTTGAGTTCTTTCGTTTATTTATAGTTAATAATTAATTATCATTTTGAGTTATAATTACTTATATCAAACTACATATTGTAGTAAGTATGAAGCATCACTGAAATCTGTGTTCTCGTCCTAAAGGGAAGGGGATTGAAATGATAGAAGTGGAGAAACAAACTTCTTTTATCCCTTGGTTATTCGAGAAGGTGATTATATAAATACTAATATTTTTATTAATCTTTCCATTAAGTATGATGAGAATTGAAACATTGTAGTAATTATGATTTGTTTCCATCAAACGGTTGCTGAAATCAGGAGAGATGGAGAAAAATAAAACATTGTGGAGGTTAGTTCAAGGGCTGCAATTCAAGACTAAAACATATAAAAAGCATCGTGTAAATGGTTTCGTATTCTCTCCTAAGTATCACGACGATATTGTTATCACACAGGATAGCGGCGTTTGCTTGAAGGCATGGACACAATTTCGAGCTAAAAAAATTTATAAGAATCTCACAAATACTTGGACTATGTGGTATGGAGTTATCAAATAAATTATTGAGTTGGACTATACCTTGTTTAAGTAGGTGGTATTTTATTATGATTGGGTGAGCGTGGAGGATAAGACTAATGGTTGTAAGCTTTGTACGGACTCCAACTTAGTCATGGTAAATTTTAATAAGTTTAAGAGCATTAATAATGAGTATGATGAGCCTGCCATTCTCGCATCCGAGTCTAGTCAAGTATTCTATTCGAAAGATATTAAAAATCCCAATTGGTGGGTTGTTATACATTCACCGAAGAGATCGACGAGTCAAGTGGACGACTTAGAGACACCAACAATCTTTCAATATATTCTTGAAGACCAACCGTACTTGGAAAGTTTGCTCAAGAAATACGACTCCATTTAGTTATTTTTATATTTTCTTTTGAATATTATAACCGTTGAAAGTTGTTTTGTTTTACCCCGTTGCTAATATATAAATTTATTGGTGGTATGTTAACTATTGAAAGTAGCGTCTTGTGATTTTAATGATATCATCTTGTGATTTCTATATATATCTCTATCAATATACTAATGTTGTAGTAATATGATAATTCAATACATATTATTTTATAACTTCTATTTCTATTATTGGCATCTGTTTTTTGTTTTGGCAGCATTGTATTGGGCGTCATGGCTTCAACTGCAAGTAGTGGTTCGAAACGTCATCCACTCCACAGCAAGAATTAATCGAAGGAGGTTCGAAGCAACCTACCTCAAGTGAAAATAAAAAATAAGCAAGAAGAAGTGGATAAAAAGGTGAAAAAATTACAATATATAACCCAAGATGATAAAATGAGAGCCACCGTTCTAGTGGATGGGACTGTAGTTGATCCGTGGAGTGGGAGATGGAGCACTCGTGTCGGTGATCTTGTTAGATCTTATATTCCGATTAGTTACGAAGATTTGAGAGTTGTGCCAAACAATTACAAAGATGATGTTTGAAATGCTTTAATGGTAGGATTTAAGTTAGATGTTAAACTGGAGGTGGCCCGCCCCCGCTGATGGAGAAAAGGTTTGCACAGAAGTTTACGACACACAAAAGTAATATGAGATATTTTTTGCCCACCGAAGACAATCCTGGAGTCCTATCAGAAGGTGTTGATCCCAACATATGGAGATTATTTTGTGAGAACGAAATAAAAGCAAAAAAGAAGTCACAAAAAATTCAAAATGCCAAGAATCGAACCAATTTAGAATATTTCCATACACTTGGGTGTCGCACCTATGCTGCTTTGCAATATGAAATGGTATGTATCATAATGTTTTTCAATTATCTGCACTACTTTTGTGTATAACATGTGATATTTAAATTGTAGGTTCGATCAAACCCAGAACAAGAATTAACACGAGTAGATACATGGCTTGCAGGACATGAGTAAAAAATGGGGAATGTCTTAAATAGTGCTAAGCTTTATTATGTGCGTATTTACATGAAAAATAACAGTATTTTTAATATTATTTATTGCATTTATTAATGAAATTTTCTCATTCTGATTTATAACTATCATTTGATAGGATAAAGTAAAGGATGCGGTGGAGAAAAGAAAGAGCAAGAGTGGAGAGGGTAGTAGTAAGAGCCAATGCATAGAGAATGATGAGTTGATAGAGGTTCTTGGGAAGGAGAAAAAGGGAGGAGTTCGTGCAGTTTGTCCCCTAATTTTGAAGAAGCAGTTAATGCATTTAGGGGTGGCAAAGGCCAAACTTAAACAAATAAAGAAGGCAAATGATGATGTGAATGCATTGAAGGAAGATATCATCTCTTCCGTTAATAGAAGATTTGAGAAAAATAACACACAAATTATGCTATATATGTATTTTATATGATTTCATTTATTAAAAAGACCTATCTAAATATAATAGATATTAACTTACTATTGTTTGATTCATTTTTTCATAGGATGTTATACAACGTTTGGTTGATGCCTTCAATGCTCTAAATGAAAAGGGTCCACCAATCACACCGATAAGTGATCATGCATCCAATATAAGTCTACAGCATAGGAATCTTTGTCAAACTTTGGATAATATTTTTGCATCCGCTTCTCGCCCTGTTTGCGTGACCACACCTTCTCTTGCCAACAATCCCAAAGTCATATTGCTTGATAGGTATAATGAAGAACTGGCAAAGGGGTATGTCGTGACAGATGCAACAAGGGATATATGCCATGGTGAGCGAGTTGGAGTCGGGGAGAGGAAAGTATATGTAGAGGAAGTGATGAAGTCGGATGCTAGGTTGTTTGATGCTCCTCAAGGTGGCTAATTCACTTTTGTTGACCTAGTCTTGGGGGGATATTTGATTCGGATGGATTGTTGGCTTAAATATGTTTAGTTTATGTTGTGAACTTTGTTTGATCTATCTATACGTGGACTTAGTTTGCAGTATGAGTTTGTTGTGAAGTTTGTTTGGATCTATCTATAGTTTATTTGGAATTAATTTGCATTGTCTTTTTTATTGTAAAACCCCTTTTAACTCCGCCAATGCTAATATTTATTTGAGCATTGTCGGTCCCAAGCCCGAATAAAGGAGGAGGGAAAGGTAATCATATGTTTAATTTTGAGTTTTCATTATTCATTTTTCTTTTCTTTCTATCACAAATGTCATTGATTTGGTTTCTTTATGCAGGGACTTGAGTATGGCCTATTAAAGCATTTGGTGAATGAATGAAGTGTTTGCTGGTTTGTTATTAATGTTATTTGTTGTTTATAGGGGAAGTGCTGTTATTTGCCTATGTCATATTGATTGGCTTATTCGCACTGCAGCATTCAGGAACCCACAGGGTAGCTTTGGTGTTTGTGCCGATTGTTCTGGTCTGGTTAATCTCAATTTTTACCATTACTCTTTACAATATCATTTATTGGAATCCAAAAATTATATATGCCCTCTCTCCACATTATATCATCAACATTAAAAATATAACTTAGTTTTTACTTTAATATGTATAACTTCATGTTTGTGGTGCTCAACCGTGTTTGAACCAAATTGTTATGTTAGTTCCATTTTCAGCTTTGGCAAAACAATTGAGAAGAATTCTTCTATTACATCTAAATTACAACTTGCAGCTTGCCATTCTAATATATTGTTAAGATACACCTCAGGCAAGTCGGAGTGAATTCATACAGCAGCTCTGGTCAAATGAGCAAGACAGATGTTATTGGCAGGGGATTAAGGAGGGTTTTTCTCTTCTTCAGCTTCTGGGTATAGTAAGGTCCTATCCCTTCTTCTCTTCGGTGAGAAAAAGGAAGAAAAAACCATGAAAGTTTCCTCGTGGAACCATTACCAGTTGGTGGACCAAGAACCCGACCCTGACCCTCACCTCCCGCTGGATTCTAGTAAGAAGACTCTTGTCTGCGGGTGCGCCTCCTTTATTTTCTTTGGTCGCGCTGCTGCTGGGCTTGACACATCATCTCCCCTCAAAGTGGAACCTACCCAACTACAAGATGTCTTTCCAAGTCCTCCTCTTGTTTTTGTCTTACATTAGTGTCATTCTTCATGATCCCCTGTGCATAGTAGTATCCCCTATGCAAGTTAGTTCATTTTTTATTTTGCCTCATTTTTTATTGTTGTATTTTTTTCACTCTGGTCTAAAAGGAGACTAGGGACAAAATAAAAAGTCTCCTTTACATCACCTCCATAACCCCTTTTTTCACTTTTCCCAACTAATCAATTACGCGAATTACTTACCTTTTCTCTCTCTCTATTTTGCTGATATTCACTTAATTTATGATAGATCCACATAGTTTTCCATTTTTGATTGATTGATTTGAGCTTTGTAATTGATGTTTTCGTATATGTGTTTTTGGGTAGAAGAAGTTTATTTTAACTAACTCGTTACTTGCTTATCATTTCTGTGACATATTTCTTTTTGTAGGTTTATTATTTGCTAAAAATCCGTTGGCAGTAGAGTTGGGTTTGGATTTGATATAGCCATATAGGATTTTGGGTAATAGATGGTTATGGATAAATATTTGAGTGGATTTCCTGATTCAATGAATGGTCACATTATTGATGACAAAGATTCTTTCCCTAATTTCATTCAGCCCCAAACCTTTCCAATGGTTTCAAATATAAAGGTGAGCCATTGAATCTCAGTTGCTTGGATCCTCCTTTTCGTCCGTCAGATCATGACCCGAACAATATGCTTCCATCCACGAACATGAGTGGTCCATCCTTGAACGAGAGCTCCGAATGGGACTCTCCTGATAACTTTTCTGATACTGTTCTCAAGTTCCTGAATCAAATACTCATGGAAGATAATATGGAGGAGAAGCCCAGTATGTTGCATGATCCGCTAGCTCTCCAAGCTACTGAGAAATCTTTCTATGAAGTCCTCGGCGAGAACTACCCCACTTTACCCTCCTCTTGGCCATGGATGTGCATCGACCAAACTGTCGAAAGCCCGGATGATAACTTTTTGGGAAGATCTAGCTGGTACAGTCCAAACAGCAGTACGAGTAATTCT
The DNA here is from genome assembly GCA_949130495.1 of Sambucus nigra. Lineage (NCBI taxonomy): Eukaryota > Viridiplantae > Streptophyta > Magnoliopsida > Dipsacales > Adoxaceae > Sambucus > Sambucus nigra. Next base: position 88,984,062 of record OX422220.1, read on the forward strand.
CAGTCGGTTGGTGGTTCTTTAGAGTTCAATTCAACAGTTACACATGCTCGTCTTTTGGCGCACTTTTCACCATCCACGATTAAGAGTAGCCCACTATCACTTGGTTCTACAAACATCTTCAGTAATAATTTCAATGTCTCAGTGGATTCTTATCTGGGCTCAAATCTCATTCAAAATGTACTAGGGACAATGAGTATATGTTGCAGTTTAAGATAGGGATAGAGGAAGCTAATAAATTCCTCCCGAGTGATATGCTGCTAGTTATCGATCTGGATAAGTACTCGTTGCCCTTAGAATCGAATGAACGTGATGCAGGGTCTGTAGTCAAGGTAGAGACGGATAAGAGAGAGAATTATTTAAACGGCTCGAAAGGGAGAAAGCATCATCATCATCAGGATGACACAAATATTGAAAAAGAGAGGAGTAGTAAACAGTCTTTCGTTTATGTGGATGAAGCTGAGTTATCAGAGATGTTTGATAGGGTTTTACCCTGTACTAATGTGACAGGAAAGCCTATAAGATGTGATGACTATTTTAGTGACGAACCGCCGAATAAAGTGGACAAGATTGTTCAGCAGAATGGAGACACACACTAAACTTGTTACAAGAGAACTCGTGCTAAGAAACAACGATAATAGTGAAATGGTGAATCTAAAATTTCTTTGATTTCTTATCTGGTGCGATTGATCTCTATTTTTTTTCGGATTTGTCTAAAGTGGTTTGAAATCACTGAGTTTGCTATTAATCTGGTGTGACTGGTAAGGAATTGGCCAAAGGTTCTGGATTTGGGGAGTGCCCTTGGATTATGGGAGGGCCCTTGAAAAATATTTTTTTTTTAATATGTACTAAGATTAGTAACATATTTTTACCGTGACTAATTATAAAATTTACTGTTACTATTAGTAACATAATTTTACCGTTACTAATTTTGGTCTTTCTGTTCTATCAGTAATAAAATTTTACCATTACTAATTCTGAATTTTCCGTTTATATTAGTAACACGACTTTAGCGTTATAATTCGGAATTTTACCGTTACTATTAGTAACAGAATTATACCGTTACTAATTCTAATTTTTTTGTTACTATTAGTAATAGAATTTTACCGTTACTAATTCTAATTTTTTTCGTTACTATTAGTAACAGAATTTTACAGTTACTAGCTTCGTGCCCCACGCCTTTTTTCTAACATAAAAATTGTGTTACTAATATATTTAGTAATGGTAAAATTGTGTTACTAATGGCGTGTTTTGGTGTAGTGATAATGCCCCCAAAAAAGGGGCAAGAAGTAGAACATGGGACCTAAGGGCGACGAGAAATTGGACTCCTGCAAGGTCCATCGAGCCATCAATGCCCTTTAAAAAAACATATATACAAGATCGTGAACAAGATTAAGGATCATCGGTATTTCAAGTGGCGGAGTAAAATGGCAGGGGACCCAACAAAGAGAAATATAGACTTGATATGCTCCTACCATAAGGAGCATGAGAATAAGATAGAGAATTGCAAGGTGCATCTAGAGGAACTAGCCCAATAAGGCTACCTAGACGACTTCTTGAAGAGTAAAATGAAACGGGTATTAGATAGCAATGAGATGGGACATGAGTCCAATGCCATTCACGATTCCTCAAGCCCTAAATAGATCCAAGGCAACGCTTTTAGAATGTAGCTAAAAAAATCACTGCGGTGGTGAAATATTTCCATATCGACCCTACCAGACCTACCATCAGAAAACGTCGCTAACCCGAGGAGATTTACTATGCTAAGCATATTATTTTCACTAGTGAATACCGGTGGAAGTCATATCCCCACATCATGATGTGCTAGTAATCACACTCAAAATTGATAATAGTGATGTGGATAAGATACTAGTGGACCAGGGAGTTCTTCAGAGATGATGTACCTCAAGTTGTTCAACGAGCTTAATTTAAAATTAGAAGATTTGAATCAAACATCCCTTTAGTTTATTTTGCGGGAAGAATAACGATGCCACTAGGAAAAATTATGCTACCAGTACAAACTAAAAGCATATAAAAATTGCTCGAATTCCTAGTAATGGACATTGAATTTCCATACAACGCGATTCTAGAAGGAGGATAGCTTCATGGATTGAAGACAGTTCCATCCACCTATTATCATAAGCTCAAATGCATTACCAAATGGGGTTAATGAAGATATGTGGAAATTAAGATTCTACTCAGTAATACTTTATCATTATCAGCAGACCTAAACAGGAAAACAAAGAGAATTAAAAAACTACAAAGGGAGTTACCCCCTTCAAATAGCAACCAACGTATAGGAGATGGGGGTAGAGGACATGAGGGTAACACCTGTAGATAGAGTTATGGAACCACTTTAAGAATTTATGTTCGACGACGCTCATTGAAAAGAGAAGTTTTTTACCAACAACTAGAGCACAAAAAATAAGAGTTGTCTTATTTCCTCAAGAAGAACTAAGATGTGTTATCTTGGAAGCAATACGGTATGCCTATCATTGACCCCGAAGTAATGTGTCATCATCTTAATGTGGATTCGATATTTCCTTATATTACATAAAAGGCACGATAAGCAGTCCCAAAAAAGGCAAAGGCAATGGAAGAGGAAGAGGGAGTAAGGAAACTTCTAGAGATAAGGTCCATCAAAGAATTTCAACTCCCTAAATGGATCTCAAACTCGGTTGTGGTCAGAAAAATTAAAGAAAAGTGGAGAGTTTATATATACTTTATTGATATGAATAAAGTGTATCCCAAATACAGCTTGCCCCTATCAAATATTGACCAATTAGTTGACACCACAGCTAGCCATGAACAAATGATATTTTTAGATGCTTATTCTGGCTATCACCAAATCCCTTTATTTGGTCCCAAACTAAAAAAGGCAACATTTGTATCTACCCTTAGTCTATGTTGCTACACAGTCATGCCATTTAGACTCAAAAACACAGGGAAACCTACCAGAGACTCATCACCAAGATGTTAAAGCATCATTTGGGTGATACCATTGAGGTATAAATAGATTACATGCTCGTTAAGAGAAAAAATAAATGATATCACATTTTAAATTTGATGAAGATATATGAGTCCTCTTGTACTATAGAATGAAGCTCACTATGGATTAATGTTCCTCTTGGGTCCAGCCCGAGAAATTCTTGGGCTACCTAGTTAGCTGGAGAGGAGTCAAAATGAATCCTGGCCAAATTGAAGCAATAAGGACCATACAACCACCTAAGACTATTAAAGACATCCGAAAGGAGGTCATCTTAGTTAGAGTTTGATTTCTTCAAGTGCCTTTGAACATTCATCATTCTAGATACAATTTTATGCTTTAGTTTATTCATATGGGGATTTTAAGTACTTGTTTTATTCTCTTTGCATTTGAACGTGTGTTTAAGGGTGCAGATTTACAACATGCGATAAAGTTTTCAAGCGTACAAAGCTACTCAAATTTATGAGTCGGTCAAGTTATACATTTGAGTCATAGGTTAGGCTTTGTATTGTCGATACCGTAAGTCTATGACATGTTTCATAAAAATGTAGCATCTAAGCCTCATAGATGGATACGTATCATGTCGTGTTTTGTGTGAAGTTTGTCTTCACATTTACTAAGAATCTTGTAAGGTATGGATGAATTAAATATGATCTTTGGATATTATTTTTGGGTGTTAAGTTTATTCTACAACATTCGAAACTATTTTTTAAATTATTAAATAATTTTTACTTTTTAAGTTTGTTATAACGAAGTTGTATACTTCGTTAAAACAAAATTATGATATCGATAGAAAAAGATAAGGAGCTCATTAGAATAAAGCTACAATCTTGTTGGAACGAACTTATACACCTCGTTAGAATGCAAATCTAATGAACATCAAATGGGAACTCTCTATCAAATAGAAAGCCACTCATTGGAAGTTCGTCTGAACGAGAAAGCAAGTTCGTTCGAATGAACCGGAGTGTCATTAAAATGAAAAGAGTTTTTCATTTGAACGAACTATGTGTTTCCACTCGAACGAGTTTTCCACCTCAAGATTCGTGTTTTTCTACTTAAAGGCATGTTGGACTGAGATTTTTTAAGAACTTTTAGTAAAAACTAAATTCCTACCTATTTATCTGTAATACCCCACCCTAGAAAAGAAATATCAAATATTAAATTGATGATTTTATTCGAAGGAAAATTTTTAGGAATAAATATATAAGGGAATTACGCCAAAATGGCACGAAAAGTAATTAAGGAGAAAAAGAATCTCCATGTTGTATGGTTCGCATGGATGTGCATTTAAGTCCTAATATTTCTAGTAAATATGTTGGTCAAGGTTGATGCAAAAATTCCAATGAATTATTGTGACACGATCGTGATTAATAAAACGCGATTTTTGTCACCGCGTGTTGCGTAGGACGCGGATTTGCACGATTTTTGTAGGACTATTGGAGAAGGATAAAAATAGTATGACTACATACTTGGGACCCTAAAAATACATATAAAAATACCATGGGATCAAAATTCAAAAAATAAATAAAAAATAATTAAAAATTATTTTTCGTCAAAAATAATAAAAGTGCTCAAAAAATTCTGAAAAATTCTAGATTGACTTAGAATTTAATTAGGAGCAACTTTATCTCTTCAATAACCCCGAGAAAAATTATTTATACCCATTGGTAATAGATTTTTGGTCCAAAATGGGTAAAATTTCTTTATTGAACACACTTATTTTCCTTGGATTCTCTATTCCCTCAAGCCTAGTGTTGTCCCACCACCTTATCAGATGTTGGTTGTAAATTTTGGCATGTTTGATTGGTAGAGAAGTTATCACATGGGCTTGTTGGCTTTTGTAAGTTAGAAATGAATCATAAAAGAGTGGGAGGATGGCCTTAGACTTCATTATTCCTTTCCCATTAGATTTCTCCTCTTTCCTCTCACTCCTTTGATCTCCAAAAATCTTAGAGTTCTGCCAAAAATCGTAGCTAAATCTCACATCCCTCAAATACACACCAAATCACCATTAAACAAGCCCAAAAACATATCAAAATAACCACTCAAGGAGTATAAAGCTTAAGAAAATCTTGGACTTATATTTTGGAGCAAGAGTTGGAGTTTTGGAGCATTTATTGGGTCTTGAAGAAGGAGTTCCTATAGCACATATAGAGCTCTCATGGAGGATGTATTTGGTAACCCCTTGAGGCCACCTTTGAAGGTGGGGGTTGCTCCTCCTACACCACCATTTTGGAGTCTTAAGGGGTGGAAAAAATCTTACTTTGGTTGAGGTTTAAAGTTTGATAATTTTTAGAATGATATTTATAGATATTAGACTTGATATATTTAGTATTTTAGTTAATTTACAACTTTATGTTGTTTAGTCATAATATCATCACTTGGTGTGTAGAAATGAGTTTTTAAGAAGTAATTTTGATGGGTTCAAAATGTGGATAAATTTTAGACTATTAGCCTTGAACATTTTATGAAATAAAATGTGTCAAAATGATGTTTCAAAGGTAAATAATGTAATTTAATATTTAGAAAAGTATTGGGCTAATATAGGCCATTTTTACGAAATAAAAAATTGGACTTTCTTACCAAAATGATGAAAGAAGAAGAAATTGGACGTTTACTTAAATGGGTGTTTTTGAGATACATAAACTCATAATAAAAAATATTTGGGGTTGATATGTAAATAATCAAAGTATAAAATGCTTACTTTTAAATTGATGCTTTAGTGTAATTAAAGAAAGTAAAGAATGCCAAATGTGTGGATAATGGCCAAATGGGTATTTAAAGTGTGTACAGCTTATTTTTAAAACATAAATGGAAATAAAGTCTTTTTATAAAATTTAGAATTTATTACTGAAATTATGTTGGAAATATCATAAATACACTTTGAGAAGTTATAAATTATTTTTTGGCGAAATTAGTATATTTAAACCGATTTAAAAGTACAATATTTGTGTGAAACAAATAGTTGTGGCATTGTCATAAATACAGTGAATAGTATGCTGTCAAGAAAATATTTGGCAATTAAATGTATTAATTAAGTTTGATAAAAGGAGATTAATGATATATTTTTTCTTAGTGAAAATAACGAGTTTCACTCAAATGAGAAGTGTAAAATATGGGTAAAAATATAGTTTTTGACAAGTGTTAAGTGGTTAAAAGTGTTTTGAGAATTAAGTTGGAAAGTTAGTAACTATTTTGGAAACAACACTTGTTAAATGGCTAAATGCGTGTTTGATAAGAAATGGGTAAATTGGTAAATTTACGTAAATCGGAACATTTTTATGAAATAAAAATGTCAATGAATAGTTTGGAAGAAAAAGAAAAGAATTGATTTTCCAAGTGAGAATAAATGTGAACATTGAGAATAATGTTAAAACACATGGAAAAGATAAGAACGGATACTTGAATGATGCCAAGAATTAAGCAGGACATGATGTCCCTAGTGGTGAAAGACCCCAAAACCTGTACAGATGAGCATATGGTGATTGGAGACCAATGGTGTAGAGCCCATGAAATCCAGGAATAATGGCTAGACTCCAAGGCAAAGATTGATAATTCTTGTAATAAGAAATGAAGAATGAGAATATTCTTAAAATTAATGCAAATAAATATTTGAGATTTGCAAAAGGTTGAAAGATGGAAATAACCAAAGTTTTCATGAAATAATAAATGTTTTGTGTCGTGTGGTGTGGTGTGGTGTGGTGTATAAGTTTCTCAATGAAAATGAATATTTTCCCAACACGAGGTGTGCGTGTCATAAAGATTGTTGTAATGAGAATATTAAAATAATGAAAGTAACTCTAGAGTGAGTTGATAAACATTGAATAGATGAATATTTTCAAGAATAGAAAGGGTTTTCCTATAAATGATTAACCGTGTGCATTAATGGGAAAGAATGTGATTTTAAAGAAAGATTATCCAAAATGACTAATTTGGGAAAGAAAAAGAGGATGAATGGGGATAAATAATATTTATGGAATAAAATGGTTTAATACATCGAAGATTGTATTTTCAAAAGTATATGTGTAGATATATACATATTTTCATGAGCATATAGTGAGTGAGTATTTTTTTTTGCCGTTCGTTTCTATGTTGCATTTGTATAAATCCCACTGAGCCTTTCGCTCAATCCCTCATCTTTGTTACGACAGGTTGTATGCACTTCCGTGCTTTGAGAGCGTTATACATGTAATATTTACTTACATTAACGTTAGTACCTATGTTTACTTGGCCCTGGGGGCACTTCCCTTGGGTCCCGCACGTAGTTTATTTTATATTGGAATCGCATACTAAGCAAGGCATAATCTTATTTAATAATAAAACTAGAATAGTAACATTATTTAGGTTGTTTATTGCACCCCACACTTGACACTCGGATCAGATCAGGGTCGATCCTACAATAACCCTTAAATCCGATTCGGGACGTCACAACTTGGTATCAGAACTTTAGGTTCAATGTTTCTTTTGGGTGTGACGTGGTGAGGTCGGTAGTGGATCTTTCAATGTCGATGTTCGTTTGGGCCGGTCATGCTAGTTTGGTGACAATTTGTATCCTCATTAATAAAGTCAAAGAGGTTAGCATGACAAGTAAGTTGGTGCCAAGTGGCACACGATCACGTTGATAATTATAAATCGATTCCGCATTTCTGATATAGATATGTTAGTAATTACGGGCATCGGCATAAGATAATGTTGCCAACATCGTAATTCCATTGTATAAGAGATATATTGGGTGTTAATTTTAATGGAAACAAAGAATAATAAAAGTTTATGCACCAAATAGTGTGAGCTAAATTGTAGCTAGAAAGATTGGTTGAGTTTAAGTTTGGAGATTAGGTGACTTTAGTGTATATTATAAGTGTTGACTTCGTAGTGAGAGTGTATTAAATTAAAGACTCGGATATTGTATTTAGCTGTATATCTTGGGTAGTATATTTGTGAGTATTGATCTTGCGATGAGAAATTATTAGGTCCCTTAGTTGAGGACTGGGGTTTATTATACCGTGATGTATATATTTTGGTTATAATGTAGACTTAGATAATCGTGATGACTTAAGGTGACCTAGGAGTTAAATTAAATATTCCTTGTGCCACAATGTTGATGAAGGTATCAATTAATGATTATAATAGTATGATATTAAGGAATATGATCTCTTGTAGTGTTTGCGATATGGTCTTGGATGTTTATTGGCAATACTCGATGTCCCGTATCCTACCAAAGTCTTTAGTAAATATCAATAGGTGATTTATCTCATGGTGTAGTAATTGCATCTTAGAGATAAGCTACATTTGTGAATTAACACTCATTGAGGTTTATATGATATAGTCAAGTGATTTTTACTATGGGTTAGTAATTTGATAATTTTATAATTCCACTATAATTTCTCTTAGGAGTAAGTGCTAAGGTTATTTGAGAAAAATAGTAATGCAAGTAATTAGCATTTCGAGGCGATACCTTTGGGGTTGTATATCATAGATAAAACTAAGGTTGATTAGTGTTCCTCGGTGATAGGCATGTTGTTTACTTGCCTAGAAATGACAAATTAAGGTGACACAAGAATATGACCTGGGTGATTCCCTAGTATATGAAAGGAGATAATTGGTGTGACTTTAGAAGAATCAAATCAATGATTACCACATAAAGATATTGAAGATTACTGACCCTAATCAAATCTTTGTGATAAACAATTGGGTTGACTTGAGTAGAGTGCTTTGGGGACATTTATACGATAAGCTTCTGTCGTGATGAAATAATAATTGAACTTGGTCGTATGTGTTAGCTTCGAAAAATGGCGAAATCTTATGTCATTACCTTAAAGCTTGGAGAATTATTGCATTGAGGATTTCATAAAATAATAATAGGTCCTTAGTGACTAACTCGTGTTAACGTGCCGAAATGACTTAGGATTGGTGACATAAACTGAATTGATTCAGATTATGAACATGTATCTTCATATAACTCTTGGAGAAATATAAGTTGGTAATTATATCCAAATTTTGTGAGAAGCCCTTGGATGGGCTTAATTAGCATTTATTTCTAAAACATCTAGCATGAAAAGATTTTAGTGTGACAGACGACTCTTACTTTTGATTGTGTATACACCTTTATAAAAAAAATATAAGTTTATGGAAGTTATCCATAAAGCCTTGGAGAATATGAGTATTATGGATTGTTTAGGTGTTGACAAATCATTATCATACATGTTGACTTGTGGCAAAACCTTAGAGGTTAGCACCATGAATCATAAAACTTGACTTAATATGATCTTTGAGGATTATGTCGTAAACATAATGGTAAGTGCTAGGTTGTGCGCTTGGGAGAACTTAGAGTAACTTGATGTTGTATCGATATTTAATAAATAACTCTTAGAATGAAGTGTGATCATATCACCCTCTTGTGCTACCAATACGTTGGGGATAACCCTAGTAAAAAGAAAGTATTATTCGCCTAGCATAACCCTTAGTGATAGTACAAGGTGAACAAAGATCCTACCTATGAGATTAGAAGTGCCAGCTTCGACTAAAGTGTGATACTCAGGATTGCATAGAATGTTGCTAAGAGTTAGGAAGTTGTTGGTAAATTAAGCTGTTTGAAACTATGCATATGTATTGAACTTGAATATTTGAGGTTTGATACCACGTATTTAAATTTGGAAACCTAGGTATGATGGATCGACTATTTATGATAAAATATGAGAAGGGTGATCTTACGTGAATTGGCGCAGTAAATACAAATATAGAAGTGTAACCCATAACATTAGTCCTACGGAAGTAAGACTTGTGTTTTAACTTCCCGAAATGATTAGTTTATACTTCACTGATAATGGAAAATTTGCGTAGGATCAGTCAATGTACATAGCAGGAACATTGGTTATAAGTTGTGGACCTTAAGAGTATCTGTGGGTTCGTACTTGGTGAAGAACGGTTCGTTGTCTAAATTCTATTGTTATCCTTTGGCTCGGTATTCACTTAGTTCGTTGTGATTCCATATGTTTCATTTGATGCCAGTAATGGAAAGTGGTTATTCCGTTGTGATATGGGTGTGACACTACATAAGCTCAGTCATGGCGTTGGTTAGTCCAATTGTGCTTGATGCATCACGGTAAATAATTACGTACTTTATTGGAAGTACCCTAATCTTTTCATTAGTTTGTGTGTGAGCATGGTCTCGCAATTTTTTTCTCGTAGTTCCACGTGTAAATCGGTTATCTTAGGTTAATGGACCTATTAGTTAACCGAAAGAACTAGTTACAGTTTGGACTGACAGTATAGCTAGTTAGTTTTCTGTCATAGGTTCAAGAATACATTTTAGGAATTATGTGGATATCAGACTTAATGAGAGCTTACCTGCAAATGTTACACTCCGAATTGAGGATATAGTTACTCATATGTATAATTTGGATTATGATGTCCAGGATGCTTCGAGGTTAATATGAAGATCTCATGGAATGTTTCGATCTTTCAGGACAATGTGATAAAGTGACTCTTTTAAGATTGCTAATATAAATGACTAGGAAGTATTACAGATTTATTAACCTAGTCTTGACGTGATTCAAAATTTGAGAAAACATAGATTTGTAAATCCTAACTCGTGATGATGAATTCATTAATGATGGCATGATGTTTAAGGAATACTGATTGTTTTGAAAAATTTATTGGGATGAATAAGTTAGGCATGCTTGGGTATTATTAATAAAAAACTTAACATGATTGGGTTAACTTGATGATAATTAACGTGGATGGAATCCTTGAGTTTTAACGGTAAAGATTAGGATACTCCAGAATTAAAATGGTTTGCTTAGATGACTGAATGATTAAGATTGATAAGTTAACAATTTCGAGGACGAAATTTCTTGAGGAGGGAAGAATGTAATATCCTGCATTAGAAAAGAAATATTGAATAATAAATTGATGATTTTATTCGAAGAAAAAATTTTAGGAATAAATATATAAGGGAATTACGCCAAAATGGCACGAAAAATAATTAAGGAGAAAAAGAATCTCAACGTTGTATGGTTCGCATAGATGCGCATTTAAGTCCTAATATTCCTAATAAGTACGTTGGTCAAGTTTGAGGCAAAAATTCCAATGAATGATTGTGACATGGTCGTGGTTAATAAAATGCGATTTTTGTCAGCGCGTGTCGCACAGGACGCGGACTTGCACGATTTTTGTAGGACTATTGGAGAAGGATAAAAATAGTATGACTACATATTTGGGACCCTAAAAATACATATAAAAATACCATGAGATCAAAAGTAAAAAAATAAATAAAAAATAATGAAAAATTATTTTTCGTCAAAAATAATAAAAGTGCTCAGAAAATTCAGAAAATATTCAGATGGACTTAGAATTTAATTTGGAGCAACTTTCTCTTCTTCGACAACCCCGAAAAAAATTATTTACACCCATTCGTAATAGATTTTTAATCTAAATTGGGTAAAATTTCTTTATTGAACACACTTGTTTTCCTTGGATTCTTTTCCTTAGATTCTCTATTCCCTTAAGCCTAGTGTTGTCCCACCACCTTATCAGATGTTGGCTGTAAATTTTGGCATGTTTGAGTGGTAGGGAAGGTATCACATGGGCTTGTTGGCTTTTGTAAGTTAAAAATGAATTATAAAAGCGGGGGAGGATGGCGTTAGACTTCATTATTCCTTTCCCATAAGATTTTTCCTCTTTCCTCTCATTCCTTTGAGCTCCACAAACCTTATAGTTCTGCCCAAAATCATAATTAAACCTCACATCCCTCAAATACCCACCAAACCACCATTAAACAAGCCCAAAAATATCTCAAAATAACCACTCAAGGAGTATAAAGCTTAAGAAAATCTTGGAGCTTATATTTTGGAGCTAGAGTTGGAGTTTTGGAGCATTTATTAGAGCTTGAAGAAGGAGTTCCTAAAGAACATATAGAGCTCTCATGGAGGATGAATTTGGTAACCCTTTGAGCCCACCTTTGAAGGTGGGGGTTGCTCCTCCTATACCACCATTTTGGAGTCTTAAGAGGTGGAAGAAATCTTACTTTGGTTAAGGTTTAAACTTTGATAATTTTTAGAATGATATTTACATATATTAGACTTGATATATGTAGTATTTTAGCTAATTTACAACTTTATGTTGTTTAGTCATCATATCATCATTTGGTGTGTAGAAATGAGTTTTTAAGAAGTAATTTTGATGGGTTCAAAAGGTGGATAAATTTCAGAATATTAGCCTTGAACATTTTATGAAATAAAATGTGTCAAAGTGATGTTCCAAAGGTAAATAATGTAATTTCATGTTTATAAAAATATTGCGCTAATATAGGCCATTTTTACAAAATAAAAAATGGGACTTTTTTATCAAAATGATGAAGTAGAAGAAGAAATTGGACTTTTACTTAATTGGGTGTTTTTGAGATGCATAAACTCATAATAAGAAATATTTAGGGTTGATATGTAAATAATCAAAGTATAAAATGCTTACTTTTAAATTAATGCTTAAGTGTAATTAAAGAAAGTAAAGAGGGCCAAATGTGTTGATACTGGACAAATTGGTATTTAAAGTGTGTACAACTTATTTTGGAAACATAAATGAAAATAAAGTCTTTTTATAAAATTTAGAATTTATTACTGAAATTATGTTGAAAATATAAGAAATACACTTTGAGAAGTTATAAATTGATTTTTGGCGAAATTAGTATGTTTAAACCGATCTAAAAGTATAATATTTGTGTGAAACAAATAGTAGTGGCATTGTCATAAATAAAGTGAATAGTATGCTGTCAAGAAAATATTTGGCAATTAAATGTATTAATTAAGTTTGATAAAAAGAAGATTAATGATATATTTTTGCTAAGTGAAAATAATGAGTTTCACTAAAATGATAAGTGTAAAATATGGGTAAAAATATAGTTTTTGACAAGTGTTAAGTGGTTAAAAGTGTTTTGAGAATTAAGTTGAAAAGTTAGTAACTATTTTGAGAACAACACTTGTTAAATGGCTAAATGCGTGTTTGACAAGAAATGGGTAAATTGGTAAATTCACGCAAAGCAGAACATTTTTATGAAATAAAAATGTCAATGAATAGTTTGGAAGAAAAAGGAAAGTTTCCAAGTGAGAATAAATGTGAACATTGAGAATAATGTTGAAACACATGGAAAAGATAAGAACGGATACTTGAATGATGCCAAGAATTAAGCAGGGCATGATGTCCCTAGTGGTGAAAGACCCCAAAGCCTGTACAGATAAGCATATGGCGACTGGAGACCGATGGTGTAGAGCCCATGAAATCCAGGAATAATGGCTAGACTCCATGGCAAAGATGGATAATTCTTGTAACAAGAAATGAAGAATGAGAATATTCTCAAAATTAATGCAAATAAATCTTTGAGATTTGCAAAAGGTTGAACGATGGAAATAACCAAATTTTTCAGGAAATAATAAATATTTTGTGTCGTGTGGTGTGGTGTGGTGTATAAGTTTCTCAATGAAAATAAATATTTTTCTAACACGAGATGTGCGTGTCATAAAGATTGTTGTAATGAGAATATTAAAATAATGACAAAGTAACTCTAGTGTGAGATTGATAAACGTTGAATAAATGAATATTATCAAGAATAGAAAGGATTTTCCTATAAATGATTAACCGTGTGCGTTAATGGGAAAGAATGTTATTTTAAAGAAAGATTATCCAAAATGACTATTTTGGGAAAGAAAAAGAGGATGAATGGGGATAAATAATATTTCTGGAATAAAATGATTTAATACATCGGAGCATGTATTTTCAAAAGTATATGTGTAGATATATACATATTTTCATGAGCATATAGTGAGTGAGTATTCTTTTTTGTTGTTCGTTTCTATGTTGCATTTGTTTAAATCTCACTGAGCCTTTTGCTCACTCCCTCCTCTTTGTTACGGCAGGTTGTGCGGCATTCTGTACTTTGAGAGGGTTGTACGGGTAATATTTACTTGCAATAACGTTAGTACCTCTATTTACTTGGCCTTGGGGGCACTTCCCTTGGGTCCCACACGTAGTTTATTTTATACTCGAATCGCATACTAATCAAGGCATAAATCTATTTAATAATAAAATTGGAATAGTAACATTATTTAGGTTGTTCAGTGCACCCCACACTTGACACTCGGATTGGTTCAGGGTCAATCCTATAATAACCCTTAAATCCGGTTTGGGCCGTCACAACTTGTTATCAGAGCTTTAGGTTCAATATTTCTTTTGAGTGTGATGTGGTGAGGTCGATAATGGATCTTTCAACGTCGATGTTGGTTTTGACCGGTCACGCTAGTTTGGTGAGAGTTTGTATCCTCGTTAATAAAGTCAAAGAGGTTAGCATACCAAGTAAGTTGGTGCCAAGTGGCACACGACCAGGTTGATAATTATAAATTCCTTCCGCATTTTTGATATAGATATGTAGTAATTACGGGCGCCAGCATAAGCTAATTCGCCAACATCGTAATTCCATTGTAAAAGAGATATATTGTGTGTTAATTTTAATGGTAACAAAGAATAGGAGAAGTTAATACACCAAATAGTGTGAGCTAAATTGTAGATAGAAAGATTGGTTGAGTTTAAGTTTCGAGATTAGGTGACTTTAGTGTATATTATAAGTGTTGACTTCGTAGTAAGAGTGTATTAAATTGAAGACTCGGATTAATGTATTTGGCTGTATATCTTGGGTAGTATATTTGTGAGTATTGATCTTGCGATGAGAAATTATTAGGTCCCTTAGCTGAGGACTGGGGTTTATTATACTGTGATGTATATATTTTGGTTATAATGTAGACTTGGATAATCGTGATGACTTAAGGTGACCTAGGAGTTAAATTAAATATTCCTTGTGGCACAATGATGATAAAGGTATCAATTAATGATTATAATTGTACGATATTGAGGAATATGATCTCTTGTAGTGTTTGTGATATAGTCTTGGATGTTTATTAGCAATACCCGATGGCCCGTATCCTACCAAAGTCTTTAGTGAATATCAATAGGTGATTTGTCTCATGGTATGGTAATCGCATCTTAGAGATAAGCTACATTTATGAATTGACACTCATTGAGGTTTATATGACATAGTCTAGTAATTTTTACTATGGGTTAGTAATTTGATAAGTTTGTAATTCCACTATAATTGCTCTTAGGAGTAAGTGCTAAGGTTATTTGAGAAAAATAGTAATGCAATTAATTAGCATTACGAGGCGATACCTTTGGGGTTGTATATCATAGATAAAACTAAGGTTGATTAGTGTTCCTCGGCGATAGGCATGTTCTTTACTTGCATAGAAATGACAAATTAAGGTGACACAAGAATATGTCATGGGTGATTCCCTAGAATATGATAAGAGATAATTGGTGTGACTTTAGAAGAATCAAATAAATGATTACCACGTAAAGATATTGAAGATTAGTGACCTTAATCAAATCGCTATATTAAACAATTGGATTGACTTGAGTAGAGTGTTTTTGGGACATTAATACGATAAGCTTCTGTCGTGATGAAATAATAATTGAACTTGGTCCTATGTGTTAGCTTCGGGAAATGGCAAAATCTTATGTCGTTACCTTAAATCTTGGAGAATTATTTCATTCAGATCTCATAAAATAATAATAGCTCGTTAATGACTAAATCGTGTTAACGTGCGGAAATGCCTTAGGATTGGTGACATAAACTGAATTGATTCATATTATGACCATGTGTCTTCATATAACTCTTGGACAAATATAAGTTGGTAATTATATCCGAATTTTGTGAGAAGCACTTTGATGAGCTTAATTAGCATTTATTTCTAGGACATCTAGCATGACAAGATTTTAGTGTGATAGACGACTCTTACAATTGATTGTGTATACACCTTTATAAAAAAATATAAGTTTATGGAAGTTATCCATAAAGCCTTGGAGAATATGAATATTAGGGATTGTTTAGGTTTTGATGAATAACTATCATACATGTTGACTTGTGGAAAAACTTTGGAGATTAGCACCATGAATCGTAAAACTTGTCTTAATATGATCTTTGAGGATTGTGTCGTAAACATAATGGTAAGTGCTAGGTTGTGCGCATGGGTAACTTATAGTAACTTGATGTTGTATCGATATTTAATAAATAACTCTTGGAATGAAGTGTGATCATATCACCCTCTTGTGCTACCAATACGCTGGGGATAATCCTAGTAAAAATAAATCATTATTCGCCTAGCATAACCTTTAGTGATAGTACAAGGTGAACAAACATCCTACCTATGAGATTAGAAGCGCCAGCTTCGACTAAAGTGTGATACTCAGAATTACATAGGATGTTGCTAAGAGTTAGGAAGTTATAAGAGAAAATTTTATGTCATTGTTCATAGCTTAGGCTTAAATTTAGTTTGGCATACGTCGTTACACTTCGACTCGAACTATCACGAAGAACTGAAACATCTCCAAGTTCAATGGTTATCCACTTTATCAAGGTATAAATCTTTTAGGAATTTAAATTTATTCATTAAATTTTTTTGGATGTTTTATTTTTTTCCTAAAACTGAAACAAGTTTTTTTTATCGAGGCATTTTTTTATTTTTAAAAAATTCAAAATTTGCAGACCTCGTTCAAAAAAGAAAGCATTCTCGTTTGAACGAGATGTCAAAGTAGTTCGAAGTATCGTTTGATCTCTATATATAACGTTCATCTAACGCGGACGTATTATTTTGCATTGTTTGAAGCTAGTTCAAACGAGATAGCAATGTCGTTCAAATGAACTCCTGTTTCATTCTAACGAGATGTTATTCTTGTTCAAACAAGACTTATTTTCGTTCGAACAAGCCGGTGTCTTAAAACTTGTGTTAGCCTTATAAATACCTATATTGTGTTTATTTTTTCTAAGATTTTTTCCAGAATGACTTATGCATACCTGTTGCAAAAGTTTTTAGCATTTTGAGTTTAGAAAAATCGTTTGATTCATAAAACGCATCCCCAAAATATATTTATGTGAATCTATTTAAACCCTAGATAATTTTGTATCCTTGCATATATTACTCTTGTGAAGAGATCATCTTTACTTCTAAGCTTGTATACTCGAGGGAATCATTATTGAAGACAAAGGTTGATCAATGGATACCGAGGGTGGAAAGCCGCCTGTAGACTGCTCCTGGACGAGTAGTATTCTTTAGAGATTTAAAAATACTTGTGCGTTATACTTATGGCCGGTATCAAGTAGTATTGTAAGTTGATTGTCTTGTATTATTTTTAAAGTGATGAAATAAAAAAATTTGCCCGCAATGGATTTTTCCTCAAACTTTGCCTTGGTTGATTGAATGCTTTACTTTATCTATTTTATCACCTTGATGTATGTCTTAGGGTAAAAAGATAAAATTGAATTTGTGTTTGGACATTTAATTACATAAATGATTCCATTAAGATCGCAAAAGTGCACTCTCAAATTGATATCAATTTCAGTAAAAATTATTTACTATGTGATATTTTTTCGTAAAAAAAAATTCTTTGATATCATATTTTTTGAAAAACTGTTGATCTTTAAAAAGCCATATTTTAATGGAAAATTTCTATAATCGACTTCCCATCTTTGATGGTAACCAACTATGCATATAGAAAAGCTAGAATGAGGTCTACTGTTAAGTGTATTAATTAACGCATCTGGTTGCTCAGTGAAAGAGGGTGGACACCACCCACTATTACTGTGGATAATGTCGTCGGCCCTAAACCTATCACTCAGTGGATAGAGGACGAATTTAAATGGAGAAAAATTAAGCCCTACGGTTTGAGTGCCATCTCAGGAGCCATCGCCCTTGATGAGTTTCGTTGCATTATAATGTGCACCACGTCGAAAGAAGCTTGGGTTACCTCTATCTCACTCATAAGGGTACCAACGTTGTTAAAGCTTCTAAACTGCAGAATCTCACCACACGGTTTGAAACAACCACAATGCTTGAATCTGAATCATTCGACGAGTTTTTATACACGACTGTCGGACATAGTTAACTCAAGTTTAAATTTAGGTGAGAGAATACCCGAGACGCTTGCGGTTAAGAAAATTTTGAGATTGCACCCTGCCCGCTTTATTCACAAGGTTACCGTGCTTAATTCATTAGGGATCCTAGACACTCTTAGGTTAGAAGAACTTGTAGGAGATCTTCAAACATACGAGATTGATATGTTCCCTTAAAATATTAAACCTAAGGAAGTAGATATTGCTTTAAAGACTCTAACTAAGAAAAAGAAGAAAGAAAAAGTTTGGGAGTCTGAATCTGAGGGTGATTGTGATTTTGACGACTTGGGCAAAAAAAATTAAAAAGTTTCACAAATTTTCTAAAGAAAATTCTTCCAATAAAAAAATTGAGTAAAATAATTTTAAGAATGAAGGCGAGAGTAACGGTGAGAAATAGGAAGGGATAAGATATTATGACTGTGAGGGTAAAGGGTAAAAGGCATATGAGCGTCCCACTAGGCTAGAGATAAACGGCAAAGAGGTTGCGAATAAATCCACTCTTAGCGATAGTGAGATCGATTCGGCTGATTCAGAGGGAGAATTTCCACATGAACCGTGTGTTGCATTCATGGATAGTCAAGTTAGTACTTATAGTTTATCCCATATCGATGAGGACTTATTAAACATGAAAGTCTCGACGATGTTTTGAGCCATTCTAGTGAGAGTGAGGATGAGGTTATAAGTGAGGGAGAAGGTGGTCTCCAAAAGGCATTTAGGGTCCGTTTGATAGCATTATTTGTCATGGCAAATGGCAAATAAGTTGGCAAATATGACATTTGCCTACAATTTGGTGTGTTTGATAGCAAAATTTGCCTACAAGCTATTTGCTAATGTACAACACCTCTTATGCATAACATGTTGGCAAATTTTGCTTTGCTATATGGGTGAGAAATATTTGCCAACAAATTTGTTAACTTCTTAAACGCTTTTAATATTTTAAAAAACAATTTAAAAACTATTTTAAATAATTAAAAAAACTGTTATGAATATTTTAAAAATTGTTATGAATATTTTTTAAAAAAAATTAAATAGTTAAAAAAACTGTTTTAAATTAAAATCTGTTTAAAAACTATTTTTTCGTAAAAACCGTTTTAATGTAAAAAACAGTTTTAATGTAAAAATTGTTTTAATGTAAAAAATGTTTTAATGTAAAAAATTAAAAATTGTTTTGATGTGAAAACTGTTTTAATATAAAAAATTGTTTTAATGTAAAAACAGTTTTAATGTAAAAAATTATTTTAATGTAAAAACTGTTTTTTCGTAAAAACTGTTTTAATGTAAAAAATTGTTTTAATGTAAAAATTGTTTTAATGTAAAAAACTTAAAAATGTTTTAATGTAAAAACTGTTTTAATGCAAAAAATTATTTTAATATAAAAACTGTTTTAATGTAAAAAAAATTAAAAACTGTTTTAACGTAAAAATTGTTTTAATGTAAAAATTAAAAACTGTTTTAATGTAAAAACTGTTTTTAGTAAGTAGTTTTGGCGTAAAAAACTTTTTATATATATATAGTTTGTTACTTTTTTAATAAATAAAAACGGGAAGTAAAAAGGAAAAGAAAAAACTGTTTTTTTATTAAATAAGACTTGAGACGAAAATTAAAAAAAAACATATTTTTTATTATTATATATGTTAATATGGACGAAAAATGTGTTATTAAAATGTTTTGCCTAAAAAACTTGTTTTACCTTATTTGGTGTTTGATAGTCTAATGTGAGAAAAAATATTTGTCTAGGTAAAATTTGCCTAGGCAAAATTTGTCCTGGCAAGCCATGCCAACACTTTTGTCCAATATGTATCAAACGGACCCTTAGTGATATTTACACCAAGACTTTAAAGACGAAAAACATTAATAAGGATTTGCCTCTTAGGGTGTTAGATTTGGAGAAATATGTGAAAGTTTTGATAGAGTGTGCGGCATCGATGAGTCAACTCGAGAAGCGAAAGATTTCTTTATGTGAGAAGTTGATTGTTTTAGGCCAGGAAAACACCGATTTGACCAACATCATGGCTAGTCTTACAAGAGATCTTTAATCTTCATTGGAGACTCATAAGAAACTTGAAGCCTGTGTATCCCAACTCAAGAGCGAACTCAAACGTACGCGAGAAATCAAGGTCAAGCTAGAGGACACATCTAAGAAGGTTGGAAAGATGATCATCGGTCCCGCTTTAGGTAACATTGAGAGGCAAGGAATAGGTTACGACGATTCATCCACTTTCCATGCCGCACCCAAGACGATTCTAGAGTTTGTGTTAGATCCATATGGACCTCGACGTAACCCACCTAGGAGAGCCCGTCCTAGAACGTTTTGACAGAGGTGGAGCCAAGCCTGTATATGTTTGTTCCTATTTCAAACAAAGAGGTAACCTTAGAGATTTTGATTTTAAGTTAAGGAGAGTGTCTTGTAGGTATATTCCCTAATTTTCTCCTACAGGAGTTTTCGCCCGCTCTCCGGCACATGTTACTCTGCATGCTCCCTCTCATCACTTGAGAATTTTAAAGAGCAAGTAGAGTATTTAGTCAAAACTTCAAAAAATTTGATGTAGGAATTTCTTAGGATGTCATCTTTGTTTGAGATCTCCTCCGGACCTAATGATTTAGTTGGAGACTTGTTTCTATTATAGGATGCTTTTCATGTTCATATTTTACATGCCTATTGCTGGATTATACTATCATTGTATTTATATTTTTTGATATTTTTTTAAAAAACCCAATAAGAGTTTGATTTTTTGAAAATTTTTGAAAATACAAAAGGATTTTCGATTTCTATTTGAAAAACTGAAAAATACAAAAAGATTTAGTTTTGATAAAATTTTTGAAAAGGATAAAAAGTGTTTTGTAATTTTTTTACACCGTATATGGATGAACATCAAAAATATTCGAGTCACCTATTCATTCCATATCCACGTGACTATTTTGTAGTGTTTTTAGATGAGACATCATTTCATATATGTGCTTTATAATGTGTGCAGTCATATGAGAATTGATGATAACTTGCTATATGTCTGACACTTTTTCTCTTTTATTACACCCGAGCACGAACTTATATGAGTATTTCACTCACTTGTCACATTTCGATCATAGTGTTTTCATATCAATTTTTATTTAAAGCAAACCAAATGAGATAATAAAAAGTTATTCATGTAAGAACCATTGTCCGAATTTCAACAATTATTTTTCGATAACATTGTTATATATTAAGCAATGGAATCGGGCTCCGAAAGACAAAGTCTTTACGTGAAAAACCACCATCTCCAACGAAAAGATCCTAAAAATATTAAAGGTGCATAAAAACAGAAGCGTCGGGCTATTTGCTTGAACATTGATGCTTCACTACAAATGAGAATTAATTTCTTCAAAATAATTGAGAGAATAATTGCTATATGTGAGATTTTGAGTGAGTTTATCCGAAGATCAATGAGTTTGCACATACTATAAAAAACTCAAAAAAACATTACATAGTTTTGGGCGTCATTGGTGTAAAAATCACTTATAGTCTTGATTTGTTGATTAGGTTAAGTTACTTGCACATGAGTTCACCATTTCTTTACACCTACGTTAGATTTTGATATCATTCATTAATGGCATCTCAATCCTTCATGATCATGTGTTATGTTTATTTACGTTGATTAACCTATGGAATATGTTCACATCCCTACATTCAGTTTTCATCATTCGGGTATTCTTTTGTTTTCTCCATGGTGTGTTGATTCGTCACTTTTATTGTATTTTATACCCCGTTAATTTGTACATTCTAGCATTCCCGTGCATGTATTTCCCGGTTCTTATACTCATTTATTGACTAACCCCTTAATTCATCATATATACTTTGTTTGTGTCTTTATTGAGCTTTTATAGGTCTCAGGAATGCATTTTGGGAAGTTTGGTTTTGATCCGGAAAGTTCCGTTGACACTCGCACAGTCGGGGGCATTTTGGTAATTTCATCACTCGGGTTTTGTTCCCGTTTTCTTCATGGAAGTTGTAGACCTACTTCTTATCTTCGCGTGGCCTCTGACGGTACTTGAATCCGACCTCGAACGAGGAAGTTACGGAAGTTTCAGTGAAGCATGGGACAACTAATGCCTATATAGGCAACTTTTCTTTTTGCAGCAGGCCCGAATCGATTCGCTGTTACCACCGAATCGATTCGGTCACTTGCAGGGGCATTTCTCTACACTTTCGAATCGATTCGGATTTGGCACCGAATCGATTCGGCCCTGCATTTTTAGCTTTCTTCTTATTACTAGTTTGCCATTTTGGTGGAATTTTGGGGATTTATCCCTTGTTTTTCCTCTTTGGTAGATAGATTACTTTTGTTGGATATTTAGTGAGATACAAAAACACTCTCTTCTCTCTCCTAGGTCAAGCTCATTTATGGTTTTCACCAACTTGTAAGGCTTTGATTACTTGTTGAATAGTTGTGATTAATGCAAGATAAGTTCAATTACTTCATCTCTACTTGTTCCACTAGCTTTAATTTGCATTGAATTCCATCCTTTGTATTGATTGGTGTTTCAACTAGATAACTAATTTAAGTATGTTGTTAACTAGCATGTGTAGTTTAGTCTTAATTATGAGTAGCTAGATTTGTGATTGGGGATCAAAATCCCACCTTGGATGCTTGAACTTAATATTTAGGGTTTGGTTTATAATTTTTCTAATGGAACTTCATGTGTTGGTTTTGGAGTATCATAGTTTCTTAACTTCCCTTGTCATGCAAGGGCTAGTGTTTGAAGCTTTACTACAAACTCAACCCATCTAGCAATAATTAATTAAACCCTAATCCTCCATTGTTGAGTTCATTCTCTACATGGTTGATGTTCGGACTTAATTAGTTATGCTCGATTAGAATTAATTTAAATCAAGCCCTATAATCCCCTTCCTTGTGAATCCGAGGTGGGAGAATGATCCTCAATCCCCTTATTTTCTTGAACTCAAGCTTACCTTAGTTCTTTTCATAGTTCAGTAATTAGTAATTATTCATCTGTTCATCAATAGTATGTTAGTTTAGAGATTACATCTCAATCACCTTTCCAAACTACCAAATCATCTTTTACACTTTAACCTTTGTGACGTTTAGAGAATCTCTTTACCCCAAATCTATTTCTCTTAGGAGCGTTCAATCCCTGTGGATCACGACTCCGTACTTACCGGATTCTACTTGTTGCGATAGATTTGCACTTGAATCGCAATCCATATTTTGGGAGCACCAAGTTTTTGGCGCCGTTGTCGGGGATTGGCAACTATCTTAGGGTTTAGAAATTCTCTTTACACTTTTGTTCCCTGTGGTCACCGTGACAACACGGTTTCCAGAAAATCAATCCAAAAGCACTTGTAAATGCAAGACGAGAGTAGTAGCAATTTAAATCCTGTTTGCGAACCCTCGTCTAGTGAGCCCTCGGACTATTGGAGACCTTTACCATCGGTTTCTCGTTCTAGTTCGATCTCATCTTCTTCGTACACTTGGGCTCACTCCGAACCCACAACAATGGCCGATAATGTAAGTGAACATGGTAGTCAGGGGATTGCACCCGACCCCCCTTATAGGACTATGCGTGATTATCTACAACCGGAGAGGACCACCTCTCCGTCATGCATCATTTTCCCATACAATGCCGCGCAATTCCATTTCCGAAATGGAATGATCCAATTACTTCCCACTTTCCACGGCATGGAAAGTGAACAACCGTACCTTCACGTGAGAGAGTTTGAAGAGGTGTGCGCTACTTTTAGCGACCAAAATTTCCCTTTAGATGTCACACGACTCAAACTCTTCCCATTTTCCTTAAAGGACAAAGCCAAAACTTGGCTTTGGTCCTTGGCTCCTAATTCCATTGGGAGTTGGCGCGAAATGCAAGCGCAATTTTTGAAGAAATTCTTTCCTACTCATCGCACCAACTCGTTAAAAGGTCAAATCCAAACCTTCGCTCAAGCCGAAGGTGAATCGTTCGAGAGATGTTGGGAGAGGTTTAACGAGGTACTTCATAAGTGCCCACATCATGGGTTCGAAAAGTGGAGATTAATCTCCTTTTTCCACAATGGCCTTACCCTCAATGCAAAACAAATGGTGGAGACAATGTGCTCCGGCGAGTTTTTCGGTTTGGATCCGGATGATGCGTGGGCACATTTTAAATATTGTGCCGAGACCACCCAAGCTTGGGACACTTCGGACCCTAGCAAAACCAATGCCCGGTCATCCAATCCACCTTCGTCTAGCCATGGGATATATCACCTTGCCGAAGGAGATGATATGTCATTAAGAGTAGCCCAACTTTCCAAGCGTATCGAGGCAATGGATGCCAAAGCTCGGGAACCATCCCATCCTTCTCCCTCACATGTAGAGGAGTCTTATGCCATTTGCGACGTTGACGATCACTCAACGAGGGATTGTCCAACAATCCCGGCCTATAAAGTGATGCTTCACGATCAAGCCAACGCGATGGCCACTTACAAGAAACAATACATGACTCCTTTAGGTGAGGGGTATAATCCTTCGTGGAGAAACCATCCGGGTTTCTCTTATGGGCAATCCCAACATTCTCAAAATCCACCTCCCCCGAATTATCAAAATCATCCCCCACCTCATAATTTTCAGCAACCATATAATCAAGTTCCTCCACCCCAAGCTCAAATGCAAGGTCCCCCACAGGGACCACCTCCTCAGGTTATACCATTGTATGCTCACCCGAACAAGAGGAGCCTCGAAGAGACTCTTCAATGTTTCATAACCTCTCAACAAGCCACGAATTCTAGGCTTGAAAAAGAAATCTCCAAGTTGACCTCGGCTTTAAGTATCCAAGAGAAGGGAAAATTCCCTTCTCAACCTCAAAAGGCATTAGGGCAAAATAGTGTCAATGACACTTCGAACCCCCCTCCCGATAGCGCTAAGGCTGTGACCGTTCTTAGGAGCGGGAAAGTCGTTGATAAGCCCACCCCTCCTAGTGTCCCCACCGTCGTTAAGGAGGTTTCGCCCGACCCATTAGAGGTCGAAGATGCCTCCTTAGGACAGAGAGAGGGGAAAGCCCCGTTAGAGTCGGATGTGGTTTCGAAGCTTCCTAGTCCCGTGCCTTACCCTCAAAGGCTCCTGTCGAAAAAGGGGAATGTTAGTAATTCTGACATACTAGAGATGTTCAAACAGGTAAAAATTAACATCCCTCTTTTAGATGCAATCAAGCAAGTCCCCGCTTATGCTAAGTTCTTAAAGGACTTAATAACTGTTAAGCGAAAATTGTTTGTAAGGAAGAAAGCCTTCTTGGCCGAAAATATTAGCTCAATAATTCAATCTGAATTACCACCTAAATATAAAGATCCCGGCTGTCCCACCATTTCATATGTGATAGGGGACTTTAAAATTGAGCAGGCTTTGCTAGACCTAGAAGCGAGTGTAAATTTGTTACCTTATCATGTCTATGAACAGCTCGGTCTAGGGGACCTCAAGCCCACAAAGATTACCCTCCAATTAGCGGATCGCTCCGTTAAGGTTCCGAGGGGTGTAGTGGAAGATGTCATCATACAGGTTGACAAATTCTACTTTCCTGTGGACTTTGTGGTTGTTGACACCCATCCTACTTCTACTAGCTGTAGAACTACCCCCATTATCCTCGGTCGTCCTTTCCTTGCCACTTCCAATGCATTGATAAATACTAGGAATGGCCAAATGAACCTGACATTTGGGAATATGACCTTGGAAATGAACATCTTCAATGTTTCGAACCAAGTGGGGGATTGTGATGATGAAGTCCATGAGGTGGACTTTCTAGAAGAGGTGGTACAAGAGCATTTTGATGCTACCTATTTATCGGACCCCTTAGAGGGATGTCTTGTGAACCCGATTTACTTGGAGAATAGCTATTCTCCTTATGATGAAGAAGTCAAGTTCATGAGCTTGTTTTTAGATGAGGACAAGAGTGTTGATGATGTTAATTGGTGTAGTGTTTTTGAGGACTTACCCCCTCGTGATTCGTATAAAGTTCCCTCGGATGTGCGATTCCCCAAACTTGAATTAAAGCATTTGCCTTCCGAGTTGAAATATGCTTATTTAGGCAAAAATGAGACATATCCCGTTGTTGTCTCATCAAGCCTCGAGGCGGGGGATGAACAAAGGCTAATAGATTTGTTAAGGAGATACAAGGGTGCGTTCGGGTGGACAATTGCAGATTTGAAGGGAATTAGTCCCTTGATTTGCACTCACAAAATTAATCTTGAAGAGGATGCAAAACCCTCTCGTGAGATGCAACGGAGATTGAATCCGGTGATGAAGGAAGTTGTGAGAGCGAAGGTAATTAGGCTTTTAGATGCGGATATCATATATCCGATATCCGATAGCAAATGGGTCAGTCCAATCCATGTGGTTCCTAAGAAATCAGGAGTCACCGTTGTAGAAAACATGAAAGGGGAATTGATCACTAAACGCACCACCACTGGGTGGCGTGTATGCATCGACTATAGAAAACTTAATGCAATGACATTAAAGGATCATTTTCCCCTTCCTTTCATTGACCAAATGTTGGAACGCGTGTCCGGTCATCCTTATTATTGTTTTCTCGACGGGTACTCGGGTTACAACCAAATTGAACTTGATCTCAAGGATCAAGACAAAACTACTTTCACATGCCCTTTTGGGACATTTGCTTACAAAAGAATGTTTTTCGGGTTGTGTAATGCGCCTGCTACGTTCCAAAGGTACATGTTGAGCATGTTTAGTGATATGGTAGAGCGTGGTCTAGAGGTGTTCATGGACGACTTCAGCGTCTTTGGCAACTCCTATGACCATTGTCTTTCTATGCTAGAGAAGGTTTTGTCTAGATGTGTGGAGAAAAAGCTCGTGTTAAACTGGGAGAAGTGCCATTTTATGGTCACTAAGGGTATTGTCTTAGGCCACATCGTCTCCTCTGATGGTATTGAGGTAGACAAGGCAAAGGTTGAGGTCATTGCCAACTTACCCGCCCCTAAATCTCTGAAAGATGTAAGGTCTTTCCTTGGGCATGCAGGATTCTATCGCCGTTTCATCAAGGAATTTAGCTCGATTGCTAGACCCTTGTGTAATCTCCTCTCCAAGGAAACTCCTTTCGAATGGAGCGATGAGTGTCAAGCAGCTTTTGAGACTTTGAAAAGTATGCTTACCACCGCTCCCATAATCCAAGCTCCTGATTGGACCCTACCCTTTGAATTGATGTGTGACGCTAGCGACTTCGCGGTTGGGGCTGTTTTAGGTCAGAGAAGTGACAAGAAACCCCATGTCATTTACTATGCGAGTCGAACTCTTAACGGTGCTCAGTTGAACTATTCGACCACCGAGAAAGAGTTATTAGCGGTCGTCTATGCGTTAGATAAGTTCCGGGCATACCTCGTGGGATCGCCCATAGTTTGTTTTACGGATCATGCGGCGCTCAAATACCTTTTATCTAAGAAGGACGCTAAGCCGCGCTTGATTAGGTGGGTGCTCTTACTCCAAGAGTTTAATTTGACTATTAAAGATAAAAAGGGAGTAGAGAATGTTGTCGCGGATCACTTGTCGCGTTTAACGTTTGAGGCACCCAAGGACCAACTTCCCATCGCTGAATTCTTTTCGGATGAACAGCTGTTCTCCACTTCCTCTCTGCCGTGGTTCGCTGATATCGTGAACTACCTCGTGACGGGTTCGATTCCATCTCATTGGACCCCTCAAGAGAAGAGGAAGTTCTTTATTTGGGTGAGGAGATTCTTTTTCGATGATCCATATCTATTCAAATATTGTCCCGACCAGATCATCCGGAGATGTGTCCCGGATGATGAGTGTGAGAGCGTAATTCGTTTCTCCCACACGGAGGCTTGTGGTGGCCACTTTTCTTCCAAGAAAACCGCCGCAAAAATTTTGCAATGCGGGCTGTATTGGCCCACACTTTTTAAGAATGCACACGAATTCTGCGTTTCGTGTGATCGTTGCCAAATATTGGGTGCTATAACCCATCGAAACATGATGCCAATTTCCCCCATTCTAGAACTTGAAGTCTTCGACTGTTGGGGAATTGATTTCATGGGCCCATTCCCGCCGTCTTTTGGTAACCTTTAGATCCTTGTGGCCGTTGATTATGTTTCAAAGTGGGTCGAGGCCATTGCGTCCAAAACCAATGACCATCGGGTGGTGTTGAAGTTCCTAAAGGAACACATGCTTTCGCGTTTCGGAACTCCAAAGATGATCATTAGCGACAACGGAATGCATTTTTGTAATACTCCGTTCGCTACTCTTATGCGAAAGTATGGAGTAACTCATAAAGTTTCAACTACCTACCACCCGCAAACCAATGGCCAAGCTGAATTGGCCAATCGAGAGATCAAGCATATCCTAGAGAAGACGGTCAATCCCGACCGCAAGGATTGGTCTCTTCGACTTCCTGACGCTTTGTGGGCATATCGTACGGCCTACAAGACCTCCTTGGGAATGTCGCCCTTTAGACTTGTGTACGGCAAGCCATGCCATTTACCGGTAGAAATCGAGCACAAGGCCTATTGGGCGATCAAGAAATTCAATTTCGATCTAGACAAGGCCGAAAAGAAGCGAATGCTCCAACTCAATGAGTTGGATGAGCTCCGGAACGATTCGTACGAGAGCGCGAGAATTTATAAGCAAAAGGTGAAAGAGAGGCGCGACAAGCACATACTCCGTAAAACATTTCACCCTAGCCAAAAGGTACTCTTATACGACTCTAGGTTGCATTTATTCTCGGGTAAGCTAAGGTCTCGATGGACGGGCCCGTATGTCGTTAAGACCGTCCATCATCACGGTGCAATTGAGATTGAGAACCCGTCTGATGGGAAGTTATTCAAGGTCAATGGTCAACGCCTCAAGCCTTTCCTAGAACCATTTGACCCGAAGTTCGGACACGATTCCATTGTCCGACCCCATTTACGGGGCTCTATAGGACGTCAGAATTGTGCATTTTTGTGCCGAGCATCCCCCGACATGTGTGGGGTGCAAACTTTTTGTCCCGGACCCTTTATACTTATGTAATATCATCATTGGGGTCCAAAAATACCTCCTTAAGCAGTCAAATCCAACCATCCACCAAAAATACATGATTCAGCAAAGCAGAAACTGAATCCCAGAAGCCGAATCGATTCGGCTTTCCACCGAATCGATTCGCCCCACTCCAGTAGCCAAGTTAGCTTTTGCGAATCGATTCGCAATTCCACCGAATCGATTCGGTAAATTGAAAGTAGCAGGTCCCTTATTCCGAATCGATTCGGATTAACACCGAATCAATTCGGTCCCTTCCAGTGCTCAAGTTCGAGAATAGCGAATCGATTCGGCCTACATACCGAATCGATTCGGGTCAGCTGCCACTTAAAAATCCCATTTTCTGTTATAACCTTATTCTTATTCTTTCTCCTCTCTTACCTGCGAACCAGCCCTCTCCCATATCAATTCCCATCCTCCACTCTTAGTCAACCCAATGGCTTCATCTTCAAGGGCAACCTCATCCAAGGTATAAATTCAACCCTATTGATTCAATTTCATACCTGATTTAGTGTGTATGGTGTGTAAATAGGGTAAAATGCATTTTCACCATTTTCACATGTTTTCTGCATAAAACTCATTCTTTTTCCTCTGATTGTGATGAGAAACCAACAAATACTACTTGACTATGTTGCTTTGATGTTTAAGTAGTATTTGTTGGGGGGTTTCCACATTGAAAATGTCATTTACACCCTATTTTCCATACACTGCACACTAGGTGTTCGATGAAATGCCCCTGTGGAGATTTTGTGCCATAATGCTTCATCTTCGCACATTTTATCGCACATTGGTGTTGAATTACCCTTGTTTGAGTGCGGTGTGCATCAGTAACGTTTATTCGACCAATTTTTCCCGATGCACACCCACCGAATCCTTTTCGATCCTATTTCACGCCAAATTGATTTTATGCATTACACTAATTGTGTGTGTATCAAATTGATTTTTCTTGTAGGTTCCTTCGGTCACCAAGCCCTCCTCCAACTTAATTTCGGGTCGGGGAGGTTTCGAATCCTTCCGCTCCAAACTAGAAAAGGACTGGTTCATTGCGAAATTCCCTTCGGGTCGCCCTATTGCTATTGAGCGGCCTGTGCATCTTGAGGACTTCCCTGCCTCTGTCCGTCGTTACTTTCAGAAATTCAATTGGGAGGCACACCTTGCCAGGGCGGGGGAGGTGAATGACGAGCACGTACGTCGGTTTTATGCATCTCTCGTTCCAATTGGGGACCGAACTTTCGAGGCTTACGTGTGGGGTAAATGAATTCCTCTGTCTAAGCCTCTCTTGGCGTTGCACCTCACTGGGGCCGATAACCCCCAGGATTTTGATTACCCATGCGCCGACGAAGGGAGGCTGACTAACGAGACCCTGATTGCGCATCTGGCGCCAGGGAATGTTTGGGCTGGGGAAACTTCCCCACTTCTTCTATGCCCGAAAACCACCGCCTCATCCACCTAATAGCCGTTAATTCCATCACGCCTACCCAAACAAAGGCTGTCCTTCACTCCGCCCAGGCTCACTTCCTCTACCATCTATTGGATGCTAATTCCATTATAAACCTTCCCGCATTTGTGCTTCAGCGGATGCTCAAGGCCGCTTATTGTGAAAAGGGGACCACTACCCTCCCGTACGCGCGGTTGGTTTCTCGTATATGTAGAGATGCGCATTGTGAGGTGGCGGGTATGGACTACATTCCTCTCCTTCCCAAGTTGCTTGGCGAGAAGGCCATTGAGAAGAGTCTTGGGAAGGATCATTGGGAGAGGAGAAAGAAGAGGACCTTGGATGCTCCTGCTGTTCCTGTTGCCCCGGATGCTCCTATGCCGGATATTCCGGACATGCCTCAGCCTGTGCCTCATCCTGTCCCACCCCCAGCCTCGTCTTCTGTTGACCCCATTGCATATCTTGGGGTGCGGATGGATGAGCTTCAGGCTGACTTCTCCGAGTTTCGGGGCGCCTACATGTCGGACTTTGCATCGTTCCGGGCTGATTTTTCTGCTTATCGGGGCGCGTACGAGCGCGATATATCCATGATCGCTCGGGCGCAGATGGATTTATTTTCACACCTCCGAGGGGGCCAGGCTTCTGTGCCTCAGTACCTCTATGACCCATACGCCCCTCGCGATCCTCCCGCGCCCGAGTCCTCGCGCCGCCATCCGGACGACATGTAGGCCGTTGTGATCCCGTTTCTGCTGATATTTTTGGGTGGTTGTTTATTTCGATTGTTGGGTGTGTATTGTAGTAGTTGTGTGAGTATGGGGAGGAGAGAGTACAATTCTTGTATTTTCTAATTTTGGTTTATTTTGCCCCATGTACACAACTTTTATATATTAATGAAATGACTCAGTTTCGGTTTCATTTTTGTTCTTGTATATATCTCTGTTGTATATATTTTTGTTTATGGTACTAACTTGTAACAGGCATGCCGTTGCGCGGTTCTCGAGTTACTCCTTACGGGGTGACTACTTTCATACCCCTTTTCCCTTTTTATCCCTACTAACATTGGGGTCAATGTTTCATTCAAGTTAGGGTGTATGGTATACCATCGTGATGCCAGTTATCATGTTAGTAGTAATTTTTTTTTTTTTAATCCACGATGATTACTTATATGATCGGCATATCCTGTTGTATAGCTATGAAGCATGCTTTGAGTCATTGATTTATTACCCTTTAACCCGTTATTGTTTTCATTGTGAATAGCATCATAAAATTAAACTGTGAAGCTTTGAGCATATACACAAATAATTATTTATGAATTGGTTTAAAAGTGTTTCAAATTCGTTATTCTAAGGCACATGCTATACCCTTACATAAGTGAAAATTGAGACTTATCATCATTTGTGAGCGTATACACCCACTCTATCTCTTTCTTGTCAATGAACTCGTTGACGATCTCATTTTCTTTTCATTTGATTGCATACTAACTGATTTATCCCTTGAGCATGATTTTCAATGGTGTTGAGTCCCGCGAATCACATGAAACTCTAGGAAAGGATTATAGGCCCTTGTTGTTAAATCCATATGACCTTGACCTTCCCCTTATATGTTTACCCTCGTTAACCCCTTGAGCCTAAATATAGCCTTTCGTTTCATAACCCCAATCCCATAACCAACTCCGCATTGGACTTTTAGCCCATACATACACTTTCCATACCTTTGTTTGGAATGATACTTGGGATTGAATGATGTTATTATAATGTCGGTTGCAATTTAGGCATTTGAGAGTTTGATAAGCAAAGAAAAGAAAGTAGTGAAAAAGTGAAGAAAAAAAAAAGCAAAAAGAAAACATGAGAAGAAGAAGAAGAAAAGAAAAAGAAAGAGAAAGTTGTAAATATTGTTTGTTGTGTTCAATAAGCTTTGATTACTCTCCCGATGATATATCTAATGCTCGTTTGGACATCTTTGTCCAACTTTTGATATTGCCCGCTTTTTCCCATTATTCCAAGTCTTCATCCCGAACACTTTGAATTCCTACACACATCCCTTTCTTTTCCTAACCCTAACCTAGCCTAAATGTTATACCCCTAAAAGTCCTATTTGATCCTAGGGTGATGTGATTCAAAGGTCGAACATTAGCGATAATCTGTTTAAATGCTTTTCTCTTGGTTAATATGCGATATCCTTTCATGAGATTGTATTTTTCACTTTTATATTACGTTCTTCATTGATGACATGTGTGTGGCCTAGTTTCCCTTTACAATTACTCTTAATGCCCGCATGTCCCGTGTGTGTTACATCCCATTTCTAAGTGTTTCATTTGTTGAGTGTAACATCCGGAAAGAACTTGAGTATGCATGCCTTAGCTTATGTATGGATTTTGAAAGTTTTGCCAAATCTAAATTACTACATGTGTCCGCTTATTTCGCATTCCCATGGTTTCGATTTTTAGTTGAAGTTATTTGTTTAATGCCGATAATTGTCGTCTTTTGTGTGAGCTTTGTTCACTTTGTTGATAAATTGTGCTTCTTTGATATTTGTTGAGCTACGCATTGGATTTTGCAGTATCATAGTATGAGTTGATTTGATGTTTGTGGGTGTCATCCCTGGAAACCCTCACAAGTCTCACTCGTCCCCTAGGGCCACCTAGGGGTTTAAAAACGTCTTATTGCATATTGCTCATTGCAATCGTTCGCCTACGGAAGTGGCATTTTGGTTGCGATTGTTGGCCATTGTTTCTTCTTACTTCATTGCTCGAGACTAGCAATGTATAAGTTAGGGGGTGTGATTCGTCACTTTTATTGTATTTTATACCCCGTTAATTTGTACATTATAGCATTCCCGTGCATGTATTTCCCGGTTCTTATACTCATTTATTGACTAACCCCTTAATTCATCATATATACTTTGTCTGTGTCTTTATTGAGCTTTTATAGGTCTCGGGAATGCATTTTGGGAAGTTTGGTTTTGATCCGGAAAGTTCCGTTGACACTCGCACAGTCGGGGGCATTTTGGTAATTTCAGCACTCGGGTTTTGTTCCCATTTTCTTCACGGAAGTTGTAGACCTACTTCTTATCTTCGCGTGGCCTCTGATGGTACTTGAATCCGACCTCGAACGAGGAAGTTACGGAAGTTTCAGTGAAGCATGGGACAACTAATGCCTATATAGGCAACTTTTCTTTTTGCAGCAGGCCCGAATCGATTCGCTATTACCACCGAATCGATTCGGTCACTTGCAGGGGCATTTCTCTACACTTCCGAATCGATTCGGATTTGGCACCGAATCGATTCGGCCCTGCATTTTCAGCTTTCTTCTTATTACTAGTTTGCCATTTTGGTGGAATTTTGGGGATTTATCCCTTGTTTTTCCTCTTTGGTAGATAGATTACTTTTGTTGGATATTTAGTGAGATACAAAAACACTCTCTTCTCTCTCCTAGGTCAAGCTCATTTATGGTTTTCACCAACTTGTAAGGCTTTGATTACTTGTTGAATAGTTGTGATTAATGCAAGATAAGTTCAATTACTTCATCTCTACTTGTTCCACTAGCTTTAATTTGCATTGAATTCCATCCTTTGTATTGATTGGTGTTTCAACTAGATAACTAATTTAAGTATGTTGTTAACTAGCATGTGTAGTTTAGTCTTAATTATGAGTAGCTAGATTTGTGATTGGGGATCAAAATCCCACCTTGGATGCTTGAACTTAATATTTAGGGTTTGGTTTATAATTGTTCTAATGGAACTTCATGTGGTGGTTTTGGAGTATCATAGTTTCTTAACTTCCCTTGTCATGCAAGGGCTAGTGTTTGAAGCTTTACTACAAACTCAACCCATCTAGCAATAATTAATTAAACCCTAATCCTCCATTGTTGAGTTCATTCTCTACATGGTTGATGTTCGGACTTAATTAGTTATGCTCGATTAGAATTAATTTAAATCAAGCCCTATAATCCCCTTCCTTGTGAATCCGAGGTGGGAGAATGATCCTCAATCCCCTTATTTTCTTGAACTCAAGCTTACCTTAGTTCTTTTCATAGTTCAGTAATTAGTAATTATTCATCTGTTCATCAATAGTATGTTAGTTTAGAGATTACATCTCAATCACCTTTCCAAACTACCAAATCATCTTTTACACTTTAACCTTTGTGACGTTTAGAGAATCTCTTTACCCCAAATCTAGTTCTCTTAGGAGCGTTCAATCCCTGTGGATCACGATTCCGTACTTACCGAATTCTACTTGTTGCGATAGATTTGCACTTGAATCGCAAGCCATATTTTGGGAGCACCATGTGTTGTATTTGTAAAAAACATTACTTGATAAAAAGTTTAAAAAATTTCAAAAATAGTTGGTGGATTATGCCTTTGAGATTATGATTACATGTTCTTTATTTATATATCTTATCTGTGTGATGATATCTACTTCTTTCAAGTTATACTCTCTACTCCATGTTTAGATGTTACTCCTTTGTCTATTTCGGATAAAAAGGGAGAGAATAAATTACAAATTACGAGGAGATTACATGAGTTTGTTTTATGGGGGAGAAATTCTTATGAGTTTCATTTTATATTTCAAACTCTATTCGTCATGGGTATTTTTCTTGTTTCATGTGTGTAGGTTCCCTTGGACATTGATTAAAAGATTAAAAAATCAAAGGAAGATCAAGAAGAGAAGAACAAGAAGAAGTGGAGATTTGAAGACATTATTTCCCTTTACCAATCCATTTTCTAGGGTTTGGGAGGGTATTAGGATAATTTTATGTCTTAAGGAATTTTTTATATAATTTTTATTTTTATACCGAAATAGTCAAAGGGGAAGATTTGTAAGAGAAAATTTTCTCTCATTGCTGATAGCTTAGGCTTACGTTTAGTTTGGTGTATCCTGTTACACTTCGACTTGAACAGTCATGAAGAACCAAATCATCTCCAAGTTCAATAGTTCTCCACTTTGTGAAGGTATAAAGTTTATGGGAATTTAAATTTATTCATTAAATTTATTTTCAGATGTTTTATTTTTTATTAAAACTGAAACAGGATTTCTTTATCGAGGCATTTTTTATTTAAAAAAATTCAAAGTTCGCTAACCTCGTTCAAATGAGAAATAATTCCCGTTCAAACGAGATGTCAAAGTTGTTTGAAGCATCGTTTGATCTCTACATCCAACATGCATCAAACGAGGGTGAATTGATTTGCAGTATTTAAAGGTCGATAATGTCGTTCCAACGAACTCCTGTATCGTTCTAATAAGATGCAAGGCTCGTTCGAACCACCCTTATTTTCATTTTAATGAGTTGGAAATTGTGTTCGCCTTATAAATACATGTTTCGTGTTTAGTTTTTCTAAGACTTTTTCCAAAATGACTTCCGCATACCTATTGTAAAAGTTTTCAAACTTTTTAGTTTAGAAAACTCTTTTTATTCTCAAAACATATCCCCAAATTATATTTTTGTGAATCTGTTTAAACCCTAGATATTTTTGTATTCTTACATACACTACTCTTGTGGAGATATCATCTCTACTGTTGAACTTGGGACACTCGAGGGGATAACTGCTGAAAATAAAGGATGATCGATGGATACTGAGGGTAGAATGTCGCATGTGGACTGCTCCTGACCGAGTAGTATTCTTTAGAGATTTGCAAAGACTACCGCGTTATACTTGTGGTTAGTATAAATTAGTAGTGTAAGTAGACTATCATGTATTGTTTCTAAAGTGTTGAAATAAAAGGTTTTGTCCGTAGGGGATTTTTTCTCGAACTTTTCCTTTGTTGATTACATGCTTTACTTTATCTGTTTTACCTAGATGTATGTCTCAGGATAAAAAGATAAAATATAATTTATGTTTGGACATTTAATTATATAAATCATTCCATTAAGATCGCGAAAGTGCACTCTCAATTATCACAAGTTTCCTATTGTACTTTAAGGCTTCAAGAGGCCTCTTATCCCCCACAGAAGCAAGAATAGAGGACATAGTAGCTTTCCCCTTTGACTTGGCCCAAGCAATGGCCTCAGTCTCAGCTTTCCATTGAGAAAATGGGAGTAGTTATTTAGGATATATCTAGATGGAAGCTAATCAATAACTCTAAACAACAAAACCTAAACCATGTTTACTAAGACCTAAAACCTACACCCTAATCCTTAAACCTAAATTGTAAGTCAAAAAACTAAACCCTAATTCCTAAACCTTAAACCCTAAATCCTAAAACAAAAACGATATATTGTAATTTTAAAACCCTAAACAATAAACTTAAAACAAAAACACTAAAATCTAAATCATAAATTTATAAATTTATCTATTGATTAGTGCATAATAATTGATACTTTGAAAAATAATGTTCGGTCCAGAACTTAACAGGGTATTATCAACCCTTGCATGCAAACCTCTTGTTTGGAAAGTGAAAGGTGGGTTGTCATCCACCTTCCCAAAACCTAATAAGTCTTTCCAAAATTGAAATTCCGTTTTCTCTTTAATTAATAATATAAAATGACCTTCTTGACCTTATACGACCCTATTTATGTCTAAAAGCCTTCGAAACCCAAACACGACAACCAAGTACCTATTTACCACAGCACCTAATTTATAGAGTCCAAGACTATTATACGCACGTGAATGTTTAATAAATAGTTAAATAAAATTCTATGAACTTATTAAAATTAGCGGGAACATGCAGAAAACATACACTTTATCAGATTTTGTATATAAAATTTAATACATTAAAAAAAACATGAAATACAATACATCAAACAAAAGAATTTTCGATATTGTTCTAGCCAGTGTGACGTATGTATTTCTCTCTTAAATTTATAAAAAAAGTTAAGAAGGATCCCACGTATGTGTTTACATAATGGAGATTCTTTGAACAACCTCTCCCATGCCTCCTCATCCCTCACAACTAGTGTGAAGTTCGATGCATTCCACCCATATCCACCAGTTATTACCATTCTTTAGTAAAGGTCTAAAGTAGACTTTAACACATGC
Organism: Sambucus nigra; assembly: GCA_949130495.1. Classification (NCBI taxonomy): domain Eukaryota; kingdom Viridiplantae; phylum Streptophyta; class Magnoliopsida; order Dipsacales; family Adoxaceae; genus Sambucus; species Sambucus nigra. The sequence continues at coordinate 89,021,444 of OX422220.1, forward strand.
CAGCGTGATTGAAAGTCTACCATGTGATGAAAACGAGGACAAAACATGTGTTCTTTCTCCAATGGCCAAAAATGGTACGCATTTTGGAAGGATTAGCCAATCTAGCTTCCTTGTCGTAGTAGTTGTCTGTCAATTCAATGAGGAAATAATAGTCAAGATCAGAGGATTCCAAGTCGGCGACCTAGTCCTTAAAATCTTGTTGACCGCCGCGAAGAAGCCATCAAATGGAAATCTGGCACCAAACTGGATAATACCTTACCATATATCTTCAAAAGGGGGTGGGGGTTATATCACTTGGAAAAGATAGATGGGAAGGAAGTCGCAAGGTCATGGAAAGCCTTTAACCTTAGGAAATTTTATCACTAAATAGAAAGGGTGATAAATTCTTTTTTTTTTTCATTAAGTGCACGGTAAAATAGTCAACAGATTGATACCTAGGATTATGTAAAATACCATATAATTTATTAATTCATAAAACCAACTTGCACAAGTGGTACGATATGGGATAGATCAGTGAAAACATACTCTTGGAGTGGTACTATCTAAAGTAAATCAGCCTAGAAAGTCATAAAACCACAAGCATAAGTGGTATGATCTGGGAATGATCAGTGAAAACCCACTCTTGGAGGGGTATGATCTAAAGTATATCGGCTTAGAGAGGCACAACACCAACTTGCACAAGTAGTATGATCTGGGACAGATGAGTAAAAACCAACTCTTCGAGTGGTATGATCTAAAATAAATTGGCCTAGAGAGGCACAAAATCCACTTGCACGGGTGGTACGACATGGGAACAATCAATGAAAATCCACTCTTGGACTTTTATGATCTAAAGTAGATATCGGGCTAGAGAGCCACAAAACCCACTTGCACAAGTGGTGTGATCTGGGAAATATTGATGAAAATACACTCTTGGAGTGGTATGATCTAAGTAGATCGGACTAGAACGGCAAAAAACCCACTTGCACAAGTTTTACGATTTGGGAAAGATCAATGAAAACTCACTCTTGTAATGGTATGATTTAAATTAGATCGGCCCACAGAAGCACAAAACCATTTGAGCAAGTGGTACGATCTAAGTTAGATCAATAAAAATCCACTCATGGAGTGGTATTATTCAAAGTAAGTTGGTCTATATAAGGCACAAACCCATTTGCGAAAGAAATATAAGACCGGTTAAAAACCTATATAAATATTTATAGCAATAGTCGATTGCTCTATTTGCTTAATACTTTTGAAGTAGTGAAAAAAATGAAAAGGCAAGCAAACAAGTAACATCTAATAACGACATAACAATATAGGAAGAAAATCAAAGATGAGAAATAAATACGTCTACATTAAATTCAATATTGGCCCTGGGCCTACAAAAAGACCAGTAAGGGATAAGAAAACAAAAAATACATCAAATAAAACCCTTAAGATTGGTCGACCACGCATCGATTGACTCGGAAAAAACCCATTAAGCACAATAGGAGGATGGGTTGAAGTGGATGCAGACACGTCTCTTGGGAGATCTGTTAAGGGATTGGTTATGGGGGATATTTAGCATAGGTAGGGTGGCCTTTACCGACCTTACCCCTTTAAATACCTTTCACCCAACTTTTATTGAAAGCAACAAACTCATAATAGTCAAACTCGGTAGCAAGCTCCGGGACGGCCACCTCATAGCCGTCATCATATGAATATGTGGATATACTTCCTAGGCCTTCTCCATCTGATTCCTCATCCTTTGAAAGATGATTCTTCAAGATATTGAGTTGATGGGAAGTATTCAACTTGGATAGCTCAGCATTAACCCGACTGAACTCATTCTAAGTTTGATCAACCTCCACCACCACCTTCATTTTAGCGGTGACCTCATCCTTGATTTTATTGCCCAAATTTTTTATCTCCCTACACTAGTATCTAATTTGGTTCTTGAGGGTGGCATTTTCCTTGGAAGAAGAATCCAATGCCTTCCAATAGCTGGAAGCTCGGCTGGTGAGCTCCAGTTGAACTTATAAAATTATTAAAAGTTATAAACTTGTAAAAAAATTGCCAAGAAAAAAGGCATATGAACTTACCAACACGTTGTGGCATAATCCCTATTTGTGTAGCCTTTCTAGTGTACAACCCTCAAATATGTCATGTCAGACGGTAGCATGGTGGTTAGGAAACAAACAAGGCGACCTCAAGGTCTATATGGGCCCAATTAGACTCCATCACTGGCTCCTTCCCATTACGGAAGGAGATCTCCCACTGTCGATTACATCTCGATTGAGGTTTTGGGGTCTTTGATCAGATCCCTTAATTCTTCTTGTGCTCGTTAATAATCATTGGTCGGTTGGACTTAAGGGATGGTGTTTTGGAGCCACCGACCGGTGTCTAGTGAGTCATTTTCTTCTTGATCTGTTCAACCTCAGCTCGTTGGCACTCTAACTCTCAGGATTCTTTTTCCCTAGTGTGACCACCTTCCTCTTCCGCTGCTCGTCAGTAGAAGGAACTTGGTCAACCTGTATGTTATCATCCAATTATTTATTCATCTTGCCTCTAGAAGTTGCCAAGTCGATCGACTTCCTTGATCGATTGCTCATATATACAAGGTAAGATGGGATCGGGGAAATTTAAAGTCTTGGACTGCAAAGTATTCTTCGGCCCTTACCTATTCCCAAGGATTACAAGAAACACTGGCTTCATAAGAATAAATTAGATCAAGGTTGTCCAACAATGTGTTAAGGTTTTTGTAACAACCTGAGACCTCGGAGACAGTAATAAATTTATTTTTGAGAGAAATAAATAACATTTTATTGGAGGATAACTAAATTGGCAATTTAGGTCAAAATTTAGAGTCGTTAGAAAGAGTCTCGAATGGAAATTCTGAGGGTACCATAGTGCCCGGAAGGGTCGAGAAAGTCGAAATGACTGTACTTGTGGTTTATTTGGGTTCCGAAATAAATTAGGACTGTTTGACTCGAATTAAAGTTACCGAGTCATTTAATGTGTGTATTATCATTTAAATATGTGTATCTTGGGAGATTAGGCTAAATTATCCTACGGGAGAAATAATTCTCCAAAGAGAGAAATAGAAAGAAAGAGAGGAAGAAGAAGAAGAAAAGGAAGGGGAAAAGAAAGAAAAAGAGGATTCTTCCGGCCATTAAGAGATCTCAAGGCGGATTCAGACCCTACGAACCCGAGGCAAGTGATTAAACTTGCTAAATAATTATTGTGTACCAATTATTGCATGATTTGTGGATTGAATTTTGGGTTTTAGGTTTAAATTGTTAAAAACCTAACTTTTGGGAAAAACCCTAGATTTGTAGTGTATAAAATGGATTTAAGGTTAGAAATTAGTTTATATGAATTCTAGGATGAATATTAATGCTATATTTGTGATTGAGATGGATCAAAATGGCTGGAAGATGACTAAAATGATTTTTGGGTATTTTGGGTTAAGAAGAAAATAACCCATTTCGTAGCTTGCTGTACTTGCCGAATCGATTCGGTCTGTTGCAGATTGCCTAGGTCTTTAGGTCCGAATCGATTCACTCCTTGCGAATCGATTCGGCATGTAGTAGACTCCCAGGTCTATTGAATCGAATCGATTCGGAAACAGGGGAATTTTTGGAGATGTTTCCTAAGGAGAATTTCATCCCGTTTTGTTCGAGGTTATCGATTTGGGGCCTCTATATGAGATATTTGGAGTATGTTTTGGAGACTTTTAGAGGGTTTCCATCGTACGAAATTATGGGAGTCATATTGATTAAAGTTGAGGATTACCGATTAGATATTTTGGTATATTCTAAGTGGGGAAGCCCACCTTGATTTGGAGATTCTACTTCGGGATGATAATTACAATTATATGAATAAATGAGACAATTTAGAGATAATGGATTGTAGAATCCAATCCCAATTGGGATAACTTTAAAAAGGTTCATAAACTGAATTGAACCCTATAATGGATGGAGAATCATAATTGTTATTTGATGTGCATACGGATATAGAAATATCCTTATTGATAATTGATTTAGGAGATATCTCACACAATGAGAAATGCTAATTGAGGTGCATTAGGATATAGAACATCCTTAACTTAAATGGAATTGAAAGACAATTCATACTAGAAGCGACATGAGAGCTTCAAGCGAGAATTAGTATAGCATATACTAAGTGGGGAAAATGTGTGAGTATTGACGATTGGTGTATCATGAGAGAGATATACTAAACAATGATGTTAATCAAATTGCGCCTAAGAGCGTATAATGAAAATAAATATGTTGTTGCAGGTATACCTTATATAATGGTATATCTTTATTATGTGGGATGTATGTATACCTTATATGATGGTGTATATACATGTTAAGCATACCCCCTCCTTGCTATCATTGGGAAGTTTCGTGCATAGAGGGTGAGCATTCTGACTAGAAAAGCAGGATGTGGATATTCCCCAGGTCATAGTCGTCCTTTGTGGTCAACAAATGACATTTATGATATACATTTATTTATTTTTGGGGGTGAGAGGTCGTGGGTATGTGTCGCTCTCACTTACCGGTTAGGAACTATAACCGCTTCTCGGACGTTGTGTGCGTGAGTAGATCACGAGGTGGGTGTCGTTGAACCCACCAGGTGGCCCCAGTTTGCAACGTATATGGGCTGTTGGAAGATGATAGCATGTGAGCCTACGTCCTTTGAGTTATAGCTCGGTTGGATGGTTATTATTGTTTGTGTTTATACTTGGTTATCAAGGGCATAATGGACCTCAATAACGTACATTGCCAGGATTAGTGTATCGGGGGGGTTCCTTGTTTGGATTTCGCCTCGGCGAGACATCCCACGCACGAACCGTAGTGTAATGTTGGAACTTGGGGATAAGTTTAGTCCTTAATGCTCATAATTATTTATATATATATCACCTATCCCGACAATCGACAGTGCCAGGAGTAGTGTAATCGGGGGGGTTCCTTGTTTGGATTTCGCTTCAGCGAGACGTCCCACGCATGAAACGCCGTGTACTGTTGAGAATTGGGAATATTCATTAATTAAAATTGGAAAATAATTTGGGTTACATGTATCATGAATTGAGGTCATAATGAGCCTCGAGGATTAATACGGTCAGGAGTAGTGTAACGGGGGGGTTCCGTGTTTGGATTTCGCCTCGGCGAGACGTCCCACGCACGAAACGTAGTGCCGTGTTGAAAATCGAGAGGAGTTTAGTCTTTAATATTCATGAAGCTAATAACTCATAAATAATTACTATAATAATTATATATTTGGTTTCATGCCTTATAAGGGCATCACTAGAATACAAAAAATCTAGTAAATGAGATTGTTGATGTATTGTGATGATGTGTACATGATTGGATCATGTAACTTTATATGTTCAACAAATGAACATTATAAAGGTAACTGTAACTATTACATTAAAGTTAAAGCATTTAACTTAAAGATAATTGAGATAAATGTAGATTGGGACATAGGTTAGACGGTTTCACTTAAATACTTCTTTTGGGTTTAAGCTAGAATCCTCTTACCTAAATAGAATCGGGCATCCATTTGTAGATCACGTGCATACGCTTAGTGCGCGCTTTAGTTGAGAGGTAAGATGGTTTTTATGGAGAGCTCGATTCCAACTAAATCATGTAATATTGCATTTATAATTATTATGCATTTTAATACACTTTCTATAAAATGTTTTTCAAAACTCGGGATCTGACCCGTTTATATTTCCTCCTCCATGTATATATTGTATTACTTCAGGTGTTCCTCCGTAAGGACGCCTTTAATGTTCATCCATTCAGGATTTGTGGAGCTGTGGCAGTAGCGGACTATTGCGGCACTTGGCTTTAGTCGATTCCTATCTTTGTATATCTAGATTAGGATTCAGTTGTATTGAGATAGTATTCAAGTGTTGTAGATTAACACTTTCATATTTTACTTATCAGATAATTGTATTGTCTGTTACCCGTCAGCATATTCGGGTATTTCATTGTTGAAATTTTGTTGTACAATGTATTGTACTCTTTCATATTGTTGGAACTTGCACATTTCACTCATCATAGTTAGATGTATATTGTTGGTTATGTGCATTATTGGTTTTGTTGTTGTTGTTAAAAATAAAAAGTTTTAAATTTTTGACAATTCGCACTTAATGATTTCGGGTAGTTAGCCTTATATTAGTGGTTAGAAAGTTTATGTTGAGACTGTGCCATCTGAGATACCAGATATATTTTAGTATAGGGTTGGCCACCCGTTATTATTTAGAGCGAGTTGTCACAGTTTTCCCATCATACTTCTTGCTCTGATTCACTTCCTTACTCTTTTTCCTCCTCGTCCTCCCCTTTATTTTTTTCTTCTCCCTGACTGATATCGGAATCTGTTGAGATCATATATGTGTCCACTAGAGTGGGATTGTCTCTGATTATGGTGTGATTGGTGACATAGATGTCTGGGATGGTTGTGAAGTTGGTGAGGGATTGGTAGGTGAGATCCTAAATGAGCAAAATTTGAGACGCTCTCCAATGAGGATGAACTCCAGCGTGGGTCAACCTCCTCCAAACTTTCTCTAATCTCTACGACTAACATGGTAATCGGATTGTTTCATATTCAGAAAGGGATCTGCAAATGAAAAATTGGATTGGTTAGTAAAAATCAAAACTTAACGTTAAAATAAAACTCTTTATGTGTGACCTACCAGGATCCCTTTTATATCAAGAACCCGAAGTCCATCATAATCTTCACCATTAAGACCCTAAACTTACACAATCTCTTGAGATAAAAATATAAACTAATTTGTTGCTATTAATTCTTCTAGAATGACCCAGAATCATTTTGAATCAATTTGCAATTAGATTTTTAATACACTCAGTGAAGTTGTCAAAACTAAGACCCTAAACTGACACAATCTTGATAGCCTAAAATAGAAACCAATTTATTGTTATCAGATTATCCGGATCGATATTTAATAATTTTGGATCAATCCAAAATTTGATTTTTTTTATTACACTAAGTGAAGTCGTCACAATTAATATTATAAATTGATACAATCTCGACAACCTAAAATATAAAGTAACCTGCTAGTGCCAGGTCCTCCAGATTGTTCCAGAATCATTTTGAGTTAAAATCTTGGACATCTAATCTATTTATATCTTTCGGTGTCCAACCATGTAGTCAGTTCGATATTAGTGTGCAAGAAGAAATGGCATTAACACCAATTTACTACATCAACAAGACATGCTCGATGTTGAGATACTCTATTTATTGATAGAAAATCAAGCCTTTTCAGTGGTAGTTGCCTCGCATAAGTTGAAGCACTACTTAGAGTCACATTCTATTATAGTTATAATTTCATTTCCATTGAAGGTGGTACTCAAAAAGGCTGAACTCTCTATATGGATGTCCAAGTGGTTAGTGGAATTAGGAAGGTTTGAAATCCATTATCAACCAGAACTACAATGAAAGGATAGGCGTTAGTATATTTCATCACTAAATTTGTCGAGAAATATCAACTCGGGAGGGAAGTGCAGCCTACTGATCAAGAAAATGTGAAAAAACCTGACCAATATGACAAATGGACTCTCTACGTAAATGGAACCTCTAATACCAAAGGGGTGGGAGTAAGGATAGTAATTATGACCCCAAACTAGACTATCCTAAAGCAGAGACTGTGACTTGGCTTTGAGTCATCAAATAATGAAGTGGAATATAAGGCTATCATCAAAGGATTGAAGAAATATCAATTGGCCTTGGTCACCTTTATATGTTCTATAACTCAATGCTAGTATCCAATTATATATCTAGAAACTATAATTTTAGGGATGAACGCGTGTCAACCTACCTCCAAATCACCCGGGACTTTGTCACCAAGTTTAAGTATATCTAAATCAAGTAAAATCTTAAGGAAAATAACAGCCATGCATATGCCTTAGCCACTTTGTCCTAAGCCATTAACCACGACCTAAAAAGAGTGACAAATGTAGAGTATCTAGCTCAAGCAAGCATATAGAATATATATAAGGCTGACGAAGTACTTGTTGTCCAAAAGCCTCTCAAATGGATAGACCCAATAGTCACATACTTATGAGAAGATGTGATATTTATGAACAATAAAGAAGATAATCATATAAGAGTGAAGGTTACTCAGTTGTATTCATCCTGTAGGGGATCATTTATTGGGATGTATTCGCAATGTTTTCATCCTATAGACGTCGACTAAATCCTTTACGAAATACGTGAGGGAATTTATAGAAGTCATACGAGTGGTAGATCTCTAGCATTTTGAGACATAAAAGAAGGCTATTGATGGCCTTATATGAGAATGGGCGTCTTCTTCTACGTAAAGAAATGCAAAAAGTGTTAGTTATTCTCACCCATGCTTTACCGGCCAGCCAGCGACCTCAAGTCCTTGACCATTCCATGGTATTTTACACAATGGAGGTTAGACATTATAGGCCCACTTCCCATGGCACTTGGTAACCATAGATATATCCTAGGTAGCATAGATTATATCATTAAGTGGATCATGGTTGAACTTTTGGTAAACATAAGAGACTTCGACATAAATAGGTTCATTTAGAGGAACATTGTAACCCATTTCAGTTTGCCAAGAATGCATGTCATCGAAAAAATAACATAATTTGAGAGCAACCCTTTCCAAGACTTTTGCAATATCCATGGCATCAGACATAATTATAGTTCGGTCACTTTCCCGCAGAGCAACGGGCAGGTTGAGGCTTCTAACAAAATAGTTCTCAATGAAATGAATAATAAGGCTAGAAAGAGCAAAAGTCATATGGGTGGATGAGCTCCGACATGTCCTTTGGGCATACCGAACAACTCTTAGGAGGTCAATCAGGGAAATGTTATTCATCGTGGCTTATGAAATGGAGGCCATAATACCGATAGCGATTGGTCTACCGACCATGAGAACAACTATCACTAATTAAAACGTGAACAATGAGATCATCAGGACTGAACTTGATATGGTGTATGAGAAGATGGAACAAAAGTTATTAAGATTGGAATCTTACTAATAACTATACCTGTGTTTCGATCAGATCGGATCGAAAATTGTCGCTTCGAAAAAAATTCCAATTTTTTCAAAAATAAAATAATTATTCCAATTTTCGATCCAATTTTTTTGGAAAACTAAAAATGATCCGAATTCAAAAAAATCAAAAAATCAGCAAAATAGGTAAAAATTGAAAACTCAAAAAATATAATAAAAATTCTGAAATTTTGAAAAAATAAATTTAGGATTTTTCGATTACTCGAAATTCTCATTTTAAAGAAACAACAAAAAAGGTTTAATCCAATATATAAATACATGAGGATTTGAAATATTTTTTCATTTGTGTAGAAGTTAGGATGAGAAACTATTTTATAGAGCACTACTTTGGAGCCCTCATCCTCTCCCAACCGATGTGGGGTAAGGGAAAGTTTCAAACAATCGGGAAAAAAATAAAAAAATTAGAAATCAAAAAATAATTCAAAAAATCATATATGTAGTCACCATGTTATAGTACCCCCTATGTCTCTCCTTATGTCCCTAGCACCTCCCCATTTCACTACAAATCCTAGGTTATAGTCTGAGTACTAATCTAGAGGTCGTCGGGCGCTTTCGTGCCCCGCTTGACTCTGGTCAACTCTATCGTCAAAGAGAAATCTCAATAAATCTTCAAAGGGCTCTGGATCCCCTTTTCAATAGTCCACCCCATGCACGAATCAGCATAACGGTTCAGATGAACGGACTGATGATGCTGTAAACAGCACCGCCAGTAAGAGGTTTGGATAAGCTCAAGCTAGCAATAACAACGGCAGCACTGCAGTAAGCATCTAGTATAAGGTAATGAGGAGAAGAGGAGATACACTAGTATATAAGTGGTTCAGCCAATCTGGCCTACGTCCACTATGAGTGTGTGAGTAAATTTCACAAGAATGTGGGCACTAATTGCCTGTGATATAATCTCTCACTTTCTCTCTCTACTATGTAATTCTGCAAAGCTTTCGCTAGCGTTATAATTGTTGATCCCTCTCCAAGGTAGGAGAAGACATGTATTTATAGTGCTTGGGTGGTGTAGTGTACCCCCTAAGCATGCCAGGAGCAAGTGTGTGCTGAATACACTAATCATAGGTGGACACCTGGCTATGCCACATATAGGGAATGATGACCAAATATTCCCTCATGTGAGGGGAATGATTTAGTTATAATTGATTTACTCATGTGACTCAAGCCTTTTATGTGCTCGCTTGTGCTTGGACTTGTGACATCAACTATTGAAACCTTGGCCTAGCCGAGTAAGACGTTGGGGAAGTCTGATAGTTAGCTTTGTCCTGCCAATCATAAATATGACCTCGATCGGTGAGACTAGCCGAGGTTAGATATGAGGTAGGATGTAAATGTCGACTGGGGAAGAGTAAGATATTGGTAATAACTTGAGCTCATAAGGTGCTGTTGGCCTTAGCTGCTATCCAGCTGAGATTCGTCAATAAGGAGTTGACCTTGCATAAGACGACCTTTTGGGCGGCTATTGTAAGCTTCCTGACGTCTCGGCTGTGAGGTCGGCTGAGGTTGGTGATTCCAAGTATGAGGGTACACTTTGGGCATATCAATCACCCCCTATCCCTCAATCTCCTGTGTGAGTGGGTGACTGAGGAGTATAAGAGTCAGTATAATGAAGGGACGTTTTTGGTGTCTTGAGGTTTGGAGGGGTTCTTTGGACACATGTCACTTTTTGAAGTGACTAGCATTTTCCCCAAGGTAGGGCAGTTCTAACGGCGCCTTTTGGGATTTCTAGGGAAATGATGAGTGCCTAGCGAGATGTGTCACGTCATTAGGAAAGGTTTAAAACCTTTTATTTCCTTTCTCTCTCTTTTTCTCATTTCTCCTGCCTAGCTCTCTTACTGCAAGAACTTTCTCTCACCTCGATAGCCAACAGCTTCATTATTTCTCAGTTCTTCAGGTTATCTTGGGTTTGTCACCCTTTTCCCTTTCATTACCCTTTACTCAGGTAACCTTCTTGTTCCTTGTTTTCCATTTTCTTGCTTTATTTGTAGCATTCCATAATTTCTGGTTAGTTTTTCTCTTTTTTTCTTGGTTGCTAGCGAGGAAGACCACCACTGTTGGGTGGTTATTGAGCTAGGATTGGTGTAGTTAGGTGTTTTTGAAGCTATTATAGGCTGATACGGGGTTGTTTTAGCCAAAACAAACCTATTTTTAAGCTTTTCGGTGACCCTCCAGTCATCTTCTTCGGCGACATAACTTGTAGAAGTTCTTGGTGTTCTTGCTAGAAATCTTTCAGTTTTCAATCTTTGATCTTTAGTGTAGGTTGTTTAAGTTGTTTACCTCTTTTCCCTTTTAGTTTTAATTTTCAAGTGTAGTGTCATCTATCGAATGCTTAGACCTTTATATAAACTAATTGAAGAGTTCCCATCTCTGCGTGAGAAGACCTTTGAAAAGATTAGGCAGCTAAAGTTAGCCCAGGAAGAGGCTCGTAGGGATGAGGCCTTTCCCTTCAGACTAATTTTTCCTCCACATTTAAAGGTCATATACCCTGAGCCTACTGAGGTTCCTGTGCCAATGTCTGAGTCAACTTCTTCAGACCCTATGTCCACCTCCAAGGCTGTTGAGTCCGTAGACTCTTTCCAAAAGGCTATGGATTGCTCTCCCAAGGGAAGTGTAGTCTCTGAAGAAGCAGAGGTTTCTGGTCGTTCCCCATCTCATCAAGAGGCTGGCACTTCTCAGAGCTCATCATCAGTAGAGGTCTTAGAACCAACGGTAGCTTTTGATGGTCCAATTGAGGTCGTTCCTATAACGGCCTTTTCTGGTTCCCCCTCTGAGGCTCAGGCTCGGACTGTTAATGGTAATGAATATGATGAAGGGAGTGAACTTGACACCTTCAAAATTGATGGAATTGAGAGCTCCATCACTGAATACGACCTTATTCTCTTCCAACATCTATGTGGCATTCCCTCTTTTGTAACTCTGAGGAAACCTCTGAAGGATGAGAGGGCCTTCGATGATCGTAAGGGAGCACTTCTCGTCTATCAGGAGATGTTAAAACTCGGCTTTCGTCTCCCAATTCACCCCCAGTATCCAAGTTTTCCTCTCTTATATCAATCTTTATCCTTCTCAGATTTCTCCCAATGCCTGGAGGGTCTTAGTTGGGGCTATCATCCTTTGGAAGGTAGTTCATCACACCGACCTTCCAATTAGGGTTTTCTTAGCTTGCTACATACCCTCGTCTGCGAAAAATCATCCTAGCTTCTACCACTTCATAGCCAGGAAGTCTGAGAAGAAGATGTTGTTAGTGACCTAGACTTCTAACCACAATTGGAAGCCTCAATTCTTCTTTGCCTCAGGGGCTTGGGAGTTTGGCCTAATTAGGCTTGTGGAATAACTATTCCAAGAACTCCTTTAAAATGGGGTAAGGTTTCTTTCTCGGCCAAAATCGACCTTGAACTGAGCCAATAGAATCGTAAGAGTGTTGAGGACCTTCGTAGTCAGGGTGAAGATGGTTATCTCATCAAGTACGAGCATTTGATGACACCTTACTATTTATCTCAGACAAGTCTTGGAGGTGACCCATTGGCCGAGCTTTGTAAGTTCTCTAGAAGAAAACTTTTTTATGTCAAGTCTTATACCTTTCATGTATCTGGGATTCTAACTCAGATGTTTTTCTTTTTACAGAGAGACCAGAAGGAATTTTAGACAATCTTTGGAACATGTCTGCACTGAGTATCACAAAGTTATTGAAGAAGCATGGTGGTAAGAATGCACCCCCTCCTACCCAAGCAAAGAAGGGGAAGGCCCCTGCCGATACCTCAAAGAAGAAGAAGGCACCTGTAGACCCTTACCATATAAGGTCTAACAAATCTCAAGCTACTAAGCGAGTTATCCCCATTTCCTTAGACGATGCTCTAGCCGCTCGGCTTTCTCAACTGAAGATTGGTGATAACCTCATCGGTAATAGTGTCCAAGCTTATGATGCCCTCGGTCGTGTAATGACCGAGGATGACAAACACTTCCGGTATTTAATAGACATCCCTCTGTTTACTGAGTTTGTAGTTCATAAGGCGGTTCAGGTATTAATTTATAACTTTTTTATTACTTCTGATTTTAGCTTACTCACTATTGCTGATGTGTCTGATTCTTCTTTTTGCAGAGTGCCCTCTCTTTTCATCGTCTAGACGACTATACATTGAAGAGACTACCTCTAATCTAGAAAGTTAGGGACACTGAGAAGCTTGAGGAGGATCTAAAGAAGCAGATTGATGATTTGAAGAAAAGTCTGAAGGACAAGGGTGTCGAGATTTCTCGAATGAAAACTAATCATGCCAATGCTATGAAGTCAAAGGATGATAGCCTTCAGTCCAAGGTTGATGCTTCTATTAAGGCTACTATGGAAGATTCTTCAAAGACGATCATCAAGGAGTATCAGATGAGTTTGTTAGCTTCAGCCTTGAATATCTGGAGAGGGGCATTAAGACAACCAGCCGATGAGTTGTCATGAAACAGGCCAACTCTGGAAGTCTGTCTGCTGAGGACTTTATTGATCTCGGCTTTTCCAATCCAAAGCATGCTAAGGTCTTGCAAGAGGTTAAAGAGGGTGGTCCAGCTGATACCAGCAGAGGTAACTGAAAATGATGATGGCGCTCATGGTGATGAGGTTGAAGTTACCCATCCAAACCCTGAGCAAACAAACACTGTTCTTGATGGGTCGACCGGAGCCGAAAGACAGGCAGAGCTCCGAGCATCTCACCTTCATATCTGAAATTTTTGTAAAGCTTTTGTGTAACCTCTTTGTGAGAGAAATTCTCTATTATGAGAGAAATTTTTTTTTTTGCATGAACGGTAACCTCTTCTTAAATGATGTAACCTTTGAGCTTCAGATGAATGGAATTCCACTTTCTTTACTTGTTGTTTTTGCTATCTTTATGTCTATGATGTTTCACTTATCTACCACATCATAACAGTTGAATGATGGGAATAAAATAAGTAACAAGGGCCTTATAATTAAAGGCCTGGGGTCACCAAGTAAATGATGTTTCACCTCATAATTTCACCAAATGATGGGAATAAAATAAGTAATAACAGACTTATAATTAAAGGTCTGACGCCAAGTTATGGTGTTACCCTCATAATTTCACCAAATAAATGATGTTTAAGGTCTGGGGTCACCAAAATAATGATGTTTCAACTCATATTTCACCAAACTAATGTTGTTAAAGATCTGAGGTCACCAAATTATGGTGTTTACCCTCTTTCCACTAAGCTAATGATGTTTTAGGTTTGAGGTCACCAAAATAATGATGTTTCGGCTCATATTTTCACCAAACTAATGATGTTAAATGTCTGAAGTCACCAAATGATGGTGTTTACCTTCATATTTCCACCAAACTAATGATGTTTTAGGTCTGAGGTCACAAAATTATGATGTTACCCTTCACCAAATGATAGGAATAAAACAATTAACAAAAGACTTATAATTAAAGGTCTGAGGTCACCAAGTTATGGTTTTACCCTCATAATTTCACCAAATAAATTATGTTTAAGGTCTGAGGTCACTAAAATAATGATGTTTCACCTTTGTTCAAGAATTTACACTTCATGCCCGGACTGGGGTTGGGACGATGACAGCAGAGGATAATTAAACCCATTATGTTAAAGAAAGCTTTTCCTACTTATATCATAAGATATCGATCGTCAGTAGAAGAACTCAGAATGCGCCATCGGCCTCGACTAAAGAGGAGGCTAGAAAGCGCTAAGACTGTCTTGAGAGATTCCTTGAATGAAAGATTCATCAGAGACGGTGAAGATTTCCCCTTCTATGGATTTCTTGAACCGTGGTATGATCATGTGGACAAGAAGATGAACCCTGGAATGGAAATCTTTTTCCAAGACATCTACTGATGGGTCGATGGTTCCCAGCATCAAGTGAAACCACTCATGGAGAAGACCATAGATGATACCGGAGATTCTGAGGGAAATGACACTAAGGATTCTTTCAATTTACAGACACTGGGGCTAACACTCTATATGATCCACTCAGGGCCAACGTCATCACATCCATCCCGTCTGATGAAAGCTGCTAATGTACCTCTCCTCAATTGGCATGTTGTACCTGTTCCACCTGCTGATATTCAACCTAACCCTGATGTTTATCCCCTTTCTTCTTCCGTAATTGTTCCTCCTTACTCTGATGTAATCGATACCTCCTTTGATGAGGTTCTCAATGTTGTATTTCCTATCAATGAAATAAACAAAGATTTTGAGTACATTGTTGTGCATTACATTAATTGTCTTGATTCTAATGAAACTCTTGATGATGATGATTTTGAAAATGAACAATTCTTAACTGATCTAAATAAGGTCAATAACAAACAACATAACCTTATTTGAGTTAATGAAGATGAAACTTTTGTTATTATTCTCGGTTCTAGTAGCTAATTACGCGAGATTAAGATAGGGGTTACCCTTGATGAGCATGAGAGCACGTAATTCGAGGAATTTGTGTATGTCTTCGCATGGTCCTATGACAACATGCTCGGCATTTACCCTGAGAGAGCTCAGCATGAGATTGCTACTCTCCCTGAATGCAAGCCGTTCAAGAAGAAATTATGAAAGCTTCTCATTGAATGGTCGCTCAAAATTAAAGAAGAAGTGGTCAAACAGTTGAACGTGGGTTTCATTCGTGTTATTGAATATCCCACATGGCTAGCTAATATCGTACCCGTGTCGAAATCGAGAGGGAATGTTTGGATGTGTGTTGACTACCAAGACTTGAACAAGGCCTCTCCAAAGGATGATTACCCGCTACCCCATATCGACATGATTGTGGATAACACGGCTACCCAATATTGGCTATTTCACTAAATGGGTCGAAGATGAATCATATGCAGTGCTGAATGCCAAGAAGGTTGCCAAATTTATCTTAAAAAACATCATCTGCCAATATCGGATCACACACGAGCTGGTATCATACAACGGGTCACACTTCGAGGCAGAAGTTACATGTGGTCGATAAGTATGGGATTTAGAGACACAAATCCTCTCCCTACAGACCTCAAACCAATGGTGCACTTGAAGCAGCCAATAATAACCTCAAATCCATCATCAGCAAGATGACTGATAGTTATCGAGATTGGTTCGGCAGGATTCCTTATTCCCTCTGTAGCTACTGCACTTCAGTTCGAACCTCTACTGGGGCTACCCTTTACTTTATGGTATACGGCATGGAAGCAGTCTTACCCGTAGAGTTGGAAATCCCTTCGCTGTGCGTCACGCTTGAAAGTAAAGTCAGCGAGGAGGACTGGCATCAAAGTCGTCTTGACGAGTTGTCACTCTTGGACGAAAAGAGGATGAAAGCCCTATATCACATATAAGGGTACCATCATTATATAGCGAGATCCTTCAATAAGAGAATCAGGGATCGCGGTGTCCAAGAAGGGGACTTATCCCTTAAAGAGATAATAGAGCCCATCCGGGACCCCAAAGGGAAATTTAAGCCCAATTGGAGCGGCCCATGCATTGTGAAGAAGATCCTGTCAGGTGGCGTCGCTATGCTCACCGATCTTGACGGAGAAGAGATGGCGCGTCCAGTTAATCGAGACCGTCTCAAGAAATTCTACCCTTAGTCCAAAATCTCAGCACGCTACAATTTATCTCATCTCCATTATATTCTAAAAAAAGAAAAAATATTCATTTCCCTCTACGCAAAACTAGGTGGGGTCTGATCCTCTAAAAATCCTTTTGCTTTCAAAAATGAATTTCAAAAAAATTTCAAAACCCTCAGAGGTACGTAGGCAGCTCACCTTCTTTATATGAGCAGGGTTCCCTTATTTTTCATAAAATGTTGTTCTCTTCTTATCCCGAGAACGACAGATAATTTTAATATATACATGAACAAAAGAATTATGTATGCCTTAGCGATTGGTATAGAAAATTAAAACGCAAAACTCATTAAGAGGAACAAATAGATGATAAAAAACTTCTCTATTTCATTATTCAAAATTTCGATACAATTACATCAGCAAGGGAGTCAAACGACTTCCCTTGTCAGCCTACTCCTACCTTCCTAAAATCAAAAAAGAAATAAGTCCCACTACACCTAAAATAACACTAAAATTATTCTCAAACACCCATTATAAAAGCTTCACACATCCTACCCGTAGCTGCCAGAAGAACCAGCCCCATCATCACCCATATCCTGGGGTCTCCAAACCTCCCCTGCCTGAAGAGAGTGTCATTGACATTCCATTGAATGATAAGCCCAGACCAGCCTGGGGAAAACCACAATGCCTCCCTCCATGGTGTAAGATACAACAAACCACTTTTGTCCGGTCTCCACAACCAGCATCTTAGCAACTACCTTTCTTCACAACCACTTCATGTAGTCCCCTGAGATATGCCAGACTCTTCCAACAGACTGGTATGAACGGGTCGATGATCGACGATTCTCCCACAAAGATCCAAGCTATATGCACATACGCTCTGTCAAATCCTCCACAAGAAATAAGTCCAGTGTCTGGGGTGGAATAATTTGTTCCCAACCAAATTGGCGCAGAAGCTACTAAGAAAAATAGAAAGAGGTATGTCAGAGGCCTACCAACCGAACATACTGGTTCTCCCCGAGTTTCAGAATTAGCAACAGACCAGCACAAGCCTCGTGCTCCACAAACCAGTTTTCCCAACTCTCGATGTCTAGCCCTACATTAATGAAATAGTGTGAGAAGAATTTTGGCACTATCAGCAAAGGTAACTCAGGTGGGACCATCATACAGAACCTCTCTGACAGCCACATGAACAGCATTACAGGGCTACCCCTCAGAAAGTTAGAACTACCTTCTCGCCAAGCATCCAGACCATTAAAAGTTTTTGCCAATATCACTATCGTAGGATTACGACGGTAGAACATCCAGAAAATAATAGTTGCAAGTTGGGATACCACTAGAATTTCCCCAGTTACCAACAACGATTCTGAAACCATGCCCAGAATAACGGCTCCAGCATAGTCATCATCATCGACATCGTGCAAATGTACATACCGTAGCACGCGGGAAGAGAAATCATTCCTCCCGTGACCAACGACCTAGCTGTCGAAGGTGAAATGTGAATAAGTCCCACCAACAGCTCCCTAGGTTACTCGAAAAACTCAAGCATATACCCTGAAACTCTCATAAGATCATCCTCTATGTCTTCTCTCTAGCAATAACTCCTTAAACTCTCATAAGATCATCCTCTCCTCAGAGGTGGTTGGGGTCCTTAAATAGCCCCCTACACCACCCCCGAGGCAACTCAGTCATTAAAGACTATGAAAAACATCCCTCATACTTTATGTCACAACATTAAATACTTGATCCACTAGTAATCTCCACGTCATAAACATTAAATTCCAAGACATGCCTTTTGCCCAACCACTGTGTGTCAGGGGGCTGTTGTCGCATAGGTGGCTCACCAACTGCTTGATAGCCCCAAATACCACAGTGGTTTACTCAAGTGCAGGTCTGGCATTATTTAGCTGGCTAGTGACATCACCTACACTAGATGCAACATTAAGTAGAGGGTTGTTTGGTTCACAACTCAACGCCCGATGGAATTCCAAGCTGCTCTGCTAGAGGTTCAACGATCAGGGTCCTTCGGTGTTTTAAGATGGTCAGGAAAAACCCCAAAGGTGCCTCACTTCTCAATCCTCCAAACCAGGTCCCTCTAAAGTTCCCACGGCGAGGTCATTCGATAGAGCATGAAAGCTCTCCCAGGCCCTGCTAAGCCTGGTCTCTCGCAAGTACCATTTCACCTCACACAAACTCATTATTAATCTTGTTACAACATTATAACCATTATAGCTTAGAGTAAACATAAACAGAAATAGAATATGACTAATACAACAAGCTAAAGTATGAGTTGCCATGCCAAGTTGTCTCGCTGAGTTGTCGCGCTTGAGTTGCCACGCTTGAGCTGCTTCGGTTGCTTAATCTCAAACACTTTTGCCAATTAAGGAATTATCCATAATCTCAAGATTACCTTCAAACCCCCTCTACATTTTCCCCTTCGTGGAGAGATTTGTTGGAACAAGAAATGTCTGCACGAAACTTCTCATCCGATGAACCTTCTCTGTGTGAGAAAATTTTGGCCTTCTTTCTCTCGTTAAAATCGCAGCAATATAATCTCTAGGAAAAAGTAAAATTATCCCCGATGTACTTGACCCAAAGCACCATTGTCATTGGGGCTTGGGCGAAGGAACATCTCCACTTTTTCCTCATGCTGAGCCTCAACCGTTCTAGCTTTACTATTTGAAATTCTCCCAAAAGGCGTACTAACCTTCTCAAATACTCATTTGGACTCATGGTAAGTGAAATTCTCCCCCATGATGCTTCTCTATGTTTAAAAAAGAAAAAATTCTCCTCGATGTAACTGGGTCACAATTCAAACATCGTTTGGATATGTGGCGAGGGGACATCGTAGTTTTTTTGAACCGTTGGGGGGGCTGCCTTCGTTGGGAGAATTGGATATGTCTCACAAAAATTCTGGAGCCAAAACTTAAACTTGCTGGAGAAGGCAACCCCCTTATTTTCCCCAAGCATCACTTTATAAATGACGTGGCGCTGTCTTTTCAACTGTCGAGACCCTTCTCGAGGTGCTACGTGTTCATTTGAAATGATTATAGGTGGACCTTCACGTGCCATGGTGGGAAACTCAAACGACAGGTTTCACAAGGTTTAAAAGCTTCAAATGTCTCTTTTATTCAAACCCTTCTCTTTCTTTCTCTTCTTCATCTTCTTCAAGCTCCCCGCCTTCTTTTCAAAGAGAAACTGTGTGCAAACTTTGTGCAACCTCCATTGTTGCCCCCTTCTTTACTCAGTCTCCTCCTTCTCTCATCTTTTGCATCACCACCTGTGGTTGTGCTCCTCTCTCTTTGTTCTTAGCCCTTCTTACCCGGCTGTACCACTCATCAGCAGTTTCTCATAGCTTCTTCAAGTATTTTCGAGGTTGCTACCACTACCCAGCCGGGTTCCCCCTCTGCAGCTACTAGCGCTGCCATTTCCCTTAGCAGCGCTGCCCTGGTCGCTGCTCGTCAACAGCAACTACGCTTCTATTATCGGGCACCCATCTTTGAAGAAGAAGATGATAAATTTTCTGAGGCATGCAAGACCTACCATTTCTCATCCAAGTTCGATCCATTACTGTCAGGTGATGAAGAAGTGGATTCGTCGAAGTGGGGCTATCTTCCACCCGTGGGGACTCTGCGCTTTCGTCTGGACCGTGGTGACTTTCCCTATTCCCAGATCGACTTCGAAGCACCTGGGAGATCACTAGCCCATTTTACTGCTTGGCACACACATATGCAGAGTTCCCACGCTGCTGCTCTTATGAAGGTTGGGCTTCATTGCGCATACTGGTTTGGGGCGTTCACACTCTCAAAGCACAATGCGGTGTTACAAGTTCTAATCTCCTGATGGAATATCACAGCCCACACTTTCTTCGTTGCGTGGGGGGAGTTTACTGTTACACTACAGGATGTCTGTGAACTCCTTGGGTTTGAGCCCATGGGCGAGTTCACCTACCAAGACGAGCCTCTTGATGTCGAAGAGGCGGTTGATCGAGTTGAGCTGCTGCAGTTGCACCGGTCCCTCAAATAATGCCACATTTGCCCCTCTTATCAAATATTTTTTCGAGGCTCCAACGCCGAAGGATGCTAGTGATGTAACGGGCCATGGTAGAGGTACCTCCTTAGAACTACCAGCCTACATACATGTACTAATTTCACGCTTCTTTCTTACTAAAAAAAACCTAACGATCAGCCCAGGAGGGACCTGATAAACATTTTCGTTCGTTTGGCCAGAGGGTTCAACCTACCTCTGGCCGCCATCGCCTTGGGGTCCCTCTACACCTGGTTAGATCGAACCCATATTGACATGGAACAGTCACTGGACCGTTATAACTTGGCAAATTTTGCCAACACCATCATCTTGACGGGCTTCCTCTATACCCGCTTTCTTGCTATTGCTGCGAAGTCAGCTTCCCTGCCCGTGACCGAAGGTATTAAGCCCCCATGCCTCCTATATTTCCACAAGAAGTAGAGACAAAAGGAGATAATGGAGGCTTTTGATTGCTCAGACTCCTTCGTAATGAGGCCATACAGTGAGCCCACCTTTACCCATAATTGGGAATTCTTTCCTACTGCGGCCACAACGGTCAGATTTAACCCGGTTATAGAAGATCCCTCACAAGCCGTAGTGCTACTTTTCACCCCGAGGTTTCTCCCCTCATATACTGAATAGGGATACACCTCAGAGCCTTATAACCCTGATAGATGCAACAGCAAGTTCGGGTTCGATCAGGGGGCCCTCGACCTGTGTTCCAAGATAACCACTCAAAGGCCACCTTTACTGAAGCTTGTACCTTTTATACTGCAGCCGAGGTGCTTGGTGTGACATCCACTATCGACGGCCGTGTCACCCTTCTTAGTGCTACTAGTAAGGGAGATGTATCCACTTCTATTTCCACCAAGTTCCATTTGGAACAGTTGGAAATGATTCGCGAGTTCATTCAATCCCCCCCTCAAAATCCCCTAGTACTTTCCTTCACTTATTCTGAGCTGGGTCATAAGGGGAACTCCGTTCTTAGGGTTGAGTTTCCCTTAAGTAAAACTATTAAAGAGTCTCCCCATGAACTACCCCGTCATTGCCCAATGATCCCAACTTCCACCCCGAAACCCAAGACCGCTGAGACCCCCAAATGATTTGTCCCCACGATCGAAGCTACCACGGGAGAAGGACCTTCTGAGCCACCTGCCAAGAAAGCCAGGAAGTCCACGTCTAAGAAGGCTAAGGCCCAAGGTCAAACATAAACTCCCTTGGAGGCATTCCCAATTGCCTTCGTTCCCCCTCCCATGTCTCCAGAGCTGGCTAAAGAGCTGAGGAGGCGGGTGGAGGCCGAGGTTGCCTGAATAAATGCTGAATTCCAATGGCGCGCAGTCATCGTTCCTCCTTCGGGTACGTTCCCTGTGATCGTGGTTGATCCCATGGAGCCAACGACAAAAAGGAGGAGAATAATGAAGGTACCTGAAACTGGTGGTGCAACGAGCTCCGAAAAGAAAACATTGGGTACCAAATTCCAGAGGAAACAGACACATGATAAGCCTTCCTCCCCAGCTCCTTCGGCTGCCACCTCCTCCCCACCTTCACCCTTGGTAATACCCTCTGGTTCCCCCTCTGGATCTGAGGTATGTGTGCATTCTTTATTTCTTATTCTTCTTTTCTTAACATAGCGCCTTTACTTATTGCCTGATAACTTTGGTGCAGGGAGTTAAAGAAGCAAGGGTCAGTCCCCCCAGTCTCGCAGTGATTCATTTCGTGGGGGGACGTTGTAGAATCCCTCCACCCACTTCCGCCCTTCCACGTTCTCCTTTGGTAAGCCTCACCTATTCGCGTCGTTCGGCCTCTCATCGGGCTAGGGATTCCGCCACAGGTGCTGCTGAGATATATGACCCGCCCAAGGCAACTATTCTAGCTTCCTCTGAGTTACCCTCGAAGCGATAGGTCTCTCTGACCCTTATTATAGTCGAAGAGAGTGCCCCATAGGTAAATTTCTTCCTAAGCCTTACATCTTTTATTTGTCCCATTGGTTTATTCATCAATTCTAACATGTTGGGTTATTTTAGGTGGAAGTGGCATCGCTGATAGCCAACATTCTCCTTCCTCCTGCATTGTCAAGACCTATTACTGCAGTTCCTCTTTTCAGTGCCATAACGGGGGTAATCTAGGTGTATTTCTATCTCTTATCCTTTTGTGATTACTCCTTTTATCTAACACTTGTCTTTACATTTGCAGCTTTGTCCAAGTCTTTCTCCACCTTTTGCGTTGAGTGGCCTTATCCCTTCTCAGGCCCAGGTTAGTGAAGCTGCTCTCGTTGGCGCATCCCTCAAAGGTCCAACATCTCCTTCTGATGATGCGCCTTTATTGTCCATAGTACCCTATGCTAGCAAGGGGAGTGTGCCTACCCTTGAGGCTTCTGCATCTAAGGGCTCCGTTGAGGCTGCTGAGGTAATGAGCCCGCCTCCCACGGTTTCTAGCATTATAGCGCCCGTGGAAACCACCCATCTCACTCTTACTGCTGCTGAGGTACTTCTCTAATTTCTCTGTATTTCTCAGTCATTCGAACTCCACCTGTATTGGTGACTTAATCAACGAAAACATTTGTTTAAGATTTTTTCCATAAATTCCACCTGTAACGGTGACTTAATAATGAAAACACTTGTTAAGTTTTTTTCATAAACTCCACCTATAATGGTGACTTAAAAACAAAAATGCTTGTTAAGATTTTTTCATAGACTCCACCTATAATGGTGACTTAACAACGAAAATGCTTGTTAAGATTTTCCATAAACTCCACCTATAACGGTGACTTAACAACGAAAAGGCTTATTAAGATTTTTCATAAACTCCACCTATAATGGTGACTTAACAACAAAAATGCTTGTTAAGATTTTCCATAAACTCCACCTATAACGGTGACTTAACAATGAAAACACTTGTTAAGGTTTTTTTCATAAACTCCTTGTTTCCTCTAACTGGCTTCAGGTTTCTCAGGAGGATTCTCCACCAGTTCCTTCGCCCATTGCCTCGCCACCTCATGAACCTGTCTCCTCCGAAGAATCCAGCCATAATGATCAAGGTTCCTCAACAGGTGCTACTACGGAGAGCGAATCTGGGTACGAGCTTCCTCTGCCCAACCTGGCTCCTCCTGCCTTCTGCCTGATGGTACTCCAACGTTCTCCCCAAATGCCTACCAACCACCGCTTGGTCATTGAGCAACTCGTGAACCATCATCCTGAGACCTTTACGGTGGACTGCCTACGTTCAAATATTCTAGTTATAAGTCATAGGCTTCAAGGCATGGCCACTGTTATTACTGAAATTTCCAACACTCCAACCGCCAATATTACTAGACCCCTCCTCAACCAATTCCTGGGTTATCTGAGGGAGTTGGGTCGTGACAGGTTTCGCTTTGATGGGCTCATCGTACATTTGAAGACTTTGAAGAGCCAACGGTTAGACAGCCAGAGGGAGCTCTTACAAAAATATCAGGAGGAGCAGAGGGCTGAGGAAGCTAAGTTGGCCGAGCTAGTACCTCTCCTCAGAGCCATTGATAGGGAGGTGGAGAACCTCGAAGAAGCTCTGTCCGTGGCGAAGTCAAAACGAGAGAAACTCCTGATTAAGCGCACACAGGCGCAGATAAGGTTGGAGGTCTCTATCAACACTCAACAGTCTTGCCAAGCAGCTTCTTTGGGCCTCCCTGGAGATTTATTTTCTTCTTCTGATATGTGGTTCCTTCTTGGTGAATGAACTTATCTATATATTTTTCTTATTTTCTTCTCATGTAATTCTTGGGCCATAGCTCCCAATTTTGTAATGCCTCAAAGTTCTTGAATGGAAAAAGATACTTATTCTCAAGCCATTTCTTTGTGTTACAACTGTTTATATAGATTGTGAGATACGAAGTTTTATAATTCTTTCATCTTTACTTGAGTTATAATAAAAAGAACTTGCATACTCATCATAAGAAAGAACTTGTGTACTTATAACAACAGCCAATTACATCAGTGGTCAAACATAACTGCCTACACATGATAAACCTTCAGCCACTTATTGCTAATCTTGAATGGTTTATCTTCTTCCATTTTTGAAATTAAATAATAACCTGAGTCATGATCCTCCTTTACGATGAAAGGTCCCTCCCAATTCGCTGTAAACTTAGGTAGGGGAACCCCCCTAATATGTTTCACTGCTACCTTCAATACGAGATCTCCCTCCACGAATTTCCTTGGTCTCACCAAGTTATCATATGCACTGGAGAGCTGCTTCATGTACATTTGAAAGTGTTGCATCGCATTATCTCTATGTTCGTCTAATGCTTCTAACTGCACATGTCTATTCTGAGGGAGCATGCTGCTTCGCAAAGCATATCGGCCGAGGGAACTTCTAACTCCACCGAGAGAATTTCCTTTGCCCTATAAATAAGAGAGAACGGTGTATATCCTATAGGCTTCCTCTTAGTCGTTCGATAAGCCCATAAAATGGCTGGTATCTTGTCATCCCATGATCCTGGGAAATCCTCCATCGTTTTAGCCAAGATATTGACCAAAGTCTTATTAGTCGCTTCGGCTTGATCGTTCCCCTTTGGGTATGCCACCGTCGAAGTGTGATGGACAATCGAGTATTTGTCTGTGAGCATTGTTACCTCGAATTGATGAAAGGGGTTCATTATCTGAAAGGATAACCTTTGAGATCCCAAAACGGCAAATGATGTATTCTCTGATGAAGTTGCTCACTACTCCTGTTGTTTCCCTTCTCAGTGGTATCACCTCGGCCCACTTTGTGAAAGACTTTGTTGCTACTAGGATCCATATCTTCTCCCTCAAAGAAGGGTGTATTACCCCTACCAGGTCGAACGCCCAAGTGTGAAAAGGATGAGGCATTACTAGGGAGTGTAATTCCACTGATGGGGCATGGATCATATTTCCATGAAGCTGGCAAGCCTTGCACTTTTGAACGAACTCAGCAGAATCTTTCTCCATGTTGGCTAATAGTACCCCAAAACAGCAACTAGTCATACAACTTAGCCCCTCCTATATGAGCTGGATCGTGCGCCTGTTTGAGAACGTCGGTCGCTTTTTCCTTCGTGATGCAACGCAACGTCCTGTTGAAGTATTCCCTTCGATAAAGCTTCCCCTCCTGAACATAGAATCTCAGGGCTCTTCGTTGGAGCCCCATTTCGTTGGAGCCCCAAAATTACCAAATAAATTTTCACCAAGAAAAAACATTTTTACCACACTCATTTCCCTGGAAGAACTCTTATCTCCCCAGCGGAATTGCCGAAATCAATTTCATGTACAATGTCTCCAAAGGATACCACAAAAACAAAAACATTCCCCAGATAAAAAAAATCCAATCCTCCGATCACTCCCTCTTCCCCAATGAAATCTAAAATCATCCCCAAAAAAATCGTAAGATACATATCCCACTAGAGCTGCCAAAATTCCCCAAAGAAATTTGCATCCTTAAGCCCGCAGAATTGGTCCCTTTTACTTAAACCCGCAGAATTAGCTTCGACCCGCATAACTAGTCGCTTCTACTTAAGCTCGCATAATTGGCTTTGATCCGCAGAATTGGTCACTTCTACTTAAGCCCACATAATTGGCTTCGACCCGTAGAATTGGTCACCTTTATCTTAAGCCCACAAAATTGGTCGCTTCTACTTAAGCCCGCAGAATTAGCTTTGACCCTCAGAATTGGTCACCCCCTATCTTAAGCCCGAAGAATTAGCTTTGACCCTCAGAATTGGTCATCTCTATCTTAAGCCCGCATAATTGATCATCCTTATCTTAAGCCCGCAGAATTGTCTTTCACTGCAGAATTGGCTTTGACCCTCAGAATTGGTCACCCCTAACTTCAGCCCTCAGAATTGGCTTTGACCCGCAGAATTGGTCGCTACAACTTAGGTCTTCATAATTGGCATTGACTCATAGAATTTTTCTCTCCCTATGACCTCAGTCGTCAACCCCTTTAGGTCCTCATAATCGTCCATCCCCAACTTTCCCTTTAGGTCCACATAATCGACCTCGACCCTCTAAATCGGTCATCCACGTCCCTTAAGTCCACAAAATTAACCTCTTTTTAAAAACATCATGTGGTCTCTATTCGACGGCTTTCACTTGCTCCAGGCTTACCCGTCGAGGTTCTCTGTAGACACCACATTCTAGGACCACTCTAAGTTTCTCCTTAGGTCCCTAGAACCTCCCAATTTTACTACAAAACCCTAGGTCGCACTTCGAGTACTGATCTAGAGGTCATCGGGCACTCTCGGCCCCGTTTGATTCCGGTCAACTCTACCATCAGAAAGAAAGATTTTTGAACCCTCAAAGGTATTTGAATCCCCTTTCCAATGGTCCACCCCATGCATGAATCGACATAACGATTCAGACGAACGGACCATTTTAATATTGATAATAGATTTAGAGGCCACCGGGCACTCCTGGGCCCCGATTTGACCCCAAGGAACTTCATTGTCAGAGTGAAATCTCTTTGAATATTCAAAGGAAATTAAAACCCCTTTTCAACGGTCCACCCCGTGCATGAAACGGTAGAACCGTTCGGATGAACGATCAGTTTTCCCCCAAAAATTGATCTGGAGGCCATCGGGCGCTCCCAAGCTCCGTTTGACCAAAGTCAACTATTCAGCTCCAATGAGACATGATGAATCTCTAAAGGGAACTGAATGCCCTTTCCAGCGGCCCACCCCATGCATAATTATGACTTACGATGCAGACGAACGATCCGTTTTGCTCTGAGAGGTCACCGGATGCTTTCGAGCCCCGATTGACCAAGGTCAACTTTCCAAACCAAGCAAAACTCTTTGTAATGTCAAAGTACATCTCCTAACCTTTCCAATCGTATGCCCCTATGCGATTATGACCCACCATGCGGACAAACGATCTTTTTTCGTATGATGATCTGTCGTCCAAAGGATTTATGTGCGCTTCCAATCCATATTTGACCCAAAGCCAACTCCCAAGCCCGGGGTGATCCAAGTACTCTGGAAGGTATCTGAAGTACCTTTCTAATAGTATGCTCCATGCACGATTTTGACCAATGAATTATGTCCTGCGATCATTTTTCCAAAAAAAATCTGTAGGAGACTGCTAATTGGCAGGTCCAGTTCCATGCCTATGAGCATTGTGTCTAGGGTCACATGCTGATGTGTAGGACTAGAGAAATGCCGATCGGAATCACCATTCACCCTATAAATAGAAGGCCTGACCTCACTCCTAGGACAGACCAGAGATCCATCAGCATCAGTGATCTCAACAACATTCTCTCGAAATCATCAAAGTTCATACATGTGAAGTTCCATTCAAGATTATAGCCCCATCCTTTTCATACCCAATTTAGAAAATATCATTCTCTCGCACCCAACCTTCACCTCACATTCAAGAGAGTTAATCCACGATCAAAGATCAACTTCAAAGAAGGTCCAATTCCTTCCCTCTCTCTTTAAATTTCTTGTTTTTGCATAAACTACATTAGATTCATAATTTAGTTCTTACTTTAATTCATACAAATTAATATCCAAATTTTTATTAGTTATTGCACATACTTTATTTTCTACAACAAAAAAAAATGGTTACACTCACAAATTCCGGACGGGATTATCCATCATCCTTTTTCAAAACTAAAACACATTTTTCTACGCATACACCCATAATAAAATCCCATTCGAATCTATGGGATAAACCCCACCCCCATGTCACATTCGAACTACGTGGACTTTGATGCCTCTATAGGCTACGTAGGCATCTTGGATTAAAGCTTGAGACTCAAGTCCAATTATCCAATTTTCCAATTTTCTAATTTTCTCAATTTTCTAATTTATCAATTTCTCTAAGCCTTCCAATTTTTCCAAATTTCTCATTTTCATATTCTTGCATTAATATACATATTATCCTTATTAGCGTTTCATCCAACACATATTGTCGTTTCATAATAACGATCAATATCGTGATAAAATCCCAAATCATATTTTCTATATATATTATTTTGAGAACATTCCTATGGATGACCTCACTCTATCTTTTCCATGGTATGAATTGAACAATTTCGACCTCCATTATATATACATGCACACACGCTTCACGGAGAAATAAAGGAAAATAATAATATTAACCCATGAGAGATCGAAATAGCGGGATGAGTGCCTAACACCTTCCCATTCCGTAACTCATCCCCCGAACCCTTCGAACTATTGGTTTCTTATCCAACAGTTTGTCTTTGATGTCGCTCTCTCGAGGCAGCGACATGTCATTTTGCCTATTTTGGGCAAAAAAAGGCTGGTGACTCCATCTCTTTACATTTACCCCACACCGACGACTTTCGAAGCGCTCCTAAGTAAGGGCGTGAAACCTTTCGATCCCCTTTCCTTCTCCACCATCTCTCCCCCCTTCGAGCGGGCAGAAGAGAGAGAGCGAGATGAGGCCCGGCACGCGATCTTGATCGGGATGGCCACAGCTACTAAGCCTAAGGTAGTGTGACAACACAATCCTTAAAGGTAAGAGAAAAAACACATTCCTAGCATAAATTGAAATGGGGGAATGAAAACATGAATTGAAACTAAAAACGTCAATCATGGTCGACTGATTACATAAAGGATAAAAAAAATTACAAGATGTAGCTCCATCATCTTTGGCAATATAACTTATCAATTATGGCATTTTGTCTACCAATATCTAAGTTATGGTAAAATTCAATGTCACTATTATGGTCGACAAGGTAGTCCCTTATTAATTGTTCGTCAACTGGCATTCATGACTCCTCTCTCCTAATTGGAAGAAACTAAGTATAGGGAGAGTCCGCCTGGTATTAGTATCAAAACTAATAATCCTTGTGAACTTTGAGAACCACTAAGTCATTTAACCATTCATTCTTATAGGCCACTTGATTCGCCTCATCCGAGTGAAGTGGGGCCTCTATCGATCCTTCATCTTACCCATGAGCCTAGCAAACGCGAGTCTCTTTCTTGAACTAGTACCTCAGTCTCATGATCTTCTGGTGCATCCCCTTCTTTATCGCCTCATTTTTTTCAAAGAATTTCTCAACCTTGATGAGCTCCTCTTTTAGAGAGACGTTCTTATTTTGGAGAAGGACAACGATTTCTTTTATCTCTCCCATCTCGGCCTAGATACCAGCAACCATTTTTGTTTGGTTATCATAATAACTTGTCATATTATGTAATATTTAGCAAACATAAAGTTCGTTCGAGATCGATCAGAGGCATCACCCCTAAGAAAAAAATTCCAAGTCTTTATTTTCTTCGACTGCGGGCACAAGGGCTAGATAATCATCAGACTACAAGGATGAAAGAAATAAAAGTTTAAAATTTAAGACGGTAACAACACAACATAAGAAAAGTTTAGAAAAGTAGCCGAACTGTATATGATTAAGTAAAATGGTTTCTCATTTCATATGAAGATAATGGGTAAAGCCCTTACAAGGATTACAAAAGAAAAGGATAAGATAATACAGGCAAAATTACAAAGAGATCCTAGGCTAAACTACTTAGTAGGAGTCTCTTTGGGATCTGTCATAACTTTTGGCTGGTTGACAGCCTCGTCCTTCTCTTTTTCTTCTTCTTCCAAGTTGGGAGGAAAATCGGGAGTATATTGGGCAATAACTCGGAGTCAGTTGAAACTCCGATCTTAGCCAAGGATTTATCCTAAACATTATTGAAAAATTTCTTCTGAATAAAGCCCAAATAATTCTGAGCATTATCCAAAGATTTATCCTAGCATGTATCAAAAGCAACGTCATTTACGTCCAGTAAGAGTTTGGGTTGACTCCAACTTGGTTTTCTCTATCTCCTCCAACTTGGCTTTTAGTTGGATAACCTCATCGTTCTTGGCCTTCAGTGAATCTCATGCTAAGTAACTTTCTTCATAGAAGCATCCAGGGAATTTTAGTTCCCATCCAGGTCACCCCCGGGTTAGCCATATCCTTCTTATGGTCGGATATTTAATCAATCATATTGAAAAATTCCATCACAACAGTCAAGCGAAGAAGAGAAAGGTAAAGTTAATGAAAAAAATTAAGAGAATAGAAATCAAGTCAAGAAGTCTAGTACTTACAGAAAATGTGTATCAATAGCATGAAAGGTCATCCTATCAGAAGATAGGTCAATGACCAAATATTGCTATTTAGGATACAAGCTCCCCTCAGAAGAAAAAGGGCTAGTTTCGGATATTTGGCAGTTGATCCCTCAGAAGGGAACTTCCCCTTCTTAAGGACATGCATCGACTTTAAGGTCAAAACTTGAATCACAAGGATTATATTATCATTTGTTCTCTTTGCAGGATGGACCTTCACCTTTCAATTACTCCCCCATAATAATGGGGTCAAAAGAACCTCCAACCTCCTTCATTTTGGTCGTATGAGCAGTTTGAAAAGTGGAACAAAGAGCATCCACCATCAATTGGGGATCCTCCTCTTTGGATCCATGCTATCCTTTAATGAAGTAAGGATAACTATTGGGATAGCATAAATGTCGACGAACTCAAAGGAGCTCGATGTACTGGCTGGTGAAGGATTGTTCTTGGTAAACCCCTCTAGAATCTCTAGTTATCGATCCACCGGTAGACCAATAAATGAAGTGGTGGAAGAGTTGTAGAAGAAGGAGTGCAGCTGATCTAGGATGGTCGGGATCTTTCAGACTCTGTAAATTTATCTTATTTGGGCTTAGTTCAATTCTTCTTAAGAGGATCTTTAAAGTAAAAGACCAAAGTATCAAAATAGTGCATAAGACAAAAAAACATAACTCGAACCAATATTTTATAAACATTTTATACCTATTTTATGTCTTCCCTTGGGACACTTGGGTCACTTGTCGAGCTTACCACCACTTGGAATGGGTAAATGTTCAGAGCCCTTAACTATGAATCCATGCGCCCAATATTCTTTATTGGATTCACAAATTAACGATTAGGGCCTTATCAGCCCTCTTTACCTTTAGGTAATAGACCTTTTCCTCGGTCATCACCCACATGTTAGCAGAAAAGAATCTGTGAGATCCCTAGTTAGGCCTCATAGAGCTCGTTGATGCAGTATATAGCTTTTAAAAAAAATTAAGTGTCGGGAGAACATTGAGGAGGGATAATATCAAAAAATTGAAAAAATTTAAGAAATAAACGGTTTGGGGAAAACATGATTCTAGCCTCAGCTACAAACTGGGAGAATAGTCGATGTCTTTTGTTAATATCGTAGAAGTTCATGGGGCCTAAGTCTAACTCAGAGGTCACCCATAAAGGAATATAGCATCATTTGAAGGCCTCAATGGTGTCTTTATTGATTACATAAACCATTTTTTCAAGAAAAAAGGAAAGTAATGAGAAGAAAAAGGGATTCTTCAAAGAAATCACAGATATGTGGAGAAATAAGAGAAACAAAATTTATGAAATATGGAAACACAAAGGAAGATCTTATCATCTTGAAGATAAATAAAAATGTTGAATAATGAATCGAATTGACAACCTAAGTGAGTATTAGTGGGTAGGAATACATTCCAAGATAATTCTCATCATTAACAGTCACACTCCCAAATTACGACTGGCACGCGCAATCGCCCTTTGAGTTTAAGGCGCACAAATTACCAGCGTGCTCTTAAAGGACCAAGGAAAATTACTAGCACAACATATAAATCTAGCATGTGTACAATGATCGTTTCAGTATCTCATCAAATAAGATAAATACTATTTGATATCGACCATCAAAAACCTAAAATTTAGATACGAACGATGAGGCTGGGATAGTCATCTCAAATCGTAGAATCTTGCAAGGCTCAACTATCTTTGTTTTCCTTATAAATATAATCCTCAACCCGAGGGGAAAGGGGAATGTAATCTTTGTGATTGAAAGCTTACTAATATAAAAAAGAAAACACCTTATGGACATAGGCACATTGTTAAACCACGTAAATATTGTTCTTGTATGATTTTGCATGATAATTAGTAGGATTTTACCACCTACAATTATTCTAGGTGGTGATGGTATCGTAATCCTTATACCGGAGTTTTATTGTAACGCGTGGTGAGAGGATTGTGTTTCACAAAACTTAAGTTTTATACTGACAAGGTCGTGATTTTTCGAAAGTGGATTTTGATTGTAGTGGGTGGTGACGGGATATTGATTTCCCTAAACTTAGATTACACTAGGTATGTTTTGATCAAATAGTGGAGGCGATAGGCAGTGATTTCAAGTTGAGTGCAATAATTTTGCATAGGGTGATGTGGTTTTTCTTGTGTACATCGATGCTAGTGCACTAAAATCCAAGAGGAGGGAAATTTTGAATTTTTGAAATGGGGAAAAAGAATTTGAAATGATGCAGTGAATTAGGAATTTGAAAACCATCATCGTGTGGCGATGGTTCTTTCAAGAACGTGAGGTATTTGATGCTCTCATTTGGAATTTT
Organism: Sambucus nigra; assembly: GCA_949130495.1. Lineage (NCBI taxonomy): Eukaryota > Viridiplantae > Streptophyta > Magnoliopsida > Dipsacales > Adoxaceae > Sambucus > Sambucus nigra. Next base: position 89,054,430 of record OX422220.1, read on the forward strand.
TTTCATATCATCGATGATGATGCAAAAGATCATTCCATGGATTCTAACTGGTTTTAAGCTTACACAACAATGGTGGAAGTAGTAAGTATGAGAAATATAATAGGAGGAGGTCTGAGACAAAGAAGATATGACACGAAATATAAGTGGTTCAGCCGTTGGCCTACATCCACTGTGCAAAATGAAGGGTATTTTAACTATAATGGGATTAAATAGCCATGGGAGATTTATAATCTTCTCTCTCTCTCTCTCTCATTTGATAGAATAACAATAGGGTTTAAAACTACTAGATCATGAGGGAAAAGACACGATGTGCCTTATATGGTCCTAGGGGTGCGTAATTTCACCCCAAGCATGCACTCCATGCCTAGCTGAAGGCATGATCAATGACCATTTAATAGTTTTACGGATGAGTGTAGAAGATATGATGAAGAATATTCTCCCCACATTTCTTTCTTAATCTTCTATAATAACTTTGTAAGACTTACCCGTAGTTCCCCTATCATGATTTTCATGTGTGCACGAGATGTCTTAACCGAGGAGTCTCGATTGTTCGAGACTACTGAAGTATTATTCTATGTAGATGGGTTGAGATAAGACTAGGTAACCACCTGTGACCAACAGACTACACCATAATGACCATTTACTAACATATAGCGAGTGTTAGTAATCAATTTTCTAACGGATATATCCGTTAGGAATAATGTGTTAGGAATATGATTTCTAACGGACACATCCCGTTAGTAAATTTATTGATTCTAACAGATTAAAACCGTTAGAATTTTTTTACTTCTAATGGAAAATAACCGTTACAAATAATAAAAAACATTACTTATGTGAGGACTCAATTTCACATTTATGCTTCCTTTTATTTACTAACGGATCTAAACAGTTAGAAGTGGGACTTTCTAACAGTTTTACTACGTTAGAAAATGTCGTATATTCAATATATATATATATATATATTCAAGGGAACCAACCAATCGATCGTTTCTCACCCTTTCAAAATCAATGCCAGCATTGAATTAGAGACAAAATAATAATCAAAGACTATCACCAAAAAGAAATTCATAAAACTCATGATCGTTAAAATTTTCAACTAATTAATGAAGTTGGCATATATAAAAAAAAATGCGAGAGAGAGAGAGAGAGAGAGAGAGAGAGAGCTATACATAATCAATAGTCATCGTATCATTGTCCATAAAAATCATAGAGCAACCATCCAAACATACTAGAAAAGGTCCACATGCATAAAAACATAAGGAAAAATAAATGTTATGATCCATCCATAAGAAGAATCAAATGTACTTCAGCCAACAATCAAGCCCTATGAGATATCCCTCACCCGCGAAGCCAGCTAAGGTATAGAAACCATCTCTAAGGAGCTTCCCACAAATGAGCGTCAGGGTCGAACACTTCCTCCACATAAATTATATTTTCTCCACTTTGGGGATGCTTGAAATGACACGTTTGTCGTGATGGATCTATCACAACATGACCTTTTGCCAAATTTTTACCAAACTTATTACACAATAGGACTTTAGGTTCGTTCATGGGAACATGGGGAGGATGATGAGTTTGAGATGAACCAAGTGATGCGAAAACATTGTCCACGTTTTGGGTTAGAGGAGAAGGGCGATTAGTTGAGATGGATTGATCACTCGTGGGAGTATTCAACGATACCCCACTTTCTTTCATGTTTGATACAATATGACATATAACCTGTAACATAAATGTACAAAAAATATAAGTTAAGAGCACGAATAACACAATGAAGTTGTAATATGGCATGACAAAATTTAAAAACATGAAAATCTACCTTGAGAGTATCCTCGACCGTGTGTAGTCTTGAGTTGAGTTCATAATTATTCCATGCATCTTTTTCATTTTCTGTTTGCCCCCGTTCAAGTGCCTCGCTTGCAATACCAATATGAATAAGTTGTGTCCTAGAGATATGGATTCAATATGCACGAACACTTCCCCTTTTGTCCTCCCCAAATACTTCATCAATTACATTTGTGTCGATGCTTCCCTCATCATGGCTACTTCCTTCACATTTTCGTTTATTCTCAGCAGCCATCAACTCATCCTACAGTATGAACAAAAAAAGGCTAAACTATAAATACATGTAAAAGAGTAAATACTAATGAGAAAAAAATAATATCACAAACAAAAAAAAATACTCACATATTTAGCCTTAGCGCTTGCCCTCACATTCCCATTTTCATCACTGTGTCCCGCAATCCACTTATCTATTCTCCTAAATTTTTTGGTAGGCTCTTCCTTTCCCTATAAGTTTGATGTCAAGTGTAAGACTAAAAATTGTTAAGACTGGAAATTACAAACATGAATGCCTAACTTTTTGAATGCTTTATGCGCATAGCTACAACGCCCGAGATAATGGGGAATTTGAACTTTTTGTCGATTTTCACTATTTTTAATATTTTGTTGTTGCTTTTTGGGATTATCTTCATTTTTAACAATTTTTTTCCAAATTTCAGGATCAACACCTTGAGGCACTTCGCGACCATTTCTCTTTAAATGGTCTTGCAAACTAGACTTGAAGGTCCTAAACCTTTGGGACCAAGGTTTCTCAAGCAAAGGACAAGCAACTTCAGCCGAAACATTAAGTTCAAATTGGCCCTATAGAAAAATGTAAATAAAAAATAGCAAAAGGTTAGAAAACAACAAAATGAGTTTATACATGAGCTTTATGCACGAATATACTGTGATTCAAAAAATAAATTGTTGAATCCACGATATATCTATGTATGTTTCGTATTTTGAAAAGGAAAAAAAATCATGTATGGATAGTATTCTCACAGGAAATTGAATATTACCATTAATGTGCGTCATACATCATCTTTGAAGTGTTGAGGCACCTTTTGCCAATCATCATAGCTAACGGGAATAAGACTTCGCACTAAATCCCCTACACGAGAATTCCACTTCTTACAATTATCAACCACAACAGAGCCGTCAATTTCGACTATGATTGGAATTTTATCCTTCTCACCCAATGGTTGAGATGAATTTCAAACAGAAGATTGTTATTGCGTTGCATTTGCATCTGAAGGCATAGTTGATTTCCTGAAATTCAGAACACGACTTTAAATGAGTGTTATACTTCTACGCAAGGTAATGTGTACAATTTTGTCCAGCATCCATATTTCCAAAAGGTCACCATCAAAAGCAAAGATAAATATAGAGAGAAAGGATGATAAAAAGGAAAATGAGGGATGGGAATTATAAGGGTGAAAAAGCCTCAAAATAAATCACGCAGTATCAATTGACCATAGTAAGGCGGCATGTTAAGTAATATTTATCTACCACTTGTGTCATGACAACATCTGAACATAATCTCAACATCTGAACATACTCAGGTAAAAATATTGTTGTTCGTTCTTCCCAGTTGCCAAAGTAGCATAACTGTACAGTACATATGGTAGTGTCTTCTTTTATGCTTGTTACTCTGTCAGTGATACAACAAGACCCAGAGTGCAAATATATATAAGAAGTGTGTTGGAGGACGATGCACCCTACATTTGATCAGCCTAAGCTCAACTGGCTAATTGGAAGAAAAGCTGCAAATGAGAAGAGAAAATGAGGCGATTCCTTATATGTCGATACAAGCGAATCTGAGTTGGTCAGCAACCTAAATATGTGCCTCGTATACATTAATAGTCCTGTATTGAACTGAAAAACTCGTTGGTGGTAGACATTAAACAGAAAGAGCACCTAATTCAACGGAAGGAAGAAAAATAATTAGTGTAGGGGCTACTCAAACTTGGATTCTCGTGCAAAATGATATTGAAAATGTAAAAAATAACTCATTTTGGACACATGGGAGGAGGGAGAGAATGCAACATGTGCTTATAAACGGGTCCTAGGGTGGATTTTGATGATGACCACATGTATTAGTTTAGTGGTTTTATTTTATGTTTTTTGCATAATGTTTTATTTTTTCAACTTAGTAAATTAAGTTAGAGCTGTGTTTTAAACAAGTGTCATTTTAATTGAGTTGTTGCAACTGTATTTCAATGTCATTTACGAAAAAAAAGGCATAAACAGACCACCATGACACTTGAAGTGCCGCCCCAGGTTTTGCTACAGCATTTTGAGTGTTTCTCTAACCTCTACTTTGCTAATAGGCATATTGGTTATCATTTTTTAAATCTGTTTTCATTTGTTTGGCATGCCCGTCTCTGAATGCTTGCTAAAACCCTGGTCATGTAATCTAAGTATATCACTTTTAAAAGGATGAATAATGCATGAGATGCAAAAGCAGAACAAAGGTGGATGGAAGGGCCAAGTACCCCTCAATAGCACAAACTGGAAGCTAGATCGGGGGATGAGAGGGATAGACAGGGAGAACAATGGCGCATGGAAGGGACGGGTACCCCTCGCTAGCACAATTGGAAGCAAGAAGTGGGGAGGAGAGGGGGGGAGAGAGATATAAAAAAGGAAATAGATTTATGGATGTTTTGGCTACAAATTTAGCTCGAGATTGCCTAGAGTGATAATTCTTAAGATTCGGCTTATTTAGACCGGACCACAATATTGTAAAAATACTCGCTCAAAATTCAATAGAGTTGTTGGCAATCAGAAACCATTAAAACATAATAAAACCTTGATGTTTTACAAAGTCCTTGTGATGGGATGTACTTTGATAGTAGTATTGACTATTTTTTAATCTAAGGTGGAAACCCCAAGGGTCAGTTTTAATTCGGAGTGAAAAATATTTTACCCCGAACTAAAGGGTGCCTAAAGTGTAAATCAAATGTCAGCCAAGGCCTCAACCTTATTGAATTCGACGGGTTGGTAGTTAGGTATGTTATATGTATGTGATTATGCTGATTGTAAAGAAATGGAAATGTGTATCTAATCTGTGTTGTTAATTCCCTGCTGAATATCTAAACTCACCCTTTAATATATGATGTAGGTATACGAAAGGTATGCTGCATAATATATATATATATATATATATATAGAGAGAGAGAGAGAGAGACCATAAATCTTAAATGCAGAACACGAGATGTGTTTAATACAAGCCAGAATTCCATTTAAGAACACAACCACATGTGTTTAATGTCCAAATGAAACAGCTAAAATAGAAATTTTAAGTTCAAACCAATCAGATCTATATGATCTAACCTCATTACTTGATGTCAGTAATAGAATCATATAAATCTTAAATGTAAAAGTAATGAGTCCATTAGTAAATTACAATATGTGATAACTCAATTTCAGATCGACACAGGTAGAAGCATATATATATGCACACATAAACTAACATTCGCAATTTTCTTAATCAGCAAACAGAAATCATTTGAATTAAATAACAGTATATGAAAACGGAAGTGTGAAATGTAACATAATAAGAGCAACTGTATGTAGAGCATTTGAAGTAGACACAAAAGAATCAATATGAAAAAATTGCAGTTAGATCTTAACACTTCTATTTTATGCATGAATGAAATGGAATACCTTAAAAGTGACTTGTGGTGGTTGACACTGATTATGATAGTAGTCTCCTATGAGATTTTTTAAATGCAGTTAATTAAAATAGAAAAAGGAGAGAAGTGTGAAAAAGTCTTGAAATTACCTTAAGGATACGCAGAACATGAGAGACGCTTTGCTTGATCAACTTCGTCAAAAATCCCTGCTTTCCCTTCAGATCACTGGTTCCAGGATCACCAAATTCGATGGAAACCTTCCTCGAAAAATTCTCAATCTTGGGCCTCGGTGTTCTCTCGGTCACCGCCGATGCACTAAGAAGAGGCAGAGGATGTTGCATGATAATGTGCATCATAAAATAAAATAAAACTCAACATTTATAATGCTACTGGTAAAATAAAATAAAACTCAGATTGAAAGACATACATAAACTTGAGTTTTATTCATCTTTACATCAAGCAGTGACGAAAAATTCATCTTTATGTATTTCGTTACATCAAATGATGTAAAACTCAGATTGAAAGACATACATGAACTTTTATTTGGATTTGGTTCCCAGGATTTTGGAAAAAATGAAAATGTCCCAAATTCATCTTTACATCAAGCAGTGATGGAAGATTCATCTCGTGAACGAATTCGTGCTAGAGATGTCGTAAACGATGATAGCAGCATCTGCCCCTTTGTAGGATACATGCAACTGCTATTTAGTCATTCCGGCATCCCTAGACCTTACTCCACCCTCACTTCTTTCATGCAACTCTTTTATTGTTCAATCCCATACATTTTACTTTCAAGGTGTCAATACCAGCTTTGTCTTTAAATTTTGCAACACTGAAACCCCGCACATTCAACTACTATAATAGGAAAAAATAATTAAGAGTCAAGATTTCCTTCTGGTTCAAGATATTATCAATTAGCGAATATATCCTATGACTCACAGCAGCATACCTTATTTGATAACATCTTAGTAAAAGCATATGCCCACTCTTCGTAGTAAGTAGCATATAATAAAGTCCAAAAAATTGAATAAACCTAACGATGCCACAATAAGTGGTGACAAACTTAATCCCTCATGTGGACCTATTTACCTCAAGTAGGTAAAAGGTTAGAATTTCAATTGCAACCATAATGAACCAGTAAGTCCATGTAAAGAATGTTGTGATTTAGAATTAATAGTCATTTCTAGAGAAATACACTGAATGAACAAATAAAATAACTAAAACAAGCTTATGCAAGCATTAAACATGGCAGTAGAAACCTAAAAAACACATCACTTTGTTGGTACAACCAAATCGATATCGCAAGTTGATCTCCAAAACGTTATTTTCCTTTCAAGTAGTGCATTTGTGTATTAGTTATGGAATTTTGTCATTTGAGGTACCTTTCTTCAATTTAAACAAATTACATCACTACTTTTAAAGTTAACTTCACTGTTCCACCATAATATCCAGAAATGCAACAAAGGCAGTGCACCTACTTCTCTAATGACGATAATCATTTGGTTCCATCATCTAGAACAAAAATCCACGTGTTTATGCAAGTGCACGGCAGTGACTTTTCATTAAACTTACTTTTTACACAGAATAAAGAAAGGCTTATGGATTTGTTTATGAGTCTATAATCCTACTACACGTAAATCTAGTAACTAAACCATCAACAAAATCTTAAGAGAAAAAAATGGAGCTGCTATCCTACTTTCCCCATGATGTTGTGGTGTGTATTCTCTCAAGACTACCAGTCAAATCTCTGCTGCGATTCCAATGTGTTTGCAAGTCATTTCTCTCTTTGATCTTTGATCCCCATTTCGTCAGGATTCACCTCAATCAAGGAGCTAGAGAAAAAGAGAAAATTCTTCATTCCTTAATGACATATGAGTTGTCTATGCCACTTTACTCCACACGTGGCCTCATTACTCCATTATAAAATATTGATTATGCTTTCCATAATAGTAATAATAATAATCCATAGAGGTGCATTGGAGAGGTCTTTGGTTCTTGCAATGGTTTGCTGCTTATAGTTAGTCCTGATTGAAAAACATTATTCCTCTGTATCCCATCTACGCGAGAGTGCAAGGAGGTCTCTAACCCTGCTTATCAGTCAAATGATGTTTATCCTGGAATATATGATCTTGGCAATTCTAAGTTGGTAATGTTCAAACGGAAGTTTGATCATAACTACATTCTTGTTTATGTTCTCTATCTTAAAATCAATGTCTAGATGACATGGGTCGAGAACAACCAAATCTTATAGTTTCTACGAGTGAAAACATCATACATCGATATCGCAAACAGCGTAATGGAGGACTCCAATTGTTATATCAATCATAATACACGTGATACATACCATGGCATGACTACTTAACTCATAGATTGAGAAGTTAGCCTCCTATGACTCGCAGCGGCATACCTTATTTGATAACTGTATGATTAAAGAGAAATAAAAAAAGAGAATGGTAAACAATCTTAATTTGAATTAAATGGATTAGGAGTGATAACCTTTGTCCCTGATATAAAGAGGGGGTCGTGTGGCATCGCAAAACCAGAAAAGTTCAGGTTTATTTGATAACATCGACGGACATTATTTGAATCAACGTTTTGACAACATCTGTTAGACCATCATCCCCCTAAACTTTGCATTCAAACTCATCCCAATCGGACCATAACAACCTTTAACTATAATATTGATCCATTCATACTCACACCAATCAAACCACATATGAAAATAAACAAACTCAAAGAAAGAGAAACAGAGAAAAGCTACTGGACAACTACATACATAGCATGATTTATAAAAAAAATGTTTATAAATGTATGAAGTAATTCAATGTCATTCCAACTATAAAAAGATAAGAAAAGAGGCATTAATCATTCCAAAGGTATTCACATATTTCCAAATGAGTTTGGTGATTCAATAGCTAGACAAAACCATGAAGTTTAAACATCTTTTCTAAATGAGGTTAGTCTTCAATAGTAGATTGGAAGTCCGTTGGTATATCTAACTCATCTACTCAACTGGTCAGTCTCTTCGGTGAGTGTACAACCACCCACCAATTGGGATTCTTAAGGTCTCTCGAATAGAATACTTGGTTGGCCTTGGAAGCTAGCATTATAGGCTCATCTAAGACATTGCTCAGACTCTTAATCTTGTCAAAATTCACCATCACCAAATTAGAGTCCGGACAGTGTCGACAACCATTGGTCTTATCTTCCACTCTAACCTAATCATAATAAAACACTACCTCCTTAACTATTGTATAATCAACCTCAATTATCTGTCTAATAACCCCATACCACATTGTCCAAGCATCCTTTAGATTTTTATCATTTTTTCTTACCCTAAATTTTGTCCACGTCTTTAGGCAGCCACCGTTGTATTGTGTTACAACACTATCGACGTGGTACTTAGTTGAAAATGCAAAAAAAAATTGATGTGATAGCTCTTATATGTCTTAACCCTATGATGTGGCCCTTGAACTAATCGCCACAACAGTGCCTTCGATTTCGTCTCTCTTGAATTGACCAACTGTGCAAAAGACCAAAACATAATTATAACACTAAATTACACCATTATGCTCATTAATAAATGACATGTCTAAGCACTCTTATTATATATTACAAACCATTTCGTATAGACATGGTATGAAAGAAGTTCGCTTCTATACTTTTGTCATTTTGATCCCCTTTCCTTTACCACGAGAATTGGACTTTAATAATGCTTTATACTCACTATAAATCGTTCATGTTAGTTTCAAGTTTCAATATAACAATATTAATACACGTGTAATATAAACATGTGACGAAACTCAAACCTGCAGTATTCATGGAGTCCATCGACATCAAGACAAAATAGTATCCATCGACGTATTTATTGAAATTGTGTTAGTTCCAACATCACGAACTTATCGTCAAGCAAAGGCCCTTCATCATAGAACTCTCCATCTTCCTCTAAGAATGCTTCATGATTCTGTCGATGATTTCCCTCCACGGGGTTTGGCATATACTCCATGAAATAGCGAACCGACTTGGAAATAATATAGGACTCTGTAATCGACCCTTTAACATATAGTTTATTGCTTGGTATATTTTTAAAGTCCCCCATTTCTCTATTCATATGGGTGAAAAAACGAAAACATTACAAAGTCGTTAACATTTGTGTGTTAAAATTCAATATGAGATAAATTATTTGCCTTTCGAACGAAAACATCCACCGATCTAATATACATCCACATATCAATGCTTCATCTGCTAGATGCACCATAAGGTGGATGCTAATATCAAAGAGTGTTGGTGGAAAATATTTTTCCAACACACACAATGCTTCCACAACCATGTATTTGGGTCTTTGGATATCCTTTCGAATTAAAACCTTCGAGCATAGTATGTTAAAGAACAAACTCAACTGCTGGAAAGATTTTCATAAATCACGGTGTTTATGGAAAGCATGTTGAAGCAAAACAGGTAGTAAATATTATATTATGACATGATAGTCATGTGACTTCAACAAGTTCAAACTGGGTGGATTAAGAGTGACAATGTTGCTCAAGTTGGATGAAAAAATTGAAAGGAGCTTCAAGTCTTTCAAAATTTGACAAAACTGTTTTTGCTCCTCCTTATTCAATATAAATGGTGCTTTGGGTTTTATCTCTTTACCAGTGTGTCCATCTACTTTCATCCATTGACTACTGTGCACGTGCAGACTCTCCATATCCAATCGAGAATTTATTGTATCCTTTGTTTTGAGTTTCGTATCAAGGATTGTGTTTATTAGATGTTCTGCAACATTCTTCTCTATATGCATCACGTTAAGAACATGTCGAACTTGATGTGAAATCCAATATTCTAAATCAAACAAAATGGACCTTTTATACCACGCCTCTTTAACTTCAGTATTACAATTATCGATTGCATTACTGACCTTTCTCTTTTTACTATTAACTTTTGGGATCTTCCCAGGAATATAATCAATGTGGGATAACTTCTCTAATAGTGCATCACCATTTAGCCGACTAGGAGGGTCTCTATATTCTGTCGTTTTGAACCCTAAATAACCTCCTTTCCTGAACGGGTGATCACTGTTGAGAAACATACGGTAGTTTGTGTAAACTATCTTTTGGCTATGCTCTAGTCGTATGGACGGAGTATTATTGCCGCAAACGGGATAAGCTTTGTAACCATATGTTATGCATCCAAATAAATTCCCGTATGCGGGGAAATCATGAATCCCCCACATAAGCATAACTCTCAATGTGAAAGACTCTTTTCTCGACATATCATAAGCTGACACTCCTTCTTGCCATTGTAGCTTCAACTCGTCTACTAGTGGCTGCAGAAAAACATCAATGTTTTTACCAGGTTCCTTTGGCCCAGGTATTAACAAATAAAACATATGAAACTCTCGCTTCCCGCACAATGATAGTGAGAAATTTAATGGTGCGGTGACAACAGGCCAACAACTATAACTAGTAGATTGAATACCACATGGATTAAACCCATCAGTTGTTATTGCTAGCCAAACATTGCGCTCTTCTTTAGCAAAATATGGCCATTTCAGTTTAGAATTTCTCCACTGAGATGAATCAGAAGGATGTCGTTGAAAATCCCATGAACTAGTTGCTCGACTATGCCATGTTATTTCTCGTGCTATCCATGGTATGGTGTACAATCTAATAAGTCTAGTAATTAGAGGAAAATGACTCAATACTTTTTTAGATTCTCTGTATACTCTACTCCTTTTGCTCGTGGTCAATTTTATATCTCGGCTCTCCACATTGAGGACATTCCTCCTTATCTTCATTTTCCTTCCAATACAAAATACAATTATTGACGCGTGCATGAATGAAATTGGCCTTCATCCCTAAGTCTTTCATCATACACTTCATGTGAGGATACTTTTCTGGCAACGTGTTTCCTATCGGGAGCCACCTTTTCAATATAGATAGAAGTGTTGTCACACAATTTCTTAACCATCCAAATTGCTTCTTTATATTGTGAAATTCTACGATTGCAGAAAGAGTTATATCAGGGCTCTCACATAAAGGGTACAGTTTCTCAGTTGCTAATTTCTTGTATTCATCATACTTTTTATTACCCGGACACATTTATTCAGCAACCCCAGGTCGACCTCCTTTAGTACCATCATGCACTCCATAAAATGTATCAACAAGGCTCCCAATACCAAGTCCCGCATTATCAGTACTTTCTTCTTCAGTTATTTCTTCAACAGTTCTTATCGATGGGTGCTCTTTTAAATTTGTGGAAGACTTTTCACCATGTAAAGCCCATGTAGTATAGGACTGATCTATATCGTGCCTCAGCAAATGTGTTCAAATTTCTGTGACGGTAAATCGTATCCTATTCCGACATTTTGAACACAGACATGGAAATGTTGACAATAGTTGATCATTATTTTCAATCGCAAAGTCAATAAAATCTTCAACTCCTTGTTTATACACTAAGTTAAATCTATTCTTTTCACCCATCCATCCTTTATTACTTGAGCGAGACATTCTGCAACGTAAAAGAGTTAAGTGATAAGAGCATATTGTATAGTAAGATAAGACATTCATATGGAAATAATAAATAATTATTTAATGTTAAAGTCACCTTGTGTTTCCTCAAAGTTTCGATAACACTTATATAATTCTACCACCGAAATAATCATGACAAAACATGTATTTCGATTGAAATAAACGTCTACAATAATCAACTTTCAATTTCAAACACATTTAAAACTAAAAAGATGAAATTGTACATTATTGTGGTATGAGGAGGATATATAACAAACTCAAACTTTAAACTTCCTATTTGATCTAACTTAAAGCCCTAGCTTTGATTGCAGCGTTCGATTTCAAACGTGATATCACATATCAGCTATGATTTTTTTATTTCAATTGGATAAATATGGTTATTAGCGGATGTAATTCGTCAACAACAAAACCATAAACTAATACCCTTATTACCCAATAAAGATATACAGTAACTACATAAATTAACAAATAACGCGTATAAAAGAATGGGTTATCAAAGAGAACAACTTCTCCATCTTTTAATGTATTCTTATATTTAAACAAAAAATTAAAAATAACATAATAATAAATATATTCGTACATATCACTCTCATAAACTAATAAATTCAAAACTTTTGCATAATTGTGTATATATCAATCGATTAAATGAGCAATACACAATGATTACACAAATAATTATAATTTTGCAACAGAATTTCAATTCCAATGCGTGTATATATATACATGTGATTATACTGAGAAGGAAGGGTGAATATAAATATCGGATTAAAAGTGAGTTGGACCAAGAATTTGTAGCTCGACAAGAACTCTTCAAGAAATAGAGAGAAAAAAAAAATCGAAGTATATTGTTTGATATTCACCCAGTTTTTGGGTAGTAAGGGTATGAATATCAATTTTACACCACAACAAAACGCATATATTGAAAATAAATTTATCCACCTGGATTTTTTTCCTTCAAATGCCGACATATTTCTTGCATTGCATAGGTTTCATATAAAATAAGGCAAAACGAAACATAAAGACCTTTTTCACATTTGAATTATAGTGACACCAAGTTATTATCCTTTTTCTCAAATAATAATTATTATAGATAATTCCAAACATTCTCTTGAAATGAGCCCAGGATATAAAGCAATATCACCTCTAGAACAAATATGAATCATGTTTTAAAAAGAGGGAGTATCAGAAAAAAAACTTGACAACCATCTCACACCAGACTGGCAAAGTGTAGGTGCAAGTGGACCATTTTGAATATAATCAACACTATTACTACACCTTATCCCAATATTCAATAATCTGTGTAAATGCAATTTACTAAATCTATGGGAGGTTTAGTCACTAAACCTAATTCGATCCACTAAACATTTCTTTAGTTGATTAAACATAAATAAAATAGAAACATAACGGCTACTTCTTTGAGAAACTCAAAACCAATTGTTTCCCAATAACTCATAACCACTTGTTTTGTTTCCCAACCATCATGTTTCAAACGCAAGAGTTGATAAATAATCAAAGCTCCATTCAATTACAACACTTACATAATTTGAATCTCCAAATTAGAAAAAAAATAGGTATTGTTACCTCTCTTTGCGATCAGATTTAGCGGATAAAAAAATAGGTATTGTTGATGGAGTTGGGAAGGGATCGGCGTTCTGAGATGGAGAACGCGTTTTGAGATGGAAAACGGTGGGAGGCAGTGGGAGGGGAACAGCGGTGGGAGGATAACGGAGCCCATAGAAGGAAGCCAATTGTTACGTAGACGTGTGTGTCACGTCCCAAATTTTACATACGAATAGAATTAGGGTAAAATAAAATAGCGCACGAAAGAATTCCCTCCATTTTGGTGCCAATTTGTTTGGCTAACACATGTTTTTAGCGGATAAAAAAATTAAATTTTAAAAATTATATATTATAATTAAGTATAAACATGCTAAAAATAATTGTAACGGATATACGTAATTACTAACACTTAAATACCGTTAGAAATTCCTAACGCACTCTTACTTTCATAAAATCAAATATAGGTCCGTTACAAATGTTCACATATGGTGTATTATCTAGTCCCTAGCTGCGATTATTACAATGGTATTCCATTGTCATTTGAGGCGAAGTTCATGCATCACCGAGACTGACTTGCTCCTTTTCCATTAGGGCAAAGTTGTCATGACTGTCGTCTGGAGTGGCCTCTAATACTGAGACTACTTTAGATGAGACAGATGATGGGGGCTCTTAGTAGACAGTGATCTTGTTCCAAAGGCACATCGGTGAATACTCTACGCTAATGGGTTATCTGGACGAGACCATACTTATGTATATCAATCACCCCTAGAACTTATCCTTTAATGTCAGTAGGAGATTAAGGTTTAAACACGTTATACTGTCTCATCTCGTCCTAGTATTATCATTCATTATCTGTATATGAGGACACCCAAGAGTCAAGAAAGGATCAACGATCATATCATTTCTCACTTATGAAAAAGAAAAACACTTGTCACCCGTTGATGGGATTTGTCAGTATGGGAATAAATTATTGGGCAGTTTGGGGGCATACATGCAGCCAAATGTCAAGTTTGGGATTTAGGGAAGCATTCCCTAATGATGAGAAATATTTGAGAATTTGGCAAATAGTTTTAGGCGGAAAAGTGTACCCAACCTTTCATTTCTTCACAAAAAACTTCCAGAGAAAAAAATTCCCTTTCTCTCTTTAATCTTTTTTTTCTCTTATCTTTTTGTTTCTCTCATCTTCTCGTCAGCCAAGGGACCCTGAGCCCCAAGTCTATGACATCTCAGACGACGAGTTTGAAAATTATGTTGGCAATAATGTACCCCTGCCTCCTCTAGTGTCAGTTCCTATTCTGACCATGACTCGGGTTGAATTCTTGCAACATGACCATTAGGGGGAAAAACTATCACTAAGGAAGAAGAGGAAGAGGATTGCAACATATTGGACATAAGTGTTGCCTCGGTTATCCCTAGCGATGTCTGTGAGACTAACCTAGTGGTGTGGAGGCATATCTATGGGATAAAGTCATCTATCGGCATGAGACTTACTGTCAAGGATGAACATGCCTTCGACCTTAAAATAAGGGAAAAGTTTTGATTTATTAACAAATGTTCAAAGTCGTCTTTCACCTTTCTTTTCACCTGTCCATCGGGGCCATCCTTTTCTCGATTTGGATTGCTCCAGTACAATTGACTCCAAATGCCTGAAGAATACTTTATGGATCGTCTCATCTATAGAGAGTCATCTATGATGAAGACCTTTCAGTCAAGATATTCCAAGCCTATTATACAATTGTTTGTACGAGGCTATCCTCATGTTATTATCGTTTCGTGGCTTGTCACTCTGACCAAAATCTCCTCCATGTCAACTAGACTTTTAACCATGACTATAATTCTCGTTATTTCTTCATATTAGGAGACTGGGAGTTTTATGGGTGCGAGTCCTCTAGTTTGTCCAAGACGAGGCATGATATTTATCATCTCAGGGGGAACGGCCTAATTGTTTATGAAGACTTGATGAAACCTGGACTTTTGTGGTACTCTAGCATGGGGATGGACACCTGGAGACACTTCATAAGAAAACTTTTTCAAACTTTATTATCTTCCTTGACTTATTCTCATTTAAACTAGGCCGATACTAATGTTATTTGTATGTTTTTACAGATCGTTCATTCGATATTCCAAATTTGGTTTGGGAAATCGCTACTTCTTTGACCGGAAACATTCTCGCTCGCCTCCAAGTCAAAGCTTTTAGGGCCACTCAAACTCTGAAGAATATAAATATAGTGGGGGCGAAGAAAAAGAAAAGAGGTTGTTTTAAGGACCTCAGTTGCTTTTACAAAATAATGGAAGAATAAAAAGAGGAAAAAAGCTCCTTCGAGATGATCCTCTGGGCCTGTGATCCCCATAATGGAGGATACCGTGGCGGTTGTATGCCTGGCATAACTGGCTGTCAATATCGACTCTCTTTTAGGGAGTCAGTTGAGGGCCAGGGAGGAAATCATCTCGGTTATTCCTCCTTGTAACAACAAATACTTTGACTCATGCGATCCTTCTAGGGTCTTCAATTTTTCTCTCCAGAAGGAAACCCGGGTATGAACCAAATCATAACTTGATTATTTTTTCGAGTGTAGTGTCATCTCATATTGATGAATATTTATTTGCTCATGTCTTGTGATTATAGTTTTTCGTAGCCCTCCAAAATATCCATCAATGGATGGTGGAGGCCAAACCAAAGGTGAAGCCGGATGATGATGCCAAGTCTAATCTTATCGACTTAAACCAAAAGTTAGAGGAATGGAAGAAGGAACACGATGTCAAGATCTAGGAAATTTGAGATCGGCACAAGGAACACCTTTTTACTATTAGGAAAAATTAGAAAACTAAGGTTGAGAGTCTTGAGACTGAGCTCAAGAAAGAAAGGGAGGAGAAGGATGGGCAAATCAAGCCCGATGTTGAACAGGTTATGGTAGACTTCAAAGAGATTGAAGACTTCATTGGGTACACCATTCAATACCCAGAGAAGGGAGAAAGGGTTGTCTATCATTGAATCACCAACCAATTTAGTGATCGCATCATAACTGACCTTGACTTAGTCAAGATCCTAAAATCTTTCAACTTTTCTAATCCTAAGAGAATCAGTGCTCTCTAAGAGGTTCAGGCTGAGGGTGATACTGACACTCCACAGGTTGAACTAGTGGCACCAGGTGATGCGACCACCAGATGGATGAAGAAGGAGATACAGTGGCAACCGATGATCAAGAATAGACCATTATTAATGCTGAAGTGAACTCGGTCGCCCTTGAGCCTATTATCACAGAGGGATGGTGGTCTACTCTTAAATTTTCTATTTTCCTTCGGGGCGACCATCTGTAATCTCTGAGGCCCTTTTGTCTATAATGAGTTTATAAATTCCTTGTTATTTTGGCATGTCGTTAATATAAGCTTTGCATGTTTTGCCTATTTTAACTATTTATCATTATTTTTGCCAAGTGTAGCATATGCCTTCTTTCTATCACCAAGTTATATTATTTTAATCTTGAAACCGTAAAGTGATGTTTAATTTAGGATATTAGGACAAGACTCCTTTACCATTGGGTTTCTTACGAGAGTCATTTGAAGTTGGCTTCAAATTGATCTCTTACTGTTGAAGGATTATTTGGCCACACACTCACCATAAAATGAAGTTAAGAATTTTCCCCATATACAAATGATGTTAAGTTCTTGCCACCTCTTGGAAGTACATACTGAGGTATGCCTAGGAGATAATGTAACACCCCGCGCACCCGATAGTGACACGCATCGTGCTATTACGATAAAACTAAACTAAATCCATTCAAATCATGTATAGAGCATCTAAATATCCCACAATAATATAAAATATAAAAGAATCCACTAATCTCAAATCTCTTCAAATTAAATACAACCAAATCTCTCGAAATCAATATAACAAAAGTAAATCTCCAATGCTCTATACATCAAAATAAATAAATACAAGTCTTATGATCTTGTATTAAAAATTCTTCCCGAATAATCCTCGCTAAAATCATCTCAATTGGTCCATAGCCCTCAAATCCACTCTAACCTACCAACTAAAAGAAAATATGGGGAAGTACACAATACGACAGGAAAGATGCTCAACAAATATATTAACGATGAATAAAGTGTAACAACATGAGTACGAATATTCAAATCAAATGCAAATCTCAAAGCATTTATCAATAAATTTCTCAACAATACATTAATCGGGTCACCAGGCCTCACCCCATCCGCATATGCTTTAACAAGACATAGCTCGAGATGCAAGAATTTTGGTGGGTGCCCAACATCCGTGACATATTAAAATCTCATGACAACGTTCTCAATAACAACATGAATAATACCACATGAACCAAAATAATTCCAACAATTATTTTTTCCAGATTTCAATGAATTTAACAATTCAAATATAAGTTCAATAATCGCAAGAATTCAAAGGGAATAACTCTTGAGAGATTTAAAGACCAAATTGTGTAAAACCCCATACCTCAAAATCATCACATAAATTCAGCTTCAAAATATGATCGCACCATAGCGTCCCTCTCGCGAAAATAATCAAATCACGTTCTAGCCCCAATACGAGATAACCCCAAATAGTCCTATTTTAAAGACTCGGAAAAATCAACTCCAAAAATTATTCGAATCGTTGATCTGACTTAAGATTTTGATTCTACATAAAAAAATTGAGTCAAGTATGTGTTTTGGATTTTTCTCAAATCTCATTAGAATGCACTCAAAAAGAAGATCTAAATATTCCAAATTGGCTCTTCTCATTCCACTCATTTTTGCCTCTTTTGATTTCATTTTTGGCCTCCCTTTTTCATCTCCCTCTCCTTATAATCACCCATAATATTCCTTATATGACCCCTCTCTCAAACCCTATCTTGGTGCCTAAGCTAGCCTATATTACTATATTACCCTTTAATTCAAAATTGTCAACTTTACATATTTAAACCATTATAAAATGTCCAAAAGCCAATTAAATTTGAATTTAAATATTCAATTCATTTCAAATAAAAATAAATATAATATCAATATCCCGATTAATAAAATAATAATATTATTAAAATTATATACCATATTCATAAATAAAGCCCTCAAAATTACAGGGTATTACGTACTTCCCCCCTTGAAAAGGAATTTCGTCCTCGAAATTCGACGAAACCTAATGCTCGAAATAAAATGCTACTCGATTCTATTTTCCAAAAATCACACACTAAAGTCCTCAAATTAATTATAAACATCCTTACCACTCCTCAAAAATTTTCTATCTCCAAAGAAAACATATCTAACTCGCATGCTAGACCCAATACCCAAGACCCAAGGATTGTCGTATAACTCTCGAGATATTTAAAGAGCATATTGTGTAAAACCCCATACCTCAAAATCATCACATGAATCATCACATATATTCAGCTTCAAAATATGATCGCACCATCACATTCCTATCGCGAAATTAATCAAATCACGTTCTAGCCCCAACACGAGATAACCCCAAATAGTCCTATTTTAAAAACTTAGAAAAATAAGCTCCAAAAATTATTCGAATCACTGATATGACTTCAAATTTGGATTCTACACAAAAAATTGAGCCAAGTATGTGTTTTGAATTTTTCTCAAATCTTATTCGAATGCACTCACAAAGAAGATCTAAACATTCCAAATTGGCTCTTCTCATTCCACTCGTTTTTGCCTCTTTTGATTTCGTTTTTGGCCTCTCTTTTTCATCTCCCTCTCCTTATAATCACCCATAGGCCTGTCAATGGGTCGGGTCTGGACCCGGACCCGATTCGAATCCGATCCGTATAATAGGGTCTGAGCATATTTTTTTGGACCCGAGACCCAAAGACCCGAAGACCCGTTTATTAAACGGGTAGGGTCTGGATCTTATACAAGACTCGGACCTGAACAATTCGAACAACGAGGTGGCCGGCCACCACCACCGAACTGTGTCGGGCGTCACTAAATAAATACCATTCTAAGCATGTGACAGATATGAGACATATAAAATTAATCCACAAGATAAATGATAATCAATCCCAAATAATGATGACTAAAAATGCGATAAAATAAATCCATCACATACTAAAACTCCAAATAAATCCAATCTCCAATAATGAATTAATCAAAATCTTAATATCAAACCAACTGTAATTACTCCAACTGATATCCGCAAACATCTTTGGAACCGAATGGCCCAATAAAACCCAAATGAAGTCTCATAATGAAATATGATGGAACAAAAAATCTAAACTAAATAAAGCAGTAAAGTAAATAATCTCCAGCTGCACCTCCAAATGATAATCTCCAAATAGTCCTATGCAGCTTCTTCTAAACTTATCTTGAAAAGATTAGTCAACGCAGGAGGTCAGAGCCCCGAGCATGAATACATAGTACTCCCCTAAAATAGGTTCCATGAACCGAGACAATAGCATTATACATGATAAATATCATAATAGAATATTTTTAATTACATGGAATATAATTAAACGTGATAGCACAAATAAATAACTACCCGTAGTAATTGTTATTCAAAAAGAACACCAATATGATTTTAAATAACTAAGCACCATGTTGTTAATTTAATTAAATTAACCCGATATCGTTATTCTCACTTTAATTATAGCGGTCTTCCCGCCCCAGGTGGTATTCCCACCAAAGTTTTACACGAGGAGGAGATATGGAGAGACATTTGAGGATGGTAGACTGTACGGATGTGCAAAAGCAAATGTTAGCGATGTTTAAGCTAACTGGTGATGCATTACAATGGTGGGAGAGTGCCACCACGTCGGAGGATAGAGATTGGTGATTTATGAGGATTTTCAGATAAGGTTCAATAACAAATATTTTTCATATGCTATTAGGTGTGCGAAGAAGAGGGAATTTATAGACTTGGAGCAAGGTTCAAAGTCGATTGTCGAGTATGAACAGGAGTTCACTAGTTTATCTACGTTTGTACTAGAGGAGGTCGATACTGAAGCAAGGAAGATAGAGTCCTTAATTAAAGGATTGTCTTGGTCGATTAGGTAGATGGTGTTGGGGAATCCGACATACACTACTTATGCTTAGGTGGTGGATGTCGCAATGTTACTATGGCAAGATAATGCGAATTATCAAAAGAATTGTGGAAAGAGACAAGAGTTCAATGGACAAGGAGATGAGAATGAAGGTCGCAATGATTAAGTATGGAAGAAACAGAGAACCAATCAGGAACAGCAAGGTCAAGGGGAAGAGCGAGCAACTGCTAGAAGTTCTGAACCTTTTAAAGGTGAATGCTTTATGCGTGGGAAAGTAGGACATCAAGCGGCTAGGTGTAACAAGAGAGCGGGCCAACAAGGCCAAGCGGTACTGGTCCAACAAGGTCAAGTCACACAAGGGCAATAAGGTCAAGGAGTACAGGGGCTCCAAGGACTGAGGCCTCCAGTTCAACGAGTGGCGGGCGTTCAGGGAGCGCTGGCAGCGTCAAGTGCAGACGGAGCATCCGCATCACCAACCACGACCGGGTATGGGAGGTGCTATTTACTTCAGCCTCGAGAGGAGCAGGCGTCGCAGGAGCCGCGACGTGACTAATAAAGTTTCGGTATTTAATTATTTTCTTATATACTTATATATATATATATATATATATTATCGACGGTTATGTACGGGTAGGATTGGTTGTATGGGCGCCTAATCATAGTACTCTACGAGTAGGCATATGTAAGCCTTATTTTTATTTTCGCATTTACGTTTTCGTCAAATTTCGGGGAGGAAATTCCTTTGCTAGTGGGAAAGTATGTAACATCATGTGTATTATTAATTAATTATTTTAATTTATTGGAATATTTGAGAAAAATAAAATTTTAGATTTAATGATTTTTATTAATTAAATATGTGGGTTTTAATATTAGGATAGTTGAATTTCAAGCGAAATTAAAATCGGAGTTAAAATGAAGTTTTTATAAAAGTTTTCTTATACTTATAAAATAGTGGAACTGGGCATTTTCGTCAGGGCCAAATCGATTCACCTTCGGGCAGAGGCGGCAAACAAGTGGGATTTTTATAGATAGATTTATTAGGTTTAAACTCCTAATTGTTATTTAACACTTCTAATTCGTGGAGGGAACTTCTCATAATAACTTTTTCACAAGTTTTTCACCGGAGATCTCTTCCAAAATATTTTCCTCTCAACCATAAACCTTAACCTCCAACATAATCAAAGTTTTGTTACAAGTTTTAAGGGCTTAATTGGAGTTTAATCAAGTTTGTCCAAGAACAGATCTTTGCTAATTTTTCGAGAGGAATCCAACCGTGCTATCATATTTTCTTCATATTAATTACAGGTATGAATACTCTATTCCTTTTATATAGTATTATGCATTTTAAGTGTCACCTAAACACTTAACTACATGTTTTTCTTAAAATCAATTAGTAACTTAATTAGAGAAAGTGGACACTTAATTATGGGATTGTTTTATGAAACTTTTAGATATAAATTAATCATTGAAACCCTTTGTTGCGTAGATTAGATTATTGGATTTTTATGGTTT
Organism: Sambucus nigra; assembly: GCA_949130495.1. Lineage (NCBI taxonomy): Eukaryota > Viridiplantae > Streptophyta > Magnoliopsida > Dipsacales > Adoxaceae > Sambucus > Sambucus nigra. The sequence continues at coordinate 89,076,480 of OX422220.1, forward strand.
GGAGTGAAGATTCTCATGTAGAATTTTATGGGGTATTTATATGGTTAATGGGACGCGTTCACACTTATAAAAATTAGATGACTTAAAAAAAAGAATGCTTATGGCATGTGAAATATTATTGCATGTTAATTAATTTAACATTCTTAAGTGAAAATAATTGTTCTGAAAACGACGACGGTGTTATTAATTGAATTAAATTAAATTGGGACCTTATGGATTAAATTGTTATGTTGTTCTTGTGAATTATGTATTGTTTAATTTGTTTTAGTCACTTTTGTCATCGTGGGGACGAAGGGACTTTGGGCAGTATATTGCTCACTTATATTTAGGATGCTTGATAGGTATGGGACTAGTGGGTAGGCCTTGGTTATAATTTATGCTTACTAGGTACGGGACTAATTAAGGTAGATTCGTGCGGATTTTATATTCCGGGGTGGAGCAGATTTTTATGTTTTATCGTCGCTACGCTACCCTAGGCATGAGACTAGGATGTGTTAAATATTGGTAATTCATCCTATGGACGTATGTATACTTTGGGAACCTTTAGGTATGGGGCTAAGGGGTATTTTGAGGATCTCTCATCGATAATAAGGGTGGGGTGAATTGATAAAGTAAAATAATAATAATTAATGCCTAAGATAGAAGCGGGTATTAAAATCTGGGCGACAAAATGTGTGGGGACCGACAGTTTAAACCGGTCAGCTGGCGTTTTATGTCGTGTCATGTGTGGAACCTTGTCAAATTGTGGGATCAACAGTTAAAACGGATCAGATGGCTTTTTTATAAGGGAAAGTGTAAAACTTTTGTGGGAATACCACCCAGGCGGGAGGACCGCTATAATAAAAGTTAGAAGAATGATATCAGGTTAATTTAATTAAATTAACAACATGGGGATTAGTTATTTAAAATCATATTGGTGTGGTTTTTGAATAACAATTACTGGGGATAGTTAATGATTTGTGTTATCGCGTTTAATTATATTCCATTTAATTATAAATATTCTATTGTGATATTTATCATGTATGATGATATTGTCTGGATTCACGGACCCTATTTGAGGGGAGTAGTGTGTATTCATGCTCAGGGCTCTGACCTCGTGCGTTGACTAATCTTTTCAGGATAAGTTTCGAAGAAGCTGCATATGACTATTTGGAGATTATCATTTGGAGGTGCAGCTGGAGTTTATTTACTTTGCTGCTTTGTTTAGTTTAGATTTTTCGTTTCGTCGTATTTCATTATGAGACTTCATTTTGGTTATATTGGGCCATTCGGTTCAAAAGTTGTTTGTTTATCTCAGTTGGAGTATTTACAGTTGATTTAATATTGAGATTGTGATTAATTCATTATTGGAGATTGGATTTATTTGGAGTTTTAGTATGTGATGAATTTCTTTTATCGCACTTTTAGTCATCATCATTTGGGATTTATTATCATTTATCTTGTGGATTAATTTTATATATCTCATATATGTCACATGCTAATAATGGTATTTATTTAGTGACACTCGGCACAGTTCGTCGGCGGTGGCTGGCCACCCCGTTGTTCGAATTGTTCGGGGTGTTACAAATTTTCACATATACAAATGATGTTAAGTGTTTCCCACCTCCCAAGGGTACATACTGAGACATGCCAAGGAGACGAAACTCCCAGTGTCCTCGTACCGTGGAGAGAAGGATTTAATTATTCACCATAAAATGATGTTAAGAATTTTCACTATATACAAATGACGTTAAGTGATTCCCACCTCTTGGGGGTACATACTGAGACATGCCACGGAGATTAGACACCCAGTGTTCTCATACCATCGAGAGAAGGATTTAATTATTCATCATAAAATGATGTTAAGAATTTTCACCGTATACAAATGATGTTAAGTTCTTCCCACCTCTCGGGGGTACATTCTGAGATGTGCCTAAAAGACGAGACTCCTAGTGTTATTGAAACCTTCGAAAGAAGGATTTAATTGTTCACCATAAAATGATGTTAATAATTTTCATAATTAGAAAATGATGTTAAGTGCTTCCCACCTCTTTGAATTTATAAGGAGTGGTGTCTTGGAGACGAGACTTCAAAGGAATTCTCATACTCCCGAGAGAGAGAGACTTAATTGTTCACCATAAAATGATGTTAAGAATTTTCACCACATGCAAATTATGTTAAGTGCTTCCCACCGCCTAGGATTTATTAGGAATGGTGCTTGGCAGTCGAGACTCCAAAAGCATTCTCATACCGCTGAGAGAGAGATTTAATTATTCACCATATAATGATGTTAAGAATTTTCACCATATACAAAGATGTTAAGTGTTTTTCACCTCTCGGGGGTACATACTAAGACATGCCTAGGAGACGGGACTCCCAGTATTCTCGAACCGCCAAGAGAAGGATTTGATTATTCATCATAAACTGATGTTAATAATTTTCACCATATACAAATAATGTTAAGTGCTTCCCACCTCTCGGGGGTACATACTGAGACATGCCTAGGAGAGGAGACTCTCGGTGTTCTCGTACCACCGAGAGAAGGATTTAATTATTCACCATAAAATAATGTTAAGAATTTTCACCATCTACAAATGATGCTAAGTGTTTCCCACCTCCCACGATTTACTAGGAGTGATGCCTTACAGCCGAGACTCCAAAGGCAGTCTCTTACCGTCGAGAGAGAGATTTAATTATTCACCATAAATAATGTTAAGAATTTTCCCCATATATAAATGATGTTAAGTGCTTCCCACCTATTGGGAGTATATACTGAAACATGCCTAGGAGATGAAACTCCCAATATTCACGTACCGGTGAGAGAAGGATTTAATTATATAACTACATAATTCCCAAAATGTAAATTACAAAATAGGAGGCAACACTTCATTATATTTATCTTTCTAAGCTTTTTTTCTACAGAATTAGAGGACAAAACAGAAATTGTTTTTCATCTAAGAGATATGAGCTATCTACTGATAAGATTTCTTCAAATGTTTCACGCTCCAAGGGTTGGAGAATGGTTTCCTTTAAACGTTCTCTAACTGATATGTTTTTGGGATGACTTCTTTTATAACTCTTTAGGGCCAGTTCCAATTAGGATGAAGTTTGTTGGTTTTCTAGATGACCTTTTTCAGGATGAGATCCCCACTGCGATAGGTTGAGACTTTACTCTCTTATTGTAAAACTTAGTGGCTCTCGCTAATAATCTGACTATCTTTTGGCCGCATCTTCTCTTCTTTCTTTAATAAGATCCAAGTCTAGTATCCTTTCCTTCATATTTACTTCAAGATCGTATGTTTAAACCTTGTGGATAGGCAACCCTATCTCTGTTGGAATGATGGGTTTTGATCCATAAGCCAACGTGAATGGAGTCTCTCTCGTCGGAGTTCTTTTTATCGTCATGTAAGCCCACAGAATGTTGTGAAATTCATCAACCAATTTTCCTTTTGCATCCTCCAGCTTCTTCTTTATTCCATCTAGTATTGTTCGGTTTTCCCATTTTCCTACAGTCTTCTCGATGTAGAAATATAATGTTTAAAGTCGAGCCTTCCATAGTAGGCCGCCAAGGATTTGTTCTTTAACTGCTTTCCATTATCGAGTATTAAGTTATTAGGGATTCCATATTGATAGATAATATTCCTTCAAATGAATCTGAAACACTTTTCTTATAGGATGGTATTCATGGCCTCGGGCTCTATCCTTTTGGAAAAATAATCTATCGCGAAGATTAGAAAATGTAAGTTCATCTTCACTCTGGGTAGAGGGATTACCAAATCAATTCCCTACATTTTAAAAGGCTAAGCAGACAATATTAGAGAAAATGGTTTATGGGGTTGATGGGATATTTTAGCAAAAAGTTGGAACTTATCACTCTTGAGAAGTTACTCAGTCGCATCCTTGTTAAGGTTCTGCCAAATAATAACAAGATTGACGATCCTCTTGGCCAAGGATCATCCCCCAATGTAACTTATACAAGAAACTTCATGTATGTCTCTAAGCACGTAATTGACCTCGGCCAGGTGCATACATCTCAGAAGGGGAAGAAGGAACCCACCCCCTTTCCCTTTTATACAATACATCTGCAATAATAGTAAATTTAGCTACTCGGTATCATACCTTTCTGCCTTCGGCTTTAGATTCTAAAAGTTTACCATCTCTCAGATATTTTATGACTCGATCCATCTAAGACGATCCTAGATTCAAATTCATACATACTTAAATGTTAGCATTTTTTCTCTCTATACTCGACTTCAAGAGGATCTCTACTGGAACTGATCGGTGGATCTTTGTTCTGATGGACGATGTGAGTCTCACAAGTGCATCTTCCCTCCCATTTTTATTTCTAAAGATCCTCTTTATCTTGGCTTCTCAAAATCTTCTCAATGCTTTCTTTACCTATCCAAGTACTTAGCCATTTTCTCATCCTTTGATTCATAAATCCCCAAGATTTGGTTAACAACTAACTAGGAACTGTTGTGGGTTAGTATTTAGCCGACATTTAACGCCTTTGCAAGTATGAGTACTACTAACATGGCTTCATACTCAGACTCATTATTTGATGCTTTAAATTTAACCCTAATGGCATATTCAAAATCAGTTCCGTCTCGCGTCGATAATATCAATCCCACCCCACTTCCATTTGCACATGACAAGCCATCAATAAATAAATTCCTAATTGGTGATCCTAGTGTAAAATGGCCTTCATCCAAAGCACCATTTTTCAAAAATAAATCTCACTTTTGTGTGCCAACTAAGGTGTCAAACAACTTCCCCTCATCTACGCTTTCCTTTTCATTCTGGACAACCTCTGGAGTTTCTATCGTTACTTCTTTTTCTATGTTGTTCCTTGACTACCACGTGAACTCATCTACAAAATCTACTAATGCATGCCCTTTCATCACATTCCTCGGATGATAGACGATATCAAAATCACCTATCTCCACTGACTAAGCCATTAACCTACCTAATATCTCAAGTTTATGAATGACTTGTTAAAGAGGCGCATCGGTGAGCACTACCATCGTATGGGCTTAGAAGTAGGGCTTCATTTTTTTTATGCATGGATTAAAGCATATGCAAGCTTCTACATCTTAGTGTACCTTAAATAAACCCCTTGTAGTTCCTTAGCATTAAAGTAAACATGTTTCTGAACCCCGCTGTTATCACGGATAATGGCTGCACTAATGGCCAACTCCGAGACATCCAGGTCTAGATACAGCTTCTCTCTATGGATTGACCGAGAGAGGAACATTAGTGAACCGAGATAGGCCTTCAAATATTTAATTTTCTCTCACACTTCTCACTCCAAATAAACACCTCCCTTAAGATCTTGAAAAATGACAAACACTTATTTTTTGCCCACGGCACAAACATATTCAGTGCAATAACTTGGCCCGTCAGTCTCTAAATGTCTTTGATCATTCTCGTCATCTTCATGTCAATCGGTGCCTTTATTTTGGCAAGGTTTTCTTCGATTCCCCTTTAATTGACGATGAATCCCAATAACTTTTTGCCTACGAAGCCGAACGCACTATATATCGAATTTATCTTCATTTTATATTGATCCATAGTATCAAACCTTCATTCCAAGTCAATCACATGACTCTCGACCTTCAAACTTTTTATTATCATATCATCTACATAGACCTCCATCGTCTTTCCAATATGGTCCTTGAACATTTTGTTGACTAACCTTTGGTAGTAGCCCCTGTATTTTCGATCTGAACAACATCACTTTGTAAAAGTATGTTCCTTTATCTGTGATGAAGGATGTCTTCTCAGCATCACCCTCATAATGGATTGCTGATTGTACCCAAAATAAACATTCATGAAACTCATGAGTTCATGGTCGGTTGTATCTACCACCATTTGGTCGATTCTTAGCAAAGAAAAACTATCCTTTAGGAAAGATTTATTAAGGTCAGTGAATTCTACACATCCTCCACTTCCCATTCTATTTGGATACAATGACATTGTTGGACAACCATTCTGGGTATTGCACTTCTCTGATGAAGCCTGTAGTCTCCAGCTTCTTCACTTCCTCTTGTATAACTTCATATCTATCTCTGAAAAAGGTTTGTCTTCTTTATTTTATTATTTTTACTGTGTTGTCCAAATTAAGATGGTAGTAGATGACATCGGGGTCATTCCTCGGCGTGCTCCATGCAAAGACACGCCGCCTCATCCTTAGTAGTTCAATAAGTTTCTTTTATCTCTGGCTTTAGGGAGGAGCCAATTTGGATAATTTTTTTCGGCTCGTCCTCATTGAGGATAATGGACTCTACCTCTTTTGCAGGATCTAGCTTCTTAAGTTTTTTCTCTTCTATTGGACTAAGAGTATAAACATTATACAAGGTCATCTTTTTCTTGTGGGCCTCCCTCTCTTTTACCGAGGTGAAACAGCACTCACGGGCTTTCACGTGGTCACCACTTACTCTCCCTACTCCATAAGGAGTCAATAATTTCATCATTTGTTGTATGGTTTAAGGCATGGCTTCAAAATCCTTCAATTCTACCCTCCATGGAATGATGTTGCAGGCTGAGAAGACATTATCACCCTTTATAAAAAAGTTAATTTTCCTCGTCAAGCACCTCGGTCAGGTTTCCATACAAGTGTCCATCTCAAATCCTCCCAAGGGTGGACTTTCTCTCCAGTTAACCCAATCAATAGGTGATGATACGGTACGAGTCTTTTCTTTCTTAGATTCATTCATTTGAAATAATCCCAAAGCATGACGTCGGTAAAGTTCCCCCATCGACTAGGATACGAGACATGTTGTAGTCGTGTACTCGTGTGCCGATGACAAGAGGGTGTCGTGTGGATCCAAAATGACTTTAAAATATTTTTTGCAAAAGCCTACTATGATACTGTCCATATCAACTTTCTTAGATTAATCTAGGCCTTGGACATATTAACTTCTACTCTTTTAGGCCCTACCTTGCATCAATCACATGAGCCTTCCTATGGGTAGGCTTTGTTTCCACCTTCCACTCCTCTATAAATCATATTTCCATCAAAATAAATCATATAGAGGCTACATTTAATTGCAAAAGGTTTTGCGAAAAGGTTAGGGTCGTCTTCGTCAACATTATGTGATTTTGGATCATTTTAGTTTGCTTACACCTCCTTCTTTTTTTATCTGTCATATTTCGATGAGGATTATCTATTTATGTTGTTGTCTAGGCTCCCCCTTTTAACAATGTACTTCCACAGTTTCCCCTGCTTCAATAGTTTCTCAATCTCGTCTTTCAGAGCAAAGCATCGATATGTCGTATGGTCGTGGAACTCACACCATTTATTCTTGTCCCTCTTGTAAAAGGGAGCTCTTAACTATTCTGGATACTTAAGTTCATTGTCTTCCTTTATCTCATTCAGAATTATATCTGGACTAACTTTCAAAGGAGTATACTTCGCAAACTTATCGTCATTAGATCTTTTTTTCCCTTCTTTGTCTTTTTCTTTGCCTCGGCCTTGGACAGACTTACTACCACCGACCTCCTTTTGGTTGTCATGTCCTCCTAGCGTATATGATTCTCCCAACCTTATCCAGAAGTTCTATCATAGAATTTGGAGGATCTTTGGAGAGATTCCAATATATTTTTCTTGGCTGAAGCCCGCTGATGAGAGTTGATATGGCTATACTCTCGTCCTAATCCTTAACCGCCAACTTTTATTTGTTGAACTGAAAAATAAAGTCTCTCAAAGTATCATTTTTCCCTTTGTCGGACATTCAACAAATGGGTCACGCACTTTGCTATTTTCATGCCGAAACAGAAGTTGTGAATAAAATATCTCAGTCAGCTGCTTGAAGTTCTCAATAGACCCTCTCGGCATGCCAGTGTACCACATATAGGCAGCACCAATGAGTCTACTAGATAAATCTCGGCACCTCATCCCATCTGGGGTGGAACAAATATCGATGGTCGAATGATGCATCTCAATGTGGTGGATAGGGTTTGTACTCCCATCATACCTAGGAGTCACGATTGGAGGCCTGAACCGGTTGGGAGTTGGATAACTGACTATGCTTGGCACAAAAGGAGAGCCCTCCATATACCCCCGGTGGCTGGGGTGTCAGCTCTTAATGAGGCAACCGATCTTGTCTTATAACCTCTGGATTGAGTTATTCCATAGTTTCTCCTCTAGGGCCGAACTGTCCCCTGTGCCTTTCACCTCAAAATAAGACTCACAAACCGACCCTTTGTTCAGATTACTTTGTCTGTTGTTGACTTCTCTATACTCCCCCCATTTCCAGTGTAATATCAGCTTATCTTTGTAGAGGCAACTAGCTATGCGTGTTCCGCCAATGCTATTAGGATGATGTCTCGACTACGACCACCGAGACGATCAAAAGTTGATCCCCTACATAGCTTGTTGAACCCGATGCCTCTCTGATAACTTTGATGGGTGTGTTGATCACTCTTTCCTTGATAAGTTGGAGTTGGGGTGGCCCTCGGACGATACGAGGTATCTGACGTCTCTTACCTCTCCCAACATTCCTTCTCCCTATAGGGGAAATCTTCTGGCCCTCCCTGAACCTCTTTGTAGAGATGAGGGCGGCGAGGGTCGGAGATCTCTCTTCACCTGAGATTGTGTTAGACTTTTTTCTATGAGATAAGGGTGGTTCCCCGACTATTAGTTGGACGGCCTCTCTGGTGATCGGAGTGATGATATTGATGGTAGGATCCTCTGGGATCCAGCTCATAATGTCTTGGATAAAGGCCAAGAATCAGTGTTGCATCAGTTTCTGAATGGACATAAGGGACCTAATCATTACCGCTACATCATCCATTTCACACTGTTGGGGTGGTTGGCTGGAACCATCCCTAGCGTTTGATGGTGGAACAGAAGCCATCTCTGGCCAATTGCAACAATAACAGAAAAACAAAGAAGATGGTAAAAACTCGTAAACATAATGAATCAAACGGTATGGTGAACCTCCTAACTTAAGATGCTTCAATGGTGATTTAATTCCAACAGTACTATATCCAGATCACCATCAGAGATGAGAAACAAAGAATTCAGACTGAGATGAGAACTGAGATGAAAAAGAAAACACGATCTCTTCCCACAGACAATGCTAAAAATGATGATGCAAAATATCATTCCATGGATTCAACCTGGTTCTAAGCTTGTTCAACAATGGTGGAAGTAGTAAGTAAGAGAAATATAGTATAATTAGGTGAGAGACAGAGAAGAGATGACACAAAATATAAGTGGTTCATTCATTGGCCTACATTACTGTGCAAAATGAAGGGTGTTTTCACTATAATAAGGTTTAAAGATCCATGGGAAATGTACAAGATTATATATATATATATATATATATATATAGAGAGAGAGAGAGAGAGAGAGAGAGAGAGAGAGAGAGAGAGAGAGAGAATTTGACTGAATAAAAGTATGGTTTACAACTACCAGATGGTGAGGGACAAGACACAATGTGCCTTATATAGGCCTACGGGTGCCCAGTATCACCCCCAAGTATGCACTCCATGCCTAGATGAAGGCGGGATCAATGAGCATGTGACAGTTTTAGAGATGAGTGTAGAATTTATGATGAAGAATATTCTCCCCACGTGGCTTGCTTGATCTTCTATAACGATTTTGTAGGCTTTACCCGTAATTCCCATGTCATGATTTTCATGCGTGCACGAGAAGTTTGAGCCGAGGAGTCTCGACTGGCCAAGACTGTTGAAGTATTGTTCTATGTAGATGGGATAAGATGAGACAGTGTATCCACTTGAGACCAGAGTTTCAGTCCCTTGCTGAGATTACTAAGATTTCGGTGTCATCTAAGGTTGACTTCACGCATAGTTGAGACTGACTTGCTCCTTTCCCATTGTGGTAAGATTGTCCTAAATATCGTCTGGAGTGGCCTCTCAAGCCGAGACTACTTTGAACGAGATTGATGATGGGGGCCCTTGGTCGACAGTGATCCTGTTCTAAAGGCATGTCTGTAAAGGATTGTCTTTGATAGCAGGTCGTCTAAATGAGACCATATTTATGTATATCAATCAGGCGAGGAAAAATTTTGGGAGGCCGACGTCGGGTGATAATTTTTCTCACTTTTTTGAAGTAGTGACTTACATACAATTTGAAGTATTCTAATTTTTTCATCATTCATTTGCATTAGTATAGAGTGTTTCATCACTTCATTTTAAACACAAATGACATCCAATTTTCATTACAAATAAGATGCCTTTTGTCATTGCTGGTTCAGGGTTGATAATATGATGCTACGTACAAGGAAATACCATATCCCTTATGTTAATGATGATTTTTTTAGTCCATAGAGTGAGGGGTGCGATGTCAATCGGGAATCCGATGTGGTATGGATAGGTAAAAAAGCACGAAGACAGCTTTGACCTTCATATGTAGCCCAATGATCACCAGCAGTTTTACCCCCGGGCAAGTGCACAAAAGAATGTTACTCCATTATGTGCATGACTTACAATTTCTTTCCAAATTTTATTTTTTTGTGAGAATTTTGTTATGTATGCACAAAAAAACTGTCATGATGTTCATATTTGCAGTATATTACGATAAAACGTCGACCGATAAATATACAAACAACTTCTCATTGGACGATGATTTTGTGTTCTTTTCTTGCCTATTTTAAAAGAATTGTCCTTTTTATTTTGGAAATATTATTAGTTTTATGCTGGTGTAAAAGTAGTGGAAAATAATTTGGCAAATTACTTTCCAAAAGTAACGTTGTGAGTGATATAAATTACCACATCGGTAAACGATGGCATATAACCGTTAAGTCTCTTGAAACTTAATTGTTAGGCCATTTTGACCATGTTGCATGGTGTTGAGTTTAAAATTTTCTACAAGTCATTGCATGTTGCTTGTGTTTTAAACAGACAACTTTGTTTTACTGAAAATCTATGTTGCATAGCTTTACCTTAGATTTAGCACGACATTGGTCCAAGTTTTCCCGGTGCACTATTTTTCATTGTTTACACAATAATGTCATTCGGTGATGAAATTTCCAGTCGGTGGTATGATTGTTATACGATGTTGCTTATAGTTGGGGCGTATTGTGTAGTCATTTTGCATGTTATTGCTTTAGTGAGATTTGCATTGTCTATGTTGATAAGGTACTTCCTTCAATTTTTTAATTCTTTTATTTATTCTCTAGATGTTTACGGTATTCTTTGTCTTTTACAAACAAACATGAATCCATGAAAGAGCCTGCACAGGCAGTGGCGGAGCCAGGATTTTGATTAAGGTGGGGCACTTGTAGGCTATTTTTCCCAAATAAATTGCATAAAAAATCAACATCATATTAATAAAAAAAATATTATAGTATTGTAACAAACCTTGCAATCATACTTCATTACCAAAAAAAGATGAAATACATATTTTTCATTCAAAAGTAGAAGGTTGTCAAATACATCCTCATGAACTAAAAACGTTCTACAATCTTCCTCTCCGGGTATTCATTTGCTGAAAGCAATTCACAATTGTGTCATTGGCAGTGTCATCAAAGATATATTTTTCAATGTATGTCGCACAACTATCACTTAACCAACCATCCCCCATGCGGTTTTGAAGATCAGTCTTCACAATATTCATAGCCGAAAATGCTCTCGCTCGATTGTTGCGGTAAAAATGGGAAGGATTAATGACAACTTAGTAAGATTATAAACTAAACCGTACATAATGTGTTTTCCTTTCTCCACCATCTTCTTAGCTAACCCACATGTCCCCTCCACTTCAATAAAGTCCTCATCTGATTTCATATCAAATTCAAACAATTATAGCTCATCTCGAAGAACTATATGTTGTTGTTTCGTGAAATCATCGGGATAAAATTCAGAGAGACAAACCAATTGTATGATATCAGAAGCAGCGAATGAACTACTTGGGTTTAAGGATGACATACATAAAAGCAATTCTGAATTAACCTCATCAAAACGATTATTAAGCTCAACAAGTTATTTATCCACACATAAGTAAAATACATCAACTTGGTAATGATGTAAATTTGTTATCCCGGGTCCTCGTCTTGATCTTCCCAAAAGACTAAAAGTATCTTCCATATTAGGAATGATAATACCATTTTTTATACAAAAAGAATATACTTCAATCAATAAACTATCTCATCCACAATCTCTCATCTTTTGCAATCGAGTCTTGGAAAATTTAACTAAAGTGAAAGCATTCACAATGTCTTGATCTATTTGTTGCAATGCTTTTGAAAGTTCATTAGTGATTGCAAGTACATTTCTCATTAAATGCAAGGTAAATATGTAATCAAAAGATTGCATCGATTTGATCAAATTTAATGCTTCATCTTTTTTGTCCGTAGCATATTCCACCAAATCTGCAAGGACATCAAGCACGGATCCAAACATAACAATCAAATTTACTAATGTGCCATAATGTGATCCCCACCATGTATCACATGGTCTCTTGATGCTAGTTTCTTGATTTAACCCCCGACCACTTGATATCTCATCACTTTCTATTTTCTTAAAAATCCGCTCAGCCTCTTTCTCTCGGAGAATGTCTCGGCGCTTACATGATGCCCTAATAATATTGACCAAATTATTAACTAAGAAGAAGAATTCATCAATATGCTTCAAATATTTTGCAACATGAACAAGTTCTAATTGAAGTTGGTGTGTAAAACAATGCGCATAGAATGCCGAATTGTTCTCCCTTAAAATAAGTGATTTTAGTCCATTATACTCTCCTTGCATGTTACTTGCCCCATCATAACCTTGACCACGTAAATTTTTCACACTCAAATTATTTTTGTTGAAAAATCTATCAATTGAAGCTTTTAGTGAAATTGTCGTGGTGTCAGGAACATGTACCATGCCTAGAAATCTTTCCATTACAAAACCCCTCTTGTCCACATACCGTAACACAATGGCCATTTTCTCTTTGACCGATACATCACGAGCTTCATCAATTAATATTGAAAATGGTTCACCATTTAGATCTTTTAAGACTTCATTGGTTATCTCACTAGTAATGGCATTTACGACATCTTTTTGAATATCCGGTGATGTTAATTGATGATTTCCAGGAGCATTTTTTAGAAAAACTTTATTTCCTTCACCATTCCTATCAGCTAGCCATTGAAAAAGTTCAAGAAAGTTTCCCTTATTTATCGAGCATTCTGATTCATCATGTCCACGGAATGATTGCCCTTGTCGTAGTAGAAATCGAATAGCATCAATAATTGTCGTGTAACTGTAGACGATACTCAACCCGACACTCCTTCGATTGGTTGAAAAATAGTGTCTCAATGTGTTGATTTTGCTTCAATAGATTTTGACCCTTCATATATGCGAAAATATGCGTATCAGAAACAGCATGTTTTTAAATTCTTCGTTAATTTTTCCAATTATTATATCCACTCCTTACAAAAACATCACTTTTATTTCTGTCTACAGTCTCTGGATGAAATAAATAGCAATATAAGCAAAATGCAGCATATGCCTTTACACTATACTCCAACCAACTCCTGAATTCGATGAACCACATTGAATTAAAACGACGAGCCTTACTACCAATAAGTTTTTGAGGAAACACATGCGTTGAGGGTTGACAAGGACCCATTTGCAAACATGATCGTCTAACATCGTCTTGATCATTCAAATCACAATATGAAATAGGAGGTCTGAAACTAGGATCGAAAGGAAGATTTGATAATTCAAGTTCAATTCGACTTCGACTTATCTTCTTCGATATAGGTTCAGTTTGGACATCAATATTTTCGGTTGGTGGGACCATATCATTGGAAATATTATCTCGAGTTCTTTTATAATATTTTTCCATAATTGAAATAAGAAATAATATCTTAATTTTTATTATTTCACATTTATCATGATGTCCAAATTAAAAAAATAATAATTATATTAAAATTTACGATAAGTACCCCAATAGAGACCACACAAGAAAATCTCAATCCACGAATTAGTTCAAACTAGCAATTCACCACTTGAAGACCTAAAATAAATAGTAACAAAATTAATTCAAACAATAACAAAAATAACAAAAAAAATTAATTCAAACATTAAATCTAAGTAAAAAAAAATATTAATTCAAACCCTAATTTAAATAACTAAAAAGTTAATTCAAATCCTAATCTAAATAACAACAATATTAATTCAAACCCTAATCTAAGTAAGAAAAATATTTAATTCATGTGTAGTAATTGAAATGAAATTAATTCAACATATTTAATCCAATTAAAAAAATGAAGAAAAATAATATAAGCAATCTCTAAAGCTAAAAAAACTAAACCGTACAAAAATATTACCTTGAAAAATATGGAGAGATTCCTCAAATAGCCGAGCAGCTGTTGAGAATGGGGGTATAGCAGTGGCGGAGAAACGAAAAAAGAGATAACTTTCTCTTTACAAATGTTGATGTTTGTTGGGAAATGGGGGAAGTAAATTGTAAATAAAAGAGTATAAGAGTCAAGAGACAAAGGCAAGTGGGCCAAGTGGGATTGCAAGTGGCCAAGTGGTGGGGAGAAACAACTATTATACGAATGTTGTCATTTTTTTCTAAAAATATTATAGATATCTTTTATATATATATATATATAATATAGCTGCTATAGCAGGCTATATCCGACGGATTTTATTTCTTCTTCTAAAATTTTATTTTATTTTTTTTAAACTGGGGTAGGCCCTTGCCACCCCCAACAACCAAAGAGCTTTGCCACTGTGCATAGGGAAATGTGGTAGACTCTTTGGTACGCTCAAAGTCAAAAGTTGGCATATCTCCACACCTCTTATTTCCAAGAACGTTTTCATCTCGAAAGGACAAGTATCACCCAAAAGTAAACTTTTTAAAAATATATATGGAACCACACTAATTGTTTCCTTAAATAAGGGACGTAATACGTTGGAAAAATAATTATATGTCAGATAAGGATCCAAAGTACCGTGGGGACATTCATGCTTTCTACGTAAGTTCCTTACTAAAAAATTCCGCTCCTCCAAAACCTGAACTACGTAAATTTTGATCTCATGTCTTCACAAGTACGAAGGAACAATATTGAGCCCTCGTTCATGAGCACAAGCCCCCTGCAATGTGTCCCTGACATATTTCCTTGCGATACGACACGTCAACGTATTTCCTCCGAGATATCTATTACCTCCCCACAACACCCTATTGTCCACCTGTAATACACAATATCGCCACCCGAGACTTCCCACATTCACATCCCAAGATACCACCATATCCCCATACCATAAACATATGTTATGAACTATGTGTCCTAAATGTTGACAATACATGAACTGGGGTTTGAAAGCAAACTTCTCCTCGTATAAGAGATGGGGTGATTCGGGTGAGATCTAATGTAGATCGAACTTTCGATTCACTCGTGGGATCCATAATACCGAACCCTGCTCGTGGGAACAAGTCTCGTAATGTGTCAACTCGTGTGTTTCCCCTATGATATATCCCCCAATATACTTCTCATAGATACACCAGGACATCCTATTGCCTCTGAGACATTCAAAAACTCCCAACACCTTGTTATCGACCTGAGATACACAATATCTTAACCATCAGGTTCCTACATTAACACCCCGAGATATTATAATATTTATATAGTAATCATGCAACTCGAACTTTGTTAGCTCTTATCTTGTGACCGCATAAGTACATATTAGAAATATTAGGCAACATTTGTGAGCACGAGTCTCGCGATGTGATACGCCCCTGTGATATATACGTATACCCCAATATTGCCCTGGGAATACTTTCCTTGACACATTGCCTCGAGTTACATGTCGATAATTTATTACTCTATGGTTATGTCCAACTATCTCCCCTGCCTCAAATGGTCACCCACCGAGATGTCCAAAATATTTCCTTACAACACCCTACTGTCCACCCGAGATACAAAATATCTCCACCTCCAGCTTCCCCCATTCACACCCTAAATATTCACCATATATCCATAGCATTTTCATCCTAACTCGAACTGCATCAACTTTCACCTTGTGACCTCACGAGTATATAGGCGCAATGCTAAGTTTTCGTTAATGAGAATAAGCCCTCATACTACACACAGAAGCACAATCGTAAATGTACATCCCGAACTACGTCGGCTTTAATTATGTGACCTCACGAGTAATTAGGACAAATACTAAATTTTCTCTCGTGATCCCAAGCCCTCACACTTGCACACACTCATGCCCATGGTACACATATACTATAGGCATCACTATGATATACACACGTATAGATAAAATCATCATCCCGCTATACAGCCACAAAAACATAAGCGGCATGCATATTCCATCACACAAGCTGCACTCTAATGGCACACCGCCTCGACCTCTCACAAACATTCTTTTGAACCTAAGTAAAGTGTCTATAAGTCTATGCAAATCTAAATAATGAGATTTTTCAAATTGTTCTTATATTTCATGTTAAGAAATAATAAATTGGAATAAATCAAACGAAGTTAAAGAATGATTTTCTCGTTACATGGTCCTCGAACCCCACCTCCCGAAAATCTAATAACGTGGGCTGACAAAATCTTAGGATGAACTGATGACTATGATCAAACCCACGTGATTGCTTAGGCTTTCTCATGCCCCCACCCACACCACCACCACCACCACCACCACCAAACTGGATCGATAACCAAGCAAGGTCGGCTCTAGGCATAGGCGGGTTAGGCCGCCGCCTAGGGGCCCTAATTAATTGGGGCCCCTTCCGGAAAAAAAAAATTAGGTACAAAAAAAAATTAGGTTTAAAAAAATATAGTTGTAAAAAAAAGGCCCCCAAAAAATATTAGTTATGAAAAAAATTAGAGTTATAACTTAAAAAAAGGCCCCGCAAAAGTTCTATTTAAAATAAATCCAACAACAACATAATAACCCACTTACACAATAAAAAATAAATCCACACAATAAACTCACCATCATAACCGAACCCATTTACTTATTATATTCTAACCCTAACTCTCTGATTTCTTTCACCCACTTTCTTCTCTCACTCTTCTTCTCTTCCTCTCTTCTTCTCTCTCACTCACATTACTCTCTTTTCTACTAACCAAAGCAAGAATAAACCCTCCCTTATCCCCCCCCCCCCCCCCCCACACACACACACACACACATTTTTTTTTCCTGAACTAACCTCATCAAAATAATGGTTAAATATCTAGAGTTTCAATTTCATAAAGTTAGGGCTTGATTGGAGATTGATTGGAGATTGTTTATGTAAGTATATATTATTCATTTACTTTGTTATATCCCACTATATAAATTTGTTTGTTTTACTAATAATATTTGTGTGTGTGTTTTTTTGTAGATTCCAATTTGTTATTTGGGCATTTATAAATTAAAATTTGAGATTGCTCTCAAATTAGTTACAAATCAGGTTATATCTTTCCTCTTTAGCATTTTTCTTTAATATTGTTTGTCAATATTGTTGAGAATCTTGTGATTGTGTGATTAATTTTTGTTTTTGCAAATTACACTTGTTCTCCAATTTGTTTTTGTTTGTCAATATCCCTCCAGTCACGAAAAAAGAAAAAGACAAAAACAAATTGAAGAAGAAATATCAAAACTAGCGGGTTCACTAAATAAATATTTTAATAAACAAAAAAAATAGATGTTGAACATCAAAATATAAAAGATTTAGATAATGAAAATGTTGTTGAACATCAAAATTTAGAAGAATTAGATAATGAATAATTAGAAAATGAACGTGTAGAAACTTTACCGTTAGATATATAGAAGAATTAGCTAATGAACAATTAGATAATCAATTGAGGTGTTAGAATATATTAAAAGGATGGATTGTATTTTTCCAAACACTTGGATTGCCTATTGAATAATTTTGACAATACTCGTTACGGTTACCTCGGCCGAGAGAAGTTTTTAAAATTTTAAATTAGTAAAAATCCATTATTCTACCAAACTAGCATGAATGCAATACTACCAGAGCAACTCGATGATGTTTATCATCGCCTAACATTAATCAAATCGCTAAACTGCCTCTCCCATTTTTGCAGAATTCAGTAATTAATAAACCCCATATGCTACTATTTTTTCAAACATGACGTTTTTCATGCAAGCACTATAAATATAAGACAAATGGGAACACAAAATATCATCCACCGATATATACATCCATCTTTGTAAATAAAAAACAACTAAAAATAACTATATACTAAAAAATTAGTAAAAATCTACCAAACTAGCATGAATGCAATACTACCGGAGCAACTCGATGATGCTTATCATCGCCCAACATTAATCAAATAGCTAAACTGTTTCTCCCATTTTTGCAGAATTCAATAATTAATAAACCCCATATGCTACTATTTTTTCAAACATGACGCTTTTCATGCAAGCACTATAAATATAAGACAAATGGGAACACAAAATATCATCCACCGATATATACAGCCATCTGGCACTATATACCAATGAGCAAAAAAAAATGTTTTCCCTCATTCCCTATATTTCTTTGACCTTTTCCACTCTTTTTGATGAAACATCACTTTTTTCTTCGAAAGGTTTAGGGTTCGCAATTTGTAAAAAGTTTTTTTTAAGCTAAAAAGACCCGTTCAAGTCTCATGGCGCCAAAATACGTAGGCTTTGATTCTATAGACGTGGATACGTAAGAGTTATAAGATAAAAAATTCTCTTCTACTATGACCACTTGTCTTAGGAACAAGACTGTCAACGAGTTTCATATAGACAAGGGGGGATGTGTCAGGGAAGTGAATACGCACCTCCTTGCATTAAATGTAAATAGTTCTCAGACTGGAGTTGGTAATGTTTTCGTACAAGGCACGGAGAGGACTGAATTGAATGATGAGCGTGGGTTTAAGGTAAGTGGAGGGTATTCTGGGCAGTGCGGGGCATTGGCTAACGGTGTGGAGAATGGGGCGCCTGTCATTGGTCAATGTAGGACCCATTTCTCAGATTCGAATCGTTTGATGAATTCTAATGAAAGTGAGTCTGGGGGTATGTTGGTGCCCTTGCCTAATGATGGATCCTTGATAGTTGTGTTAAACGATTTGGACATCCACAGGCGGGGTTCTATAAGCCGGGTGGATCCTTGGTACGCGAATGTTAAGCAAAAGAAAAAAAAAGACGTATATCTCGGGAGTGCCATGTTAGGACTTAAAAATCTGAAAACTCTCAGAAATTTGAATAAAAACTGCAACAAAGGAAAGATTATGGGGAAGAGTTGTGGGGGGAAGAGTGGGTCATTTTTGTCAAATTCGAGCCGTAAGGCGGAGGGCTATGTAGGGAGGGGAAAGACTAAGGTGGTTGAAGACCAATTCAAGGTTGTGGTGGTGGCGAGTGAAACTATATCCTCGAGTAGTGAGGGGTGTTGCTCGTTTTGTGATGCCGATGAACCAATTAGTGGGTCCTCAGGGGGAGGTGCTTCAAATTTTGAGGCATTGAATAACTCCAGGCTTTGGGTGGATATTGTCATTCCGAATCAAGAAGGGAGTGTGAGGGGGTGCGAGGAAGAGAGGTGGGTAGAGGACCCGGTGGGTTGGAGGTAGGATATGTTAGAAGCTATAAGCAAAGACTCGGGGGTCGATTACGAAGGGCTCGAGAGAGAGGCTTGGGGCTTGATCGAGAGGATAGATAGGCGCAGGTTGATGGGGGGTGGGGTTTAGGAGTGTGAGGGAGGGGTGTTTTAAGTTTCCTAGTCTCATGAAATTATGTATTATCTCCTGGAACGTTAGGGGATTGAACGACTGTACCAAAAGGGGGTAGTTGGGGGGGCCATTGCGAGATGGAAGCCCGATATTTTATGCCTTCAGGAGACTAAGATGGGCAACATTGATGACGGTTATATTAGATCCATATGGGGTGATCGGTGGATTAAATGGGTGAGTCTGGATGCTGAGGGTGCGTCGGGAGGGGTGGTGATATTGTGGAACTCTGATGTGGTTGATTTGATTGAGAGTTTAAAGGGTGTATGGTCCCTCTCCTGCATGTTCAGTAATAGGGAGGATGGGTTTACCTGGGGGTTTTCGGGGATTTATGGGCCTGTAGAGGATCATAGTAGGTGGGAGTTGTGGGAGGAGCTGGCTGGTGTGAGTAGGGTATGCGATGTTCCAGTCTGTTTGGGGGGGGAATTTCAATGTGGTGCGCTTCGCTGGGGAGAGAAGCGGCGAAGGTAGGGTAAACAGGTTTATGAGAGAGTTTTCGGATTTCATTGACGAGATGGAGTTGTTGGATCCGCCGTTGGAGGGGAGACCGTTCACCTGGTCCAATTTTAGAGATAGGTCGTCTATGTCTCGTCTGGATTGTTTTCTGGTTTCTAAAGGGTGGATGGAGAACTTCCCCAGGATGGTTCAATCTTGTATGCCTAGGGTTACCTAGGATCATTGCCCTATTCTATTAGAGTGTGAGTGGCGGAGGGATGGCGTTTCCCCTTTTAAATTCGAGAATATGTGGCTAAAGGAGTAAGACTTTGTGGATAGAGTGGGTGTTTGGTGGTCTAGCTACGTGGTAGAGGGAAATGCCAGTTTCAGGTTGGCCACTAAGTTGGGTCTTCTTAAGGAAGATATCAAACAGTGGAATAGAGAGGTGTTCGGGAATGTTCGCTTGGTCACTACTAGTCTCATGGAGGAGGTCAGGATGCTCGATGAAAAGGAAGGGATAATAGGTCTTTCAGAGGGGAAAAAGATTGATAGGTAGTGTAAGAAAGGGGAGATTGGGGTTAGGCTCATTCAGGAAGAGATTAGTTGGCGGCAGAAATCTAGGGCGTTGTGGTTGAGAGAGGGTGATTCGAATACCAAGTTTTTCCACTCGGTTTCCAGTTCTCATAGGCGTGGTAACCATATTGGGAAAATAGAGGTGGGGGTGTGGTTTTCGAAGTTGATAGAGAGGTGAGGGGGCTATTACCCAGTTTTATGAGGAGCTTTTTAGGGAAGAGGAGGTGTGGCGGCCTTCTCTTGATGGGGAAGATTTTGGCAGCATCTCAGCGTCCGAGGTCGAGGGTATTGAAGCCTTCTTTACCAAGGAGGAGGTGGTGCTAGTTCTGAAGTCGATGAGTGGTGATAAGGCACCGGGGCTGATGGCTTCTCGTTGGCCTTTTTTCAGCACTGTTGGCCCATTGTCAGGGGCGATGTGATGGATTTCTTCCATGAATTCCATGATAGGGGTTATTTTGTTCCTAGATTGATTCGAAAAAGGGTGGTTCGTGTGATATCAAAGATTTCAGACCAATCAGTCTAATTGGGAGTATGTACAAGTTGCTCGCAAAGGTTTTATCGGTTAGGCTCAGGAAGGTTATTGACCCTTTGATCTATGAGTCTCAGAATGCTTTTGTTGGAGGTAGACAAATTCTCGACGCAGTCTTGGTGGCTAATGAATGTGTGGATTCCAGGTTGAGGTGTGGGGCTCCAGGGTTAGCGTGTAAACTCGACATTGAGAAGGCGTATGATCATGTGAATTGGAACTTTCTTCTGTACCTTTTGAGTAGGATCGGCTTCGGTGAGAGGTGGTGTAGGTGGATAAGGAGGTGTGTGTCCACGGCTCGATTCTCTGTTCTGATTAATGGGGTGCCTGATGGATTTTTCCCGAGTTCTCGTGATCTTCAGCAAGGTGACCCGTTATCACCCTTTCTATTCATTTTGGTTATGGAGGCGCTCAGCCGAATGATTGGGAAGGTGGTCGACACTGGGTGGATCAGGGGGTTCACCTTTGGGACTTTGGGTCCTAATAGGGTTTCAGTTTCTCACCTTATTTTTGCGGATGATGCAATAGTCTTCTGTGATGCTGATCGGAGGCAAGTTCGGGCTCTGAGTTGTCTCCTAGTATGGTTTGAGACAATGTCTGGTCTACGGATCAATGCGAGGAAGTGCGAGTTGATCTCCATTGGAGGTGAGGGCGGTGTGGATGATTTAGCCAGCATTTTGGGTGGGTGCACCGGGTCTCTTCCTAATACTTATCTTGGACTACCTCTTGGGGAAAAGTATAAGTCTACCTCTTGTTGGGAACCAATTTTGGAGCGTATGCGTAGGCGACTGGCGGGTTGGAAGCATGGGTTTCTATCAAAAGGGGGGAGACTGACTCTCATCAAGAGTACTTTGTCTAGCCTGCCAACTTACTTCATGTCCATTCTTCCTTTGCCATGTGTGATCCATAAGAAGATGGAGAAACTTATAAGAGTTTTCCTGTGGAGAGGTGCTGAGGAAAGCTTTAAGTACTGTCTAGTAGGATGGGAGGAGGTGTGCAAGCATATTGAGGAAGGGGGGGCGGGAGTGAGGAATCTGGCTCTCTTTAATAAAGCTTTATTAGGGAAGTGGTTGTGGAGGTTTTCTTGGGAGGAACATAGGCTATGGAGGAGAGTTGTAGGGGCTAGGGGGGAATCTCTCAGCGGGGTTGGGGACCGATGGTAGGTAATTTTGCTCATGGCATGGGTTTGTGGAAGCATATTGCGAGGGGGTGGGTGGATTTCTCCAGGCACACGGACTTTAAGTTGGGGAAGGGTGACAGGATCAGGTTTTGGAAGGATAGGTGGGGAGTCCAAGGGACCTTGCTGGAGCTTTTCCCAGGAATGTATAACCTTGGAAGGGAACAGGATGGGTTGGTGCCTAGTCATTTGACTATTAGCGCGAAGGGGGTGGCTTGGTGTCCTCAGTTTAGAAGAAGGCTATGGGATTGGGAGCTGGAGGAGGCAGATATGTTTTATGAGTGGTTGGATTTGGCCCCCCGACCTACGGCTAGTGAAGACTCCTTGCGGTGGATGGGGGGTGGGACTGGGGTTTTCTCGGTTAGAAGCTACTATTCGATATTGAGTGGTAGTGGGATGACTAGTTCTTGCTTACCTTAGAAGAATATTTAGAAGGTTAAAGCACCGCCGAAAGTCAGATTCTTTGTGTGGACAGCGGCTAGACAGGCCATTCTGACTCTCGAGGGGCTACAGAAGAGAGGTTTTCGTCTAGCGAGTCGTTGTTGGTTATGTAAGGAGAATGAGGAGAAGACTAACCACATCTTCTTCATTACAAGGTGACAAGAGGCATGTGGGATATTTTCTTTGCTCTCACTAGGACCGCTTGGGTTATGCCCGTCTCTGTGGGGGTTCTCTTAGAGGGGTGGAGACCCCCGTGGGGGTGGATGGGCAACAGGAGGGTGTGGTGTTTAGTGCCTCATTGCATTTTTTGGACAGTATGGAAGGAGAGGAATGCGAGATGCTTTCAGGGCATCGAGACAGCGCCATCGAGGCTACGGTATCTGTTTTTTAGCACCCTGCTTTGTTGGTACAAGGAGAGACTCACTGTCACGACTCAGGAGTTTCTTGAGTTCGTTGAGGAGCTTCACCCGATTTGGTAGTATGGGTTTCTAGTTTTCGGGATGTTTTGCTTTGTTCTGTTGTTCCTGTATTTCTATTTTTGTATACTTCCTGTATACGGGTTCGCTCCCTTAGCGATGGATCTATAATACCATTTACTTATCAAAAAAAAAATTAATAAAATCTTACCTTCATTCTACCGTGTCACAAGAAAGATAAATGGATTAGCCATGTTATCAATT
The DNA here is from genome assembly GCA_949130495.1 of Sambucus nigra. Taxonomy (NCBI): domain Eukaryota; kingdom Viridiplantae; phylum Streptophyta; class Magnoliopsida; order Dipsacales; family Adoxaceae; genus Sambucus; species Sambucus nigra. The sequence continues at coordinate 89,099,970 of OX422220.1, forward strand.
GAAAAAGATTTGTTAACAATAATTAAATTTTATGATTTAATTCGTAGTTTTGCATCGAAAAATGCGAGAAGAACACATTTTCTTTAAAAAAAAATTAATGTAAAGGGCTCCCAAATTGATTGTTCGCCTAGGGCTCCTAAATTTTCAGAGCCGGCCTTAATCCAAGTGCATAGCATGAGATCCCTCCCATGCGAGATGGAAGTATCTATGTGAAGGCACGACAATCTCAAGGCCTATAATATCACATTGGCCCCTCAGGTTTATAGGGTACTAGACTAAATGCGAACTAGAGTTTGATGTTTTTTTAGGGAGTAGAAGATCTTATGCACACGCCTTGCCATTATGGTATTTATGTGAATATTTGTTGTTATGCATGTTATAAAGATGAAACCTAAGATATGTGATTCTAATGTGCATGGTGAGTTCAATTTGTTGGGGCACCACTACACTTTGATATATTCAGTTGATTGATAAATGATAAATTATATCAACAAATAAACTTAAGTTATGAGAATTTTTTATCTTATAACTCTTACGTATCCACGTCTATAGAATCAAAGCCTATGTATTTTGGCGCCATGAGACTTAAACGGGTCTTTTTAGCTTAAAAAAACTTTTTACAAATTGCGAACCCTAAACCTTTCGAAGAAAAAAGTGATGTTTCATCAAAAAGATTGGAAAAGGTCAAAGAAATATAGGGAATGAGGGGAAAAATAAAATTGCTCATTGGTATATAGTGCCAGATGGTTGTATATATCGGTGGATGATATTTTGTGTTCCCATTTGTCTTATATTTATAGTGCTTGCATGAAAAGCGTCATGTTTGAAAAAATAGTAGCATATGGGGTTTATTAATTACTGAATTCTGCAAAAATGGGAGAGACAATTTAGCGATTTGATTAATGTTGGGGGATGATAAGCATCATCGAGTTGCTCCGGTAGTATTGCATTCATGCTAGTGTGGTAGAATAATGGATTTTTACTAATTTTTTAGTATATAGCTATTTTTAGTTATTTTTTTATTTACAAAGAGGATATGATTTTATAACTATAAAGGCGATTGTTCAAGTCCGAGTTTTAAACTAATCTTTTCTTTAACCTTTCAATTGATTGCTATAACAATACTGAACACAAAATCGCGAGAGAAGCATGCAAGTACACTTCCAGTGAATTGTAATTGGGATAAAAAAAACTAAAGTAATACTCAGTGAAAGAAAGAGATTGAAATAGTTAGGGAAAGTATCTTTTATACATTTTGGCGTTGAACTAAAGTGGAAAGCATTGCACTGTCAATTCGAAAGGATAATCCCGAAGCCCGACTGTTCGACCCGATTAATATGGTCGTTCTGTAAGTGAGCTTGAGCCGAGTTGCGCTTGAGCCAAACTTTCAAGCCCGAATTATATTCGGACTGAGCTTGAACCACATGTGCAAAGCTCGAATTGAGCTCGAATCCGAATGAGAATATATATATATATATATATATATATATAGAGAGAGAGAGAGAGAGAGAGAGACACACACACACATACGGGTAGGCCCAAATAAGACCCAAAACCCACTATCAAGTGTGAATCGAGTTTGAGCCTAAGTTCTCCCAACTCCACACCCGAATGCCCAAAGCCAAAAATAATTGTGAGCCGAGCTTGAGAATAACTTAGTCCGGCTCACCTTGCCCGATTGACAGCATTAACTTGGATGATTCAGTAGCCTTCTGCGGGATCTAGTGAATCTTCGTTTGGAGATCAGAAGAATGTGTGGGAAGTTTGATCACGAGATCAATGCAGCGGGATTTATTGAGAAAATATTTGTTTTTCATAGGTTTGGAAGTAGTGTAGGCCTTTCAGAAGTAGCGTAGGGTTTTGAAAACCACTACGCACCATCTTGAGGGGTAGGACCTAGTATTCTTGGTGTCAGAGGCAATGTGACGGTTACTTATTGTCATCAGGCGATTTAGTGACGGACTAATGTGACTGCCCCTACCGTCGAAAAACCAACAGCAAAGATGGAGGCTTACGTGAACGCTTATGGGTCATTCAATGGGTGAGCGTCTACAATGGGATGCAAAATGCCAAAAAAAATTGTAAGTTTATCAAATGAAATTTCTGCACTGGTGGGTATAACTGAACAAATTCCGTAAGACGATTTGTAGTGGTTCTTCAAAGATACAAATTTTATGCAGAATTTGCAAAGGGTTCCTACGAACTTCATTTGTTTGTAGGAATTCATACGAATAAATCAAGTTCGTAGAAAATATAAATAATCATCTTTATCATATTTTTTTGTTCTTACGGACAACAATAATCCGTAAGAGTTCCTACGAACTTCTGTTATTCGTAAGAAACATTAGTTTTGTTTCAAACGAACAACAAAAGTTCGTAGGAATTATTTTGCAAAATCTTAGCCTTCCACCGTTGTAGGAGTTAGTAATGACGAAAGGCAAAAACCACTTTTGATTTTGTAAAATAGCCTTTCCTGAGCATCTTCCACTATGGATGCTCTTAGTGGTTCAGCGGTTAGGTAAAAGTAGATGACAGTTGAAATTATCTGGTGGTGAAAAGGCAAGTGGCAAAAATGCAACGTACTTGGAAGGAAATTTTTGAAGGAATTTTCACATCTTTCAGGAATATTTTTGCAGTTTGTGGGCAAAGGAGTTTAAATTGAATATGTTGCTCGAGACTTTTCTTTAAGGATTGCATTTAAGTGGTGGATGATAGGCAGGCTGGTTCACAACTTAAATAGCACTAGTTTTAAACTCTGCGCGATGCTCGGACGTGTTAAAGATTTATATGTAATACGTTGTATATTTTAAAAAAGTAAATGTGTACGTCAATCACAATTATAAATAAATAAAATATGATAATAATGATTTTGACAAAATAAACCTAAAAAAATTGCTGACACCATTTGAAAGAAATTACTTGAGAATATTAAAATAATAAAAATAAAATCATAATTAAATGAGAAAACGTTGGAAAAACAAACCAACTAATTCTCGAGTAATGATGGAGTGGATTATTAAAATTTCTCTCATAAACGCCAAAATTCAGTCAAAAGTATAATATCTTAGTAGGTATGCGAGAGAACAGAGGGGATATACCAAGGGAAAATGAGAATAATATATCAAAAACCCAAATTTAAGGCTAACTATCAAAATAAGGTCTGAAACAACTTTTTTGAAAAAAAAACATTGCCACCACCTGAATAAGATTTTTGGACCATTAATAAGTTATTCAATTAGTTTAAGAATATCAAGAGAGCTACATTACATTTACAAACTCTAAGACAATCCAATTAGTTTAAGAATAAAAAATATTTTTGTATTAAAAAAATGGTCAAAATATGTCAGTTTTTAAGCACCTTAAACACTAACATATTTTGATCGATTTTTTTAAAATAGCAAAAAAATTCAATTTAAACTGATTTTTTATGGTTTCCTTGAAATGTTTAAAAATCATAAAAAAAATTAACTCAAAAATATTTTTTTTTTACTATTTTGAAAAAATGATTCGTATTTTAAAGTTTGCTAAGTGATGTTCTTTTTAAAAAAAATCATATATATATATATATATATATATATATATATATATATATAGAGAGAGAGAGAGAGAGAGAGAGAGAGCGGATCAAGTGAGGTTCCCGAGTTTGAGGTCCCTAAATGAGGTCCATTTTTTTAAAATAGTAAAACAAATATTTTGGGGCTGATTTTTTTTTGTATGGTTCTTAAACATTTCAGTAGGACCATAAAAAAATAATCAGCTCAAAATGAATTTTTTTACTATTTTAAAAAAACCGGTCAAACTTTGTCAGTTTTTAACACCTTAAAAATTGACACAGTTTGACCGATTTTTTTAAAATAGCAAAAAAATTCATTTTGAGCTGATTATTTTTTTATGGTCCTACTGAAATGTTTAAGAACCATACAAAAAAAATCAGCCCCAAAATATTTATTTTACTATTTTAAAAAAATGGACCTCATTCAAGGACCTCAAATTGGGACCTCTCTCTCTCTCTCTCTCTCTCTCTCTCTCTATATATATATATATATATATATATATATATATATATAGACTGCTCTTGTGCGGACTATCCCGCAATTTAACAGTGCAAACTGGACATGTGTCCCTTAGCGATGAGTCCAGAAGAGAGCAGAGAGAGAGAGAGAAAGAGAGAGCCTATAATTTAGCAGATAATTTCTAGGGTTATCGCCAGGTGACACATGTATAGTTCGTACTGTTAAAATACGGGACAGTCCGCACAAGGGCATTATATATATATATATTGTACTGATCTTGTGCGGACCAGTTTGCATTTTAAAAATGCAGGCCGGACAGGTAACACATGGCGGTGACCCTAGAAAAGAGGTGACACATGTTCGGTCCGCACTCTTAAAATGCGGACTGGTCCGCACAAAAGCGATACTCTATGTGTGTGTTTGTGTATAGAGAGAGAGAGATCAGAAAAAAGCTAACCTAAAATCTTCTGGGCTCAAAACCAAAATGCATGAATGGATAAAAATCCAAACCAACGAATTCTCGAGTAATGATGGAGTAGATTCTAATAATTTCTCTCATAAACGCCCAAATTCAGTCATAAGCACATTCTTTAAAGTATAATATATTGTCTCATTGCCATCCTTTTTTGTAGCTACAAACTAATATCTTAAAAGGTATGCAAGAGAACAAATGAGATATATAAAGGGAAAATGATAATTATATATATCACATGACCAAAATTAAGACTCATTGTCAAAATAAGGTATAAAATAATTTTTTTGAAAAAAACCATTGCTAGTACCTAAATAAGATTTTTGGACCATTAATCAGTTATTCAATTAGTTTAAGAATATCTAGAGAGCCTAAATTACATTTACAAACTCCAAGATAATCCAATTAGTTTAAGAATAAAAAATATTTTTGCATTAAAAAAATGGTCAAAATATGTTAGTTTTTTAAGCACCTTAAACACTAACATATTTTTATCGATGTTTTAAAAATAGTGAAAAAAAATCATTTTGAACTGATCTTTTTATAGCTTCCTTGAAATGTTTAAAAACCATAAAAAAATCAACTCAAAAATATTATTTTTTACTATCTTGAAAAATGATCCGTATTTTGAAGTTTGCTAAGTGGAGCTCTTTTTAGAGATTTTTCTTATATATATATATATATATATATATATATATATATATAGTCCTGCACTTGTGTGGACTAGTTCCCATTTTAAGAATGCGAACCGAACATGTGTCACCTGACAGTAACCCGAAAAAGAATGTACCCATAATTTAGCCGATAATTTCTAGGTGCACCGTTAGGTAACACATTCCCGATTCGCATTCTTAAAATGCAAAATAGTCCGCACAAGAACATTATATATATATATATATATATATATAGAGAGAGAGAGAGAGAGAGAGAGAAAACTAGCTTAAATTACCAAAATGCACGAATGGATAAAAATCTCCATTGTGAAATTTTTTTAAATTGCAATAAATAAAAACGATGGAAGCGCAAAAGTTTAATAGTAATTAGAAGAGATAAAAAAAAAAAAAAAAAAAGAGAAAAAACATTATAAATTTATAAAGAAAGTCAAGAGTTGAGATGTTTTTAAATGCCAACATTACAATAACATTTGGAGACACTATTTTTATATTATAATATTAGATGTTTTTATATCTTTTTTTCTAATAACCCCCTAATAAGTTACTCCCCGTGAACACGTCTCAATTTATCTAATGGTGGAATCACTCATTTTAATCTCATATACAAGATTCTGAAATATTACTAGTGCAAAAGCCAACCAAGCTATCACTTGAACAAAACTTTTATGATATGAGTATCCTGTTCTTCTCAAACTCATAACATTCTCAGTCATCTCATTCGATAAAAGCTTCTAGAATTTGTCTAATGAATATTGCATTATCTTCATAGATAATCCAGGTTTGATCACACATATCACTCGTTAGTTCCAACCATAGATTTTGTCAAAACCGATAAATTAAATCAATATTTTGGGCAACTAATTTTTGTATTTGGATGATCCAAATCTACTGTTTGATAATCGATATCAAAGCCAGAGAGATTGCTTAGAGCGAGTATATAAGAGTTGTCAACATTTGTCCCCAAGCCTCATGATTAATACTCTCTAAACAAACATGGCTTGATAGATGATACCAAATAATTTATAACTGAAAAGGTACGAAAACTGAGATTTTTTGCACTGATATTACGAACTTATGAATATAAACCCCACCTTTTAGTCACTTTTGAGTTGCAGCCCAAAAAATTTATTAAAAAATGCGCCAGTCCCCAAAAGGTATTGCAAAAGTTCAGTGTCACGAAAGATGCTCCCAAGATGTCCTTATAAAAGCCTGAATGCAGGTGATCTGCTGCAACAGATGTCTGAAAATCAAGTTCTTGTGCATATTACGACAAGTAGCAATAGCTTGCAGCATAAAAAACAGAACATCTACAGAGTATCTCAAATTAGCCACTCCATTGAAGGAATATGAGGATTATTGAGACGACCAAATTTAACTCATTGTTTGGCTCCAAAAGTATTGCAGAAAAACAAAATCTTGCATGTAGTGGCAGTGACTCAAAAATCACTCTTAACGATGATAGGAAGCTTATAAAATTTTGAAATTTGCACCAAACACTTGTTACCAAGAGGTGGTGCTTAGACGTAATAACCGGTGAACGTGAATCCCCTTCCCACAATCTCACCAGCACAATACCATGCAAAGCACTCTAAACCGAACAAAGCAGCAATCCCGGCATCCTCGACCTTCAGCTCCTGCCTGTTCTTCCATATATGCTTCACATAATCAACTTCCTTCCATAATGACTCGTAACGACCAGGAAGACTGTAAAAAGAAAAATTAGAATTAGACGAATGATAACTAACAAATGTGGTGTATAAAAAAATATTTTAGGTAGGAAGTTTCAAACATAACCATTTGGCTCATTCAACATTCCTCTCAAACCAAAGAACCATCTATTCATAAACCTTACAACTGAAACTGCTTCAAAACCTTCTAGCTTCATGTTAAATTTCCTAATACTACATGAACTTGCTCAACTCAATTCCATTTCCCAACTACTTGTGCGCTACATGAATTATCCTTTTTCCTCATTTTTCCCTGTCTATTACAAGTATTACTCCCAAAATGTTCATCAACGTGTTCCCACATTTAATGAATCCAAAAATATTCCTCTTCCTTCCGTGTATTTTAGTGGTTTCATTTGAGATAAAGCCATGCAACCATGTTTAAGGAAGGCACCAAGGTCTACCCAGAACCTGGAAGGACACAAGGCAAGGCCACGCCTAATAAAGATGCATGTTGTACAAAGCATGCAAAAGTGTATATATTATTGTATATTTATAATAAATGAAACAATGGTATGATCAGAATTTGTACGAGGCATATATATATATATATATATATATATATATATATATAATACACCATATGCAAAAAATTAAATAAGTTTAAATATCACAAATGATAATATTCCAAATAACCATAAATCGACAATTAAAATATTCCAAGCCAACATATTAGTTGGGTTAAGATTGTTACAGTGTCACATATCTTTCATTTTCTCTCGCCTCTTCAAATTTATATAGTGAGCCAAATAGTAGTTAAAAAGAAATGCTTCTTTTGGGGGCAAGAAAAAAATAGAACAACAATGCTACCAAAAATAATTTGCCTGTACAAAAATTAAGTCCTTAGGGAGCGAAAATAAACAAAACAAAGGAGCCAAGAAACACTACAAAAGTCCTCAAAAGCCTCGATCAACCAAAAAACATTACCAACCTAGATACTATCCAAAAACATGAATATAAAGAAACCTACACAATAGCAAAACAAGCAATGCATCATTTTTCCCCTTTTATACCCAATAAGTATTAATCGGCCATCCTAATTTCCTATATTCTCCAAACAGCTTATTATTCTAGGGTGCTGAGGTTGGGCAAAACTAATTTCCTTGAACCAAGACTTCATCAATTTCATGAAACAACTCACCCGTAGATATAAAGTCATCCTTCGATCCTCGTACGCAATCACTGATTTTCCTTTGCGTATGTGTACATATATAGGTAGATGGAGAGAGAGATGGATCGGAAACAAGAGAAATTTTATTAATGATAAGCAAAACTACAAAATTGAGGTGGACTAAAGGTCCCCCATTTACAGCAAGTACATGTGTATAATTAAATATATATATATATATATATATATATATATAGAGAGAGAGAGAGAGAGAGAGAGAGAGATTGAAATGTTTTAGACACAAACACAAAAGATAATCGAGATTGCTCCAAATATTAAAACGATAGTCAAGATTGCCTAATTGCATTTTCATTTTCTGCCAACTCCACTAATAGAAATCTGACACTGCCAAAGCCAAACTCCACTCAAGCCAAAAGTCTAAAGCATTTCCACTCTCTCTCGTTTCACTCTCCTTTATTTGAATTCCCTCGACCATTGGTCATCTACTCTGATTCCGTCGCACGCTCTCTGTCACCACTAGCGCTGCCTCGATGACCAAAGGTTCAAGGTAAAACGGTCATAGCATGATGAAGCCCTTGAAAACCCGAAGAGTCCCAAGTACCAAACGTACCGGCATACCCATGTCTGAATTCAGAATAGACTCCCGTCAACAGAACCCAAACATCCAATCCATAAAATTTCTTCCTCACATGTTTTATAACTCACTTTTTTATTTGGGAGCTTGCAATATAAGTTCTCTTTACATAATATATTTCATCATTTGTCCTATCAAACCAAATTTTCCTCAATAGGGGTCTGCTCATACTCGCTACTTTTTCTGATAGGTCCTATGGAGCAAAAATATTTTTTCATGGAATCTGTTGGAGCAAAAAAAGACAGTAGGACCTATTTGACTATATGCTTAGTAAACGGGGCCAACTGTTAAAAATCTCTTTTTATTTTATTTCAAGTCTTTGATTGAAATTAGTTTCCATGGCTTTAACTGATCTTTGGATAAAAACGAGACAGCAATGTCATACAACAGAAACAAATATATATATATATATATATATATATATATATAGAGAGAGAGAGAGAGAGAGAGACGTTCACAAGTGAACCAAAATGATGAATTTTTTAATGAAACTAACAAGACATTAAAAAATAACCCTTAATTCCTTGTTGTAATTGATCCGCGCCAGCGGCATCGGACACGCGTGTGACAATCTTGACGCAATTCACATCTATTGATTCACTATTCGCAAAATCACATTTTTCGATTCACTATTAGCAAACCTTGATGTAATCACATCTTTCGATTGGTCTTTGCAAAAGAAATCCACAATCTTGACACAATTCACAAGTGTTGATTCACTATTAGCAATTTCCCAAAATATTATAGTTGTTGGTGCTACGGATTTTTCTGGGTTACTAATTATTGATACAAAAAATGGTTTTGTTGAAAAGACTTTAAATTGGGAGAATGTGACCAAGTCTAGTTCAACCGTATAGGCAATTGGGTCATCTATGGTTTAGGATCTCCAGGGAAGTTTCTCCCTGTTACTGAGATTGGTTATTATGAGATATTCGGTGCTGACATAAATTCTGCCAGATGATGGTGGGCGGTAAGGTTTGTTGTGCCTGTATATTAAAAAATACATCACACGCATGTTTGTTATCACTGGCACGGACCAATTAGAACAAGAAATCAATGCTTAATGAGTTATTTTTTAATGTCTTATTAGGTTCATTATTTTGGTTCACTTGTGAACGCCTCTCTCTCTCTCTCTCTCTATCTATATATATATATATATATATATATACACACAGAAAGTCTCCTATAAGGACTCATTATGGTGCAGATCCCGGTGCATACCATTTTTTTAAAATAGTAAAAAGACGAATTTTTTGATGAAGCTTCATGGATATGATATCCAGGATAAGAACATTTACAATTTTTTTCGTCAAAAAATTCAATAAAAAAAACGTTAAGATGAGGTGATATGTAAAAAATGATATAAATATGCATTTTCGACCGTTGAAATGTTGGGTTGGCGCCAGCCACTTTATTGATTGAATTTTTTTATGAAACTTCATGGATATAATCTTCTCACTGTCGAGATCATATCCATGAAGTTCATAAAAATATTCAATCAAAAAGTGGGTGATTTTATCGCCAACATTTCAACGGTCGAAAATGCATATTTGTACCTTTTTTTACATATCACCTCATCTCAATGATTTTTTTATTGAATTTTTTGATGAAAAAAATTGGAGATGATCTTCTCACCATGGAGATCATATCCATGAAGTTTCATAAAAAAATCATTTTTTTTACTATTTTAAAAAAATGATATGTACCAGAGTCTGCACCATACGGAGTCCTTACAGGAGGGGTCTATATATATATATATATATATATATATATAGAGAGAGAGAGAGAGAGAGGCAGGCTCTTGTGCACACTAAGTTTGCACAGCGCTGGCGCACACCAATTTTTTTAAAGCATTAAAAAAAATATTTTTGAATATATTTTTTTTATGTGGTATTCAAGCATTTCAACGGACCCATGTAAAAAAAATCAGCTCAAAAAAACTTTTTTTACTATTTTTAAAAAATCGGTCAAACTTTTGCAGCTTTTAAAGTACATAAAAGTAGCAAAAGTTTGACCCATTTTTTAAAAATAGTCAAAAATGTTTTTTTGAGCTGATTTTTTTTACATGGGTTCGTTGAAATGTTCAAATATCACATAAAAAAATCAACTCAAAAATATTTTTTCTACTATTTTAAAAAAATGATGTGCACACTTGGTGTTCAAACTTAGTGTGCACTTGAGCCTGGCTCTATATATATATATAAAGCTACATGATTCCTCATCTAGCCGACTGAAGCAAACCCCCTGAAAATGAGAAACAGCAGCCCTCGAAGCCCTAAAAATATCTGAATTAAGACAGGACCACATCCTATCTTCAGAGCCGAAGGAAGATAACCTTACAGTTACACAGAATTGCAGTCATAAACAATAGACCGACAAAAGCATATTTTATATATGACAAAGCCCAAAGAGAAATCGAAAATTTAACTTCACACCTTCTACTTTATCCAAAAAAAGTTTTCTGGTTTCAACCATATGTCCGTCCACCTTCTGGTTGATCTCGGGAAAAAAGTTGTACTCATTTAATTACAACATAGCCCACATGGTTCAAATGTTGAAAAAGACAGGGAATCCACAAAAATGTCATATGGCTTGTTAAAAATCCATTCCAATATTTATTCACCCAAGCCACAAGACAAAGAATACCCCCCCTTAATTAAAGCACGTAAACAAATTACTCAATTCTCATTCTCCCAAAGTAAGGTTCCAACTTCCAAGAGAAAGATGAATTCGAATTCCAAGAAACGTTTGTCGTTAGTGCCTTCTGACCCTGAATTGACAACCATTGCAGCCCACTGTTGTATCAGCAACCTGTTGCTAAAATGTGAGATCAAGGTGAGCGTAAAATCCATCACAATTTAATTGTATTTGGGAGTAATTTTGATGCATAGTGGACATGGAACCCTAAAGGGACCCACTGGCTGATGATGTTTATGTAATTTTGTTAGTGGTAGAAAATTTCAGCTTTCTTTTTATTTTTCTAATCTTTTTGTTTTTCTTTATTTATTACAATAGTCGCTTATTTAGAGCATGAATAGTAGTAGTAGTAAGACCATTATTAGTTTTCTTTTGGAATTGAAGCTTTAGTTGGTAAACTTCGATACATTTCTTATTGCCGAATCGATGGAACACCTATAACAAAGGTCTCCATTATTTTCAACAGAAATTAATAAATGAAATTGAGTATTGAGAGTTTATATGTTTTCCCGAAAACATAACTTTGAGAGTTTTGCGGCTTTCTCTACTTTACATCAAATTAATTGGTATCTTAACAATTTGGAAATCATAACTTCTTCAAAAAAATCTTTGGTAATTCGAGGATAGTCCGACAGGTTAGAAGGTAAATCAATGATGGTCCCCCAGGTAGAAGGAAAATCAATGCTTCGCTACTTCTTTAAATAACGTATATCTCATCCTTGCCCTCTTTGTTTCTACTATGAAGAAGCGTACCTCAATTTGTTTGAATGTATGTGGCATTGCTACAAAACAAGGCGAACCAATGTGGCTTTTTATCAAAGTTGGTCTGTGTTAATTGAGTTACAAAATCACTGCTTTGAAGGTGAGTCGTTTTGGTGGGGTGTTTTTGGTCTGTGTTAATTGAGTTAAAAAATCATTGCTTTGAAGGTGTGTGTTGTTTTGGTGTGGTGTTTCGATGATTGGGTTGTAAGACTAGGTTTATATAGGTTATAAATATATCCTAATATCAACCTAATATTACAAAAAATACGGTCTTCAATCATGGGTTACCTTCTTTTTCCCCCCCCTAAAATCTAGGGGTAACCAGGCGTCTTAGAAAGCTCGAGTAATTCCCAAAGGTACGTTCATACACTAGACTCCAAAAGCAAATTCTTGGGTTACCTTTAATTTGTTGAAAATTCATCAGTGTCTCGAACTGCATGTAATTGTCTAAACTGCTATTTTGTTATGTCAGCTAAACTACTGTCTATATAAATTTGGTCACTGAGCGTTGGAATATTAATCATGAAGTTTTTCTAATACATTCACGATATCCAAAGAGATAAAAGACACAAAACAGATCCAAATTTCAATAATAAAGGTATAGTTGTTGAATGAATGAATGATCTCACCATTACATCATTAACTTCAATGCTCTCACCATTACATCATTACCTATTACACTAAAAGGGGTATTTGGGAACCAAGTAAAAGCCCTAGAGTGCCAAAATAACATAAAAGGACTAATACTTGAAATAGAATTCTCAAAAGAGGAACATACCTCTTTATTACATTTAATAAAACTACTACTAGCATCCTTTAAATAAAAACACTAATTCTGATCTTTACACCCCTAATTACATCATTCCCACCTTCTCAAAAAGAGTTTGTCAACAAACTCAAAGAAGTTCACCATCGGCTTCGGGGTAAATGTTCATAGTGACAAGGGCATGATGAGCATCCGGCTGCTCATCGGTGATCTCACCCTCTCCATTGTCCTATGCGGTAACCAAAACAACCTTCTTTTTTCCATTTAGGGCAATCCAATGCTTTGTGGCCAAATTGGCTGAATCTGAAACATTTGACAACGGGCGGAAGCGCTGAATTCTCGCTATTTGGGGGAGGAGCAACGATGTTCGAAGCAAATGTTCACCCGGAGTTTAGTTTAGACCAGCAAAGCGTACTGACCTGCCCCTTTCAAAAGGTTGGGATGTCCCTCAAAGTTAGCTGTTGCCTAATCGAGCGTGTAGGCAATGGATATACCGCACAATATTCTGCTCTTGGGACTCTCTCAAAGCTTCCCGAGTTCACAGTAACATCTTCATGTATTCACTCACATTAGAATAGGATTGCCGCGAAACTTGAACGAGCAAAGAGGTCTCGTTTATATGAAGGGCAAAAATTTAGCATCATAGCCTCTTTCATTACAGACCATGTGCGGATCAAGGGTCGTTCATAGATGGCATTCTCTCATGAGGTCATTCTAGGCCACTTTTGCAAGACCTTGCAATTTTGTCGTGACGAGTATGACACATTTGCGGGCAAAGTAGTTTTTAAGATCAAAAACCTTTACCATAGTATTTACCCAAGCAACAAATGCATCCGCATCCATCCTTCCTTTGAAAGTGGGGATGTCAACCCTCATTACTCCTTAAATAGTCATCTCTAAAGATTCAACACAAGACCTAAGTGATCTGGATCATCTCTCCCTTTGAGGTACTTTCCTCATCTTCCTCATGAACCGAAGGAGTATTCTAAGGTCCCAAAGTACATGGTATTCTGCTCCCAAGGTAACTCGACGCTGCTAAAATTGCAATGACCGCATTTGGAATGATCGGAGTTCGGGCAGGACAATCAATTAATTTTAAGATGTTCCTTCTTACCACAAACAAAACAATTACAATTCTCTAAAGTAACGTCAAGGAATTTAACATTGGGCAAGAATAGAGAGGTGAATCCGAGAATATAGTGTCAATGTTTAGGCATTGAAGAGGCATGTAATCGGAACAATGAGTACCCAACTTCCCAGTGTTAAATTTGGCCTCACCCCCTCAATTGGAACGGAGGTATACCTAAAAATTTAGGCCCCACCGGAGGTGGTGGACATTAAAATCAGTCATAAATTTGGCATCCATCACAATGAGTCCATTGATTTGAATTCAAATCGGTGGAGTGTGTTGAACGGTTATCTATGGGTACCCGAGAGAGCTTCAAGGGGGCCCCCGTCCCTCCACCAAATACACGTCATCCCAGGAGATAAATGTGGCTGGGCCCCCCCGACCAAGTCGATGGGTGGGTACATTGTCCGTGGAGGTGGCCCCTCATGGCAAATAGGCTGTTTTTGTTCGTCATGGGGGGGCGGTGGTGGGTTTTGACCATTGGGGGTGGCTGTGGTTCTTGTTGGGTGAGATGCAGCAGCACGGGAAGGGGAAGACAGTAATCTTGTTCGCAGATCAGGGGAGGAGCCCAGTCACCACTGGTGACAAGGGTGATTGGAAGCAAGGGGAAGGGTAGGGTTGTCGAAGCCCTCAAAGGACTCGACTTGGTGGCTGGATGTGTGAGTTTGAGGGGGAGGAGTTAGCTGCTGGGTTGAGTGGACACAGCCCCGTTGAGCTTTCACAGAATTAGAGATTCTCGGTTCTTCATTTAAGCTCTTTGATCCTTTATTTCAGCAATCGAGGCCATTGCTCCCTCCAAGGCTACCATCCGATTTTCAAAGTACGATGCCTGATTTTTCTTCTTACGAAATATGAGTGGTTATGCAACAGGAGGACACACACCAAGAGAACGGTTATGCAGTAGGGGACACACAAAGGGAGCGTCACTAAGCCCTGACATCAATTGATGCAAACACCATCAATGATATCCCAAGAAGAAATAAGAAACAAAAAACACAAGTCTGAAACTTCACTAATACAGGTAAAGTTGAATGAATGAGTACTCTCACAATTACATCATTACCTATTTATACTCTAAGGGGTATTTGGGCACCAAGCAAAAGCCCTATAGTGCAAAAATGACATAAAAGGGAATATACCTCTTTATTAAATCTAATACTATCACTAGAATACTTCAAATAAAAACACTAACCCAAATCATTTTGGATCACTATTAGTAAAGTTTGGTATGTGACCTATACTACAATTATTTTTTGGTATGTAAGTTGCACTTTTGTTGATTGAACACATTTGAGCAGGTTAATGAATTTGAAATGGCTGAGATCAATTTTGGCATAAATGAATCGCTTAGAATTCGTATGAGTGGTAAAATTTGAAAAGACATTATGAATAAGAGGGTGTGATCATTTTGCTCTTGAATGGTTAGAAGTCTTTTAGTTTTTCTGTCCAAAAGTTCTGGTTTCCACAAAAAACTTCTCTGGGATTCTTAGTTGCAAATACGTAATTGTGGTAGTACTTAAAGTACGAGTAGTGCCATAGGCAAGGATCACTCACACAGGCACAAATTTTGGAAGTGTTGCAGGCACAAATAATGCCATAGAGAGCAAATTCATCGTAAACACAGGTAGCATCGTAGGCACAATATTGTGCCCTAAACGCAAATAATGTCACTAATAAAATAAACACGTATAATGTCATACCATTAGTAGTATCGTAGGCACAGGCATTTGTTAGTGTATTCAATATTTATTTCTGGAAAGAGCATTATTTTTATCAGCATATCACATGGCAATTTCCATGTCATCATTATTATAAAGTAAATATGCCACGTCAATATAACAAATTCTGATGCCAACATTGAGTTAAGGTCTTCGAGGCGGCGAGTTACCATGAGCTCAAAGTGAAAACAGAAAAAAGTTCGAACCCGTTTTTCAAAACAAAAATTGCAACCCAAGTGAAAATACAGGTATATTTAAGTGTAATTTATGGTCGATAAGCCAAAAGTAAATGATAATAAAAGAGAAACGTGTTTTGCTTCGTGTTCTCTCTCACAATTTGTGGAAACAAAATTAGAAATAGAAGAAACACACGTGGCTTAGATAACCTATTGATGTTTTATGGTATGCAATCATACAAACATGCCATAATTTCAAGTGCAAAGACAACAAGGGTAAAGGAAAATAACCTAGCAAGACGAGTGTATAACAGCTGCTTGGATAACTGGTTGCATTTCTCGACAGTAGGTGGCTCCTGGATGTACTGCTTGTTCTGCTCCAACAACTGCTTGTAGTAAGAGTTGCCATGCTTGGCGACAAACTGTGATGCCTGACATGCCTTAGATTGCAATTGGTGCAACTTTGACGCCATCTCCTCCTCAAGTTGTGCCTAAACATTGTCATTTACATCCAAACATCTAGATTTAACACTTCATCTTTTAATCATACCAATTAGTTAACAATTTCATGAATCACAACCTTCGCATAGCACAATACATTAAAAAAGAAAAGAAAAAAGAGTAGAACAATAAAGGCGGGGACAACGAGTCCAAATCACGAGTCCAAATCAATAATTCTAGTAGTGTTTAAATCATCCTACACGTATCTCACAAATGTATTTTCAAAGAAGAAAAAAACATGTCGCTGATAGAACAATGCAAATAATATAATTTTAGGGGCATTTAACAAAGGGTCCTGATAAGATGTGCCATAAGCGCACACACTAAGAACCTAAAAATAGTGAGAACGGAATTCCAACATACAAATACTAGGCCATATAATCATTTAAGGCTCATACCATGTACCCTAAAGGGACATGTTATCATTTTCCTTCAACAAAAAGCCCATAATACATTTTTCATTTAATTTCTAGTCCCTAGTAGTGTCACTATGCGTGTGATAATGTCACTAGAGGGACTAAAAATCGATTTCCAAATATGTTGGACAAAACATTAAATGAAACATATTTTTAGGGGCTAAACCTTAATCAACCTACAAGAAGTTTATTCAGGTTTGTGTGTAAATAAATCGATTACAAAAAACTGCTACATTTCTATTGATTGTGGTATAAAATTGCATCTAGAGGACAATTGACAAAGATCTCTACAACATTTCAATTTTAAGTGGTGAAGATATTTTAGAATCCATTTTCAGCTAAAAGCTCTAATAATCACATAAACGAAATTGGCATCGACGCTGAGATAAAGAAATGAGAAAACAGAGAGAACGATTGAGCTGTAAACGAAACAGATCTGAGATATTTTGATTCGAAAACCCTAATAACTTAATAAGAGATTCATATTCGACTAAAAATACTACAAGATATAGGAGATAGAAATCGGATCCAAGATTTAACCTTCTGAGCCCTTACGAATCCAGCCGACGGTTGATGAAAGGGTTTGCTTCTCTCACCAGTAGGCACTTGCTATTGTTTTCAGCGAGAGACTTTTTCGACTATTATGGGAGGACTGTGTCCAACCTTTTTAGTTTTTATATCTATGGTTTTGTTTCCAATACCTATCTCATTTTTTGTCCTTGGAAATGCTTTAATTCCACTTTGCTCCCCTGAAATTAACTTTTGCTCCAAGGCAATGAGGATCGAAAACAATATTATGCCGAATGAATTGCCGCCCTCCTTCCTTCCGCGGGACAGCTGGAATGTCGCAGGACCAACTACCATTTTTTTGTGTATGTAACGGTTAGTTTTTTGTGTCTAATGGCTAATTGAAATTTAAAGTCTCCTATCGATAACAATACCAATTGTAACCAATTTCATAATAAATTTCTAACTTGCATCATTAGTTGTGAGGTTTTATGTACTTTCTTTCAAGATACAAAGTCTTGTTGATTCAGTTATTAACTCGACAAATTTCTTAACGAGTCATCGGGTGAGTCCGAATACAATGAACAATTGCTCTCCTTGATGGAAAGTGCAATTCCCTAGCTTTTAGAGGTTGATGCATGATAAAAGCGGTTGCATTGTCGGTCTCTATACTTGGGAGAAGGGTAGTCGATAGAGATAGGGAGGGAGGATATAGACAATTAATGAACTATTATTTTCATGCGGCCGTAATATATGACGTAGAAATGTTCCAGTGTCGTTTCTATATATGGTGATCGTTGTCCCTTCGTATTCTTTAGGGGATATCTTCTTGCGATGATTATTTCACGAGGAAGAGATACCTACGTGGAAATTTTAGTTTTTTCTGTGTATAAAAAATGATTATGGCTCTTTAAATGTTCATGTACGGGTGCTCAACCAAATTAATTGACGAGTATGTATGAATTGAGGAAAGCACTTCTCTTTATATATTGAAAAGGTTTTGCAACGATGTATAAGTCATGTAATTAACTCGGTATATGATGTAACATATAACCTAGGGTGCCCGGCAATTGCTCGCAAAATGAGACAACGTGGTTTTACAAGCATGATAGGTGGCACAGACTGCATGTGTTGGGAGTGAAAATTTTATTTGGTGGTTTACGGACCTCATACACTTCAAGGACCATAAATGTAATTATAGTATCTATTGACGATTGTATAGCACAAGGTATTACCTTGTTAATGGTATTTAACTTAAATGGTCCACTTTTATCCAAAAAATTGAACAACTACAGACCGAACAATAAAGATACTTCGCACAGTGTCGAGAGAGCTCGCAATGATGTATAATGAGTTTTTGGCGTTTTACAATCTCGCTTCATTATTGTCAAAAGAACAACTCGTCTTTGGTATCGGGATTATTTAGAGTGTATAATGATCCCATGTATCGTGCTTCACAACATAATTGTAGAAGATGAACGAGACAAACATGATATTCCGTTGTGATAACTCGATGAGAGGGAAGACTGTAAGAGCGAGTTTTATAATTGCTCAGTTTATTTTTATTTTGGCTTATCTCGCTACACATACACGGCACTACATGACTTCTCTGGATTCGAAGACAAAGTTGAAGACTTTTAGAAGATTGAAGAATCGTATGTCTCAACGACCTTATAAGAAGTTATAAATTCATTTGGTAAATAGTTACTTCATTTTTTCAGGGGTTTTAGAATTTTTAAAGAAATTGTTTTTCAAAATAGTTTTAAAATATTTTTAAAGATTTTTTTTTTAAACTCGTTGCCTCGTTAGAACGAGAATAACAGGGTCGTTAGAATGAGACACTTAAAGATCGAACAAAACACTTTTCGCAATTCTCTGGAATCTCGTTCGAAGCCTCATTAGATACATGTTCGAACGAAAACATGTATATCGTTTGAATGAGGTACCTTTCTTTCTAACGACCGTGCGAAAAAATATTTTTTAGATTAAATCTGATCCAATTCCTTAATAATTATCTCTTTGTAACAAACTTCCTTATAAAAGGAAAGACAGGATTTGAGACTTTAATAACTCTTTTTGAAAGTATTTTTTAAACTTTTTGAGTTCTCTCTGTGATCAAACACTTCTGTAATCATTCCAAATCCCTTAGAATTAGAAAAATCACTTTATCGAATCAATAAGAAGTAATAATTCCAAATCCCTTGGAATTATAAAGATCACTTTATCAAATCAATAAGAAGATTTATAGTAAAAACCTTTATATAGAAAGCTCTCTACTGCTGAATTGTGGAATCAAGGTTTCGCTGCTGAAGAAGGAAAGGCTAATTAATGGATACCAAGGGAAGACTACTTCCTGTGGACGGCTCTGGATTGAATTGTGTTCTATAGAAGAAATTGAAGACTATGCATGCCATACTTAGTTTGTAAGTCATTTGTATGTCAATTATTTTGTTGTGTTGAATATAAGTTTTGCCATGTTAAGGAATTTTTCTTCAATTGTTTGTATTGTTTGTTTGCACATTTTGTTGCTTTAAAATTTGGACTATATCTCTGTATGCACACCTAATTTAATCAAAGATAAAATTTGATAAATTTGACTTTGTGTGTGGCAAACTAATATATAAATCAATCCATAGAATCCCACAAATTCTCAAAGACTCGTGTAATAACTCGAGTTTTTAGTAATTTTCTAAGTATTGCATTTTATAAAGTTACGTTATTGATATGCATTTGTGGCCTTAATTGAATTAAATTATTAAGATTTGGAGTGAATGTTTATTTGATATGAATCTATATTATACCTCTAATACAATAGTATTAGGGGTATTAATGCAAGCCTTGATAATTGATATAATAGAATATCACTAGGGGTGCGTTTGTTTGTCAGGAAAATAAAGGAAAATTGAAGAAAAATAACTTTCATGCATTTTTTATTGTATTTGGTTAGCAGGATAGTTGTCGAAAAATGGTCCTCAAAGTTTCCTGCAAGAAAACGTTTTCCATAAAACACATCCTACCAAAGATCTAGGATTTTGCATGAAAGTTCAAGGAAACTTGGTATTTTACCATGTAAACTATTATTATTATTATTATTATTATTATTATTATTATTATTATTATTATTATTATTATTATTATTATTATTATTGTTACAACTAATACGAATGTATTTACCAATAACTATTCATTATAGTACGATATTTATTGATATTTTTACGAATTAAATGTCCATAATTTTTATTTCATATTTAGTAATGTTTTATTTAAATGGATGTTTATTATATAAATTATACTTTTTGGTAACTGAAATAAGAAAATATATTTTTTTTATTATAAAGTTACAACTATATATGTGTGTGTATGTATATAATTTTTTATTTTTTTATTTGTAATTTTATTTTCCTTTTGTTAACCAAACACACACAAGAAAGTAACTTTCTTTTTCATTTACTTCATTTCACTTCGCTTTTCCCGAGAATCATTTTTTCGCTCAACTTTCCTGACAAACAAACGGAGCCTAGGTATTTTGCCCCACCAGACCTTTAATCTCTCTCTCTCTCCCACGTTTCTTATCTTCTTTTTCGAGTTCTCTTTAATCTCTCTCTCTCTCTTTATCCAGTTAATCATTATAATTTAATTCATTTTTTTTCTTTATTAAGAATACAAACCGCTCACCCCCATTCATCTTAACATTTCATTTAAAGATTAACACCAACCGTTCACCCAGAGCCGGTCTAAGGGGTAGGCCAATGAGGCAACCGCCTTGGACCCCAAAAAATTACATATGTTTTTAAGCCCAATTTTTTTTTATAAGTGTGCTCTCACAAAACCTTTGGGGCCCCAAAAATTACAAATGTTTTTAGGCCCAAATTTTTTATACGTGTTTATAAGTGTGTTGTTACAAAAGGAAAGCATCCGTTTTTTTCTTAACAAGTTAACCCCTCTTATCTTCCTTTAACTCCAATCAAGATTCAAGAGGTTTGTTTTTTTTAACTCCATTTTTTCATGATTCAAGCTCCATTTTTTGTTATTAATCTATCCGTGTAATTTTTTTTTTTTGGCCCTGTAATCTTTTTTTATTAATCAAGACTGTATTTAACGGCATTATTTAAAAAAACTGTTATCAATCTAACAATCTGTTATTAAAAAATGTTATTAATCTAACAATCTGTTATTAATCTATTAACTTAAAAATGTTATTAATCTAATAATCTGTTATTTTTTTAGGATGATTCGTATTTTTTTTGTGTAATAAGTTAATGATATTAATTTTTTTTTATGTGTATTCAGGATTTTTTTAGCGAAGAAAGTCTATCAAGTTTGATTTACAAATTCGGCAAACTAGGTTCCATTGTTCCTTTATTTTCTTGCGGTTGGAATTTTTCAAATTGATTGTAAGACTATTGTGTATTTATACCATGCCTCCTAGAAAGTATATTTCTGGATGGGAAAAATTATAGAAGAAGCAAAAGATAGAAAAATTTATGCAATTCCAAATGGGAGCTCTTGATAAATTTATTTTTAAATTGAATGAAACGGGGAATGAGCATGAGAATGAAAATGAAAAAACTTTGATTGAATATGAAAATTTAGTGCATCAAGACGATATTCATGAGAACGATTGTTGATACCAAATTTAGTCTGCTGACATGGCCCAATTGAGTGAAGACACGTGGCAATCTACGTGGCAGCAACAAACACTTTCGAGAAACTCAGACGCTCCAAGGAACCATACTACAACGAGGAACACTGTTTCCCCGAGGAACACTGTTTCCCAGAGGAACTCAGACACTCCGACCAACAAGAACTCTACGAGGAACTTCTGAGTACCGATCAACTTTTGAGTACCGAGCAGCTTAGGTGGTACGAGCAGCTTAGACGGTCCGAGTTGTACCTCGAACAAAGCATTAATAGCAGGATAACCAACAGTTTGACTGTTCATTAAATGCTTATCATTCAGATGTATACACTTAAGGGGCATTGAATGTATTACCCTTTCACATGTACAGTATTGAATGTATTACCCTTTCACATTACAGCCTTAGGGCTATAAATACATTGTATTATCCTCATTGTAAGGGGACCGGAATTTCTTGATTAAATTGGTAATCGAGAATTCTCAAACAGTCATCAATAATGGAAACAGTGGACGTAGGCCATTCTTATAAGGCTGAACCACTTTAAAACTTCTTTGTCTCATTTATTTTATCTGTGATTAAATAATTAGATATAATCTAATTTTTTACATCAACAGATTGGCGCCGTCTGTGGGAAACGATTGGTAATATCGTTTTTCATCAAAAATAACTCATCACAAATAGCTGATATTCCAGAACCCAGCCATCGAAACGCTGGAAGCCCTCCAAATCCATCTGCTCCGCCTAATATTCCAGATCTGGCTGGAATAATGACAAATCTGGCCCAAGGCCAGACAGTCATGCAAGAAACGATACGACAACTCATACGAACCCTCCATGGCGGTGCACCAACCCATCCAGAATCGCGAAGTATTCAAAGAAATACCCGTTTACCCTCTTCACGTACTAGGCGTACTGATTCATATCGTACTGAGGAGTCTGAAGATTTTTCTTATCAATCTGGACGAACTTCGTCGGTACGAGCCACAGATACCGAACAACGTATCACTCTCTCTCCAGAAAGGACTAGTGCGCTATAAAGATTAAGCAAAGTATCTCCTTTTGATAGATTAGGTCCTAGGAGGAGCAAAAGTCCTCCTAGAGCCGCATCGAGGAGTTTTCGACGACCATCAGACTTAAGGGAAGGATCTGCCCAGTCGCGACCAGCTGCTCGTCAAGATAGATCCCAGGAAGCCACATCAACGCAATCAGTTGCTCGAACCAACAGGCCCGAGGAAAGAAACGATGCGTGGAAAGGATCTATTCAGAGGCTAGAGGATAGATTAGGGGAAATGGCTAAGGCCAAGAACCCTCTACAATGAACTTTTGTTCAAGGAACACCTTTTGTCCAGGTCATTGTAGATTTTTCAACACCATCAAAGTTCAAAGCACCTGTTGTGACCCCCAAATATGATGGAAAGACAGACCATATCCTTCATATAGAACAATACCAAGCTGCAGCCGACATCTATGCTGTTCCAAATGAGATGAGATGCAGAGCATTCTCGGAAACTCTTACCGGATCTGCTCAAATATGGTATAATAATCTTCCTCGGGGTAAGATCTCAACTTTCTTTCAACTGGTCGAGTTATTCATAGGGAATTTCTGTTTTGGGGCAAAGCCGATTAAACGAGTAGCGCATTTGTTAAGTATTAGACAAAAAGCTGGTGAAAGTACCAGAGATTATATAACTCGTTTTAATAACGAGAAGCTCGAAGTCATTGATTATGAGGAAAAGACAGCGATTACCGCCTTGATGAGTGGATTACTGCCCAACAAGTTGTACTACACTTTGGCTAAAGATCCGCCTGAAACCATGTCAGATCTGATGGGAAAGGCAGCCAAGATTATGAATGCCGAGGAGGCTATGGCTACGAAGAAGAATATAGTAAGAAATTATTGGATAAATTTTAATATAATATAATATTTTTATTATATTAATTGATGTTTTATTTTAAACTTTAGTTGTTAATATTTTATTATATTATTTGGTGTTTTATTTTAAACATAGTTTGGGTTTTAGTTTTGGAAGGAAGAAACATGAGCAAATGGGTGTGAAAGATATGGGAGTGCTCAAAATCCCTTATTGTCCCACTTTGGAAGAGTAACAAAAAAAGTAGTGGTATATCAACTAAAGGACAACTAAGATTCTTAATTGACAAGTCAAACAAGAGGCTATGATCCTACGCATTGCGGTGGTGCTTAAGCACCACCAATCGCGACACGCGACACGCGAAAGGGCGATTGGGCGACTTAGGGCGCATTGCGCTCTTTGACGCGCACTTCGCATCGTCGCTTGGAGCGTGGGAGCCTAAAGTTTTAACGAGGTAAAACAGATCAACGGTTGTGACTAAACGATCCGATTAAAAGGTTTAAAATCTGAAACGACTTGATCTGAATCGTTAGATGAACTCGTAGCGTTTCGTGTAGGGGATGTCCATTCTCTTACGATGGGACGCCTAATCTGAATCATTAGATCGAAGTTGTTCCAAATAGGTACGATCCAACGGTTGCTGAGTCGCTTTATGAAGAGCTGTGACTGTTAAAGAACAATCACAGAAATGGCTATAAAAAGAGTTTCAGGCCTCTATTTTGAACACCGATGTAACAACTCAGGCTTTTGAGCGACTATTTTATATTATTTTGCCTGATGGGATAATTTTATAAAATAGGGGAAGTTGGAGTAAATATTATTTCCCGTGATATTAATGGGTAATATTTACTATGTTTTGTCTATTTACCGTTATGAGAAGGTAAATGGCAATATATTGTGTTTTATTGCGTCGTTATATGTTATGCGACGGTTATGATTCATATTTAAATTGGAGTATAATTAAGGAAATAAAATGAATTTGGAACACAAAAATAGTTCACATTTTTCTGAATACCAAAATAGGGGGTGCGGTTGTTTTTAGAATAGTCGAGATAGTCGAAATAAGTGCCACGTTGTATTTTTGAGTTTTGGGCACTTTTAGTGGGTTATGACTCAATTATGTGGATACGAGTCATTTTAATGGTGTATTAGCAATTAAAAGAGGGGAATTTATGTTTTAAGACCCGGTTAAGTCTCCCACCCCTTTTATTTCTTCAATCTTATGTTAGAAGCCAAAGGAGAGAGAGAGAGAGAGAAGAGAGAGAGTTGGGAGAAATGGAGAAAAGGAGAGAAAAATGGAGATTGGAGCCGAATTCCATTGCTACCGGAGGAGGCTCCGAGACTACAACCTCGAGGCAAGTTTCTTACTTGCTAGATATTGATTTAATGTGATAAATTGCATGTATAGTTAGGTTTTTGGAGGTATGAACCATAAATGGGTTTTTGTTGATTTTGGTGATTAAACCCTTAAATCTTAGTTTTTAATTTGACATGAGGAGAAATTATTAGTTAGTAATTGTGTAGAAATGATTTGGTAACAATAATTGTTGTTGATGTTGGAAGAAATCAAGGATTTGGAGTTTTGGAGAAATTAGGGTTCTTAAACCCGTAGCGCAAACTGGGCCAATTCGCAGGGCCGAATCAATTCGGCGCCCAGGCGAATCGATTCGGTTAGGGGGCAGGATACAGGCCTGGGAGACCGAATCAATTCGGGTTAAGGCTGAATTGATTCGGACAGAGACAGTTTGTTGATTTTGCTCACCGAATCGATTTGCTTTTGGGCTAATCGATTCACAACCAGTGCCGAATCGATTCAGCCCTAGGGCGAATCGATTCGGCTGCCTATTTTTGTGAGATTTTTCCTAGTTTGTTTTAGCCCTTTTTCTTTTAGGTCCGAGGTTTAGGACCCTTCCTTTGGGAAGTAATGAGAGTTCCTATGGGGGTTGAGTTGGGTAGGGAAATGTCCTAGGATGATATGGGATATTAGAGCTCATCCCAAGGGCTAGTTTATCGAGGTTAATGTTCCGAATGACATAGGAAGTTAACCTAAAAATAAATTGGAGATAAAACGTTAATGTTGGGACTTTTGGGAGTCAATTATTGAGGGAGACTCATTTTGACGATTTATGGTTTTATGTTGGGCTCTTGGAGACTAGTGTGATTCTATGGCACTTCGGGTCTTAGGTCATTAATAAAATATGACACTAAGAATAAGAAATGCATATTATAAAATGTGGTACTAAATGAATAAGTACAAATGAATGATTTTGAGAATGTAAAAATGGATGTTTTCAAAAGGAAAGATAAGTGATTTTCATAAATGTTAATTTATGGATACATACCTCTCTAAATCGCTATCATAAGATAGTTGCGTGCGTATGGTGAAGCCCCCTGGCTAATGAATGTAGGATGGATATAGTCCTAGGCCATATGAGCGTTTATTGCATTTTTCTGCACTGGTGAGGTGATTTTGGGTGTGGTCATGACTCTCCCGCAGGCATATGGCCACTTCCCGACGTTTCGATAGGATCCCAGGTTGTCTTGGTGATAGGCCCTGGAAGATGATAGCCATTTAGGGGCGCGCATAGTGGGGAAGCCCGGAAGGGCGGTCTTAGATTGCGTTATATAATATGATATATAACTATGTATAATAATGTGGGACATTATTGTTATTAAAGGATTTTATGATAATGAAATGGCTTTAAATTACATTCCCCGGGTGGAAGAATGGAAATGGGACGTTAAATACATTTTTCGGATGGAAGAAGGAAAATGGATGATATGATATGAAAAGGTTAAAGCATTTTTATGATAATAAAACTTGCTTTAAAATTATATATATTTTCCGGATGGAAGAAGGAAAATGAAAAGTTATGAAATGGAAAGGTAAAGCACTTTTATGTTAATAAAACTTGCTTTAAATTATATATTTTTCCTGGATGGATGAAAGAAAATAAAATTGGTAAAGAAAGTTTTGAAATGAGATTAAATGGTAAACATTTGATAAAATGAATTGCCATATATGTATTTCCTAAAGAAATAGGAATTGTGCATGTAGAATTGTGGATATTGATTTGATGACTCCTCGAGTAGCTGTAGATGAGACCTCCCATGCATATATATATATATTGATTACGTGCTGAGGTTCTAATGAATCTCGACGATCAACCTTGCCTAGTAGTAGAGTATCGGGGGGGGGGGGGGTTCCTTGTTTGGATTTCGCTTCGCGAAACACCCCATGCACGAATAGGGCATAGTGTTGAGACTGGGGAGAAGTTAGCCCTTAGTAATTGGGTTAACTATAGCATCATCATTGCTATTGCGCTAGGTTGTGCTTTTAGATTGAGAAGTGAGAAATATTATGTTAACTGCGAGAGAATTACGCACTTAACTGTCATGCATTTTAGTCACATGGTAATTATATCAAACCAGGCCCTGACCCGTCTATATTTCTCTGTTTTTGCATATACTCCTTGTCGTACAGGTGCTCTACTGCATGGACACCCGTATTTACATTTCCATTCCGGTTGTCTTGGAGCTATAACATTTTGCGGAAGTTGTAGGTTATTTGTCATAGATGCTTCTTTCCATTGTACTCTAGTTATGTTCAGTTATACATTCAGGCGTGTTGCCCAAGATTTGCATTCATTTATTATATTGTAATAATTGAATTGTAATACTCGGTGTAACTATTTTTATTGGTCTGTTCACCAACAGCTTATTCGATGCTTATTTATCATATTGTTTTTCCGTTCCCCGTTGATTTTTTATGTCCACCGTTTTTGCAAGTGGGATTGTCTAAGTGTTTTTCTTTTATTTTCCAAATTTTAAATTTGACAGTCCGTTTTCTAAAATGATTGGTGGTTATCTCATACTATTATTTTAATCGACAGTGATGCTGAGAATGGACCATCTATGATTCCTGTGATTATTAGAGTATTGGGCTGGCCACTTATATTTTAGTAGGCGGGTTGTCACGACTGAAAATTGCTAATTTCTCCTCTCTTCGTCCTCTACCTTTTGGCATTATCATATTACAAATTATAGTGTTATCGGTTTGCTCAAATAGTACATAGTTTGAATCAAACAAACTATTCATACACTGCATTGTATCCTGAAGGCATATTCTATAAAACCCATTGTGTACTCGCGGTTCTGTCTCAACCGCTCTTATTTTCCTTTAACTCCAATCAAGATTCAAGAGGTTTGTTTTTTTTAACTCCATTTTTTTATGATTCAAGCTCCATTTTTTTTTTATTCATCTATCCGTGTAATTTTTTTTGGCCCTGTAATTTTTTTTATTAATCAATACTGTATTTAACGACATTATTTAAAAAAAATGTTATTAATCTAACTGTTGATGTAAAAAACTAGATCACTCTAATTATTTAATCACAGATAAATAAATAAGACAAAGATTTTTAAAGTGGTTCGGCTAGGAATAAAGCCTACGTCCACTGTTATGTTATTGCTGAGTGTTTGTAGAATTCTTGATTACAAATTCTCTCAAGAAATTCCGGTCCCTTTGAATGGGTCTGATACAAGGTATTTATAGCCTTGAGGCTGTACATGAAAGGTTCGATACATTAAATGATATACGTATGAAAGGATAATACATTTAATGCAGCGTGCGCGTCAAGAATATAAGCATTCAATGAATATCTGAACTGTTGATTATCTGGCAATTAATGATACGACCGAGGTGCAGCTCGGACCGCCATAGCTGTTCGCTGATCAGGAGTTCCTCGGAGAACTAGAGTATCTCGGTGCGTTAGAGTACCTCGGTGCATTGGAGTTCCTCGGTATGCTATAGTTCCTCGGTGTATCCTCGTTTCTCGGAAAGAAGCATGGTTGGTCGGGAAATGAACTTCTTCGTTGCTATCGTGCCACGTAGATTGACACGTGTCTGTGTATTATTCGTCCACATCAGCATATTAATTTTGGTATCAACAGAAGCCCCCAATGTTTCATATTTCGAACTTTGAGGAGTATGGAACATTCTTTCTCGGTATATGGCAATATTAAATGACTTTTCCTGGATTTCAGGAACATCGTGTTCAAATTTCCTTCTCATTTCGCGGCTTCCGCCTTTTCTTTTGAATTTTTTTTATAAGCGCTTCGGTCTCCGTGCAATTTTTGTCCTTTTAGCCGCCGAAAGTTCAATAGTTTCTTTCGCGTAATCATTTCTTTCGCTGCTTCCCCAGGCAAAGTATTAAAACTTCTTAGATAACCATACCGTCTTCTACTTTTCCCAATTTTCTGCTTTCAAGCTTTCTATTCTCTCTTTCAGTCTTGTGCGTTCGTCCTTGTTTTCGTTCGTTGTTGACAGCTCTCCTTTCTTCCTTCTTCTTTTACTCACCATGGTTTATGTTATTGAGTCTGTTGAAAAATTCCGCTCTGATTTTTCCATCCCATCTTGGGTAATTTTGGAAGAGTTTGCTGGAACTCAAGATTACTTTCATTTGGCTGAGGGACATTGGTTCCCCAGTCTTTTTATTGCTGAATGTGGTTTTTCCTTTCCTCCGAACCCATTGAGTCTTGAATTTTGTCAATATTTTGATCTTGTCCCTGCAAGAATAGCCCCCAATTCATGGAGGATAATTAATGGGGTGTACAAATTAAATTTAACTCATGGGACTCGTATAGGGATCCCTGAAATTATGTACTGCTATAAGTGGGCCACTTTAGATAATATTTATTATTTGAAAACTAGGTTTCTAAATAGAGCCCTTGTAGTTAACCTCCCTGACTCAAATAGAGATTGTTTTGAACATGGGTTGGTTATGAAAAATTGGCAACATGCCCCTTTAGCTGAAGATGGCGTATACAATGGTCCCAGATGCCCTCCATATGGCAATGGGATAGGTTTATTTTTCATTTTATTTTACTTATGAAATTATGCTTTCATCATGTTTGACAAAATGTATGATTGATATCTCGTTATGTATTTATTTGCAGTTGATAGCAAAAGAAAGACTCCAAAGGAATCATAAGTTAATATCAAGCATCTAAAACTTATCTGGGGTTTGCACAAGAACGTTACAGACGAACACATTAGGTCTGCCTCATATCTGCTACAGTATAAGCGTTACACAACCTCTTATACTGCTCGCCCTGTTGAACCAGCTTCCACCCCAGAAGGTTCATCTTCGGATTCTCATCTTCCTTTAAGCCAAAGGATGGGTAAGAAAAGAGCTCCTCCTGCTCTCTTTGATGATATTACTTCTATGGTTGGGACCAAGAGAAGCAAAGCTGATGTCCCGGAGGGGACTAAGAAGGTGGATGTTGCGCCTTCAAAAGCTGCCGATAAGCCCCCAGTGGCCCCGAGCAAGAAAAATGCTCCTGTGGAAGTAATTACGATCTCTCCGACCAAGATTTCTTTGGTTGAAAGTGCTGAACTCCCATTGAGGAGATTGAGGAAATCATCCTCCGTTACTCCGGCTGAAACTGCCTCCTCTCTACCTGCTGGTGGTACTGATGTTCCAAACATCATTCTTCCAAGTTCTGCAATGAGCTCGGTTGTACCCGAGGTCCATGGTATTGATGAACAAATTCCTAGGGATATGCTGACATCCTTAGCTGCTCGTCATCTTTCTTCAGTAAATTTCTCACACTCTGAATTTATTGTCATCTTTCTGAATTTTTGCATTTGTGTAATGACTTTACTGTTTTTCTCATCTTTCAGCTGGTGAATTGCTTCAATAATATCGTGAAGAAAGATGAAGCTATTAAAGCTTCCAGCTCCTCATCTGGTGTAGAGGATGCTCTACTGGGTTTGACCCACTCTCTGAAGGAATCTCGCCAACAGTACAATGAAGACAAGACTGCTTGGGAGAAGAAGTTATCTGTTGTTGAGGCCGAGAAGGTGAAATTGGCTGAGGTCTCCAAAGGTTTGGAGAATAAAGTGAAAAATTTGGAGGCTGAGCATAAAAAATACGACGACAAGTTCAAGAATTTTGGAGAGCTTGAAGATAAGTTGAAGAGAGCCGAGGAAGAGTTGCTCGCCCTGCGAGATATCAAAAGTAAAAAAGAAGAATTGGACGTGAAGCTCTCCTCAGAGAAATTGAGAAGAAAAATTGCAATCAAGAAACATTTCACTGTTGGTTGGGAGAAATGATGGGATAAAGGGATTGCTGCAATGACATCCCAAGTCCAATATGGGAAGTTGAAATACTTCCAAGATGGCTGGGTAGCTGCTTTGCAAGAGTTGAAGGTACAAGACGATTCTGAGCTATTCCAACAACACTTCCCTGGTCCTCCTCCACCAATTATGGAAGAAGAAGAAGATGAGCCTGCCTCGGATGAGTCTTCTATGGCTATGGATGACCCAGTCTCTGCTTCTCAACCCTCTATAGTCGAGGACGTTTCATCTATGCCTCCTCCTGCCGAGAAGATTCCTGCCGATCAACCCGTTGTTGCTACCGAGCAACCGAGCTCCTCGTCCCAGCCTCCCGAGAAAGTCTTGGGGGACAAGGAAAAGGTGTGAAGTTGTTCGGTATCATTTCTATATTTCAATTCTTGTAATCGAACAATGTAACCTTTTAATGATCTAATAAAATACATCTTCGTTCCTCTTCTTTATTGATACTCTGTCTGCTGTTATTTATTAACTCCTGCCTTCTCTTCTTTATTAGTTTTTGGCCAGAATGGAGTTGATATCTGCTCCTGATACTGAATTGATGCGACAATGCAATGACTATTATAAAGCTGGTCATACAGACCTAAGTGCATCAGAGATTGTTGACATCCTTGGTCACGATGCCTCAGAACAAGCAGTTGAGGCTTACCGGTACTTGAAAGTTTTACTTGATAGATCTGTGGCCAACAATGTGGCATACTACGAGTTGATCGAGGAACTTCATGGTTCCATAGAGGATCTCCAAGGTCAGCACAATGAATCAATGGCTTTGTTACACAAAGATTATGAAAATAGATACCAACAACTTTCTTCTGAAACAGGCCATAAGAAGATCATTGCTGGATATGATATTAGGGAAAGGACCCTAAAAGGTGAAGTTGAAGCTTGCAGGCAGATTGCCGAGATCCTGGAGCAAGAAAATAATAATTTACAGAAAAAGTTGGCTCAATATGAATCTGCAGCGTCAACTTCCGCTGCTCTAGTGCCCGTTACTGATGAAGGTTTCTCTTTCTTAGAGGTCGAAAATGCCAAATTAAGGCAAGAACTGGATGATTTAAAAAGATCAGCAGTTTCTGGGACTGCTCGTGGTTGAGGAAGAGGTTCTCGGGGGCGAGGAAGAGCTGCTCAAAATGTTGCCGAGGAGCAAAACTCTCCAGTCGCTTCTCGGAGCCGATCAAGAGTTCTAAGTCGCAATGTTGAAGAGGCTCGTACCCAATCTACTTTAGAAACTCAAGCATTCCAGTTAAACGTCAAAGATCGGGCCCTATCAGAAATGTCCAAGAAGAATCTATCCTTGGAGGATCAACTTACAGCGACGAAATCTGCTCTGCATAATAAGGATCTTTTTGCCAAAAGCCTTCATGAACAATTGGATAGATTAACCTTCCAATTCCATAAACAGCCAAGGGAATTCTGGATGGCAGGATACAATGAAGCCCTTGTTCACCTGGATGCTCGTATTGAACATGCCAACAATGAAGGTTACAAACAAGGATGGTTGAACGCACTGGGTGTGTTAAAATTGGAGCAAGGGCATTTTTTATGGGATTATCATGCTCCATCATTATTAGACCTGCCTGTACCACCTTTCAAATTGGACATGGCATGGATTCCAGCTCGTTCCATTCCTCGCAGCCTAATTTCAAAATACCTCGGTGATTATAGCCTTCATTCCCAAGTTGAATTATCTCGTCCTGAGCATCTTTTGGATACACCTTCTGTTATGAACGTCAGAATGCTCAGAGATGTTAATTTCATCAATTCTCCCCTTTGCCTAGAAGACCCTCCTGCCGGCGAGGAACCTGCTTCTAAAGCACAGGGCAAGAAACCAATAGAATAGTAATATCAATGTAACAATTAGTACATTCTTGTATCCTGTAATCTTATTTTAAATTTAATGAAAGAATTTCATTTTCTGTTTGCCAATTTTGCTATTGTCTTGTGTTTATCAAACACCTTTATATTTGCATACGTATCTATGTATCTACAAAGATAACAATATTGTGCTATACATCAAGCAATTTAGTAATAAAAAGTTACAAGTATCTGGGTTGTTCAATCACTTAATAATAAAGTAACGAGTATAAATTGTTCAAATTGTTTCCAACCAACCAAGGTAGATAAACAATGTTCGTCGACCAACTACAGTTGATGGGTTTTTGTCCCCGACCAGCCATACTTGTTTCAATTTCAAATGTGAAAATGCGTCCGACCAACTAAGATCAATAATTTGTCCTTGTCGACCAACTACAGTTATTGGGTTTTTATCCCCGACCAACTATACTTGGTGTATTTTTGAATATTTTGTTCTTCAAAGAACTCTTTGTAATAATATTACCTCCCGACCAATCATAAGTTGTAATATGAGAGTATATTTTTATCTTACCAACCGTAATTGATCATGCTGGTGTACACCTTTTAACCAAAGGAATATTTTTTGGCTCCTTGGAGCTTTTGGCTACTTATAGCTGTCCTCCTAACCAAAGGAGGTTGGCTCCTTAGAGCACTTTTTGGCTCCTTAGAGCTGTCCTCCTAACCAAAGGAGGTTGGCTCCTTAGAGCACTTTTGGCTACTTATAGCACTTTTTGGCTACTTAGAGCTGTTCTCCTAACCAAAGGAGGTTGGCTCCTTAGAGCACTTTTGGCTACTTATAGCACTTTTTGGCTCCTTAGAGCTGTCCTCCTAACCAAAGGAGGTTGGCTCCTTAGAGCACTTTTGGCTCCTTAGAGCACTTTTTGGCTCCTTAGAGCACTTTTGGCTCCTTAGAGCACTTTTTGTAGTGTATTACACTAGTATTCCCCGAAAAACTTTCAACAGAAAGAAAATGGTGAAACATCCTCGTTTTATTCATACTGAAGGAAAAGCTTTACATTTGACATTACTGATAATACTTACGTAGGTGTTCAGCATTCCACGCATTCTTAAATTCTTCTCCCTCTAGAGTTGCTATTCTGTAAGTTCCTGGACGAACAACTTCTGTAACCCGGTAAGGTCCATGCCAGTTTGCTTCTAATTTATTGTGCTTCTGAATGACTTTCTTCCGTACATAATCTCCTTCTTTTAGATCGCATTTCTTCACCCTTTTGTTGTAAAACAAAGTTGTTCGTTGTTGATAAGCGACATTCCTAATAGCTGCCTCTTCTCTAACCTCCTCGAGCATATTCAAATCCAATCTTCTCATCAAATCACTGATCGGAGAGTTGAAATTCAACACCCTGTGTGTCGGTAGGCCTAACTCGGCAGGTATTACAGCCTCACTTCCAAATGCCAGCATGTATGGTGATTCTCCAGTTGCTGCTCGGGGAGTTGTTCGGTAAGCCCACAAAACTGACTGTAGCTCATTAATCCAATTTGCTTTGGCCTCACTTAGCCTCTTCTTCAATCCATTTAATAATGTTCTGTTCGTCACCTCAGTCTGTCCATTGCTTTGGGGATGGCCTGGTGCTGAATGAAACTTCAAAATGTTCGACTGATGACAGTAGGCAACAAATTCTTCATTATCGAATTGTGTTCCATGGTCTGTGATAAAAGCATGTGGGAGACCATATCGACAAATGATATTCTTCCAAATGAACTGATATACCTTCTCGTACGTCATATCAATTAGTGGTTCAGCCTCTACCCACTTAGTAAAATAATCCACTGCAACGACGAGGTACTTGAATCTTCCTCGGGTGGTCGGCAGTGGTCCAACCAAATCAATTCCCCACATGGCCAAGGGGAAGTTATTGGTATTAGCAATGCTTGTGGCGTTCGTCGGATGGAGGAAAAACGTTGACACTTGTCGCACTTCTTAGCATATGCTATACAATCAGCCCTCATCGTCGGCCAGTAATATCCTTGTGTCATC
Source organism: Sambucus nigra (assembly GCA_949130495.1). Taxonomy (NCBI): domain Eukaryota; kingdom Viridiplantae; phylum Streptophyta; class Magnoliopsida; order Dipsacales; family Adoxaceae; genus Sambucus; species Sambucus nigra. The sequence continues at coordinate 89,134,790 of OX422220.1, forward strand.
ACCCTTTGCAGAAGAGTCCGACCTGCTACATGAGCTCCACATGATCCTTCATGAATTTCTTCAATCAAATTTTTGACTTCTGATGGATGCACACATCTCTGCAAACCTGCCATAATTCCTCGTCTATACAAAACACCATTAGTTAACACATACCGAGCAACTTTATACTTCAATTTCTTGGCAGCTAGTTTGTCCTCCGGTAATTCCCCTTCTTCAATGTATGCCCTGATAGGATCCATCCAAGATGGTCCCAAATCAAGGGTAATTATATTTACCATCAGATCTTCCTCTATACTCCGATTTTCCAATACTTCAATTGGTATCGTTCTTCGCAGCTCGGTGCGCGTAGCTGACGCTAATCGGGCCAATGCGTCTGCTCTAGCATTCTCCATCCTCGGTATTCTCACCAATTGAATAGCATCAAATTCTGCCAATAACTCCATCGCCTTTGCATGGTACTTCACCATTAATTCTCCCTTAACTGCATATACTCCCATCATTTGATTCACAATTAATTGAGAATCACTGAAAACAATTATTTGCCGTGCCTTCATAACTTTCGCCAAATGAAAACCTGCTATCATAGCCTCATACTCAGCCTCATTATTGGAGGCTTTGAATTGGAATCTCAAGGCATACTCCATGTCAATATCATCTGGGGTGTTTAAAACAACTCCTGCTCCACAACCAGCCGTGCAAGATGATCCATCTACATATAATCTCCATGTAGGTACCTCGTCTTCAAATTTCTTATCTGTCAGAGTTCCTCGGTAAAATATCTGCTGTTTTGTTTCCTCATTCCCTGGTATCTTTCGTTCCTCATTGGTCATCTATTCGCGCCCTTTTACCAACCTTAGTTGGTCTGGGTTTGAATATGATGATTCTTCTACATCCACAAGTCCTTTTACCAACCTTGGTTGGTCTGGATTTGTGTCTGTTGATCCTGTATCGTCCACAGGTAAGTCAGCAAGTACCTTTTGCTCCTCGGGGCTATCAGGGTATGTGAACTCTGCTATAAAATCTGCTACAGCTTGCCCCTTTAATGATGATCTGGGTTCGTACACGATATCGTATTCACCGAGCTCTATTACCCAGTACATCAATCTTCCTGATTTTTCTGGCTTGTGAAGGGCTTGTCTTAATGGCATGTCGGTATACACTATGATGGTATGGGCCTGGAAGTATGGCCTCATTCTTCTACTTGCTTCAATTAATGCCAGTGCCAATTTTTCTAACTTTGGGTATCTGATTTCTGCACCTCGGAAGGCCTTGCTTGTGTAATAAATTGGCTTCTGGACTCCATTCTCCAATCTGATCAACGCCGAGCTAACTGCATTCTCTGATACTGCCAAATACAAGTACAGCTTCTCTCCAGTTACTGGCCTAGACAACAATGGTGGGGCTCCCAAATACTTTTTCAAATCTTGAAAGGCCTTCTCACATTCATCAGTCCACTCAAAACTTTTTCGCAGTGTTTTGAAGAACGGGAGGCATTTATCAGTTGTTCGGGATACAAATCTGTTGAGCGCTGCAACTCGTCCGGTAAGACTCTGTACTTCTTTCCTCGTCGTTGGGGATCGCAGCCCTAAAAGAGCTTTGATCTTTTCTGGATTTGCCTCAATACCTCGTTGATTGACGATGTATCCGAGGAACATTCCTTCTCGTACTCCAAAGGTACACTTCGTCGGGTTGAGCTTCATTTGGTATTTGTCCAGTTGATCAAAGGTCTGGCCTAAGTCAACTAGATGATCAGTAGCTCTCTTGCTTTTGGTGAGCATGTCGTCGACATAGACTTCCATATTGCAACTGATTTGTTCGGCAAAAACCTTGTTCATCAGCCGCTGATACGTTGCACCTGCATTTTTTAGACCAAAAGGCATAACATTATAACAGTAAGTTCCCCTTGGGGTAATAAAAGAAGTACTTTCCCTGTCTTCAGGCTTCATTTTGATCTGATTGTAGCCAGAATATGCATCCATAGAGCTGAGTAGCTCATGTCCCGAGGTAGCATCCACTAGTTGAAGTATTAGAAAATCGGAGTTCCTCGGTGGATGCTACCTCGGTGCATTGGAGTTCCTCGGTATGCTATAGTTCCTCGGTGTATCCTCGTTTCTCGGAAAGAAGCATGGTTGGTCGGGAAATGAACTTCTTCGTTGCTATCGTGCCACGTAGATTGACACGTGTCTGTGTATTATTCGTCCACATCAGCATATTAATTTTGGTATCAACACTAACAATCTGTTATTAATATATTAACTTAAAAAATGTTATTAATATAATAATCTGTTATTTTTTTTTGGATGATTCGTATTTTTTTTGTGTAATAAGTTAATGATATTAATTTTTTTTTTATGTCTATTCAGGATTTTTTTAGCGAAGAAAGGCTATCAAGTTTGATTTACAAATTCGACAAACCAGGTTCCATTGTTCCTTTATTTTGTTACGGTTGGAATTTTTCAGATTGATTGTAAGACTATTGTGTATTTATACCATGCCTCCTAGAAAGTATATTTCTGGATGGGAAAAATTATAGAAGAAGCAAAAGATAGAAAAATTTATGCAATTCCAAACGGGAGCTCTTGATAAATTTATTTTTAAATTGAATGAAACGGGGAATGGGCATGAGAATGAAAATGAAGAAGCTTTTGAAGATGAAAATTTAGTGCATCAAGACGATATTAATGAGAACGATAATGAAGAAGGTTTAAACAAAGAACGTGAAAATTTGGTGAATGAAGAATCTAGTAATGAATATGGACCGTTAAATATTTATGATCCTCGAAATTGGGATAAGATTGGTAGAAACCATAAAGATCTTTTAGTGGAACAGGGACCCATAAGAGTTGTTGTTATTTTCCTAAAGATAATGATGGTAGACATTTCTCTCGAGTGCACTATACTCGACAATGGTTGAATAGAGAGAAGCGTGATAGAAGATGGCTAGTATATTCACTTTCTTTAAATAGGGTATTATGCTTTTGTTGTAAATTGTTTAAGTCTGACGAAAACAAGACTCAATTGGCTACCGACGGATTTAATAATTGGAAAAATACTTTATTTTCTTCTTCTTCCAAGAGATGGGATATTTTGAAAGAACACGTTGAAGGTTTACCTCTGAAGTCTTTGTCACCAACACGATGGGAGAGTCGCATTGATAGTGTTAAAGTAATAAGATTTCAAGCCAGAAAACTAAGAGATGCGTTAATTCACTTAGCAAATGTGGATCGGGATCCGAAAATAAAAGGCGAAGCCGAATCATTGGCAATTAATGATATGGAGAATTTTTAGTTTTTATTAAGTATGGTTATTTGGCATAACTTGTTGTTTGTTGTCAACACTGTTAGTAAATTCTTATAAAAAGAAGATATGCATATTGATATTGCCATTGATCAATTGAAAGGGCTTATTACATTCTCTGAGTACTACATGGAGAATGAGTTCAAAAAAGCCATGATTGAAGCACGACAATTAGCAATTGATATGGAAATTGAAGTGGTGTTTCGTGTCAAATGAGTCATTCAAAGAAATAATCAATGTGATGAGAGTGTTAGTGAAGAGGTGGAACTATCAGCTGAAGAATCATTTCGAATCAATTAATGTTTACATGTAGTGGATCCAGTTATTTCTCCACTTAAGAGTAGGTTTGAACAATTCCAATGTTATGAAGGATTTTTTGGGTTTTTGTTTGATTTAAAGAAGCTCAAGTCCATGGATGATGATAGTTTGAAGACTCAGTGTGACAACCTTGAAGAAAAACTAAAAAAATGGAAGGCATTATGATATTGACCGTAAGGACTTATTTTTGGAGTTAAAATAATTGAGAGAGTACTTGCCAAAGGAAGCAAAAAAAGCCGTTGATGTGTTGAATTATTTGCATACAATGGATGGGACTTTTCCAAATGCCTGGATAGCTTACAGAATATTGTTGACTATACCAGTCACCGTTGCAACTGCAGAAAGAACCTTTTCAAAGTTGAAATTGATCAAATCTCACCTTCGATCAGCAATGTCACAAGAGATGTTGAATGGACTAAGATTATTATCCATTGAAAAGGATATGGTGAAAAAAATTAATTGTCCAAGCTTATTAGTGATTTTGCAAAAAAAAAAATGAGAGAAGATCCTATTTTAATTAATATTTTCAGTTTATTATCCTTGCTTTGTTTATTTATTTTTTTATTTTTTTTTTGGGGGGGGGAGGTGGAAGAGTACTTGAGTGCTAATTGTAGGTCTTTTGGCCAGGGTGGGTTGTTTAAAAAGAATACATTATATTTATCATTGGTATTCTAGGAGCTTAAATTTTTTGTTCATTTTCTATTATCTTATAAAAATACATAAATATATATTTTGTCAAAAAAATTATTATATAAAGGGTCCCATTTTACCAGTTTGCATTGGGCCCCAAAATCTCCGGGGTAGGCCCTGCGTTCACCCCCACCCATCTTGACATTTCATTTAAAGACTAACCGTTCACGTGTAAAAAATTTAGCATAACTTCCCTAAATCCATATAGACGTGTACGACTCTAGTTAGGCACTTATGATACTGTAGGAGAGGTTGCCATAATTTATGACAACGTGGTTTTCAGAACCCGGTTCTAGAGTGTTTATGAAGAAAGCAAAAGTGAGATGTTTCTTCAGTCGAGTAATGATTTTGGATTTGAATCTTCAACGTGCACTAACAGTTTTCCATCAAATGGGTTTGACAATATGAATCTTCATAAAAGTGAGGTGATTTGTAGTTTAAAAAAGCGGTCTCTCGGGATTAGTTTTTAAAGATGGCTTCAATATAGTTTTTGAAATAAATAAATTTGATTGTTTAATTGTAGTATTTACATTCTTAAAATTATTTTTGAAAAAACTAAGGTTTATGAATTTCTATTTTTTGGTTGCTTTTGTATGGATGTACTGAATCTTCACTGATGATATTTATATTATAGAAAGTGGTCTTGTATAAAGTGAGATGCATGGATTTTCATTATTCTGTGTGAATATGGATCTCTCTTTTGCATGAGAGAGGGAGAGAGAGAGAAGAAATAACGGTTGTGTCCCACAGAATTTGAAGAAACACATGGTTCTTTACCACCTGACTGTTGGTGTGAAGTATAAAAGAAAAAGTAGCCGACAAAATTGATAAGAAATAAGAAATTGCAAAAGACTTCTATATATAAATGTTCAAACTAAATTATACAAGAAGTGCATGCAATCCTATTTATAGTAAGAAATTGTTGGATAAATTTCAATATAATATAATATAATATTTTTATTATATTAATTGATGTTTTATTTTAAACTTTAGTTGTTAATATTTTATTATATTATTTGGTGTTTTATTTTAAACATAGTTTGGGTTTTAATTTTGGAAGGAAGAAACATGAGCAAATGGGTGTGAAAGATATGGGAGTGCTCAAAATCCCTTATTGTCCCACATTGGAAGAGTAACCCAAAAAGTAGTGGTATATCAACTAAAGGACAACTAAGATTCTTAGTTGACAAGTCAAACAAGAGGCTATGATCCTACGCATTGCGGTGGTGCTTAAGCACCACCAATCGCGACATGCGGCGCGCGAAAGGGAGACTTAGGGAGCATTGAGCGCTTTGACGCGAACTTCGCATCGTCACTTGGAGCGTGGGAGCCTAAAGTTTTGACGAGGTAAAACAGATCAACGGTTGTGATTAAACGATCCGATCAAAGGGTTTAAAATCCGAAATGACTTGATCTGAACCGTTAGATGAACTCATAGCGTTTCATGTAGGGGATGTCCATTCGCTTATGATGGGACGCCTAATCTGAATCGTTAGATCGAAGCTGTTCCAAATAAGTACGATCCAATGGTTGCTGAGTCGTTTTATGAAGAGCTAGGACTGTTAAAGAACAGTCACATAAATGGCTATAAAAAGTGTTCCAGGCCTCTATTTTGAACACCGAAAATTACTAATTCCTCCTCTCTTCGTCCTCTACCTTTTGGCATTATCATATTACAAATTCAGAGTGTTATCGGTTTGATTAAATAGTACATAGTTTGAATCAAAGAAACCGTTCATACACTTCATTGTATCCTGAAAGCAGATTCTATAAAACCCATTGTGTACTCGCGGTTCTGTCTCAATCGGATTGGGATAAATTTTTCCTAAAAGACAGTGTTCCCAGAACGTGCCTTGCAGAAATTAATTTATTATTTCGTTCTTTCCAGTTCAAATTTCCAACAGTTTTAGGCAAAAAAAAATTATATTCTTATTACTCCGCTCAAATGGAAGGAACAGTGGCACAATCTATCCAAGTCATGACTCAAGACTTAATCCGACTCGACCGTTTTGATGGCGGAAATTTCACCCGTTGAAAAGAGAAAGTTAAGTTCTTCCTCACATCACTAAAACTAGCATACTATCTAGATGACGTCCTTGAACAAATTCCCGAGCCCACTCCCGAAGACACCGAAGAAATAAAGCCAAAACGTGTGAAGAAGAAAGAAGATGAATTTATGTGTCGAGGACATATCCTCAATGCCTTGTCTCAAGCTGTTTATAGAGCTCATCGAATGATTCCGACGGCAAAGGAATTATGGAAGGCTTTGGAGACAAAGTATCAAAACGAGGAGGCGAGCAATCGTGAGTTTCTGATTTCAGACTATATGAATTTTAGAATGAGTAATGATAAATCTGTCGTTGCACAAGCACATAAACTCCAATAAATTATTGGTGACCTTAAAGCCGTTGAAATTAATCTTCAAAATGAATTTCAAGTAGGGGTGATTGTTTCAAAACTTCCATCCTCTTGGAATGGCTTTAAGAAGGAAATTAATCTTGATGAAAAGACTTATACTACGGAATCCCTTCTTCGTCACCTTCGTATTGAAGATGATTCTCGTATTCGAGAAAAGAAGAATGAACAAGGTGAGGGTCATTCAAAAGCCAATATGGTTGAGGATAAAGAATCCAAGATTACCAAAGACTCAAAATTTAAAGCAAAGAATGATTCAAAATTCAAGAACCAAGGTGCAAATTAGAAAAAGAAGGGAAAATGTTTCTTCTGTGACAAACCGGTCCATTATTCTCGAGAATGTCATCTTAAAAAGAAGGAATTTAAGGATAAACAAGGGTCAAAGGAAACCAACAATGTTGAAGATATTATTGCTACTGTATGCGAAGCAAATTCAATTGATAATGAAAGTGGATGGTGGATGAATACCGATGCAATGGTCCACATATGCAAAGACTGCTCTTCATTCAAAACATATCAAGAAATTGATGGAAAAAAAGTGAAGATGGAAAATAATCTTCGCACTAATGTAGTTGGAAAAGGCACAGTGGAATTGAAGCTAACTTCTGGAAAGACACTTACTCTAATCGATGTACTTCATGTACTTGATATGTGTAAAAATATTGTGTTTGGAGACCTTCTCAATAAGAGAGGTTCCAAACTAGTGTATGAGTCTGATAAGTTTGTCTTGTCTAAGAATGGACAATTTATTGGCAAAGGGTAATCTTGTAACGGCATTATCAAAATTAATGTAATCAATGATATTAGTTTTGTTCATATGGCTGAGTCTATTTCTTTATGGCATGGTTGATTAGGTCATGTGGATTATAAAAGTATAAAAAATATGACTAATCTTGGCTTAATCTCGGATTATAAATTTGATAACCTTTCTAAATGTGAAACTTGTGCTCAATCGAAGATAACTAGAAAGTCGTTCAAATCTGTTGAGAGGACATCTGAAATGCTTGATCTTATTCATAGTGATGTATGTGATATGAAGAGTAATATGACTCGTAGTGGAAATAAATATTTCTTAACTTTCATTAATGATTACTCTAAGTATGCATATACATATTTACTTAAAAGTAAAGATGAAGTTTCGAGAAATTTCTAATTTTTAAAGCAGAATTTGAAACTCAATAAAATCAGAAAATTAAAGTCCTACGATCCGATAGGGGTGGTGAATATTCCCTGAGTGAGTTTATACACTTTTGTAATACTCATGGAATAATCCATCACGTTACGGCGCCTTATACGCCACAACAAAATGGAACGGCGAAAAGGAAACATAGGACTTCGGAAAGGAAAAATAGGACTTTAGTTGAAATGATAAATGCAATGTTAATCAGTTCTGGTTTACCTTTATCGATATGGGGAGAAGTGGTTTTATCCGCATGTTATATTTTAAATAGAGTTCCATTGAAAAACAAGGATGTTACACCATACGAATTATGGTTTAATCGTAAGCCTAATCTTAGACGTCTTAAAGTTTGGGGATGTCTTGCTTATGTAAGAAAACCCGAACCTAAAAGACCTAAACTAGGAATAGGACTTACAAATGTGTTTTTATTGGATACTCTAGTAACAGTACGACTTATAGATTTTTAAATCTTTAAACTCAAGAAATCATTGAGTCGGTAGATGTGCAATTATTTGAACATCTAATAAAGTTAAGTACTTTGAATCAAGGTTTAGAAAATAATAATCCGACTCTTGACTCCTCAATTTTAGAAGAAAATTCACAATCAATATCTTCTTCGGAAACAACGAATGACGTTGAACCGCGAAGGAGTAAAAGACAAAGAACTAAAAAAACATTTGGGCCTAACTTTGTTATTTATTTAGTTGAAGGGGATTTAAATGAGACTAAGAATAAAACTAAATTTGTTCTTAATGTAGAAGATGAACCGATAAGATTTCATGAAAAGGTAACATCTAGGGATGCTGTCTTTTGGAAAGAAGCAATAAATGATGAAATGAACTCAATTTTGTCAAATCAAACTTGGGTTACTTTCGATCTTCCCCCTAGGGCTAAACCTATTGGGTGCAAATGGATATTTAAAAGAAAATTAAATCCGGATTTTTCTATAAATAAATTTAAGGCAAGACTAGTTGCTAAAGGCTATAAGCAAAAACATGGAATTGATTACTTTGATACATATGCTCTTGTTGCTCGAATCACTTCCATTAGGATATTAATATCTCTTGCTTCTATTCATAATTTAGTTATTCATCAAATGGATGTTAAAACTGCATTTTTAAATGGTGATTTAGAAGAAGAGATTTACATGGAACAACCCGAAGGGTTTATCTTGCCTGGCCAAGAAAAGAAAGTTTGTAAACTGGTTAAATCTCTTTATGGCCTTAAACAAAAGCTCATATGCAATGGCATGAGAAGTTTAATAATATTGTTATATCCCATGGATATAAAGTTAATGATGTCGTCAAATGTATATATAGTAAATTTGAAAATGGTGTTGGTGTTATTATTTGCTTATATGTGGATGACATGTTAATATTTGGGTCTAATCTCAAATATGTTGAAGAAACCAAAAGGTTTCTTTCATAAAAATTTGATATGAAAGGTCTTGGAGAAACTGATGTGATTTTAGGAATCAAAATTGTGAGAAAGAATAATTATTTAGCGTTATCTCAATCTCATTATATAGAAAAAGTTCTTAAAAGATATAATCATTTTGAACTTAAGCCAAGCGCTACACCAGTGGATCCTAGTATCAAATTAATGAAAAATACTGGGCGTGCTATGGACCAACTTAAATATGCTAGTATTATTGGGAGTCTAATGTATGCCATGCATTGCACTAGACCAGACATTGCTTATGCAGTGAGTGTCTTGTGTAGATTTACAAGTAATCCTGGACAAGAGCACTAGAATGCGATTTCTAGGGTACTTAGATACCTGAAGAGGACGTTGGATTATGGCTTACATTATGTAGGATATCCGTCTGTTTTAGAAGGATATAGTGATTCAAGTTGGAATAATCTTGAATCAAAATCCAAGTCAATTACTGGTTGGATTTTTACGTTAGGAGGAGCAGCTATCTCTTGGGGATCCAAGAAACAAACATGTGTATCAGATTCAACAATGCAATATGAATTTATAGCCCTAGCATATGCATGTAAAGAAGCAGAATGACTTAGAAATGTGTTGTATGATATTCCTTTATGGAAAAAGCCATCTCCTTTTATTATGATAAGTTGTGATAACCAAGCCACAATTTATAAAGTTTCGAACAAAACTTACAAGGAAAAATCTAGACACATTAGTCTAAGGCATCAAATTATAAGAAAATTACTCAAGGAAGGAGTAATTACAGTCGACTATATTAAAACGAATAAGAATTTAGCAGATCCTCTGATTAATGGTCTTGTTAGGGAGATGATATATATCACCTCAAAAGGAAAGGGACTAAGGTCTATTAAATAACACAACTATATTTAATGGGAACCCAACTCATATCTTGAAAATATAGATAGAGTTCAATGTGGTACAAACAAGTTAAATTATAGTTATGGAACACTAGGAATTTTATACAAAAGTTCCATTCTTATGTGCCTAGTGTTGGTTTTTTGCATGTTAGAGGATGAAGGTTACTTCTTAATAAATCATATAAGTGTGACCCGCAGAATCACTAAAGTTGATTTACCTATACGAGTGTCGAAAGTGTGGTCGCTTTCTATGGAATCAAGACCGATCCTAAAGCGCTCGTGAAATCAGGATTAGCACAAGGCCATAAAAGTGCATGCTAAAAGAACACTTATAAACTCAGAAATCGGTATGTGTGATAGTTCCCGTGGGTACCCCGATTTTCCATCACGGGCCCAAACGAGTAGCCCAATAGGAACGGCCCAAAGTTTGGGCTCAATGAGTAGCCCAATAAGAATGGCCCAAAGTCTGGTCTGGGCTCCTTGCATCTTTCTAAATTCGGTTATGACTTAGTCTACTCCTAAAATCTCGTGAGTAGATATTCTAGGAGTAGAAGGTGGACGCGTGGGAGTCCAACACCCCCACTCCCCGAGAACCAACATGTATATAACAAACCCTAAGCCTAGGGTAAAGGGCATGCAATATATTCTCTATAAAACACTCCCCGAAGTTGATAGAAATAATATTGAGAGTACCACCGTGGACGTAGGCATTCTTGCTGAACAACGTACATACTGTGTTGTGTGATTGACAATTTTTATTCTCTATTCTCTTTGGTGATTGCGCTTTTCTCATTAATTTATGTTGAATATAATTGTCACCACAATTCCGGCTAGTCTCAAAAGGTCCTTGGTTCAAGATACGTTCACCACAGCACCTTGATGAAGCTTTGAATTATTTACACCATATGGAAGTTCAAGTCCGAAAGACACTTCTCATTTATGTACTAGATTTTAGCGATAGTGCCAAAAGTTATTTATTGTTTTTTTGTTTTGCTCTATGGTGTATATTGAAATTGGTGGGGGAATGTTGGATAAATTTCAATATAATATAATATTTTTATTATATTAATTGATGTTTTATTTTAAACTTGTTGTTAATATGTTATTATATTATTTGGTGTTTTATTTTAAACATAGTTTGGGTTTTAATTTTAGAAGGAAGAAACATGAGCAAATGGGTGTGAAAGATATGAGAGTGCTCAAAATCTCTTATTGTCCCACATTGGAAGAGTAACCCAAAAAGTAGTGGTATATCAACTAAAGGACAACTAAGATTCTTAGTTGACAAGTCAAACAATAGGCTATGATCCTACGCATTGCGGTGGTGCTTAAGCACCACCAATCGCGACAACCGTAAGCCCGAAAGGGCGATTGGGCGAGTTATGGCGCATTGCGCGGTTTGACGCGCACTTCGCATCGTCGCTTGGAGCGTCGAAGCCTAACGTTTTGACGAGGTAAAACAGATCAACGGTTGTGATTAAATGATCCGATCAAAGGGTTTAAAATCCAAAACGACTTCATCTGAACCGTTAGATGAACTCGTAGCGTTTTGTGTAGGGGATGTCCATTCGCTTACGGTGGGACGCCTAATCTAAACCGTTAGATCGAAGTTGTTCCAAATAGGCACGATCCAACGGTTGCTGAGTCGCTTTATGAAGAACTGTGACTGTTAAGGAACAGTCACATAAATGGCTATAAAAAGAGTTCTGGGCCTCTGTTTTGGACACCGAAAATTGCTAATTTCTCCTCACTTCGTCCTCTACCTTTTGGCATTATCATATTACAAATTCAGAGTGTTCTCGGTTTGATCAAACAGTACATAGTTTGAAATTGAATCAAACAAACTATTCATACACTACATTGTATCCTGATGGCAGAATCTATAAAACCCATTGTGTACTCGCGGTTTTGTCTCAACCGGATTGGGAGAAATTTTGCCTAAAAGACAACGTTCCCAGAACATGCCTTGCAGAAATTAATTTATTATTTCGTTCTTTCCATTTCAAATTTCCAATAGAAATGAGTTACATAGTATTCAAATAAAACCTAACATAAACAAAGAAGTTTGACTTAGTCTAAAACTGAGAGTGAACTAACTTCCATCTTTATAGGGCTGTACAAATAGATTGGATACGTTGAGTTGATTTAGTCAGCTTTACAACGGTAAGCTGTTGTTCCTAGTTTTATGGAATGGAATCTCTTTTCTATCACAAATAATATTCACTACAGTGACAATATTTAAAAACAAATCCACGAAGCACATGAGTTTTTCAATCCTTTGAACATTAATAATAGTAGTCACATATTTATCAAATGGTGTAATATTGTCATAATGTTGTCACATCGCTTATAAATATAAAATTTGTTTCATTATACAATTTGAAATTATCTTTAACTTTCTTAATATTTTATTTATATTTATATTTTTTTAAATTTCTGTAAAACTAAGTCAAATATTGAATTTTCATCACTTTTTATAGTGAGAATAGATATGCATTTGGATGTAGAATTATTTAGTTTTATTGTTTAACTATAAACACTATTACGTGTAATATTAATCACGTAGTTTAAATTTTCTTCTAGGTGTACAAAGTTTAAAAGAGGATAATATACTTCATTTGGTAATATGTGATTGCGAAAAAATGTCAAAGATAAATAAATATTGACATTGCATCGCTTTTGAAAGTCATTTTTTTATAATAATTGATTTTTTATTATACGCCCGCGCATCGCGCGGGTTTCATGCCAGTTAATGAATATAATTAAGTAAACTATGTTTTAATTATGGTGGGTACAATAAAGGTGTAGTTTTAATATTTTTATGGGTAAATTACACACACACACAAAAAAAATTATCCTAAATTTATAGGTCACCTCCTTTAATAAAGAGGATCAATTACCAAAAAAGTCCCTAAAATATTTTTTAACACACGTTTAGTTCAAGCGTTTTTATTTTATTCCAAAAAGCCCCTCAAACACCCATTTAACCAATATT